>JAHSPW020000014.1:5686408-6886408 GCA_019985065.2 Arctostaphylos glauca
TGGTTTAATTGTAAGAGCAAGTCCACTTGTTAGTGTCAAACGGTATTACAATAATCATATTTTAAATGTTTATAGTGTCATCTTACAAACAAAAAATAATAAAAATAATAAAATTGTTCAACCAGTACAATGTCATTTTAGTATAACCACCTTTCTTCTCCTTTTACAATGACATTTCTCACACGTTTATAGTGATAGCAATTGCCAAGTTAGATGTCAACTTTAGCACCAATAATGACATTATCAAATTTTGGCATTTGAATTTGACACGTGTGTATATATTTGTCTCATTGAATTTGATAAATCCGCTTGTTGGTGCTAAAATCGTACATCAAAGTCATACTTTGACTGGCTGCAGTGTCATTTTGTAAAACAAATAGAAGGATTATTCTACCAGTGCAATGTCATTTCGGCATAATTACCTTTCCTCTCCCCTTGAAATAACATTTCTCACATTTTGAATGTAATATGGCAAGTGTGGTAAATTGACAGGTTTGACGTCAAATTTCCACACATATTTCATGGTAAATTTGAATTACAAAACGCTAAATATGTCGGGCAAGAAAGATCTAACATAGATCATGTAAGCAATATTTGTGAAATTCAAATCTTCTCTATGGCCATGTTCGATGCAAATTCTAGTGTTTAAAGGATTCATACCAATGGGAGATTGAGGTAGTGAAGAGTCATTACTAGCTGTGAAGTTCTTTAACACACACTCGTATTTGATTTGCTCCGGACCAAGATAAAAATTGGTAATAACTTGTTTGATTTGTTAGTAGGATGGTGGCCTAACGTACTCCAATTCAGAAAAATAACCTTTCTCCCCAAAAGACAAATATGCATGGGAAATCTAGTGCAAAATGGAATAAAATTGCTCCATTTTTTTACCAAATTAACATGACTTTGTTAAGTTTTTTTTAATCCTATTTTCTTAATATGTTTTTTTTTCCTGTCCAGTTATTCCCTTTTGGAATGTTGCTATATAGTCTAAGCCATCATTCCTGCTTGTTCTAGTTCACATTTTTTAATACTGTGGAGGACGTTTTGGCCATACAAAAAACTAAACAGGGATGTATTTGTCTTTTAAAGAAAGTGAGGAGAACCTAACCCCCCTTGGGTTTGCCAATCCTCCCAATTTGGACCTAACCTAGTCCACATCACAAAAGACCCAACTAAACATTATTATACATGCGGCGTTTTGAATGTCGTAGTCTAATCTCTTCCTCGACAACTAACATCAAACACGACCTCTAAGTTATCAGTGATAATTTAATTCAAACACACGTTTAATTTATTAAATACCAAATTATAAAGAAAGAATTATGTTCTTGTTTGTTAGCTGCAGAATTTTCCGGTCGTAAAAAAAGAAAAGACATCAATTAACTTAATTACAAAAACAATCCAAACAGATAAGAATTATATATATGTTTGGTAGATGTCTTTGTCTGCAGTATATTGCTAGCAGGCTAGGTTTCAACATCTATGCCAAATTTGGCAAATCTGCAGACTGCTTAATTAATTATTACCGGAATTGAAAACATTAATTAATTGATTACAAGTTGCACAAGGATAATAATAATAATAATAATAATTGTTTGGATGAGGTTATAGGTGGCAGCCTTATCTCTGATTGGCTCTGTCCCTAAGTGGGTATTTCTTTTTCTATGCTTGGAATTTAATTTAGGACAGGTGGGGTTCCAAATTTTGTCTCTAATAGATGGAATTGTGCAGGCTGTTGTGCATTGCGAGCCAAAAAAATGACGTCATTATGATGCTTAAATTACTAATCGAAAATTGTTCGGTTAGCGTCCAACTATTCTGGCAATGTTTTGCACATCAAAATAATATTATTTTAGCACGCAACACGTCTTATTTTGTGCAATTCACAGCTCATGATCATGCAAACATGTAGCTATGTCTAGGGTTCTTGATTTCTCCTTTGTTTTAAGAAACTGTTTGGTCAAATGATCAACTCTTCTAGTTGATAAACTACTTGTTTTTCAGTTCCAAGACCCTTTTTTGACCAAATTTGAAGCTGTTCTTTTTCTTTTCTTTTTTGTTAAGCAGTAAAAATATTACATATATAAAGTTACAAATTACAATTATTTTCAATTCGAAGAGTATTTTGCCCAAAATTTGAAGCTATTCTTTTCTTATTTTGCTTTTTTATGTTAAGAAGTAGAAAAATTAAAAAGTTATAACAACGGAATACTATATCAGTCATGTAACGATCATTTCTTTCCTTCGACAAGATTTAACCTCTTAATCTCCCAATAAAAAATGTACAAGGGGTGGCAACCTAAAGGGAATAACTTAGTTTTTTCACTTTATTATCTTCATATTATTTTTTTTACCATTTTTCTTCTCGTCGATAAATCTCTACACATTCTTGGTCCAAACACTGCCTAAAAAAGTGCACCTACCAGTTCTGAGATAAAATGACAAAAAAGGGTGTAATAGACTTTTTGGATAGACATGAATCTCAGCATGAAGTTGAGTCAAGAAACAGTCAGACAAAAGATAATACTGAGAAAGGGAATGAAGATATTTTGGGGTTTCTGAAGCTTGCTCACCACTACCAATGACAGATTTATTTTCTCTCCCAATCCCAGTTCAGGCATGCATGGACCTCTAAACAAGATGATTCAAGGACCTTATTATGAATTGTGTGCATATTTTGGAATCATCTTCATTTGGATATGAAAGAAGTGATGGGTTCTTTTAAATCAATCCAGAAAATTGAACTAGGTTCAAACGTCGTTCCTTTCTCGGATTTCCTTAGCTACCAAACAGATAATTGTTAAGCGTGTACTCAGTGCACGAAGCTCTTACATATGCAGAATTTGAAGAAAGGTTGATACCGTGTCTTACTCTTGCAAGTAGAGAAGCTGTCGCGAAAATAGCTTTTCGCGACTCGAACCCTGAACATTCTGGCCATAATGGTTAAGGAACAAACAGAAATTTGCCATCCCTCTATGTGAACCTGCTGGGGTCACCTATTTAATGGTTTGTTGAACTTGAGTCCTATTTCTTTTAGAAGGGTAGCAGCAATGCCAGCAATAGTGATGAAGTGAAGAAAAACATTATCTTGCAGGGGGCGCATTTAGGTTTTATAAATACTGGAGTCAAGTATTTATAACATGTATAATTTTGTGGGACAATGTATTATATTTTGTGATATAAATTTATTAAAATACCCATAACAATTACTTATCCTACGGTTACAATCTCTTGTCTTGAGCAATAACGGATCAACACGTTTCCGTCTTTCGACTGCACTGCCAATTAGGCTTCCTCTAACTAATGCACAATGCATATATATACTTGGGGGCCGGTTTATTTGAAGACATGTACAGTTAATTTTATGAGATTTGTCAAATTAGTAGTGATAGAGTTAATAATATCATACCTTAATGATTTTGTATGTCTTAAGTTGTGTGAAATTATATATTCGATGTACGTTTAAGTAGATAGACTCAAGTTTTTGGGCAGAGGTCATAGTCTCTCAAAGGAGAGGTTTCTCCATCTAAGAAAATCAACAGGCAAACAGATAGCTTAATTTTCACTAGAAAAATAACATAAAGTCAGCAAGATAATCACAGTTCGGATAGCGATCTACGTGGCAGCCTAATATCTGATTGGCCAACATTGTACTACACACCAACTTGTGTGGAAAATGGGAGGTGCTATCATATCCATGCTTGGAATTCAAGTTAGAATATGAATGATAGATTAGAATATTAGTATGTAATAATGTTATTAAAAGGATAGATTAGAATATAAGTTAGTATTTTCCAACCGAAATCAAATTGAAATCCAATGCATTTAGTATTTCAAAATTGAACATATGTAAACTACAAAACCGAGCAAAACTTGACCAGTTCGGTTTTTGGTTTTTTTTTTTTCTTTTACAACACAGAATTTGTGATGATATTTATTTTGAAGGTGCAGCCTGATCATGTCAATCAAGAGAGGTGGAAACATGCATAGTGTTGGGGATGATATCAACAAACAATTTCAAAAAGACAGTAGTTTGCAAGTATTTGGATGCGAGCTATCCCCACCCAGTAAGAGTGATGGTGATGTTTCTAATTTTGGCGAATGCAAGGAAGAACCTTGCTGAGAAAGTTCTCAATCACAAGCTTGGTTGTAGAGAGACCTATCAATTACTTGTCTTTGTTACGCATAATTATGGCTCATGTTGCATATAATATTGGCTCATGTTGTGCATATAATATTGACTCATACGATTACTTACAATATTAATGGCTCATGTTATGTGTACTTGTTGTTCTAATACACCTATTCGTAATTACACCCAACGATGGAGCTGGAGAGGGCCAGTAGGGACGGTTGCCCCTGAAAAAAAAAAAAAATGTCTATTATTATGTAGAAAATTTTTTTAGTGTGAAGTATATAGGCTCGCTCCTACTAATATTTTTAAAAACAATTCAAGTAATAGTGACTTTAAACTTTAGTTTCTACACATTAATGGATTCTGCTACCACCTCTCGAAATTGGCTTGACTGGTTGAAGGTATAATCATTTATGGAGAGCCACAATGACCATAGAACTGCTAGAAGTGTAGCTTCCTAGCAATATGTTGCTCAATACTATAAAAAGGGGCATTAAACCATTGTTGCATGAGGCATAACATATAAGGGAAGACCCATGGGATTCTCTACCAGTTAAGGATTGATGACCAAACTTGTCCTAAAAATGGGCAATGAATAAAGAGTTGGTGTATGGATTCAAAGGCTCGAGAATATAGAGCACATATCAAAGTCACTTGTTGTAAGTGTGGGATGATCTTTCTTTTGGCTAGTTCATCTCTATTGAGGATTCGTTATTGGGTTGCTCTCGAGAGAAAGACTTCTATCTTTAGGGGGCAAGTTCCTTTCCAAATGGAGTTAAGATATGGGTTTGATAGGATTGAGTCCTCCCATTCATAGTATGCCGATCTAGGAGAGTAGATTTTTGAGCAATCCCAAACCCAGAGAAGAAAGTCAATTTTGCTTGGGTTGAAGTTGAAGTTCCCAATAACTGAAATCAAAGATAAGAATAATTGATGTTTCCACTGAAAAAGGCTCATTCTGAAGGTGAGTGATGGAGGTAGAGAATGTGAGTTGGATATGAAATCTGCCACAATATAGTTTTTTTGAGTTAAAAGGGAATGAAGCCTGAGATATTGAGTTTTCAGAGTAGATTATTGTTTAAATTGATTCGCCTATTGTTTCAAGACTACTATATTATATTGTCAGGTAATCATGGACACAAAAACAATTGACTCCTTTAAGAAGAGAGTTTCTCAAAATATCCTCTTAAAAGTCATGTTGGTGGAACTTCAACAGTAGAACCTGAACATCATCTTCTTAAAAGTCTTAGAGTTGAAGTGTAAAAATTTGATAAATCTAATTTGGTAAGGGTTCCGGGGTTACGAGAACTAATATTGAAGTTTCTGACATCTCTGCATAATGAGATTATTCGGACTTATCTTGAAGTTGGGCACTATCAACCTGAACTTCTAAAAGACTAATTTCTTAAAAATAATTATGGTCGTCGCTTTCTGAGAATTTCATAGAGTAAGAAAAATTACATTTAAAATTTCAACTGCAAAATTATAAGTTTGACGTTTTTAATCATTCGAAATTTCAAAATCTGTCAACAATTTCTAAATTGAGTAAAGTGTTTGTGAAAACAACGAAGTCCATGATATATCTTTTGGTTTACAAATTGATTCAACTTATATTAATTTTACTAGTTCTGACAGCTACAATGAAACGTGCATTTTCAACTATGAAATGTGTGAAAATTAGACTCCACAGTAGAATAGAAGATGAACTTTTAGCAAATTTCTTGATCACTTACATAAAGAAGGATATTACAAGAGGGTTTGATACCGATTCTATAATCAATACTTTTAGTGAAATGAAAGAGTGTCGAGTTCAATTCAAGATTCTTTGTTTTACTAGATAGGCCGAAGTGAGTCGTTTCTCCTTTTGTAATCCCTAATTACACCAATATCATATGTAGCAAACATCATAAAAAGTCGTAACGAATGAACCAAAAAAATACGTAACAATTTGTACTACAAAACATGCATAACACATAACCATAAGATTTGTAACTTAACCATAAAGAGACAGACTTTTACTTTTGTTTACGGCACACGTCTATTGGTAACATAAACCAAAAAAGTGCATAGCAATCAAAAGCATTCGTAACATTACTAGCATACATCATATGTGTGTAGCAAAAATAAATTCTGAAATTTATTTAATTTCTGAAAAATACAATAGTGCATAAAATTGAACAACAATAAAATTGAAATCGCAAACCGAGGCCCGTGAATCTCACGGTGTCCTTAAGACAAAATTGTGCCGCCTCACCGGAGTGCTTGAGGATATGTTCGACGTTCTTCTCCCAGGATACAATGGTTAAATTCGGGTTCGGTAGCACCTTCCGAAGACCGGCTTTCGAACTAATTCACCTTGTACTCTCTCTAGACCGAAGAACACACTTGAATTGTAGGAGGATCTCAGATTTTTGGTGTGTCTTGAAAATCAAAAAATGGTCCTCAATTTATAGGACTAAGGAGGAGTCAAAATAATAATTTTATTTTAAACCAAAATTAAATTCTAAAATTTATTTTCAAAATAAATTCTGTGGTTACAAATCTAGAAATAAATTCTAGATTTAAAATCAAAATAAATTTTATACAATAAATCAAAAATTGAATTTGGTTTTAAATTAAAAATTAATTTTTGCTTTTAAATTGATCTTTCACTTTAAATACACACCTATATGGGCTCAACCCCGTTACGTGGCCCAAGCGAGCAAATCCAACTTCTTGGATTTAAGGGCCCAAGGACCACACCACACCAAACCAAGCCAAGCCAAACCCAAACCTAGACCTATGACCCATGGACCAAGGCAAACGGCAGCGGCGGCGTGCGTGACCTATCACCCTCCCGCATGGTGCATATTGGAAAATCAATTTCTCATTCAAACCTTAATGGATCTTAACCATTCTTTTCAAGGTTTAAACTCCTTATATAGGAGTACACAAACCCACTAAGACTCACCTCAAGTGGTCTTAAGGGACCCCTTAATTTTTGGGACAAAGTCACCAAAATTATGGATTAAAATCTATTTTTTTCCAACAATCCCCCACATGAATGAAAATTGACAGTATCACGAAATGGAAGACAACAAAGACTTGAAGCAAGAGAGGGTACATCGAAAAATTCCTACACAGGATAGGTAGCTTTTGGCTTTGAACCTTCCCTCGTGAAAGTCTATCGAATTTACTGGCTGAACAGTAAACATGATGTCTTGAACTGTTCTGCCTCTCATGTAAACCAAGACAACAAACTTCACACAAGAATTTCTCCTAACACAAATCAGTTCTCATTGTTGAGTTCATTTTGGCCCTGAACTCTCGCCTGGTTCAGTAAGTGTTCTAAAGAATTTTGTCTTATCAATTCTTATAGAAGCGGCCCCACTTCACACTTACATAGGTGACCTCTTATTTAAAGGTATCTTATCATACCTTACTTGGATATACCAACACATAAGAGTCATTAAAAGCATAGCTTAACCTTAACTCGTACAGGCAACACTGTTTCACCATAGAAATGGGTAAGAGAACTTATCTCCTCAGTGTTTGAACTAATTACACGCAATTAGGTTGTCCCATTGAACCTAGATCTTGGGATCTCTAGTCAACTAGGTTAGGTGTCCATTACGGTAAATCATACATCCAAAGGCTTTAGCCCCATTCCTTTCGTTGATTTGTCAACTAACTCTCGATTTAGCCCTTTGGTTAGTGGATCTGTAATGTTGTCCTTAGACTTAACATAGTCTATAGTAACAACCCCATTTGAGAGTAGTTGCCTAATAGTATTATATCGTCGACGAATATGTCTTGACTTACCATTATACATATTACTCTGTGCTTTGCCAATTGCTGATTGACTATCACAATGTATGCATATTGCAAGCACAGATTTCGACCATCTAAGAATATCCTCCACAAAATGACGGAGCCATTCAGCTTCTTCAGTTGCTTTATCTAAAACAATGAATTCAGATTCCATCGTAGACCTTACTATGCAAGTCTGTTTGGAAGATTTTCAAGACACTGCTGCACCACCAATAGTGAATACATATCCACTTGTAGACTTCGAGTCCTTGATATCAAGTTGGCATCACTGTACCCTTCTAGTACTGCTGGATAGTGCAGACCATGATTACGGGTATACCGTAAGTACCTCAGTACTCGGACAATAACTTTCCAATGGTTAGCATTAGGATCACTCGTGTATCTGCTTAATCTACTAACAACATAAGCTATGTCTGGCCTTGTACAAATCATTAAGTACATTAGACTACCTATGATCCGTGAATACTCTAATTGAGACATACTCTCACCAGTATTTTTCGCTAAGTGAAAATTATGATCTACAAGAGTCCTAGCCACATTTGTATCAGACTTGTTAAATTTCTCAAGTATCTTATCAACATAATGAGACTGAGATAATACAAGTCCGTCTGATATTCTAGAGATTTTCACTCTCAAAATAACATTTGCAAGACCCATGTCCTTCATGTCAAATTTTGAGTTTAACATTTTCTTAGTAGTTTGAATCATCCTTTCATTACCACCAACAATGAGCATGTCATTAACGTAAAGACACAAGATGACATAGCCATCTTCAGTGTCTTTGACATATATGCATTTGTCACATTCGTTAATTCTAAAACCACTTGACATCATCGCATTGTCAAATTTTTCATGCCATTGTTTAGGCACTTGCTTCAGACCATACAATGATCTGACTAGCTTACAAACTTTCTTTTCTTGTCCTGGAGTGAAAAACCCTTCGGGTTGTTCCATATAAATTTTTTTATCTAAATCTCCATTTAAGAAAGCTGTCTTGAATCCATCTGATGTATCTCAAGATTTCGCAAAGCTGCGATAGCAATGACCATTCGAATGGATGTTATTCTCGTGACAAGAGAATATGTGTCAAAGTAATCCAGGCCTTCCTTCTGCCTGTACCCTTTGATTACAAGTCTAGCCTTGTATTTGTCTATTGAACCATCTGCTTTCATCTTTCTCTTAAAGATCCATTTGTAGCCCAAAGGCTTACAACCAAGAGGGAGATCTACCAGCTTCCAAGTATGATTTTGCAAAATGAAATCAATCTCACTTTTGATCGCCTCTTTCCAAAGAGTACCATCAGGAGAGTTCACAGCTTGCTTGAAGCTTTGAGGCTCATTCTCTAACAAAAATGTTAGAAAATCTAGACCAAAGGATGTCAACGTTCTAGCCCTCTTACTTCTTCTAGGCTCGTCGTCAACTTCATCTTATTGATCTAGGTTGTCTTCATTGACATCCTCATAAGTTCTCTTCATAGAACTTGACTCTCCATTTCTAATTTTACACGGAAATATGTGTTCAAAAAATGAAGCATTCCATGATTCAAGTATTGTATTCTTGTGAATATTTGGAATATCAGATTCATGTACAAGAAATCGATATGCACTACTATTATGTGCATAACCAATAAATACACAATTAACTGTTTTAGGTCTTATTCTGACCTTCTTTGGCGTTGGTACTGCAACTTTTGCTAAACACCTCCACATTCATAAGAATTTATACGAAGGTTTTCGACCTTTCCAAAGTTCGTATAGGGTTTTATCAAGTTTCTTTCTCGGTACCTTATTCAAGATGTAATTTGCAGAGAGAATTGCTTCCCCCCACATGTTTTGTGACAACTCAGAACTTATTAACATCGCGTTCATCATTTCTTTTAAGGTCCGATTCTTTCGCTCAGCAACTCCATTTTGTTGTGGCGAATAAGGTGCAGTGGTTTGGTGAATAATTCCATGTTGGGCACAGAATTCACCAAATGGTGATTTATACTCGCCGCCTCGGTCACTTCTTAACATCTTAATTTTTCTACCAAGTTGATTTTCAACTTAATTCTTATAAAGAATGAATTTATCAATGGCTTCATCTTTGCTCTTTAGCAAATACACATAGCAAAATCTTGTGCTATCAACAACAAAAGTAATAAAATACTTATTACCACCCCGTGTTTGTACAAATGTTAAACCACACACATCGCTATGGATTAACTCGAGGGGTTCTGTACTTCTTTCAATCGATTGAAACGAAGTTCTCGTTAATTTTGCTTCAACACAATTCTCGCACTTGTGATTCAAATTAACTTGAAAAGTTGGAATATGGTCTAGGTTAATTAATCTACGCAATGCATCGCAATTAACATGACCTAGTCTACCATGCCAAAAAAGGAAGACTCAAGCAAGTAAGCAGAAGGATTTTTACTTTATTAATAGTAGGGACAACAGTTACAACATTAAGCTTAAACAGCCCATTACAAAGATAACTTTTTCCTACATACATTCCAGCTTTGGTCAACACGACCTTATCTGCTTCAAACACTATACGAAAGTTGTGCTTGCTAAGGAGTGACCCTGACACCAAGTTCTTTCTAATGTCCGGCACATAGAGGACATTGTTCAGAGTCAACTCTTTTCCAGATGTCATCTTCAAGATGACCTTGCCTTCTCCCTTCACCTCCGACGTTGCAAAGTTTTCCACGAACAGTTTCTCACCATTTGTAATCGGCTCAAAAGTGGTGAACATTTTCTTCTCTGAGCAGATGTGGCTGGTAGCTCCAGTACCCACCCACCATTCATTAGGGTTAGACCCTACCAGATTCACCTCCAAGACCACTGCTGAGAGATTGATGTCTAACACATCTCTCTCTAGCGTCTCCACCTCAGTCACATGTGCCTGAGGGCGCCTGTTCCATTGTGGCTGGCGGCATTCCGATGACTTGTGACCCGTCTTGTCACAGTTGAAGCATTTGCCTTAAAACTGAAACTTTCGTTTCTTGGCAATTCCTCCCTTAGGTCCCAGATTTGACCTTTTAGCAGCTAGCTTGCCTTTCTGCTTTTTCTTATAGCTAGAATTCTAGCCATGCTCCACCAGATTAGCCTTCGAGGCAAAGGAGCTTCTTAGCTTTTTGTCAGCACTCCTGTTATCTTCCTCGATTCGGAGCCTGATGATGAGATCCTCATTCTTCATCTCCTTTCGCTTGTGCTTCAGGTAATTTTTGAAGTTACTCCAAACAGGGGGTAATTTCTCTGTCATGCAAGCCACCTGGAAGGTTTCACTCAGTACCATTCCCTCAGCAAAGATCTCATGCAAGATCACCTGGAGTTCCTGGACTTGACTGATCACATTCCTCGAGTCCACCATCATGAAGTCCAAAAACTGGCCGATGACAAATTTTTTTGGTCCGGCATCCTTGGTTTTGTACTTTTTATCTAAGGACTCCTACAGTTCCTTTGCTGTCTTCTTGACACTATACACATTGTAAAGTGTATCGTGCAAGCAGTTTAGAACATAGTTCCGACACAAGAAATCAGAATCACCCCAAGCTAGCGTAATGAATATCTTCTGCATGTCCTATTCATTCTCATCGATGACAGGAGCATCTTCTGTAAGATACCTCACGAAACCTAGCGTGGTCAGGTAGAACAATATCTTCTGCTGCCACCTCTTGAAGTCCATACTATGGAACTTCTTCGGTTTCTCAGCATGGCTGACCGGAATGGAAGTACCCACTCTTGGCATCACAGCCGGAGTGTTCACAACCATAGGAATACCCCCAACTGTGGGGTTCTCGTTGCCACCATTGCTTCCAGTTGGCTTTTCAGGTTGTTTTTCCATTACTTGAAAAATAGATCACAAACCAAATTAGTGAACAAATTAACAAGTGATTGTAAGAACAAACACTTTGTAATCACAAATTATCCACTAACTAAAATCTTTTTTATTTTAATTCCCGTAACAAAAATTTTTAAACACTCAACCAAAGGTAGAAGGCAGAAGGTTTCACAAAACTGATGATGTTATTGCAGAAGGACCGCAAATAACTAACATCTTTTAAACAAATAAAAATCCACTGTTACCAAGGCCACTGGTCACTGGTCAAAAAATACTGTCCAAAATTGATTACCAAGTCCACTGGTCAAAATGTTGAACCAAAAATCAAAGTACAATTAGGAAACCAAACGACAGAGTTAAAGAAAAAATAAAAACAATAAGAACACTGTTAGGAATCTTAAATTCTCCAAAACCACTAAGAAACAATTTAAGTATCCAAATAAAACACTTATATAAAAAAAAAGTCAGAACACAAGTACTATTAATTTCTTGGAATTTGTTTTTTTTCCTGTCTGTTTTAAAAACTTAGAACTACACTACAAACAAGTTAATAGATCTAACAACAGGATAAGAAAACAGGAAAAGTCTGCTCCAAAAAAAAAAAAAATAGAGAAATCTGAAAAACATAAACCTGTTTAAAATTGTTCAATTCGTGATTTTTCCAAAAAAAAAAAAAATTCCAAATTCAGTTTGTTTTTAAGAACACAAGTTTGTCTTAAGATTGTAGGAAAAAATAAATTCTGAAATTTATTTAATTTCTGAAAAATACAATAGTGCATAAAATTGAAATCGCAAACCGAGGCCCGTGAATCTCATGGCGTCCTTAAGACAAATTGCGCCGCCTCACCGGAGTGCTTGAGGATATGCTTGGCGTTCATCTCCCAGAATACAACGGTTAAATTCGGGTTCGGTAGCACCTCCCGAAAATCGGCTTTCGAACTAATTCACCTTGTACTCTCTCTAGACCGAAGAACACGAAGAACACACTTGAATTGTAGGAGGATCTCAGATTTTTTGTGTGTCTTGAAAACCAAAGAATGGTCCGCAATTTATAGGACTAAGGGGGAGCTAAAACATTAATTTCATAATAAACCAAAATTAAATTCTAAGATTTATTTTCAAAATAAATTCTGTGGTTACAAATCTAGAAATAAATTCTAGATTTAAAATCAGAATAAATTCTATACAATAAATCAAAAATTGAATTTGGTTTTAAATAAAAAATTAATTTTTACTTTTAAATTGATCTTTCACCTTAAATACACACCTATATGGGTTCAACCTCATTACGTGGCCCAAACGAGCAAACTCAACCTCTTGGGCTTAAGGGCCCAAGGACCACACCACACCAAGCCAAGCCAAGCCAAGCCCAAACTTAGACCCATGACCCATGGACCAAGGCAGGCGGCGGCAGCGGCGTGCGTGACCTATCACCCTCCCGCATGGTGCATATTGGAAAATCAATTTCTCATTCAAATCTTAATGGATTTTTTTCAAGGTTTAAACTCCTCATATGAGAGTACACAAACCCACTACGACTCACCTCAAGTGGTCTTAAGGAACCCCTTAATCTTTGGGACAAAGTCACCAAAATTATAAATTAAAATCCATTTTTTTTTCCAACAATGTGTACCATAACTTTCTCTGTACAAGAAATGTGTGTTTCAGACCTCAATATTGCCTAGCTATGAAGCTCTGTCACTCCTAAATGCTTGTTGTATTCGTGTCGGACACTACGGAGACACACGACATGTCGGGAACATGTATAGGACAAGCCACATAACGTATGCAATAAATTTAATTACTTTCAAACAAGGGACACATGGAAGACACATTCAGGCCACCTGTGCCTCAACATGAACACGGGCGAAATCATGACAAGGACCAATTTATATTATTAAAAGTTTATTTTGAGGATATTATATTTCAACAATATAAGAAAAAAATCTGAACAAATAAATTGTGATAAAATAAGGGTTGCTTGTAATATTTTGATAATGCATCACTAAGAATTGTAAAGATACTACTAATTTTGAGTGTTTCCGGATGAAATGTTTATATGAATAACTAAATATCAATTCTAGCATGTGTATATGCATATATGTGTGTGTGTGTCTCATGTTCCTTGACGTGTTCGTGTCTCCAATTTGGTTAGACTTCTTGTCTCCCGCAACGTGTTCGTATGTCAAATTATTTAGATTTGCCATCTCCCGTATTCGTCTCAATTCCCCTATATCCATCTCAATGCCAGTATCGGTGACTGTTAATTGCCTAGTTTGTTAAATTTCGAGTTTTTTATCTCCTCACTTTATGAGGGAAGGGTTTTGTGTAGCATTTTTGGTTTAACCTATGGTACGTGTATTGAGTTTCAGTTGGAAAAAACCTATTTTTCCATATGATAAACTTAGATGGAAAAAAAATGACTTGTTTGGAGAAAGATGTATCAAATATTTTGAAGAAATGGAAGCAGCCAAACAAATTGCGAAGCCTTAAATAATCTCGAGGGGGAGAAAAGCGGTGAGAGATCTAGCTGTGTTCAGTTAGAAGTTTCCAAAACATTTTTTGAAAATTTTCTGAAAATTTTTGAGAACCAAACATTTTTATCTTTTTCCTAAACAACTTTATTTCTCTATAAAAGAAGAGAGAAAAAGAGCACCTCGAAAACGCCAAAAAAATTTAACATTTACAACTCAAGAGTTAAATTTTTTCTAAAACACTTACACCAAACAACATCTCAGAGTTTTTTTCCCAAAAATTATTTTAGAAACACTCAACCGAACTATATATGTGTTTTTCGGACTCAATATTGCCTAGTCTTTTAGATTTTATTTTTCTCGTATGTAAAGAGTTTTCTCTATAGTCTTGCTGGTTGTATGTTTGTGTTTGTCTTTATTAACCGGTATTTGTATTGAGTTTTAGTTGCAAAATGCCTACTTTTGCCTGAGATTTGCTTGCTTAGCCCAAAGAATTACGATGAGCAGAGCATATGATGCCAAATGCTAACTTCGCATAATGCTTTGTCACCTTGACAATCAGTATTATCTAGAGCTAATGATTAGAGTGCTTCATGGAGTGGATAGCTTCTAAATTCTGATGTAGCATTTTTTCGCATGGTTATAAGCAAGAATTTTGTTACTAATGCTGCTGAGAAAACATTTCACAAGTCAATTAACATACAAAATCACTTTTAAAAACCACATGTAACAAGGGTATTTGTAATTTGTGAACTTCATAAAAATTTCTTTTATCGTTTTATCTGTTTATTCATCCCTTATTGTTTTGCCTGCACAAATGACTTAGAATGTTTCTTGCTGAAATGGCACTCTTTCTATATTCTCTACCATCTGATCCTTACACAGAGTCCTAAAAAGTGGTGGTGCACCCTCATTAGGAGCCCGCTCCTGCTCCTCCAACTAAAGAGCTTGACGGGAGCCTGCTCCCGTCGAGATGGGAGCATGCTCCTTATGGTGATGAAGCTTTTGTACGATCTTTGTAAAGAAAATTGGAAATTTGTCTAGCTCAAGTCATGATACCTCGAAAAGAAAACCAAATGTTGGGACACTAGCCCACTTCTTACACTTGTGGTGCACTTGGTCATATTTTTAATCCTCGCAACGATTGTACTTTTGAAGTATGTATTTTATGATACATTATTTTCAGAATTATATGTACATTTCCTTTGGCTCTCCCAACCTTGGGAGCTTCAATGTTCCCCTACTCCTGCTCCCGCTTCCGCTCCCGCTTTGTGCAGCTAAGGCCTGGACTATCTAGAAATATCTTTCTTAGTAGCAAGGTTCTTGGAAAGATTAGGAAATAGGGAAATAGCATCATAACATAGTAATCACAATCATCATAATTGTGAATCTGTTAATACGTACTTCGTAAATCCTATCAAAAAAAAAAATACGTACTTCGTAAAGCATGGTGTGTAACTACAAGGATCATCTACTGAGAGCAAATTTGCAGAGATGAACAGTCCAGTGTTTTTTTTGAAAAATTACAAGCCAATGCTTATAGTTTATATATAGAAATAACATTACAATCTTTGACTCAAAAATGGCAAGTTAGATAAGCTTAACAATAACTTTAGAATGGTTTTCCCAGATAATTTGCAGAGTTCATCTCATACATGCCTCCATGGTCTTTCTGCAATGCTCACACATTCAGCAAACCTAAAACAGTCCACAAGATGATCAATTGACATTCCTGCAGCTTGCATGAATGAATACACAATTACTGGCCCCACAAATCGGAACCCGCGCTTCAGTAAGTCCCTGCTCAGGGCTTCTGCTTTTGGAGTTCTCAATGGAACATTTCTTGGGTATCTGTATCTGTTGATCACTGGTTTGAAATCCACATAAGCCCAGATATAGCTACTGAATGATCCGAATTCCCTCACAACCTGCATTTAGTTCAAATCAATAAATGCATGTTACCTATGAAACACAAACACCCTAAACAAGGACCTGTATGGGTATCATATGCGGATACAAAACACAATACAGCAGGACACCATCTGCTGGATACTTCTGAATACCAAACCTAACTAAGCATTGTGTACCAAGCCATTGGGACTAGCTACAGGAATTTCTTTTTGCAACTCGTTTTTGTCAAACTATTTGTTCTATCAAAATTTAGGAACTCACCTTATTTACGATAATTTTCTACCGTGGTATCTTAATTTATGTCCCACAGCCAGCCATTCTATCAACCAAATCCATTTTTTGGCTGCAAGTCCAGGTTTTACCCCTTCAAATGGTCCAGCCATTTCATCAGCCAAATTTGGCAGAGGCCATTTCTTTAGACAAAATTTGGCTGAGGGAATGGTTTTGCCATTTTATGTCACATCAGATTTTCCTTCCCAAATCAACCACTAAAAACACAAAAACTCATTGGAACAAGTCTCCTGAAAATGAAGAACAAAGATTAGTCCTCACAAAAAAAATAGAGTGATCAGATCTCACCCAGACATCTGGTAAAAGAGACAATTTGTGGATCTTCATTGTTTTAGTTCAGTTGAGACCCATTACTGCTTTTGTTTTTCCTTGTTCTATGTTGAACTGTTTTCTTTTTTTCTTGTTACTGCTTTTCGTGGAAAATTTGGTGATGGGGTTGAATGTAGACATGTTAATGAGTTTGGTGAACTAGTTTGGGAAAATGGCCAAAAATGTTCCAGACGTATTCCCAAATCTCAGCCGGATGTGTTCCCGAATCTCAGCCGAACGTCTGGAACCAGCTAGCCAAAATATGGCTTACTCCATGGGGTGGACCAGTTTTTGCCACACAAAAAAAAAGGCATAAATGTCAGCGTAGCAATTCAAAAAATGACTTTGGCTTAGATAATTTGGCATGAACCATTGGAGACGCTCTCATGAGTTATGTCAGTTATAGTCTCCCCCTTCCAATAGCATTCATCATATTTGAGTAGCATTCAAAGTAAACTTTATTTTTTTTTATTTTGTATTTTATCTGTGTAATACTTTTGTAGGGATTGTTGTATTTCCTATCCATATCTGTGGTTGTCCGTTAGTTGGTGCTAAATGGAACCTCGGGCTTTATTGTTATGGATTTACGGAGACAAAGGAAAAGATAGAAGACACGATAAGAAGATATATATTAGACTGGACACAACCCCAAACAAATCCATGATGCAAACATAACATTAGTGGAGAACTTGTGAAGACAATGAATGAATAAAACTTGCCTGCACTATGCATTTGGCATTGTCTGCTATGCACCTCACTCTGCTCTCTGCTAACATTATGGCTTTGTTAGAGGCTATTTCCATTATCTCTTTGTCATCCATTTTTGCAACAGTGTTGGGATCAAATCCAGCAAAAGCTTCCCTGTGTTAATCATCCAAAAGACGAACTTGAACTAACATAACCTCGATATCAATAAAATTCGTTAGGCAAAATGAATATTTGCAGTTCACTGGCAATGGGGGTGAGAATAACAGATAAAATTTACCTGAACAGCTGCTTTCTTTTGAGAATCTCTGTCCAATTATAATCCATCAACATACCAGACATTGCAAGCAGCTCAAACAACTGACTGTTTCATGAAGTTTCAGTGAATTCTAAGTGCGTTACTCCAAATGATACATGAGCTTAAATTTAACATTTGAGAAAAACTGACTTGTCATCATAAACTGGAACTCCCCAGCAATCATCGTGAAACTGCACATATGTCTCATCTGTGGAAAACAACACCTCATTCAGCAATTTTCTATTTACTCAAATTATTCCTTCTAATTATGTATGAAGTGTGAATCTGCCTACAGCTTATTAACCAATATGCTATGGTAGCCAAGTAGGCAGAGGCTTAAGATATTGCAGAAAGTAAGTAGATTTAAGCGATTTGGCTTATGCACACTCTAATTTTAATTAATCTAATGCACTCAAGTAACTTAACAGTTGATCTATATTATCACTGATGCTGAAGGAGAAGAGCACTGGTAACAAACCAGTACGAAAGCAAGGCTAAAAACAATCTCTGAAGCATAGCATTATTCAATTAGGCTTTGGCACCCCAACCACAATGTAGTAGGAGAATCAGCGTGGGTCTCAACATTTTCTTTATCAAGTCATTTGACTTTCATTAATTTTCATCCTGCTTTTTCTCCATATTTTTGTTGATGCGTGAGTACAGAATGCATTCCACTCTACTATTGGCATAGCTGAGGTATCAGGAACTTTCCTATGCAGAATAATTTTCATTTCCTGTTTCTGAATTTTGACAAGTACAGAAAAACTATTTTCTCTCAAATTGGCTATTGTTTCTTGGAACTGTTTCCATGAATTTTCTCTCAAATTGACTCACGTTGCAGGTATAACTAAAAAAGACTAATGAATGTTTGATATGATACGAAAAGAATGCGTGTTTCCAAAACTTTTCATTGTTTTTTGATTTCGATAACCGAAAACTAAACCAAAAGAAACAAGAACAAAACCAAACAGACTAGCTATTTGGCTGCATTGTCTAACTTCTTATGAATATGATTATGAACATGGTTTTTCTTGGTCATGCATTTCTTCTTTACAAAATCCGGTGTTAACTACCTGCTGCAACCTTACACTATCCACCAATTTTGTAACAGCATAACCAATATGATTGCAGACATTAAAGCAACATGTTGAATTTTCATCTGTATTGCCTTAAAATGCTGTATATTTGATTCATTTCAAATGTATGTGAAAACAGATATCAAATTATAGGGATTTTGATTGAGAACTGTAGCTTACCGCTATTCTTTGTGATCCAGTTGCACCTCTTCAAGCCTTCACAGTTGGATTCTGGACTATGTTTTTGAACATTTTTAGCCCCTACAGGAAAATCTCTTCTTTCTGTAGGCACAATCCTTCGCAATGCTAACGAGATTTCCTGATCCAGTGGGATACTGGAAGCAGTGTGACAAGAATCGTTTGAGTTCTGTGACAAAGACAAAGATAGCGAAGAAAGGGAGAGAGGCGAGCAGCTTTTCCTGAGGCTAATTGGGTAAACTTTTTTCAGGTGTTTAGACAAGAGTCCATGGTTTGGCTTCTCTTTCTCTCTAGGATTTCTGTTTTTCTCCATAGCATGACTTTTAAGATTTTCTTTGGACATGCTTGAGATGAAAAGGGGCTGTCCTCTTTTTCAAATGAGTAGATGCAAAGATGGATTGATTTTATAAAGGTTTGGTTTTCCAAAGGGCATGATGTCGAAAGAACAACACAAAGAAATTGGTTGGTGAAAAGTGAATTTCATTGTAGAACACTCTTGCTCCTTATTTTTTAAGCAAAGCACATAAAAATGGATGAGATTTCACTATAGGTATGTTTAGCCTTTCAACCAATCTATACGACCCAGAGAACACCTTCTTCTCAAATTCGAGAAGTTTTTTTGAAAACTCGATTTTATGATGTATCGGAATATCATTTATAGGACTAAATGATTCCTGAGAGCAGATTCATCCTTTTAACTTGAATTTACTGTATTTAGTCTGGTAATTTGGTTCTGGTTACTGAAAGGGATACCTATGAGTATTAAGTCAGAGCTCGAAATGCGTAATGATTTTTACTTAAGGTTCTGTTTGGAATTAAGGCTGCATGGCATTAGTTAATGGCCAGGTAGTAGTTGGGATTCGTGATTTAATAGTTAGGTATCCAAATCAGACAACTGGAACCAAAAATCAAGAAAATAGAAAAGGAATCTAGGTAGAGGAACAAAACAACTCGACTAGTAGCCAGATTTTTTCTCCTAAAATGCAAATTAATTGAAATGATTAGTATGGTGGTCTGGTCTTATCATCTAGACAATGCAACTTTTTCAATAATCACTAATCTTACTTAATATAGCAGATTGAATGGAGTCTATTGAGCTTTTGCAATACCGGTTAGCAGTCTAATCATTACCCATTTAATGCAAAATGAAAACGTCTTTTTCTATCATCTTAAATTTCTCAAAAGCTGGAGAAATCATTGGTTTGGTCTGTGATTTGAAATTCTTGTTTACATAAGGTTTACGAAGTAGAGGAACTTAAATAAAATTCTTTTAAGTGTTGAGCCTGATAGTACTGCATGAAGCCATGTATCTCATGAGTTATACAAGAGTACCTTATATGTTATTCCCGGACTTGTAACCCTAGTTATACGTTGATGCCATGCGACATACCTGTTTCTAGTTCTGCCATCTGATAGGGAGACAATCATGTTAACCTCTTTAATATGTTTCTTTTTTTATGTATTCGGTGATTTGATTTTTCTTGTGCAAGTTTTTTTCAATTCTTAACATTGTGTCAATTTAACTTTTACCGCCACCAACTCTTATACAAACAGATAGTGTTAGGTAACTTAATTATATATACTTCTTCTTTTGTCCCGGAAGTTGTGCTAATCTTTTGTCACGACTTTTATTTCTGGCTTATGGGCTACAAATAACTTTAGAAAGACTTAAAAAGAAAGAGATTTTTGAAACTTCAATTTGATGTTTTTGTAACTTCTGTTTGTTACTCATCAACTTTTGTTATACATTTAGCTAAAGCAAACACCAAATGGGACTTTTAGAAAGTTCTTTCGGTCTGAGAAATGAGCCCTTTTGCTTGTATTGTGGAGAACAGTTTGCAGAATAACAAGGAAACTGTAAAATATGATTTGTTTGTGGTGTGAGGTTTGTCTCAATGAAAGTGCAATGTGTCCTATGGTGAACCTTAGTTTATACTCATATAACTGAGGGCTTGAGGCAAACCCATTGTCTGCAGAGATAGAGATACCCCATCCATTCACAGCTATTTCAAGTACTTTATTCTTTCTCACTATTAGTGATTTATTTTTATTTTTTTGCAGCAATTGAGGATCATAGGGAACAAAAGTAAACGAAGACAGGTAAATGATGTGCTTATACTACCTTAAATTAATTCCAATCCGAATTATCTGGGCTATATGTGTTACTAAATGAACAATGATGGCCCATGTGATAGGTTCAATCTAGCCCACTCTCCAAGGCCTTTAGCAGTCCTAAAAAGCCCACCTGTTTTTGTTTTCCCTCAAAAGCTAGTTTGTGAGAAGAAAAAAAAAGTCTAGGAAGACATTTTTCTGTGCACAAATCTAAAAAGAGATATGTCTGGAACTGTTCAATACATATAGAGTCCACGTTATTTTAAAATATTATTTCGAAGGACTCAACGTGCGACTAACTGCTCCGATCCTCAGATCTGTGCACGAATGACATGTTATAGACTTACTTTTTGTAATAAAATGACTTTTTTGTATAGCTACAATTTCAAGTTAAATAAGACTGTCAACAAATGGGCAGAAAGGACCTTAGTTCGTAGGAGCCTCTGATATTGAAGAAATGGGACGGATGAGATCAAGCTGATCAAGGAAGTTAATCCCATTTTGTCTCTCTCAAATTCAATATTCAAAACATGTACCAACAAATTTCTACCCAGTTTGTATCTACTCGATTATGAGCATCTCATTTTTTTTTTTACTCGCCACCTTTGAATTTATGGAGCATTTGAAGATTTTGAATTTCATATGTTTAGAAAATTAATTTAGATTCATTCCAAAGTAAAACATGATGTTCAAAACTTAAAAAAATTCAAAAAAGACCAAAAAATTAAGTCAAAAATGATGTGTTTGGATTTGTTTTTCGTATTTAGAGAATTTTTAATAACTTTTTAACATAATTTTATATTAATTTTATTTTGTAAAAATATTATTTGTAATTTAATTTATTTGCTTAATTGAGAAATTAAACTTATTCATTCTAAATCATTTCAACAAGGCTTATGATAGATTGTATTTTTAATTAGAATTCATAGAGGAAGAGAAGAGATAACACGATTTAATTTTTATGTTTTTTTGTAACCAATCAATATTTTTTGTTATTCTTTTATTTTTATTTTATAAAACTAAACAATCGATAAACAAATTAGAGGACAATCTTACCATGTAATGGTTGTATGAGGACAAAATGAGCAATTAAGCTTCAAGGTTCACCATATTAAAGTCAATATCCTATGATATTCATTCCAAACAACACACAGAATATCCTTTCACTTATATATAGTCTTATATATCCACACATAATCCCATGTAGTTTTATATCTCACTCTTTATATCCGCACAAACAAACAGGCGCTTAAAATATTCTATAAATAATTCAAGAGCATTATAGTCATCTTGTAGCCTCCAATGTTATATCCACATATACATGGCGAGGTTTGTGATGTCTATTTGGCCTAACTTATTTGTTTTTAATTATTTTTGTCTTTATTTAATTTTTTTGTATTGTTATTTTTGTATTCATTTGTTATGATTTATTGGTTTATTTTGATAAAATAAATTAAAAAAATATAATAGATCAACTATAAAAAGTTAGCATTACAAATAATATTTGGAAAAAAATGCAAATCCTATTGTACTTGAAAAGGAATAAAAAAAATACACACTAACATAATTAAGGCCCTATTTGGCCAAAAAAATTTTTTTGGCTTATTTTTTGTCTTTATTCAAATTTTTTTTGTATTTGTTATTTTTATGTCATTTTTTCGTGGATTATTGGTTCGTATCGACTAAAGGAATCTAAAAAGTATAAAATTATGTCCAAAAATTAAAAAAAAGTCACTAAAGACGAAAATAAGCCAACACGGACGCTGTTTTTGACTTATTTTTTGTCTTTTCTGAACTTTTTTCAAATGTAGCCGATGATTGATAACTTTTCTGAAAGCTCTTGTCGAGACGAACCAACAATCATTAAAAAATTGATGAAAAACAAAAAATTAAAAAAAAAATTCAAATAAGGACAAAAAACTAAACAGTGAATAGTCCAATAATAACCACAGGCCAAATGGAATGACTAGTTGGAGGGTTGTAAGGTTTTTTATTTTATTTTGGAGGCATAGAAGATTTAAACCATGGTTGTAGGTTTTTTTTTGGGTAATCTTGTCATGTTTACCTTAGTTGAAATTTGTAATACCAGCCTCCTTCAGTATTGTATATCATTCTTTCTCCGGGATATAATATCCAGGGGGATATTATATCCCAAGTGTCAGAAACAAAACAAATACCTCATTTATGTGCACCAGTATTTTATATTCTAATCTCATCATTTATATCTTTCAAACAAACATGCCCTAGAATTATTCATATTAAGGGATATAATTAACTTTTCAAACTCATTGCTCTCCAAAATCAAAGAAAAACAAATATTTATTGTGTTCAAATCTCACTTCAAATCATACTATGTATTTTTGCAGAGCGACTTTTCATGAGAGTCGCCCTGAGTGCGATAAATGGCAGAAATTGATTAATTTGTGGTAAAACTTTTTAAGTATTATATGTTACTTTAAGCATGATTTTTTTTTGAATTCAAATTCAAAAGCTTGTCATATTTAATATACGATACTTTTATTTTCATAATTTTCTCTACTTATCTATATCTACACATACACGCGTATTTTTATTTTTATGTAATTAAGCATAATATTTTAAGATATAATTATGTATTTATTTGTTTGTAAAAAGTATTTTTACCAAAATTAATATTTTTATTTTCATAACTTTCTCTACTTATCTATATTTACACATACACATGTAATTTTTATTTTTATGTATTTAAGCATAATACTATAAGAAAATACGTAAATATTAATTTTCAAAATAGAAGTACAAATAAAGAGACTTATTCTTATATAAAAAACACTTTGGTAAACAACTTCTTACAAAACAAATAAATATATAATCATATCAATTTTCATTACCTCGTGACTTTGATTTAAAAAAAAAGTATCACCTCTTTTTTAACGTTTGTTTATTTTTTATAAAATAGATTTAATAATAAAAATTTAAAAATTATACGAATAACGGTCAAAATATATTTTTATAGCAACAAAACATTTTCTATTATTTATAAGGTTGTGAATCGACTGTATTGTCATTGCCGGTTATGTCTGAATTAGATTGAATAAGTTGATGTTACATTTTAATCAACTCATCCTAGCACATTAATATTTTTTTTACCCACCGTAAAATCACTCATCTTTAAAATTAATGAGGTAACTAATCTTTTATACGGTTTTAATTTGATTAGTTAAGTAGGTTGACTGGTAAAACTAAATCCAAATAAGTTAAAAAAGTAAGACAAAAGATTCAATGAAATTTGTTCTTTAGACTTTAAAAAAAATTAAAAAAATATATATAAAGAGGTCATCTAATGTTAAGGACTAGAAGACAAAAATGTGAGATTATACTAAATATGGATGAATTTTATTAGATAATTAGTATTTATTTTTATAATATCTTTACAGCAGATTGTGTTGGATAATATGTGAATTATTAAATTTTACTCATATTCATATTTACCTCTTGAAATTAAATTAAATAAAAATATTAATTATGCTCGGAATTCATATATAATTTTATAGAGATTGGAAAGTATTTAATTGAAACTTTTATTATACTTTTTAATTAGATTTTTAAGTAGTTTATTGGTAATTTATTTTTAAGTAATATAAATTTAAATTAATAAATATGATAATTTCTTATATTTTGTAAATTTTTAAATATTAATTGAATTTCTTTTCTCGTAATTTAGGTAGATAAATATTGTATTAACTAATTTTATAAATTATTTATTTATTTTGTTATTATATTTCAAGAAAATATTGAAACTATTTTACGGTAAAATGGTGGATAAAGTGATTCATAATTAGACAATATTTCTTTCGAAAGTTATTATTATTTATTTTAAACTATCATAATTCTTGAATTTTAATGTTATAATTTATTTTTTAAAAATAAATTAAATGAATACTTGATCAAATTAATTTAGTCCTAAATTTAATATTTTCCTAAAAAATAGATTTTAAAATAAGATATTGAAAGTTTTTAAAATTTCATATGATGTAAAAATCTCGTGTTTTGTAGTGCATTATTGCGATAAAAACTTATTATTAAAATTTAAAAAATATAAATTTACACAATAAAATATTTTTATTTTATTTCACACATTTTGTGCACAGTACGAATTTTTGCTAGTTATTTAATTATAACAGAGTAGATTAAATTAAATTCTAAAAAGAAACTTCATATATCTAATATTTCAATAGATCATGCCAGTTTGAAGAGCAAATAAGCCAAATAGTGTCCCCTCTAAAACCCTACGCCCTCTTTCTCTCCCCCAAATTCAAATGGCTCAGGCTCCGCCAAAACCCTCCTTCCTCCCAGATTCAACATTTCCCGGCGAAACAACGCCAAGCAATCAAAAAGTCTAGAGCCTCATTCCATGCTCAATCACATTCACCCACGGATACCCCTCCGATTCCCAATGAAATCCCTAATCCTATCCCCGCTCTCCTCCCTCATCTTCATTAAACCCGTCTCCGTCTCCGCCGCCGACAACGAATACAACTATGAACCCGCCGCAGTTAGCGAAATTATCAAAGGCTTCAAAAGCAAAGACCTTTGTAGTAGCCGTTCTTTAAAAACCCTTGCTCAGACGCTGAATTCGCTTCAGGTTGATCAGATTATTCACGATTTGGGAGTGGGGGATCCGGAGTTTGCTATTGAATTATTTTATTTGCTGAGGGATGAGTATGGATTTCGGCATTCCAGGGTTTCTCAGTTTGTTATTGCTCACGTTTTGGCGGGAAAAAGGCGGCTCAAGAAGTTGCGTTCGTTTCTACAGAAAATGCTGGAGGAAGAAGGTACAACTCAAAAGTGTTTTTTCATTTTTGTATCGTACCTGTTGATAAGTATGATTCGGATTGCAGTTATGGTTTTACTTTATATACAAAGAGTTGATTCCCGTTGAAGTACAATTCATTGTGGCCAAGTATGTCTGGATCTTCTGGCATGGCTATCGCGATAGGAAATTCCTTATGTTACTTGCTAGTTCTTAGATTAACCAGTTAATGTTTTCATGTAACAAAGGAGCCCAAAATTGAATTATTATTTCTTAATTTTTGGAGAGTGGGGCCAACATTTTCATGATTTAGGCATACACGAAGCACCTTACTAGTTTGAAATAGAGAACTTCTGATAGAATGGTATAATAGACATGTAGATCTATAACTGTTTGTTGCTCACCCTTTGGACCTATTAAGTTTAGGAACGTTATGTCAGATGATATATGCCACTTATGTGTGGGTTGATGGATCAATTCCACTTACACGAGGTACAGTTTATTTAATTAGTTTTGGTGGAACTCAGTGACTATCTGGATGACACATTGGTCTTCAATAACATGAAATACGTGATATCTTAATGTTAACTATCGTTGCTTGGACTTTTTGACTAAAGTGTTAACACATGTGAGATATGAATTTAATTCAGTATACACATTTAACATTGTCCTTAGTATATCATGTCCAATGTTTTGGGAAGATGCTTGTGGATAGTAGGAGTGAAAGTGGGCCTTTCGAGAATATGGCGGGCACTATAATGACTTGAGACCGCCGGAGGTGATAGAAGAGAGAGCTTAGGGCAGGCTTTGGGGGGGGGGGGGGGGGGGGGGTGATGGCAGTGGGGATTGGTTAGCCAGAGAGTAAAGTGTGTTAGGTATGTATTTAATGTGTGTTGAATACTTGCCTTTAGTGACATGTCAATCCATCCTTATACAGGACCCTTGGAGAAGGGGAAACCCGGCTGGTTGGTTAGCTTTCTTACTATTGGTGTGGCAGGATGAAGGTTGATGGGGCTTCTCTTTAAATCTTACGATCAAGAGTTGGATCATGTATCACGGACTCATAGATGATTTAGATGATATGTGGAGGCATGTATCATGGGACATGTGGTAACTGGTAAGTGCGATATAGGCTCCTAGGTGTTGGAAGGTCGTTGTGATACATCTTTCCAGATATCAGGCGGTCATTGCCCCCCCTCTCCCTATGACTGGTCAAGATGGAGCTATCCTCATAGAGGATGAGCCTTGGCGAATCCCTTTGTTCTAGCCTCCATGCCATGTGCCTCCTAAGGCCCCAAATGATGTCCCTAGGCCCTGCTCCCTCTCTCGGTATTGTATGTTGATGGGGTTGCCATAATTGTAATGAGCTCGTAGAGCTACGAATGTCTAGGAGCTGGCAATACCTGATGAAGAGCATTCTTGTAGCGAGCTTGTTCCTTTAGGAGATGAACGGGCTCAATCATTTTCTAGGTGATTGAAGTTCCTCTCGAGTCTCGGGGTATCTTGTGGCTGAGGATTTCTGGATACCCACAATACTATTGCCTGCATGTCTTTGTCGTGTTGCGCGTACGTAGGCCTTTTTCATCTATTTGTTTATGTCAATATTTGGAAAATATCCAAAATTTATTATTCATAGTTCTAGAACAATCGGTGGATTGATGATTTTTTTAATTCCAGTAAACAAGTTTTGTTTGTTGGTGTATTGTTAAATTTCAAAGTAGGATGATTAACTGATAGTTCATGTTCTTTTCTGGCTACTGGATAGTGGATTTTATATGCTCATTTGTTGTTTATAGATTTCTTGTGATTTCGGTTAGGCTCTGGTTCTGCACCTTCGCTTTCTGAGCTGCTCGGGAATAGATTCAGGGTCTGGGAGTCAAACGGTTTGGTATGGGACATGTTGGCATTTGTTTATTCTAGGTCTGAGATGGTGCATGATGCTCTCTTTGTTCTAGCGAAGATGAAAGACTTGAATATCCGAGCTTCAATCTTGACCTACAACAGCTTGTTGTTCAACTTGAGGCACACTACTATCATGTGGGATGTATTTGAAGAAATCAAAGCTAGTGGGATCCCTCAGAGTGAATACACCAATTCCATTCTCATTGATGGTCTATGCAAACAGTCCTTGTTGCAAGAAGCAGTAGCCTTCCTTAGAGAGAGTGAAAGGAAGGAGTCTATGCCTTCCGTTGCTTCATTTAATATCCTCATTTCACAATTTTGTAAAGTGGGTTATGTAGATGTCGCAAAATCTTTCTTTTGTATGATGTTTAAGTACGGGCTACTTCCTGATGCATACAGTTACAATATTCTTATTCATGGGTTATGCATAGCCGGTTCTATGGAAGAAGCTTTAGAGTTTGCAGATGACATGGAAAAACATGGGGTAGAGCCTGATGTGGTAACCTACAACATTCTTGCCAAAGGATTCCGTCTACTTGGTATGATGTGTGGGGCTTGGAAGATAATTCGCCAGATGCTTCTTAAAGGGTTGAATCCAGATATTGTAACATACACGATACTTATGTGTGGGCATTGCCAAACAGGAAATATTGGAAAAGGCTTTGAGTTGCGGGAAGAGATGCTTTCACATGGTTTTCAGTTAAATGATATTTCTTACAGTGTTCTGCTTAGCAGTTTGTGTAAGAGAGAGAGGGTTAGTGAAGCAGTTGGGTTACTTCATGAGATGGAATCTATGGGCGTGAAACCAGATCTTGTCACGTATTCTATCTTCATTCATGGTCTCTGTAAGCAGGGAGATGTACAAAAGGCTATTCAAGTGTATGACCAAATGCTTTCAAAGAGAATCTTCCCAAATTCTTTCGCACACAGTGCTATTTTATTGGGCCTCTCTGAGAAAGGTGCATTATCAGAGGCAAAAGCTTTTTTTGATGCTTTAACAAAGAGTGACCTGATGGAGGATATTGCTTTGTATAATATCATGATATATATGTATGCAAAACTTGGTAAAATTGGACAAGCTGTACAGTTATATAAACAAATAATTGAAAAGGGGATTACTCCAAGTATAGTAACTTTCAATTCTCTTATTTATGGATTCTGCAAAAGTGGAAAGCTACCGGAGGCTAGAACATGGTTGGATACCATCGACGTTCATGGATTGGCGCCAACAGCTGTGACATACACCACTCTGATGAACACCTTATGTGAAGAGGGCAATATACATGTCATGTTTGAAGTGCTGAGTGAGATGGAAGCAAGAGCTGTTGAGCCGACTATGGTTACGTACACAGTAATTATAAAAGGACTTTGTATAAAACACAGGCTGCAAGAGTCTCTCCAATTACTGGAGAGTATGCATGCCAAGGGTATCTCCCCTGATGAAATCACATACAATACTATAATCCAAAGTTTTTGCAAAGCTCGAGACATGAGAAAGGCCTTTCAGTTGCATAATGAGATGTTACGACATAATGTTCAGCCTAGTCCTGTCACATACAATGTTCTCATCAATGGCCTTTGTGTAAGTGGAGACCTAAAGGAGGCTGATAAATTTTTCTATTCTCTTCTCGACCAAAACATCAGATTGACAAAAATTGCTTACACTACACTAATCAAAGCACATTGTGCAAAGGGTGAGGCCTGTAAGGCAGATATTCTCTTCCGCCAGATGGTAGAGAAGGGGTTTGAAATCTCCATAAGAGATTATAGTGCCGTGATTAATAGATTGAGCAAAAGAAATCTTACAACCCATGCTAAAGTTTTCCTCCGTATGATGTTATCTGATGGAATCTCTCTGGATCTAGAGATTTGTTTAGTTATTCTTAATGCTTTCTGTCGAGTTCGGGATCTGAATTCAAAGTTTGAGCTGCTTGCTGTGACAATAAAGTGTGGCCTACTCCTTGATTAGATCCATGGGAGATGGTTCATATTGTTCTCACAATTGTAAAGATCAGTCCATTGGTTGGTCTGGAGTCCTGCATTGGAGTCCAGCATGCAAGGTACCACATTTATATTTTAATAGACTATAAGAAAAGTATGCATTAGATTAATAATCTGATGGTCTGATTTTATTGTGGCAACCTTGTGGTTACGATGTAGAGAAGGAGAAGTGGCAGTAGTAGTACGAGATGGAAAAAGGTAGACAACTGCACAAGTCACTCGCTGACAGCCACAGAAAGCCTCAAAATTGCTTTAATGAGTGTATTCCGTATGCTTGTAAGATTAGCATCATTAATTTGATACACGTGGAAGTTCGGCATGAGGGTAAGTTGGTAATTGTATTATTCTAAACGTTTACACCAGATAGGCAATGTATGCTCTCTTCAATTTTTTCTTTCTGGAAATGGATCTTATCTGTTACAAGTGATAACACCTATCCTAGTTAAGGAACCTACTTACAATTTAGCTGATCTTCACACCCATTTGAAAATCTCATCGCGTCTTGTACCATTGTTGCATGTTTGAGTATTTGAGTCTTTTCTCATTCGAAGTCCTAGCCAATGTTCTTTGAGATGATAACAGAGTTTGACACAATGGTAAATGGTGTGGTTCTGTGTATCTAGGTATACGTGATAATGAGAATTTGTGTCTTAGTAGTAAGTGGTTGTATTTGAATATTCAACTTATGTACTAAAGTCAATTTTGTTGTCCATGTAACAACAGAGTTGTGGACATTTGGGCCCTAGATAACAAGGCGGGGACCCTTCTGGGTGCCACTTCACCAGCAGGTCTATGCTTGAACATAAATTTGTGAAAAGTGACTCCTTCACCTATACGAATAGCACATAGTGATACGCGGGCAATGGGCTGATCTGGATTGGAACCTGAACCTAGCAGACCTTGCAATTACACACATTACACTGATGATGCTTGGGAGTGAGTCAGTGAGTCAGTGCAGTAAATTTACAATCATCTTGAAGAATACAACTGGTAATAAGCCAAATTAATCTCCAAAGAGACAAATAAGACTTGATTTCTTTGACCTCAAAGATCATGAGAGTCCAACGGGGAATGCTAAGTCTGCCGTAGTTGCCAGCTGGATACACTTCGTTAGACTAGTGCCGCACAAACTTGGAAAAAGTATCCAACTTTTGCGTTTGTGGTATTATCCTTGGGAATCCAAATCTTCCTTTCAGATATTTTCATACTTAGTGTCTTCAATACGGAACTAGGTTCATGACATTTTAGATAAGTAACACGAGAGTGACATTTTAATTTGTCTCAGTATCCGTGTCAGTCACTCCGGACAAACAGGGATACCTTCATGTAAAAATCTAAAGGGGACCCATCATGGTCACTTCATAATGTAGAAAACTTAATTCAGGGTTGAAATTTAATGTAACAAACTAGTCACTTGTGCCTTGTTGTTTGCCTTGTTCTTGGATTGTTTCTTAATTATGTAAGCTGGTCTTCATTTATGTGCTTTTGAATCCAATATTTGCATATTCACTATCAAGAATATGTAAAAGATATATGTATTTGTTTTATTAGTCAGAACTGCAAATTCATGTGTCCGTGTCGTGTCTGTGCTTCTTAGGATGGGACTGATAAGGTAAGTTAGATGTTTTATATGAATCAATATATTGTGTGGCTAGAGCAATGATATGGAAGAACTTTGAGTACTTCGGGTAGGGTACCTTGCTAGGGCATAAATATATATCTTTTTTTTTTTGGTCCTAATGACCACTTTCAATTCTTAAATTTATCATGTTTTCATCTTCAGGAAAGATATCAAACCTTCTGCAGCATACGCTGATTATCTTCATACGCTTGGGATGATTCCCAATACGGGGCAAAAGTACACCAGATGACCCTGTTCAAGGTCTACCCAAGGAACTGTTGGAATGCTTCAAGGTAAACTATGTGGTGCTTCTTATGTTCAAGTCCCCTTGCATGGTTTCATATTTTGTTGCTAGTACACTAAAGATGGCTTTTATTGGTAACCCGCATGTGCTTTCTCATTGTCCTCTCCTATTAGCATGCTGCATTATTCTCCATGAGTTTCTAATAGTTGCAACTTAGTTACTCATGGTCAGCTTTCATGGTCCTCTTATACCAATATTGCTGCTTAGTGTTCTATAAGCAACTTCGGAGTATATTTTATACAACCTCATTTCTCACTCCTTGGTATTGGCAAATGATTCCCATTCGTATTTATTATTCTGGGACCCATTAACTCTGTTTCCAAGTGTGAGAAAATGGTCTCGGTAGTGGGATTTTGAGTAGTGTTTTTTGAACTTTTTTTTTTCTTGCAGATGCTTCACAGATCAGGAGTGAGAAAATTCTCGATCAACCTCCGGCCATGAGGTGCATTCCAAAAAAATGCTAATGCATTAGTACATGTATCAGTTCGCACTACACATCAATAAACCAGAATGTGCTTCCATTGATCGGTAGTCATATTTTGTGATACCTGCAATCTAATCTTCCTATTGCTGTCTTCCCACTCTCCAACGTCTTTGGATTTGTCGCAGACATGAAAGGAAACATGAATAGGAATACGGTAAGATCGAGTATCTTATCCACCTGTAATGTTGGATGAGAATGATGTTATGAAGAACGCATGTAATGGATGCTGATGGTTTATATTAGTAGAGAGCGTGGTAATAATATTGAGGTTCAGATCATTAGATGCACAACTGCCTGTGAGTATCATTAGATGTTGAGTCTCCGTTTCTTATTGCTTCATTAGTATGTCTTCTGTAACATTAGTTCTAACATGAATGATTCTGCTACGATCCTAACGTCCACATCGATTAAGTATGATTTAGGCCTTGTGTATATTAGCTCTTGGGCACCCTCCCTTGCAACTGGTTTTTAAGGGCAAGTTTCTATGCAGGGGTTTTTATCATTTGGTATCAGAGCTAGCCACTACCTTCCAGTTGAAGCCGATAAGTATTGAATATTGTTGGTGAGTGAACCTGCCAAAAGAGAAAAAAGCTACCATCATGTCAATCTTGATATTGTAGGCACCGTGGATGTCGGCAGCAAAGCATGGTTATATGTTATGGTCCTAATGTTCTGCATTGACTAAGTGTGAGCTTTGCCTTATGTATATTAGCACTTGGACTCTCTTCTTGCAAGTCGGTTTTCAAGGATGAGTTCTATCTAGAGATTTGTATCAGATTCATAAGTTTCGCTCTACAACTTTCGAACAAATTCCACTTCCACTGTGATTTACATCCATTAAGTTCACATCTACAAATTAGTTATTTTGATTTCCATCAAGGGAGAAAGACTTGCCACTTACCACCGGGGAAGGTATATTCTACATTTAAATTAGGGCATGAACCTTCTGCCATCTGTTTTAGTGGGGCTTATGGGTGGGAGTAGGAAACCTTCTTTCACCAATTGAAGTTTGGCTAGTTATTCAATTTTACATTTGCAGCCTTGAAGTGTGTCCGTATACGTTTTTTGTTTCCGTCAATCAATAGGAGATAAGTTCACTATACCAATTGAAATACGTCAAACAGGTTTTACTCTATGAAACTTTGATAATACATAGTTTGCTTGTAACAAGCCTTACAATTACAACATTACAATCCTAGTCCCCAGTCGAACTCTCGGTAATTCCGGCAATTGTACCCCTTAAGTACTACCAAATTCTTTGTTCAAATCCTTGTATTATTTAAAAAATTTGGCCACTGCTGGTATAAGGTTGATTCCCTTTGTCCTGTATATAGGCTCTCAACCAAGTTGGGCCAATTCTCTCACAAGGGCTTCTAAGCCCCTCCTAGAGCTACCACCCACCTTAACTGCTTGTATTGCCTTGTCTCTCAACTCCTTTGCTTTAACCTTCTGAGCAGATTTCCCACTCATGGACTCGGCAATGGTCCGAGCCAACTTGATCGAGTCAGGCACTGAATCTGCACCCTCACAAATGCGGACCGCGGCTCCCATATCTTCTACCAAGAGCCTGGCATTCACAAATTGGTCTGCCTCCATGGGCCAAGCCAATATCATAACACCCGCTACGACCCCTTCCAACAACGAGTTCCACCCACAATGACTCAAAAATCCGCCCACAGCCTGGTGGCTAAGTATCGAGACCTGCGGAGCCCATCCTTTTATCACCATACCCCTATCGGATACCCGATCCTCAAAACCATCTGGAATAAAACCGTACCCGTTTTCCATTTGTTGGGCGGTCACCGACTTGACCACCCAAACGAACCGGATCCCGCTCTGTTCAAGACCGAAAGCCAGGGCCTCCATTTGGTCCTTATTCAACAACTTCTGACTCCCAAAGCACACATACACAACAGACGCATCTGGACACCCATCAAGCCATGACAATACCCTATTGCCTGAATTCTTCTCCGGGTTGACCCGACCCACTATATCATCCTCCCCTGCCAAACTGAGCGGACCAACTCCCCAAACCCGTCCGTGACCGATTTCCTTCCTCAAATGATCCAAGTAATCTCCCTCCAAATCATCAAATGAATTGAAAATACACCCCCAGCTCCTAATATTTGCAAGAGAACCCTCCTTAAGAAACTCCATATCGGGATCCGATCCCCTGTAAATCCGGAATATAGAAGGAAGATGCTCCGCCGTAAAACCCGGGGACCGTGGTAAATCAGGAAAATTTACCACAGGTAAAGAGCGGACAGTGTCGACATTTTGCCAGAGAAAATTAATTACAGAGGCTAAAAACGCTCCAGACGAGTAAAAAACAATTCTAGGAATATTGAGTTGGTTAGCCAGTTGCAGGGTCCAACCAAGGAAGAAATCGGAGATGAGGGCCACAGGGGGGCTAGGATGGGACTTAAACCACTCTATTACTGGGTCGTGAAGCTTGCCCAGTGCGTTGATGATCGGAAGGTTGCCCGCGTTGCCGATTTCCCGGACGTTTTCGACGCCGGCAGGGAGTGAAGGGTGGTGGGGGAAGGGTAGGACTAGGGTTTGTATTGATGGGTGGACTGAGAGAAGTGGGTCTAGGGTTGGGAGGTTTTTGGGTGTGATCAGAATTGTTAGGGTGAGGCCACGTAGGGCTAGTTGGTGGGTTAAATCTAGAATTGGCAGCATGTGGCCTTGAGCTGGGTATGGGAAAATAAGGATGTGTACAGCTTGGGTGGAGTTGGACATGGCGTTTGAGAGAGAGAGAGAGAGAGAGAGAGAGAGAGAGAATAGTGAAGATGGGTTGGTGTGGAAGACTGACCGAACTAATTGATATAAACAACTTGGAAGGTAAAGGGAAGGAGAAGAAGGGCATGTGAACTCATTTGGGACAAAATAGGTCATTAGTTAAAGTGTGTTGACTGTCATATTGCTGACTGATCAGGACATCGACTGTTACGAAAGCTTTTACTTTTCTTTCCTTGTTTGTACTTGTGGAACGGAAAAGAAAGTATTTAACGGTGAAATTACTAAGAAAAATAATTATTTTTTATTATTTGACTTTAAAAGTAAGTTAGAGTAAGTATAAGGGAAAAAATGTTTTTTGTCTTTATTCTGAAATGGAAAAGAAAAAAATAAAATTAATGCCTTCAAATTTTCAATTAAAAGTCCATTTCTTTTATTATTCAAAAGATTTCATCAATATTGTAACTTAAGTACTTAAAAAATTACAATTTATTATGGAAAAATAAAAAAATGATGCCTATTTTTCTTTTGTTATTTTGAATGTGTGTGTTTTTTTTTTTTTTTTTAAAGTTTTCCATTGCATTTCTTTTTTTCCTCCTATACTGATAACCAAACAAATAAAGGAGATTTTTCTTCTTCTTTCCTTTCCCTTCTTTTCTTTAACTTCTAAACATAGTGTTAAATTTGAGTAATGTTACATACACATCCTTGGCTTACACCCGTTCACATCTTGCATACATGACATACGAACCTTACCCATTTAACTCTTAAAAGAAAATCAAAAATGAAAAAAATAAATCAAAATCTTAAACATATAGGCAGGGTGTGAGCGGGTGTAAGCCAAAAGGTGTGTACGTAGACTTATTAATTAAATTTCCAAGTGATGGAAAGTGACTGGAAACACAACCTTAACCAATATTCAATTATTATGACAGCATCTTTGGTGAGTCCCACATAGAACTGAGTTTTTAGTCACTAAACTATGAGCATCTCCCATTGATGCCTCAAAATTTTATATCAAACATATATTTTCTATTTCTGGTCACTAAAATATGAGCATCTTCCACATAGAACGACTTTCTGAAGGTTAGAGTGCTCAAACTAAAAATGTAAAATATAAAATATAAAAGGGTTTTGTTAATGTGTGCCCTAAGGGTACATGATAAGACTCATTAAATAAGACTAAGTAAATACACTTTTATAGGAAATGATAAGATGCATTAATATCTTGTCCAATATTAGAATAAGAGAGAAGTTTGTGTTATAGTCAGACCAAAAAATACCCTTTTTATATTTTTTTTGCTGTTATATTTTTATTTTTTCTTTTCTATTTTTTTCTAATTCTTTTAACTATCTCAAGTGTTGCAGATGAGGAAAAAAAAGAATGGTTAAAAGTAGATAAACTAAATTGTAACCGAATTTTAATTTGACAAGTAAAAAATAGCAAAATATTGTTGAATAATTAATATTATATCATTTTTAAACGCCAAGTCAAATAATTAATTGTGAAAAATTAGAAAAAAGTTGTCAAAAATATTTGGTGGGAAAAAGAGAGGAAGAGAGAAAGTTTGCAGTTCATTTTGGCGAGGAACTGTGATGTATTAGGTGTTTGGACTAATTGGATTATTGGATTATTTTTTTTCGTTCTTATGTGAAATTTTTTTATAATTTTTTGTTTTTCATTAATTTTTTTGTAAATTATTAGTTCATCTCGACGAGAGTTTCCAGAAAAATTATAAATCATGAACCAAATTTGAAAAAAGTTCAAAAAAGATAAAAATAATAAAAAAACAGAGATTTTTGAGCTTATTCGTCATTTTTAGTGACTTTTTTTAACTTTTGGACATAATTTTATACTTTTTGGATTCCTTTCATCAAAACGGACCAATAATTCACAAAACATTGAGGTTAAAACAACAAATACAAAAAAAATTAAATAGAGACAAAAAAATAATCCAAAAAACAAATAAGCCAAACTGGACATAAATCATCCGATTTCTCTCTCCTCCTTTTTACCAGTATTGTGAGAGTTTGGATTACTAAGGATGGCCATCCTCATCGATCAACCTGAGTTTACCTACCTCAGTAATTTCATTTTTTTGTATTTTTTCCTAAATTTATACTAGTATTTATATACATCATCGTTTAATTGTTGTAGTCTAATTTATACTATTTTTTATATACAACGATAATATTTTTTTATTTTTTACAATTGATTATTTTGATTTGGCATTTAAAATGATATAATATCAATTATTCGATAATCTCTTGCTATTTTTTACTCGCCAAAATTCAGTTACAATTTAGTTTACCAACTTTTAACCATTCTTTTTTTTTTTTCCTCCTCTGAAACACTTGAAATAGTTAGAAGAATTAGAAGAAAAATGAAAATATAACACCAAAAAAATATAAAAAGGCTATTTTGGTCTCACTATAACATAAGTTTCTTTCTTATTCCAATATTGGACAAAACATTAATGACTCTTACCATTTCCTATAAAAATTTATTTACCTAGTCTTATGTAATGAGCCTTAACATGTGCCCTTAGGGCACACATTAACAAAACCCAATATTAAAATGAATGGGTGCAACTCTATCCTTTGGTGCAACTCTATCCTTTTTATATTTGTTAGACTCTTAAAAGAACCTAAATTCACACGTGCGAATATTTATGTGTTTATAACTTCGTTTGCTTGTTTGTTACTTCATGATTAATTTCACATAATATATGACGCAAGATGCAATAGAGGCATGATGTATGAACATTATATAATTTTCCCACTCGTGGGGCTTTTATTTGTCGTGGGAGTGTAATAATTTAGAAAAATAGTGCATTCAATTGAGTAATTTTAATTAGAATTTTAATTTGAAAATTTCCTCGTAGTTAAATTTTATCATTTGCATAATTTATCTTTGATACTTATATGGTACAAGTTAGTTAGTGGGATGTTAAATTAGAATATATTTGATTTTTAAACAGTAATTCGCTTTGTTGTTTTTTATATCATCAATAAACTTTGCAAGAATTAATACGAGATGTGAAATCATTTTTGGAATTATTTCATTGGCTATTGATTAACATGTTATCACAATTCACGATGATCAAAATTTTCATAACTTGACAACGATAAAATTAAGTACGCGATTTACCATCACCAAAGAACGCGAATCTACGTCTGTCATGTCCAGTCAAATTGTTCATAAAGTGGTCATGGTGGAATTAACCAACCATAAGTATTACAATCAATGAACATCAAATCTAAATTTGTTACAAATCAAATATACGATAGTATAAAATTTTATAATTTGACCATGATAAAAAAAAAAAAACAAACAGCCATATACGCTCTCATTGGCCTAACTAATTTATTATAATTTATTTTTTGTCTTTTTTTTTTGTATTTGTTATTTTAACTTTAATATTTTGTGGTTTATTGGTCCATTTTGATGAAAGAAATCTAAAAAGTATAAAATCATGTCCAAAAGTTAAAAAATGTCACTAAAGACGACGAATAAGTTAAAAAAAATTCTGTTTTCGATTTATTTTTGTCTTTTTTGAAATTTTTTTAAATTTGGCCCATTATTTATAATTTTTCTGAAAACTCTTGTTGAGATGAACCAATAAATCACAAAAAGTTTACGAAAAACAAAAAATTACAAAAAAGAATTTCACATACGGGCAAAAAAAAAAAAAAATTTAATAAATATCACAATTCAAATGGACCCTAGACAAAAACCAATCTAAATTAATCATGTCCAATCGACAAATTCAAATTTACCATGATCATAGTTATCAGAATCTAAATTACTGCGATCAAAAATTGGTCACAACATAACTTCCCAACCCTAATTGCCTCAACTACATCAATTCCAATTTTGTCCTCACCAAGGGGTATGGGAAGATTGGCTCCGAATTTCAACATGAATCTCGATTGTTTTGTGACTGCGTCCCCAATTTCAAAAGCTTAGTGTGGAAGATGATTTAGGTTTCCATATATAAAAAGGGTATTTGTGGGTTCAATTACATCTGAGGAGTTATAAAAAAATCCATATGTTGAGGCAGGCTCTTAATTTCGAGTCTATCAGATATTTGAGACCTAAAAATAAGAAGCCCTAAAGTTAAATCCTGATTCTAAGTTATTTTCATTATTGTTCTATGATAGGAGACTCTGCTGTGGTGTGTATGAAGCTTCACAAAAGATCTGCTAACAGACTCATAGCAATTATAGAAGAGCTGACAATATCAAGAAACCACACCAAATTTATGCATTGAATTGACATGAACATATGACTATACAAAGGGGAGAAGTTTGTGGTGTGTTCAATGAAATGAACATTTCAAATGGTATATTTCCTTCTGCTTACTGAACTCCTCAACCCACCAAAAAATAGACGAGCTCCAAACAGACTTCAATTGACAAATGCAGTTTGATTCTTTGTGCAGTTGAGGTAAAGATTATTATGCACCAAGAGATGCGTTCTTGTTGAATAATGCGCAGGCATCGCTATATATGGCCACCAAATTTGCAAAAGCAGCAAGACAGATCATGAACACAGATAGGATCTTGTCCTTCTTTGTAGCTATTCCATGAGGATCCCTGAAATTTGGCAAACACAAATGAGATGGTGAAAAGAAGACATTGCACGGAACTAACACAAAAGAAATCGGTTTCTGCCAAAACCAATGGAGCTGAAAGGAAAGAACAACACTGATGAAAGTTTTCGAGAAAAAGGCAAAGCTATTCACCTTAGAGCAATCGCAGAAGGGAAAATGAACCCGAGGCAAGCTGCAGCAGTTGCTCCTGTGAACTGGAAAGCATCCCAAATGCTAGGGATAAAATTTGCTCCCAAGTAAACGAGCAAAATGAGCCCTGCACTTAAAAGTGCAAATCGACGACTATCCGATACTAAAGGCATTGCAGAGGGAAAAAGGAGGCCGTCCAAATTAAGGCGCAGCGGATGAAAGAGTACAGGGAAAACAAGCATGAGGTGGAGGGCGTAAGTGATTCGTACAGTGTCATTAAGCAGCGAGCTATAAGGGATGCCAAGATCGGTGTCAAAGTTGGCCAGAACATCATCTAGAGTTGAGTCACCAAAAAGGAGGAAACCAAAGAAGCTTGTGAGTATGTAAACAATAGAGCAAAGAGAAAGTGAAGTCCGCACAACAGATTGTATCACTGAAGAGTCTTCGAGTTCGTTGCCAATTGTGTGTACTGCAAAGTTTAGAGTTCCACTAGAATCAGTCATATGCACAGGATTGACTGTTTTTCATAATAATGAACTTGCAAATAATGAAACCTTTTGTCTCTGCCAACATGGATTGAAGTAAAAGATACAAACAGAAATAGGCAGAAAGAGAAGAAGTAACAGTCGTATTAGTTAATAAAGAAACAAGAATGCTATATAAGCAAAAAACTTCAGGAACCTATCCTTCAGCTGGTATATATAACCGAGCTGAATAAATGACATTTATAATGAGAGATGTATGAAGTTGATAAACCTAGGTGGCTTGCCAGCTAGGAAGCATGGATACCGATACGGGATACGGATACGATACGATACGATACGGATACGGCGATACGGTAAAATCTAAAAAAAATAGGATACGGATATGTTGGGGATACGGCTATGTACTATGTATAAAAAGAAGCCAAGAGAACTAGAAGAGTAATTGAATTGCTAATAACATTATACCAATTATTTAGCACAAGTTAATGTTCAAAAGTCATTCAAAATAGAAAGAAAGCGACCAAAGTTTAAACCAAGAAGTGATAATTCCTACTAATTTTTATCCATATCAACTTAGTTGTATCTCCTTAGCCTTCATCGGAGAATATCACGACTTCTATATCCGGCTCATCAAGGAAACGACTTCGAGCTGAATAAATGACATTTATAAAGAGAGATGTATGAAGTTGATAAACCTAGGTGGCCTGCCAGTTTAGATTGATTTCATGTGAAGATAATGACGAATGTCTAAAGTGGCAATGATAGATGAGACAGCAGAGTCCATACGAATGGCATGCAAAAATTGATGCAGAAAGTTCTAAGAAACATCTCATTGTTTATTGACCAGGATAAATTCACCAAATGTATGGACTCATCTACATTCTCTAAGCATTGAAGCCTAATGAAATATTTTAGAATGTAAGGAGGAGGAAGATCTCTTCAAAAACGCCACGCCTTTGTATTCGAAGGAGGAACAGAATAAGAAAGCTATAACGCGATCAAATCCTGAAGAAGTAAAAGGTCATTTAAAAGAGGAGGCATGTTCAGAAGTAAAAGTTCAGTTAAAAGAGAAGGCACGTTAATCGTATAACAAAAAGCAGCATTAGGAAACAACATGAAACAGAAAGGTTCCCCTTTCTAGAAACTAGAATTAAGTAGTTAGGCTAACTTTTACTGTCCTCTTTGTCAAGATAGTGTGAAGCTATGCCTAACAAAATTAGTAAGGAGGAATTCCCAAGATACTGATTATACGAAGACTTGACTCTTACAAGCCAACCAACAGCCAGAATGCCAGAAATCCCCCATTAAATAACTTGCCCAGAAAGAATGAGGACACTAAGAGGTTTATGAACATGTTTATTGGTGTTATCGCTGATATCATCAACATGCATACCATTGAAGTGGCAGACATACGACATCACAAGGACGGGGACAACTGTAAAAAGTTTCCAAACTGAATTCAGATCAGTAATATCAGGAAGCAATCTAGGCATCCCAATACTTCCATTTGCCAACTTGACAACTGTGATTCCCGCAGCAATAAGCAGAAAACCAAATGCTAGTGCAACAGCTAAAGCAGATGTGAACTTCAATGTATCTGCAAAAACAAAGCATGTGAGTTGTTCATGACAGACAATCCTGTATCTATCAATCAAGGAAGGGTTTCACAGTCATGATATTTCATGATCTCAGAAATTAGTGATATTATCCTAAAAATAGCAAATTGGATTCCGAAGTGTAGGAAAATTTATGAGTGGAAAAAAGTTCCAAAACACGAGTAACGTTATGATAAAAAAATTGGCATGAAAAATGAAGTTTAAAGGTTCAAACCTAAGCCACTGAGAATTGAAACCAGAAAAAACAAAATATCAGGAAATTGACAGTTGTTGTCATTGCAACATGTCAACTGTTGGCCTAAATGAGACATTTTCCAATTCAGTCTTCACTTCAAAATTCAAGAGACAGGTGAACAAAAGGACATTTCGTAGAATTGCGAACAATTAGCATGAAAATGATCAGAGCTTCCAGCATAAACTACTGAAGACCACGAAAATCCTAGCATTTCTTGCAAACTATAAGCTGTTGGCTATAAATGAGAAACCTTTCAATTACTTTCACATCACAAAAAGGGAAGAAAAAACCCGGAGAAGAGACCTTACCAATGCGCTTAAAACATGCCAAGGGAGTCAACACAGCAAGAGTTGTCACCAGGAGAACCAAACCACGTTGAGTCCACCATTGCTCACCAAACCAACCTTCCAAAACCCCAGCATGGTGAACCCCATTGGAAGATGTCCCAGATAGCACATCACCTTTCCGAAGACAAAATAGGCATAAAACCATCAAGACATTTCCTTAAGCACACAGTTTACAAGTTATTGCACATTGCCATTGATGGAGACAGGATTCTAACGGTAAGGGGAGATTGTACGTGCAACGGAATTTTTTGCTATGGACGTGTAAATCTATTATCCATCCACCAACACAATGTGAAAATTACCACATATTTATGTAAATATCCACATTTAGTGGTATAGTGAAAAAATATAATTGCAAAAAGAAATATTAAACATAGAACTGTGTATATTCTCGTGCACCTACAGTCGATTTACATACAAATAGCAATATCCTTCTATTTTTGGGAGGCTGAGTAATAAACTTTTCAAAAACCATAGGGTGGCAAACCTATATAAATTAAGAACATTCACGAGTAATATTGTTGCAACAAAAGGAGTTTATCAGAACTTTTAAGATTGCTGGTTGTTAATGCGAGCTCCCTTGATGTTTCATCCTCTGCATATTTATATCAGATTATTATACCCGTCGCATGAAATCTTTGTTAAGGAACTGCTGATGATAATCATATAGACGATACCTCCACCAAGGTTCTTGATGATCACATAAATTTGTGACAGCCTCACAAGTTCAAAGAACAGGCTCATCAAAAGCATCTCCCATCATACCATAGTAAAGAATAGGCTCACTAGTCCTACAAAGTCTAAGCCATTACACGAAACTCACATGCAAAACATAAATCATGGTGGTTGTACATGCAACGGTTGTCGCTATGGATCAAGCATAAAAAATGTTGCTGAACCATTTCGTTCATATGATACGTTTTGAAGGTATTACCCATGATAATCATGTAGACAACTAGTACACCAACATTATTGATGATCACACCAACTTGTAACAACCTCCGGCCAAGATTCCCAAAAGCATCTCCCATAACACCACCATAAGAAACAGAGCCACTAATTCTACTAAACCTCTGCAACATTTCAATAGAAGCCTCTGTTAAGATTGCCACAAACACGATAACGGCGATGCCGATGCTGAGGCCAAGAACTTTCATGGCGGCGGGCATTGCCATGATTCCGGCGCCGATAATTGTAGTGGACAAGTTGAGAACTGCACCACAAAACGAAGCCCCATTGAAATCTTCTTGGATTGATAGAAGATCGTCCTCTGTCTTGTTGGGTAACACCAGAGGGGCACTTTCATCAACAAGAGAAGTATCTCTGTTGTGTTCGTTTACTGTTTTGATCTTCATTTTCTTGAATTGGAATTGGGTTCTTGGCTTTCTGGGTGGGTTCAAATTATAGTTGTTGGAGTACGTGGAAGGATCATCTATTTATCAGAAAATAAGAATGTTGGCAGGTGATATGGATGAGAGTAACTCTGTGTGTGCGTGTGTGCGTGTTTAATGAACGTCCAAGAATGATATGTGGATGGCCGATTAACAAAATAAAGAATGGTGCGTATATATCTATATATACGTACCAGGCGCTAGATGTATGTCAGCGTTCTTATCAGGATTGGAGGCTGAAGTAGTAACAGTGATCGACTGTTGGAGGAGAGGGCTAAACGGGCAATTACGAATTGCAGCGTCTTCTTGCTAGGAACACATAATGATAAAAATATATCCGGAACAGTTAAATACACGCGGAATATTTAATAGGGGTACTTATTTTAAGGTACTTTCTATTAGTCTTTATTAAGTTTTCATCCCATACACTTTTGAACATTAATTTCCAGTCCTCATTTTCTGTAAATACCGAACCAGCCCTCAGGAAGCTCTGACCATGGTTTATTCAGATTATACCATAACCGCCCCTAAAATCACGGTGATGGAAAAATCGTGGCGCCGGAATAGGAAACCTCGTCCAGAAATTGCGGGGTTGAATACACCATCGACCATTGTCTTCCTAACTGGGACCTGGTTCCACAAACATAACCATAATATGGTAAATTTTATCCTACAAAATTTGACGATCATTCTAAATTCGCCATAAAAAATAGGAATGGTCATCCATGGTAAATTTGCCTATAAAACATGGTAAATTACAAAAAATGGTAAATTTTAACATAGTAAAATTGACGAACATGGTAAATTCCCATTAAAATTTGAGTTATGGTCGTCCATGGTATATTTGCTTGATTTATGGTAAATTCAGACAATACGCATGGTAAATTTTGTCACCCCCATCAATATGCGCATTATGGTGAAATTCGTAATCATTATGGTAAATTTACAGATGGTAAATTTTCACCAGTACGTCAAACCCTCTGGATTCGGTGCTCCATGAAAATCACAAAATTAGACCCACAATGCGTTAATCATCGCAATAAATTTCGAGTTTCACCATCAACCACCGTAATATCGAGATAACGAAAATAATCATCAGAACTTACCAAAATCTTCAGTCCAATCCGGTGATTGAATACTTCCGGGCAGAGAACTTCAAGTTCCGATAATGGGACTTTACGGGGCAGAGAACTTCAAGTTCCGGCGATTGAACACTTCGGGCCAAAGAACTACTTTTTTCCGGTGATTAAAAACTTCAGTCAAGAGAATAACATTTGGAACGAAAATGGACCAATTGGTATGGTATCTGTGCAAATCAAATCCGTAACAAATAGTATCTGTGCAAAATCCGTGAAAAACAAATCAAATCCGTAACAAATCAAATCCGTGACAAATCAAATCCCTTAAAACTACCATTTCCGTAACAAATCAAATCCGTAACAAATAGTATCTGTGCAAAATCTGTGAAAAACAAATTAAATTACTAATATTTCGGCCACATATACTAATATTTTCATAACAAATCAAATCCGTAACAAATCAAATCCAAAAACTGCCATTTACTATACTAAAGATAAACGTAATCCCTAAAATTAAGCCTAAAATGGTTCTAAAGATTTAACCTCAACAAATCAAATGTTAACTATACAAAGGGTAACATGGTAAACCATCTCTCAAAAGTAATGGCAAAATTGTCCATCTACACTATTATAGGATGATAACATAATTCCGAAAAGTGGATGGGATGGAAAACTAAGTCAGCGAGGTAGAAAGGACCCTAATTTAATTTACCCTATTTATAATAATATATGTACTTAACGATTTTGGATACATATATCCGGACGGCACTGACCTCTTGGAGAGTTTACAGAGACATTATTCCCTTGAGATTTTGAAAAATACAATCACATCCTTTACTTTTGAAATTATTAGGTCATTATTCTCTTACCGTTAATTTTTATTAGTTTCCCTCATTTTTTCTCTTAAATTATATCATTTTGTCATTCTTTCACGCTTCCTTTCCTAATATTATTTTTAATAATTTTTTTGAGAAAAATTCATGCTATTTTTTCAAATCAAAAGATTAAATAATTTTCATGAATGTTTTTAAAATTTATATGCACAAATTCGAAGAAGTAAGCAAAAAAATAAATCGGTGCCAAAATTTTAAAAAATAAAATTTTTCCATACATAATTTTTTAAAATTTTGGCACCAACTTAAAAATCTTGCTTACTTCTTTTAATTGGTAAAATAATTTTTAAACATATGCATGAATTTTCATAACGGAAAAAGATTAATTATAACATATGGTAAAAAAATCAATCCACGGATAAATAAAAAAAAGAAGTTTATTTATTTATATTAAAATAGGTTATTTGGATTAATTTACGTGCATCCCAAATTAAAATTTGAAGAGAAATAAAATAAATTTAGTTTTTTAACGTTATATATTTTTCTACAAAGTATTTATTATTTTAATGAGATATTTGTTTATAGTCAAAAGTGTCAAATCTCAAAAAAAATTATTGAAAAAAATACATTAAGGGAGTGAGTGTGAAGTAAGGGCAAAGTAATCAAATTTAAAAACAAAACTAACATCAATCAATTTGAGAGAGGTGATTGTGTTTTTTAAAACTTAAAGGAAGGTCCTTGCAATTGTTAGAAACCATAGGAAGTGCACCTTTTTTAAAATAAAATATTTTGATGGACATTGAATAGAGTGTCTAGAATGTCTAATGTGTATGAGCTCCGCATGTATTTTATACGCTTCGAATAATTTCGAGTATATGTGAGTTTGAGTCGATGTCCGTATATTATATGTATGTATTAAATGACATCAAGCGCATTGCATTTGAATTTATATTTGAATGTCTTTGTTGGTAACATTACTATGAGACACCTCATAGTTTTGTTGTATTGGTAAAGAAATTTCATACGAAATACTATAATAGATAGAGCCTCACATAGAGAGCTTTGAAGACCAGGAATACTTAGCTGACAATAACACAGTAGACGAGGACTCCTTGTACAACTGCGGTTCACGTAGTATAGGCTTTGTACTTTTTGAAAGCCTCTTTGAAAGAATCCGAAGTTTTTAAATAAGAAAATAATATATATGTGTGCATATATATATATTAATTAGATGTGTATATATATTACACACTGTAGTAGGCCGGAATACACATTAATGGGCCCCCGCCCCATGATCAGCTGCACCATACTCAGGGGCTCCACGAAGCCCAAACTCATCTGGGTTGGGCCGAACAGCCTACCGGCCGGAGTCTTTGCTCGGCCGTTCCAAACAGGTTTGGTACACGTCCTTGCCGAACAGTGGGATCACAATCCGCACCGATCTTCGGCCAGAATCCCCTCTGGCGGCTTCTTGGCCAGGTCATCTCAGAGACATCCGGTTATTCGGTTTCTAGAGCACGAACACACGTTCTCCGCTTTCTAAGGGACGTGCAGGCACACTGTTCCAACCCACTTGGGCGTGGAACGCGTGGCAGATCACATCCTTCCGATCCGCATGGGAGGGGGACACGTGCCAACGTTCCCACATTCTTCGGACCACGTCCTACACACTGGGCCGGACGTTCCGGAGACGGTTGGACTCCTACCCTATAAATACCCCGGCGGCACTCCAATCCAAGGTACATGCACACTCGCGCTTAGAGCTACTTTCAAGTTATTTCATCTCTTCCTAAAGAGCTAACTTGATCGTCGGAGTGCCCACCGGAGATCCTACCCCCCGGTGTGCACTAACTTAGTGTTGAGTGTTTTGCAGATCATCTGAGAAGATCCGATTCTACAACCCGAGAAGTCTAGAGTGGATTCCAGACTCCACAATTTGGCGACCACAGTGGGAGATCCTTCTGACTTCTCATCCTCAAACCCTCACAGTAAAACTTTACCAGCATCAACAATGGTGAACACCGGAACAGAACCTTCAGTCCTACCAGCCATTCCACCCCCTCCCCCTGCTGACCTGAGAGATAGAGCGTATGTCGAGCGCCTGGAGGCTCGACTGGCAGAACGAGACCAGCTGCTTCACCTGGTCAGAGAGGAGATTGCGCAACTCAAGGTTGCCATCAAACCTAAACAGAATGGCGAGACATCGCAGACTCGGCGACGAAGGCGCCGCAGGACACGCTCTCCGGAGCGAAGAGAAAGGAATAAGCGTTCGGCCCTCGAACGGCTGGGAGCCGAAACCGAGGTCGACGCGATCAACGAAACACGGAGCCAGGGCCGAACCCGAACCGCACCATCTGCAAACTATTCGGATTCCGAACGAGGAGCTCGGAGGGTCTCGGTTCACAGAAGGTTGGGAGCTCAACCAGTTAGTAGCACCGAGTCGTACTCTCCTCCGACAACACTTTCGGACGACACCCCGACCCATGAGACTCAAATGGATCGGAGGTATGGCGGCCGAAGGGATCAATCCCCATCTAGACGTCAAAACTATCGAGGGCGTTCCCCTCGGTATCACGGTGGGCAGGACCTCAGACCACAACTGGTGGCTAGAAGAGGGGGAAGGGCCGAGCAGGGTCCTCGGCCAGCACGTTCGCAATGCGACATCATCCACGATCAGCTCATCTCTTCTCCCTTTACCAGGGAGATAGATGGAGTGCGTCCACCGCGTGGCTTCAATCCCCCGAAGTTCAGTAAGTATGACCCCAAAACCGACGCCTACCTGCACCTGGTGCACTTTCGGCAGATGATGTCTCTCTACAGCATGGACGATGCCTTGATGTGCAAATTGTTCCCCTCCAGCCTGCGAGAGCTAGGGCTCCTCTGGTTTGATAAGCTGCCGAAGGAATCGATCCCATCTTTCAAGGACCTGTCCCTCGCCTTCCTGGCTCGGTTCGTCACCAGTAGCCGGCAGAAGAAGGGCGTCGACTCCCTCCTTGCACTGCGGAAGTCGGCAAATGAGTCTCTCAGGCAGTACGCTGCCAGGTACTGGGAACTCTTCAACGAGATTCAGGGCTGCGACCCTGCTATTGCTGTGACTTCGTTCAAGCTCGGGCTGGATCACCGAAGCAGGTTGTTCGAGGACCTCATGTTATCCAATCCCACCGACATGGATGACCTCATGGCCCGGATCGACAACCACTGCCGATTGGAGGAGGCGCGCAGCGAACGGCGTCAGGCCGAACAAAATCATCCCCGTCAGGGGGATGGGAACAAGCATACACCACACGGCTCGCGCCGGAGTGTGAACGTGGTGTCCTCAGGGAAAAGTAAGGGACCTCGGCCATTCGAGTTTACTGCGGTGAAGACCGTCTTCAAAGTCCCAACGTACGAGATCCTCAAAAAGATACAGCATAAACCGTACTTTGAATGGCCGAGGCGGCCGTTGGGTGAACAGCGAAAAACGTCGGACTCTCCATACCGTTGTTCTTACCACAGGGAGAAGGGTCACTTGACCACACGCTGCCGAGCATGGAAGGATTTCCTGGAACGACTGGTGTCGCAGGGACATCTCAAGGAGTTCATCAATGAGGAAAAAACTCAGGCCGGGCCCCAGACAGAACCAGAGAAGGAAGACAGTGGGGAAGTCCGGGTGATCGATGTCACTCACGGAATGGTGGATACAGCAGCCGAAGAAACGCTTCAGGCCGAGATCAGGCGTGCGGCGTGCGGCAAACAGATCATGTCCGTAAGTGCGGGAAGCAAACGTCCGCATCTCGACAGTCAGTCTGGGGGGAACCTGTCATTTTCTGATCAAGACCTTCAACGCCTCCAGATGCCGCATAATGACGCGTTGGTCGTCTCTCTCACCCTCGGCAATTCGCTGGTCCGCCGAATATTGGTCGACCAGGGGAGTTCGGCCGAGGTCATGTATTACCCCCTGTTCAAGGCGTTGCACTTACAGGAGGCAGACCTCACACCTACCGAGGTGCCGCTGGTAGGGTTCAACTCGGCTCCTGTTTGGCCCCTTGGTAAGATCACACTCCCTATCCGCACGGGCACAAGGACCGTAGAGGTCGAGTTCGTGGTCGTCGATGTGCCAAGCCCTTACAACGCCATCGTCTACACAAGCTTGGGGCCGTAGCCTCGACTTATCATCAAGTCCTTCGCTTCAACGGAACATGGGGACCCGAAGAAGTGTTGGGCGATCAACTGGCCGCAAAGAAATGTTATGTGGCGGCGATCAAAAGCAAGATCTGCCCCGAACAGGTCCAATGGGTAGAAGCGCCGGACGCTCCCATCCTGGACGACGTTGGCACACCAGCTGCCGAAAAAGCGGTCGAGGACCTGATCACAGTACCGGCCGACGACATCAATACCGACAGAACTTTTCTGTTGGGATCAACCCTATCACCAGCCGAACGGGAAGCCATGACCTGCTTCCTCAAGAAGAACATTGAGGTGTTCGCGTGGACACCGTATGAGATGCCGGGCATCGATCCAGATTTTATCTGTCACCATCTCAATGTAGACAGATCCCGCCGAACCATCATTCAAAAACCGCGACGCTCGGCCACGATCCATACTGATGCAGTCATCGAGGAGGTCGATCGATTGTTGGAAGCTGGGGCAATCAAGGAAGTCCAGTACCCCACCTGATTGGCAAATACCGTTGTTGTGAAGAAGAAAAATGGTAAGTGGCGCGTCTGCGTCGACTATACGAATTTGAACGATGCTTGCCCCAAGGATTGCTTCCCTGTACCGAGGATCGACCGCCTCGTCGACTCTACATCTGGGAACGCTCGGTTCAGTTTCATGGATGCCTACCGGGGATACCATCAGATTGCTATGCACGGTCTGGATACGGAAAAGACAGCCTTCATCAGTCCCCTCGGTTTGTATTGTTATAGGGTCATGCCCTTCGGTCTCAAGAACGCGGGGGCCACATACCAACGGATGGTCACAAAAATGTTCGCCAAATAGATCGGAGATACGATGGAGGCCTACATCGACGATATGGTGGTGAAGAGCAAATTTGAGGCCGAGCATCTCAAGCACCTGCAGGAGGTGTTCGACATTCTGAAAGAGCACAAGCTCCGTCTCAACGCCGACAAATGTGCCTTCGGAGTCGGTTCTGGGAAATTTCTGGGGTACCTTGTCACCAGAAGGGGCATCGAGGCCGACCCGAATCAAATCACTGCAATCAACAATTTAGCGGCGCCGTGCAGTGTCAAAGGTGTTCAGAAGTTAACAGGAATGGCGGCCGCTTTAAACAGGTTTATCAGCCGATCTTCGGACAAATGCCGTCCATTTTTCGCACTGCTGAAAAAGTGCAGCCGAAGAAGCTTTGAATGGAGTCCAGAATGCGATCAGGCGCTCCTGGAGTTGAAGGCCTATTTGTCCTCGGCACCACTGCTCTCAACGCCGAAGGATAAGGAACCTCTGTTCATTTATCTGGCCGTGTCTCCGCACGCGGTCAGTTCTGTTCTTGTTCGGCAGGATGACCGAGCTCATCTGCCTATCTATTACACCAGCAAAACACTGGTCAGTGCCGAGACTAGATATCTGCCTTTGGAGAAACTGGCGTTGGCATTGGTCTCGGCTTCCAAAAAGCTCGCGCCGTATTTCCAGGCGCACCCCATCACGGTCTTGACGGCACAACCGTTAAAAAGCTTGTTCCGAAAGGCCGATCTCTCCAACCACATCTCCAAGTGGGCCGTGGAATTGGCCAACTTCGACATACAATACCAGCCGAGGACGGCGATCAAGGGACAGGTTCTGGCGGATTTCATCGCCGAATTCACAGCAGAGTCGGAGGACACACTGCCGAACAAAGGGTCGGCGGGATCAGTACAATGGCAGCTATTCCATGGCAACTCTTGGCGAATGTTTGTGGATGGTGCGTCCAATAATCATGGTTCCGGAGCCGGGGTCGTTCTGATTTCACCAGAAGGAATTATCCATGAATTGGCAATCCGGCTTGACTTCCTCGCCTCGAACAATGAAGCCGAATATGAGGCCGTACTTGCCGGTCTTTGTTTCGCAGCAGACCTCGGTTCGGAACATATTACAGCTTACAGTGACTCTCAATTGGTAGTTCACCAGCTCTCCGGCGAATATGAAGCTCGCGACGACCGAATGTCCCGTTACCTTACCGCTCTACAACACGCCAGCAAACAGTTCCGCAGCTTTTCATTGGAATAGATTTCTAGAGAACACAACGCCCATGCCGACGCTTTAGCCGGACTCGCGTCGGCCACGGACGCTGGGGGGCAGAGGACCGTATCTATCGATATCCTCCCACAGCCGAGCATCGAAAAATCTGCGGCCGAGCCAGTGTATTGCATCTCACAGGAACCCAGTTGGATGGACCCCATTGTAGCGTACCTTCGGGACGAGACGCTACCCGAAGACCGAAGGGAAGCACACAAAATCACTCACAAAGCCGCCCAGTTCTGGCTAGGACCAGGTAACAAACTCTACCGGAGAGCTTTCTCGGCACCTTATCTGCTTTGTGTGCACCCCAAACAGACAGGGGCTATTCTTTAGGAATTACATTCGGGCAGCTGCGGATATCACTCAGGAGGACGATCGCTCGTGCATCGTGCTCTGACTCAAGGCTATTGGTGGCCTAACATGAAAAAAGAGGCCGATGTGATGGTAAAAAGCTGCGACCAATGTCAAAGGTTCTCTCCGCTCATACATCAGCCGGCCGAACAGCTCAATCCCCTTTCCAGTCCATGGCCGTTCGCACAATGGGGGCTGGATATAGTCGGAAAATTCCCTGTGGCCCTAGGAGGCTTTAAATTCTTGATCACCGCTACAGACTACTTCACTAAATGGATCGAGGCCGAACCATTGGTCAAAATTGAAGACAGAGATGTGAAGAGGTTCGTATGACGGAATATCATATCAAGGTTCGGTATCCCCTATGCTTTCATATCAGACAACGGCACGCAGTTCGTTGGGGACCTGTTTACCGACTTCTGCGCCGAGCACAGGATCCGCTTCTTCAATTCCACACCGTCATACCCTCAGTGTAACGGACAGGCCGAAGCCTCTAACAAAATCCTCCTGAGCGAAATCAAAAAACGACTAATGGCAGCAAAGGGTAGGTGGGCTGAAGAGCTGTACAGCGTTCTATGGGTATACCGGACCACGCCTCGCCGCTCTACTGGCCGAACACCGTTCTCCTTGGCCTTTGGCATAGAAGCTGTCATACCTTTGGAAGCTGGCCTCCCGACGATGCGGACAGAAGGATTCCATCTGGACACCAATGACAGAGCTTTGTCGACGGCCTTAGACCTGGCCGAAGAACAGAGGGAAGCTGCTCGGATCCGAATTGCCGCTTATCAGCAAACGATATCTCAGGGCTATAACGCCAGAGTTCGGCCCAGATCTTTCAAACCGGATGATCTTGTTCTGAGAAAGGTCGTCGGCGCGAAACGTACAAATAAGCTCGGTCCTAATTGGGAAGGTCCCTACCGAGTGATCAAGATCGTTGGGGTCGGCTCCTACAAACTGGAAGACATGGATGGGATACCTATTCCCTGACCTTGGAATGCTCACAACTTAAGGAAGTACTTCCATTAAGTTCTCTCTCTGTTTGTTTTATTACGAGAAGTGCGTGGTCTACGGCCTCACTCTCTTCAGTTTATTCATTTTTGGTTTATTTTTGTAATCATGATTTGTTAGCAGTTTATAACACTCCTCATGTTCGGTTTAATGTTTACTTAGTGAAATTTTTGAAATTTCTCCAAATGTTCGGCAAAGTGCCTCTCTGTTATCCGTTTCAGAACGGTTCGGTTTAAAATTTACTTAGTGAAATTTTTGAAATTTCTCCAAATGTTCGGCAAAGTGCCTCTCTGTTATCCGTTACTTAACGGTTCGGTTTATGATATACTTAGTGAAATTTTTGGAAATTTCTCCAAACGTTCGGCGACTTGCTTCTATGTTATCCGTTACTGAACGGTTCGGTTTATTCTTTACTTAGTGAAATTTATGAAATTTCTCCAAACGTTCGGCGACGTGCCTCTATGTTATCCGTTACAGAACGGTTCGGTTTATTCTATACTTGTGAAATTTTTGAAATTTCTCCGAATGTCCGGCATTGTGCCACTCTGTAATTCGTTGCATAACGGTTCGGCATTAGCTATGCAATTGTATGAAAGGAAATAAACCGAAGTGCTTCGATGATCATTACAAAAAAGAGACAAATGGGCACGGCTCGGCAAATAAAAGTTGATCATATTCAAAAGCTCATTACATGAAAGTCTACTACTACTGAATCAAAAAGAAGATAGAATTGGCGCGCAGGCCGTACTCTAATTTCCTACTTAAGCGGCCGGGCCACCATCTTCGGCAACGGAGGAGTCCGGTACTCGTTCCGTATCCGGGAGGCCAGTCTCTTGGACCGGGGATTGCACGACGGCGGCAGGATCACTGGCCGGCTCGGCAGCAGCAGAAGGTTCTCCGTACGGCGGGATGTCCTCGTACAGAGCTGACCCTTCCGGCACTTCGGCAGCCTTCAGGGCCCGGCAATAGCCGTTGCGGAAGGCTCCCTCAAGCAGTTCTGCCAGCTGGGCATTGATGCCCTCCATTTGCTTCAGGAATTTCTCCTGAGCTTCGGCATAGCCGTCCTGGTAGCCCTTGGCATCGGCCTCGTCTACCCTCTTGGCCGTCTCTGCCTTTGAGGCCTCCAGCTCTACGGCCAGAGCCTTCCCATTCTCCTCGGGCAATGACAGGGCCGTGCGGATGGCATTCCGCTCCTCTCGCATTACGTTCTTCGACGCACTCTCCTGCTCGAGCGAGGACTTCAGGGTGCGGATTTGGTGGGCCTTCCGCATCATCCCGTCGGATACCGGACCCAAGTGTTGGGTAGCCTGCAAAACATAACCGAAGAAGCAATCAGTACGGAATATGAAAAGGACTTAGCAAAATTAAAGAGAATAAAAGGTACAATACCTTCACCATGAGCCGAGCCATTTGAAGGAATGACTGGTCCAGAGTCGTCGGCAGGGCCTCGGCATCCTTAGGGAGTGTCATCCCTTCAGCCAAGGTCAACGCCATGAGCGGGTCGGCGTTGATGGTGTCGGCAACTGTCAGTGGTCGGCCCAGAAATGTGAGCTTCGGAGCAAAAATTGGGGGCGGGGATGTGCCCGTTGCTTCGGTCGTTACCGAGGGCTTGCTCGCCTTTGGTGGAGCCAAAGCACCCCCCTTGGAGTGTCCGGCCACAGAGGCCTTCTGTCGAGAGTCCTCCTTGGACTCCTTCGCCTTCTTCGTGGCGGCAGCGTTCTCCTCCGCTCCTTTCCTCTTCTTCTGAGGATCGGCAGGACGGGGGGGCTGCAGTGTGTTTCCGCCGACAGCTAGCTTTAGAGTCACCTCTTCCGGAGCCTTCCTCGGCATGTTGGCAGCTTCTGCGATAAAAGCCCTCAGTCCTTGTTCACTGAAGTCGAATGACGAACAGTGACTATAACCTGACGAAGTTGTCGAAGAACAGGTACCTGAGGAGATCTGAATGACCTCGTTCGGCGTTGACTCCTCTCGCGGTTCTCTGACCACTCCGAGCGGAACAGTGTCGGCTCGGTTCTCTTCTAGAGCTTCGGAGCTCTTGCTGCTGCTGGAGTCTCCTCGGCACTTGAGCTTCGACCGGTAAACCTCGACGTAGCCGAGCAGAACGGAGCAGTGTCTGTGCCTCCTCCGAACGGTGAATGCTCGGCTGATTCTATCCTAGTCTGCCTTGCTCCGTAGGCGGTCGACAACTCCTTTTCCTGCAAAAAGATAAAAGAGTCAGAACCAAGTTAAAAGGCAAAGACGAACAAGCTAACAAACCGTACAAAGACTCACCGGCGAACCCAGGAACACGCGGAATGGGATGATAACGAAATTCACCGGACGCGAATTCGAACTCTCCTCGGACTACGACGAAGTCGTTGGCATACTTGTCGGAGTCCGGAAGGCCTCTGATCAGCCTCCTCTATCCGGTTCGGCAGCTCAGGTACTTCCTCCTGGCCACCTTGTTCTGGCTTACTAAGTAGAGGCCGAACAGGTCTTCAACCTCGAATTCGAGGTGGTATCTCTCCTTCAGCTCTATGACCCCTACCACTATTCGATAGAAATTGATGGTCACCTGGGAGGGGGTCAGCTGGAGCACGTTCAGCACCTGCCGAAGAAATGGATGGAACGGGAACCGCACGCCACCCTCGATGATAGCCATCAAGGGCAGAACGATCTGGTAATCGTCTGTCGTGACGCTCTCCTCCGGCCGAACGAGGTCTACTGAGACACTATCTGGAATGCCGTAGGTTGCGCGGAAGTCGACAAGACTCTCTGGATCCTCGAAGAAGCGGGAGTAACGGTTCTTTCCCGAGTGAGTGGCCGACGTCTTCGGCATCACTTCTGGGGTCCCTACCGAGCCGCTGGTCCCAGCTGGTTCGGCGCTAGTGGATGACATCTCCGCTGAGTCTACTTCTGGTTTGGACATCCTATAAAGAGTGCACGGGTGTTAAACATAAAAGGGTGAGGTCCGGTCAGACTCAGCTGAGGCCTAAACTAATGGGGCCGGGGATTCGTAGCCCCTCAGGATATCCTCGGCAAAAACACCGTCGCTCGGCCAGAACGCTTGTTGCTCGGCCAAGTCCTGGGTTTTTGCCCAAGCGACAACGGTGATTCCTAAGTTCACCCTAAACCTATCGGGAAAGGAAAATTATTGCAAAAAGAGAGATCAGTGGAGACTTACCCAAGCGAATGCGGTGATTTGTTGATGGAGTTTGGAACTCTTCAAACTTTGGATGATTGCGCAAGCCAACAGCGGAATGCTAGAGAGAGAGAGAAAAGAGCAAGAATGTCTGGGTGCCAGAAGATTTTTCAAGTCTCCCAGACCCTCTATTTATAGGGAAACGACTGAGGCGGGAAACGACCGGTGTGAGAAACGAGGCGACACCGCGCAGGGAGCCAGAACGTTTCGCCTCCTGCCGCCGAATTGCAGCCACGTGTCGTCATCTCAGGATCTGACGTTTCGCGTGCGCCGCCCTTCGACGCCCCTTCGGCTCTACCGTCAGATGAAGCCACGTGTCGCCATCTCATCGCCCGACGCTTCGCGTCCGCCGTTCAGCAGTGTCCTTTCGTCTCTGCCATCAGATGAAGCCACGTGTCGCTATTTCACCGCCTGACGCTTCGCCTGCGCCGTTCTACAGCATCGCCTCGGCTCAGCTGATGGATCGAACGCCACGTGTCGCAATCTCGGCTCCTGACACCTCACGCGCGTCACCATGCTATCAGTTTGGCTCAGGCCCTTCGCCAAGGACTATGTATCGTCCTCTCAAAATCGTGTGATTCCTAACGGAGCCAACCTCACAGGTTCGTTCGGTTCCGAACAGAATGCCCCAGGGCATCAATAACTAACGTGTTCTCCACGGCCGTCAAGCAAAATCTGCCTTCGTTCCGGACCTCGGCCACATGGTCAATTCCCCCGTACCGAGCCGTGTCCGACTGAATTGAGGGGCTATTGTAGTAGGCCGGAATACACATTAATGGGTCCCCGGCCCATGATCAGCTGCACCATACTCAGGGGCTCCACGAAGCCCAAACTCATCTGGGTTGGGCCGAACAGCCTACCGGCCGGAGTCTTTGCTCGGCCATTCCAAACAGGTTTGGTACACATCCTTGCCGAACAGTGGGATCACAATCCGCACCGATCTTCGGCCAGAATCCCCTCTGGCGGCTTCTTGGCCAGGTCATCTCAGAGACATCCGGTTATTCAGTTTCCAGAGCACGAACACACGTTCTCCGCTTTCTAAGGGACGTGCAGGCACACTGTTCCAACCCACTTGGGCGTGGGACACGTGGCAGATCACATCCTTCCGATCCGCATGGGAGGGGGACACGTGCCAACGTTCCCACATTCTTCGGACCACGTCCTACACACTGGGCCGGACGTTCCGGAGACGGTTGGACTCCTACCCTATAAATACCCCGGCGGCACTCCAATCCAAGGTACATGCACACTCGCGCTTAGAGCTACTTTCAAGTTATTTCATCTCTTCCTAAAGAGCTAACTTGATCGTCGGAGTGCCCACCGGAGATCCAACCCCCCGGTGTGCACTAACTTAGTGTTGAGTGTTTTGCAGATCATCTGAGAAGATCCGATTCTACAACCCGAGAAGTCTAGAGTGGATTCCAGACTCCACACACACACACATCATACCTACTGTATATATAGGTATAAGAGTGTGTGAACCTTCTTTTCCCATACCATTTCTCTGCTCCTTCATCATCAGCCCACTATGGCCATAAATTCATCCTCTGTCATGATTCCCCCCACTCAACTTTCCTCCTCTTCTCTCCTTTAACATTAGACAATGTGAACCTCCCCTATCCATGGGTTCCCTCCCTTTCACTCTACAAGTACCTCCCATTATTTTGTTCTTCCCCATGGTTTTAGTTGGATTCACAGAGCTTAAGAGTGGAAGAGGGACTGTAATTAGTGAGTAAGAGTGAGATTTTCGAAAGAATTACAGTAGAATTCAACTTAGATTAATATTCCTTCCCATAATATTTAATTTGTGTTTGTGAAATGTTCCATGATCTTTACGAAGCTTCAATGGAGGAAACCTAGAAATTTCATCGAAGAAGATAAAGTTTCAACCGGTTGAAAACCCCTCTCTACCGGTTAAAAAGCCTACTGCCTTATTTATGAAATACTATAAAATTTCAATTGGTTAAAAATAATCTCTACTTGTTGAAAAGCCTACTATTTTATTTATGAAAATTGAAGATTCAACTGGCTGAAAATGGTTTTACTAAAAAAATTTCAGAATTCTTTTCAAATATTATTCCAAATTCACAACCACCCCATGACTACTTTGATTATTGAATTAATTCCAAATTTTGTATAAACTTAGATATTCGTGTTAACTTTTCTCCATTAGAATCAATTTGATTGAAATTCTAGAACTCCCAATATCTGTTTTTGACCAAATCTAATTTAGTCTAGTTTTTCTACACTTGAAGACATTTTCAAGCCTCGAGCCCTTCACAAGAAATGTTCCTGAAACATTGAAGTTGTAGATCATCTGGAGTTGAATTGAAATCTTAGTTTCATAGTATTCTAATGTAAAAATATAGGATAATAATTGTGGATTGTCGTTTTAGTTATCTCGAACCTCGAAACCCCCCGTACTTGCTTAATGTGTCTTTTAGGAACTGTTTACTAAGTCAAGAATGATTGAAATTTATATTGTGTATTAAATGTTAATGATGGAATAGTTGGGATTTATGGAATATGTTTTGACTTAGACTTCGGACCCCTAGATATACATTCAAACATTAATGCATAAGAATTTGAAACATTGTAGCTGACTACCCTGATTATCTTGACATGCGACACGTGTGCTAATCAATGTTGTTGGTGCCCCGACCATGATTACAATGGGCTCTGATATGCTCCTGATTTAGTAACACGCACAAGCTCAGATGATGTTCTTTATGTATAAATTATTATAGTTGCTGAGTAACGTTGTCGGCACCTCGGTCGTGTCTACGACGAGTTCTGACACGCCGTCATTCAGTGTTGTGGTAATTAGCTCAGTCTGTACTATGTGTTTTGGAAGATAACTATTATGACGTGACAATTATCACCTGCTAACGTTGTCGGTGATTCGATCGTTGTGACGACGGGCTCTAACATGCTTTATGATATAATGATAGATATTATGGAATGCTATCGGTGCTCCAATTGCTATGACAACTGGCTCTAACATTTTGGCTCTGACATTCTGGATGTATTATGACGTGGCAATTATCACGTGTTTTGGTAACGTTGTCTGTGTCCCGATTGTTGTGACAACGAGCTCTAACATTCTTGACGATTTATGATGTGACAGACATCACGAATGTTTTGTATTGATGTCGGCGCCCTCAGTCATTATTACAATGGGCTTTGACATGCTTTTGAAAAATATAAATTGACTTGGGGATTACAGTTGGAAGTATGATTAGGGATAACATGTTGATCCGATTCGATGAATATCCCAACCATAATCAATTTTTTCTCCGAACTGTAACCGAAATATTCCCCTTGGATACGGTTATGGAACAGACAAATAAATATCCGCTCAGTTACGGTTCGGATATGGTTACTGTTAAATATCCAAAAATAACCGAACGGATATTCGTAACCAAACCAAAATGTGTGTATATATATGTATGTATGTATATATAAAATATGCGCGTGTGTGTAATATAATAAAACTAAAACTAAAACTAATACAATTTTTTTCTTTGGTTCAATTGCATGGGTTTGAATTATGTAAATAGAAAATCTATGTCAAATTATAAATGAAGTTGGCTTCCCTTGCATCTTTTTATTATTTCTATGATTTCACTTTGGGTTGTATTCTATTCTCAAATTATTTTTTATTTTGTTGCGTTATTGTTGGTTTAGTTACAATCGATGAATTTCTTTTAATGGTAACGTATTATGCAATGTGTTATTTGTGAATTTGGTTTGTTGCCAAAATATAAATAGTAGTTCATTTTCCAAGTATGAGTAGGAATTAATTTTTATAAAAATTGCATTCGGATCGGATCAGGGTGGATCCGGAAAAATTACGGATATCCATTCAGTTTAGGTATTAATCGATATCCGATGGATATTGTAACACACAAAATCGAGTCCTATAATAAGATAAGAAAAAAGATGCACAAAATAATATTTTATTAATTTAAATGAAAAGTGGACACAATCTCTATTATATTCTTCGTAATGAAAGAACGTTTCGTTTGATTCGATCTCCGACTGTGATGGCTATCCAATGGCTGTTGAAGCTTGTTGTTGAATGAACCGATTAATGATTTCTTGAATGAAGAAATCGAGGTGGTGGCTTCGATCGAGGGCTTGAGCAGCTTGATCTCGATATTGTGTAGTTGCAGACGAATCGGCTTTGTTTGAGTGCTTGTTGATTTCTCGCAAGAGCTTGAGAGAAGGCTTAAGAAGAGGCTTGAAGAACGCTTGACAGCTTGAGTGAATTCTTCTGGCTCCAGGGATCCCTTTCTTCATAATGAGAGCCTCTATTTATAGGCTAGAGGAGAGCATATTTCATTTGGCATATGCTTCTTCATTGATTTACCTTTCCAAATGAATTCGTCTCCTATTTATGGAGAGAATCTTGGATCAATATAAAATAAATAAATAATACAATAAAAGTATTATTTGTTTATTTATTTATTTATTTTACTTAAAATAGATTGGAGTGGGCCTGTATCTTTGGGTTGACTCAATTTCTTGACCATTTAGCCAATTAGGTCAATCTGTTTATTCTTAGTCTCTCTCATATTTTTAGATGGACTAAACCCACGTGTAAGGACCCGAAAAATTTTGAGTTTTAAAAGATAATTATTTAAAAATTTAATCGCGGAATAATCGTTTGGTTTATTATTATATGTTCTGGATTTTTGATTATAAGACCCGAGCCCGGGGTCTTTGGTTTTATTTCGCGCGTGTTACGTACGTAGTATTTTACGTGGGAGCCCATGGGAGGCACTAAAGTCAGATTTTTGGGGCTAAAGGGGGATAAGCCCTCATTTTTCCCCATCTCTCTCTCTCTCTACCCTTGAGCTCCACCTTCTCTTTAATCTGTCCACCAATCTACTCCACCATTTTCAAATTCCTTGGAGATATAGGAAGCTTGCATCGTGCTCAACATGGAATCGAAGACGGATCTTGATTTGGTGCTCGGGAAGTGCGGAGTTCGAGCTTGGAGGACCACCAAAACTAGGGCTTTCACCCATTGATCAAATCCACCACTTTAAAGCTTGAGGTATGGATGTCTCACCCTTATTATGTGTATATTCATGGTATTGGTAGTTAAATTTGTGTTTAGAGTGAGTATAGTTGCGTTTTTGGCCGATTTGGACGAGTGGCGAACTGTCTGTGTGAACCAGAGATCGACCAAGTCGCTCTAGCGACCATCTAGTGACCCCCACTGATTTTTGGTGCGTCCAGCGACTTTTTAGCCGCTCCAGCGACTTGTCGGGCGACTTGTAGTGGCAATAAATTTTATAGGGCTCGATGACATTGTAGTGGCAATAAATTACGCCTTTATTCATATTTCGTTTCTCTTTCACTATGAGATTAAATTGTGATTGGCGTGATATGTGAATGGCCGGTAAAGGGTCAAATTATGAATTTGTATTGCAATGACATGATGCGATTTCTAGCCTCCGACGGGAGTTGTGCTAGTTATGTGATGCCTAGCCTCCGACGGGAGATGTGCTAGTTATATATATATATATATATATATATATATATATATATATAAATGGTCTAGCCTCCGACGGGAGATGTGCTAGTATGTTTCGATGTTGTCTAGCCACCATCAGGTGATGTGCTAGTTGGAATATGACAACTGAGTCGATATGAGAACCGCGAATTGACCAAAATGGTTGACATACAGTACTATGTCTAGACTAATGGATTACTTGTCATCCATGTGTTATTATGAACTGTTCATGAAGCATGCTATATCATTCATGTTCATATGATATTGGCGTAGATATCTCTACTGGGCTTTTAGCTCACCCCTTCATTCTTTCAGGTACAGATCCGGAGACTTGACATGGAGTGTATGGATGCATGGTGGTGCATGTTTTGAGAAGACCATCATATAGGAGTTACATAGCATCTTTAGAACTATTTTTGAAAGATGTAAACTAACTTCCCTTTTGTTCCTTCATTGTAATTGAAAGCAAATGGTATTGTATTTGTTCAAACTATATTTTGGGGTGATAGGCCTGGAGTGCCACCCATGAACTGTAATATTTGAAACATTTTATCAATGAAGGATTTTAGAAATTATATTTTGGGCAATTGCAAGGTTTTGGAATGGTAAATAGGATTATGCCATGTATTTGAAAAACGGGGGCGTGACACCACGTAATTATGAGGGCCTAATACTTACTTAGGCTTTGACTACATTTCATATATATATATATATATATATATATATATCACTTTAATTAATCAAAGATATTTATTTATTTTGACTAATTGAACGACACTTAAGTCGTGTAAAAATTTCAGTGTCTACAAATTGCCCCAAATTCAAGACTGGACTAGATGCTTGCTTGCGAGCATTGAAGCCATGACTTGGATTGCTTTAATCTGGCACATCCAAATATGAGTTTGTCATGGATTTGATAACAAGAAACAATCCCGGTGTAGAATAACACAAACGTAGACTCATTCTGAACTGGTATCTCAAGCCTAAACTTGGACAAAAAAATTAATTGGAGATGCCTAATGGTGCCCTTTTAACTCAATTAGCAAGATCTCAATTCACACCAAAACTAACAGATCTCCCTTTAATAAATTCTCACCAAAATCTTCTAAAACTGATTTGATTCAAGTCACTAATGGTAGAATCATGGGCATGTAGGCCCCGTATCTCCAGTATTGACAAATTGAAATGTTGGATCTTGAAATTGATAAAATTGGAATGTTTGCCCAAGATCCCTACACGCCAATAATCAATTGATTTTCTATTCTTTTTTTTCCTTTTCTTTTTTTTTTCCGTGTCCAAAGTAAAGAGCTAAATGGTAGAATCAGTTGGTGTGACTTCCCTATGCACACTTTTTTTTTTTTTTTTTGTAATCAGCAGATTTGCATTCCTAATTCCATCCCTTATTTGGCCTTATTCTAATTTCCTTATGCAAGAATTGACTTTCTGTTATGAACGCACTAACTGACTTTCAGTTAGTCAGCTGGAAGTTTTAGTTGGTTAGTTTGTTAGGAGGTTAGCTGCCATCCAATCAGTTAGTTAGTGGTTAGCTGAGCAAATCTGTTAGGAGGTTAGCCGGAGTTAGTTGGTTAGCTGAGCAAAATCAGTTAGCTACTAGCAAATCAGTTAAGCTACCTATGTGTATAAATAAGAAGGGACTCACCCTGATAACGGAGGATAATGTTTGATGAATTTCGGATTGGGCTGGAATAAGAGAATAGAACACTCTTTTCCTTTTATACGTCTCTTTCATTTCTTAAACATTACATTGGTATCAGAGCCGACCATCCTTGGCCTGTGGATCTGAACAATATAATGGCGGATGGAACCAGAAGTCAAGATATCAAGAAATTTGAAGAATCAGTTCGGATCTTGAAAGAAAATCAAGTAAGAAGTGCGAGAGAAAATGAAGAAATCAGGCATTCTTTAAAGGATTTAAGTGACATTAAAGAGATGCTATCAGCTGTTACTATGAAATATGATCAGATGGAGGCACATGTGTTTGGAAAGAAACATCTGGACGCATAAAATGGAGAAGAGGATAATCAACTGGTTGGTGCAGGATCTTCTCAGTACAGACTTGAAGGATGTCAGTCCCAAATTGCATCAGGATTGGGAACCAGGTATACTAAGATAGATTTCCCTAAGTTTTTTGGTGAAGATCCCAATGGTTGGACTTATAAGTGTGAAAGGTTTTTTGAGTTCAATTCTGTTGAAAACTCAAATAAGGTTAGACTAGCCATTTTTCATTTGGAAGGCCGAGCATTACAGTGGTACCAATGGTTTGAGAAAACTCATTGTGTAATCAGTTGGACCTCGTTTAAACATGGTATTATTGCACGGTTTGGTCCTGATGAGTATGAAGATGCGATAGGGGAATTAACCAAACTAAAACAAACAACAACTGTTAGAGTATACCAAGATCAGTTTGAAATCCTAGCCAACAAGACTCAAAACCTTCCTGAAAATTTCTTCACCAGCTGTTTCATCAGTGGGTTAAAGGAAGAGATCAAGGCCAATGTATTGATGTTCAGGCCTACAACGGTTACCCAAGCCATTGGGCTGGCTAAACTCCAAGAAAACAGTATTGAAGCCTTCTCTAAGAAAACTGGATTAGGTCCTAGAACCGAAGGAAATCTACTTGTTGATCAGCCAAGATCTAACCAGTCTTCTACCCTTGTTAGAAGAGAATTACCTAAGGAATTGGAAGAAAAAAGAGCTAAGGGCCTATGTTTCAAATGCAACGAGAAGTTTTCTAGGGATCATCAATGCAAGAAAAGACAATTGTATGTTTTGGATGGGGATCAAGAGGATTCAGATCAGGATCCTCCACAGGATATAGAGAGTGTGGAAGTGCAGGAACATGACGGTGATTTACAGATATCTATTAATGCAATAATTGGCTCTATCTCTTACAGAACCATGAGGATACTTGGGTTGGTTAAGAAACAAAGAGTGGTGATCCTAATTGACACTGGTAGTACCCATAATTTTTTGAACCAAGATGTGGTCAAGAGAGCTGGAGTAGAAATAGTTGATACTGATCCTTTAACAGTTTTTGTTGCTGATGGCACTAAACTGATCAGTAGTGCAACTTGCAAAAACTTCAAATGGGAGATGCAAGGGGGAGTTTTCCAAACTGACATGCGAGTTCTGGAACTCAAAGGATGTGATATGGTTCTGGGAATTCAATGGTTAGCCACCTTAGGTCCTGTCACGTGGAATTTCAAGAATCTATGTATGGATTTCACCTTACATAATAAGAGGCATATTTTACACAGGGGAAGACAAGGGGCATCCAAGTTAGTGGCAGCTGAGCACATGAAGAAATTACTCAAGAAGAAACCTCAAGGATTTGTGGCTCACATTTATGCTATACAAGGTGATAGTCCAGAGGTTACCAATACTCCTGAAGTGGAGGAATTACTGTCCCAATTTGCAGTAGTGTTCGATGAACCTACAGGGTTACCTCCAACAAGAAGCCAAGATCATCACATTCCTCTAAAACCTGGTGCAGAACCCCCAAATATCAGACCCTACAGGTACCCCTATTTCCAGAAAACTGAGATAGAAAGGCAGGTTAAAGAGATGCTTCTTTCAGGTGTCATTCAACCAAGTGTGAGTCCTTACTCAGCCCCGGTTTTATTAGTTAAAAATAAAGAGAGAACTTGGCGAATGTGTGTTGATTATAGAGCCTTAAACAACATTACGGTAAAGGATAAATTTCCAATACCTGTAATTGATGAGCTACTAGATGAGCTTTGTGGTGCTTCCTTCTTTTCTAAGCTAGACTTGAGGGCTGGCTATCACCAAGTTCAGTTGCACACTTCTGATATACCAAAGACAGCTTTCCGGACCCATGAAGGACATTATGAGTTCCTAGTTATGCCCTTTGGTCTAACAAACGCACCCTCAACTTTTCAAAGTCTTATGAATGAGGTTTTTCGTGAATATTTGCGGAAGTTTATCTTGGTTTTCTTTGATGACATACTGATCTTCAGCAAAAATCTGCCTGATCATTTGTCCCATCTGAGATTAGCTTTACAACTCTTAAGGACACACACCTTGTTTGCACCAAGTTCGGGTGCACACTTCTGATATACCAAAGACAGCTTTCCGGACCCATGAAGGACATTATGAGTTCCTAGTTATGCCCTTTGGTCTAACAAACGCACCCTCAACTTTTCAAAGTCTTATGAATGAGGTTTTTCGTGAATATTTGCGGAAGTTTATCTTGGTTTTCTTTGATGACATACTGATCTTTAGTAAAAATCTGCCTGATCATTTGTCCCATCTGAGATTAGCTTTACAACTCTTAAGGACACACACCTTGTTTGCTAAATGTTCTAAGTGTGTCTTCGCCAAACAAAAGGTTGAGTATTTGGGTCATTTGGTTTCCAGTCAGGGTGTATCAGCTGAGGCTAGTAAGCTTGAAGCTATGTCTAATTGGCCTATCCCTAAAACTCTTAAACAGTTGAGGGGTTTCCTTGGATTAACGGGGTATTACAGAAGGTTTGTGAGAGATTATGGGAAAATCTCAGTTCCCTTGAATCAGTTGCTGAAAAAAGAGTCTTTTCATTGGACTCATGAATCAGCAATGGCTTTCCATGCTCTCCGAAATGCTATGATGACATTACCAGTCTTGGCCCTTCCTGGTTATAACAAAACTTTCACTGTGGAGACTGATGCTTCGGGAAAAGGCTCAGGGGCAGTGTTAATGCAAGAGGGACATCCAATTGCATATTGGAGTAAAGGGTTATCAGCAAATTTTTTGGTTTTATCCACCTATGAAAAGGAATTAATGGCAGTGGTCTTAGCAATCCTCAAATGGTGGCATTATTTGCTTGGGAGGCACTTCCTTATCAAAACTGATCATCAAAGCCGAAAATACTTACTAGCACAGAGAATTGCAACTCCTTTTCAGCAGAAATGGATTGACAAATTGATTGGCTATGATTATGAGATCACCTATAAGCATGGTACAGAAAATAAGGCAGCTGATGCCTTATCACGAAGGGAAGACCTGTTTTTAAACCATGCTACCATCAATGCCCTGATTACAATCAATTCTACTTGGCTTTCCACAGTCAGACTCAGTTGGCAAGCAGATCCACGTTTACAACAAATCATCACAGAGCTGGAACAGAACCCCAATGCTCATCCAGGTTTTTCTTGGGCCAATGGTATGTTAACCTACAAAGGAAGTCTGGTGGTTGGGCATTCACCTGATCTCAGGAGACAACTAATAGCAGCCTATCACACTTCTTCCATGGGCGGACACTTGGGTATTGATAAGACCACTAGGTGAATCAAAAGAACTTTTTATTGGCAAGGGTTGAAGAAAGATGTACCCCACTTCATCACAGAATGTTCAGTTTGTCAGCGGTTCAAAGGAGAAAATGTTCATTCTCCTGGGTTACTCCAACCTTTACCTATTCCGGAGCGGATATGGTGTGATATTTCTATGGACTTCATTGAAGGGCTTCCAACATCACATAGCAAGACCACGATTTATGTGGTGGTGGATAGACTAACCAAATATGCCCATTTTATGTCACTCTCTCACCGATATTCAGCTAAGGATGTTGCCCAATTATTCTTAGATAACGTCTATAAACTCCACGGTCTACCTAACTCCATTGTCTCAGATAGGGATGTTGTGTTTACAAGCCTGTTTTGGCAAGAATTACTCAGAATCTTGGGGATTACACAATGCCTTAGCACAGCATATCATCCCCAGTCAGACGGGCAGACTGAAATAGTGAACAAATGTTTAGAGAATTACTTAAGATGCATGTGTGGTGACTGTCCTAAACAATGGTCTAACTGGTTGTCTCTGGTTGAGTGGTGGTACAATTCTTCTTACCATTCCACAATTAAAACAACACCATTCTATGCCGTCTATGGTCAATCACCACCTGATCACAATTTTATGAATATGGGGAGTTCTCCAGTCGCAGCAGTGGAGAATTGGACAAGGGAAAGAGCTTCTATTTTGAGAATGCTCAAAGAAAATCTACATCTTGCCCAAAATCAGATGCGACATTATGCTAACAAACTCCGGAGTGAAAGGGATTTTGAAGTAGGTGACTGGGTATATTTGCACTTACAGCCTTACCGGCAATCGTCCTTGGCTTTAAACAAAAACATGAAGCTCTCTCCACGTTTCTATGGACCCTTTATGGTTATTCAGCAGGTGGGTAAGGTGGCCTACAAGCTAGATTTACCCAGCTCAGCCCAATTACACCCTGTGTTTCACGTCTCTTTGCTGAAGAAAAAGTTGGGACAACAAGTCATTCCTGCCCCAACTCTTCCTCCAACCAATGATGAAGGTTATTTGCAAATGGAACCTATAGCTGTGTTAGATCGGAGGATGGTTAAACGTCACAACAAGGCTATCGTGCAATGGTTGATTCAGTGGTCCAGGACCTTTCCTGAGGATGCTACATGGATGGATTATGAAGAGTTCCACTCCAAATTTCCAGATTTTCAGCCTTGAGACAAGGCTTTTTGAAGGGGTGGGGAATGTTATGAACGCACTAACTGACTTTCAGTTAGTCAGCTGGAAGTGTTAGTTGGTTAGTTTGTTAGGAGGTTAGCTGCCAGCCAATCAGTTAGTTAGTGGTTAGCTGAGCAAATCTGTTAGGAGGTTAGCCGGAGTTAGTTGGTTAGCTGAGCAAAATCAGTTAGCTACTAGCAAATCAGTTAAGCTACCTATGTGTATAAATAAGAAGGGACTCACCCTGATAACGGAGGATAATATTTGATGAATTTCGGATTGAGCTGGAAAAAGAGAACAGAACACTCTTTTCCTTCTATACGTCTCTTTCATTTCTTAGACATTACACTTTCTTGGAAAATTCACAAAAGGTATACAATTTCTTCACTTTGGAAACCTTGAGTTGGAGACGAGCCGATCAAAGGCATGGGGTTGACAGCAACTCGAATGGCAAGTAGATAATTCAGTCTCCTTTCAATGGCAGATGGAGATTTTTTTTTTTTTTTGCGTTATTGTTTGCCAGTGTTTTTTTTTCTTTTTCCGCCTGAATTGTTGCCTTGAGAATTGAAGACCCATCACCTTATTTTCGTTTCTTATAACGAATCAATATAATCTTTAGGCTGTCCTTCTCAATTCTTTCCTTAGTGTCTTTTTTTTTTTAGACAGCCAAACAATTTCCTAGTTTGCTCGGTATTCTTGCCACTATATATGTTAACCCTGAGACATACTTTAGTGCACGCTTTTCTATCATTCATCCTTAACCGCACCTTGCATCCTCCATCAATATTGTCCAGCATATTAAGGAGCATAAAAAGGTCTTTGAATCTTTACTATGATTTTTTGTGGGTAAGATTCTTCACTTCTCAATCTTTATCAACATAATTTTGCACCCAGAATAAGTTTCCCTGGTAGCTGACGAATGCACCATGAAGTTTGTGTTCTTTATTTATTTATTTATTTTTTTAAGTGCAATCAACAATTTTTGTGAGAAACTCCACCAATAGCAGCATTAACAATTTTCTTAGTTGTTGAATCACCAAGCACGTAGAGCACAAGTTGACAAATTTTCAAATCAAAGTTCCTCAAGATCTAAAATGCTATGATTGAAACTTTGCTATTGAAAATTGTCTAATCTTTTCACTGCCATATTACCTTTTATTAGTTGTTAACATGTCCATCCATAGAGTTGGAATCCTTGATCCAAAAATATTTTGATTGTCATGCCTGATGCATTGGGCTCAGTACTTAACTGATTGTTGTGCCTGTAGATCCAATTTCTAAATGTACATGATTCTTGCAATGATGCTCAAGTCCCGTGTGGTGACTTCTTATTGTGAGTTAATGGTTTTCCCATTTTTCTTGCTTTTTTTTGAACTTGTATAAAAGTACTGACTCTTAAACGTTCTTATCTCATAGACATCCGAGTAATCCAAACCTTTGACGCTTTCTTTGTTTTCATCTTCTTCACCACCAGTTGTTCCACCGATGTAGGCTTAGTCGGGGTTGAACTTGTAGCAGACTTTACGACAACAACTGGTCCTTCTGTTGCATTTAATTTTTAACAGAATTCATAACGCAAGAGCTATCACATATATTTAGGGTTAGGCCACTCTTTCTGTTTTCTATTAACTGCTTCATAATGAAGTTTTTTTGTGTGTGTGTGTGTGCGCAGCTTCGAGCTTTTTCCACGAGAACTTAGCCTTGACAACGGTTGGGTTCTGCTTGAGTTGTGAGGTAAAGTTATTGACTCTTCACCGTTGCCTTCTCAAATTAATTTTTTTTTTGGGGTGTCATTCATTTCCATCAGCAGATCGGGTTGGGCTTATTATGAAGTCAATGGGAGATCATATGGAATTTAAGCATCATAGTTGTTACTTCAACATCAAAAGGGCCGCTTCTCATTTGAGCAAGTCATTCTAATATTTTCTCTACGCGGCATCTCTTATTCGGCGGAGACTTTAAAACGGCGGGAGGGCCTCTGTACCTCGGTACAAGCTGTCCCAATGTTTCCTCTACACGACATCTCTTATTTGGAGGAGACTTCGGCATAGACTTCAAAACGGCGGGAGGGCCTCTGTACTTCGGTGCAAGCTGTCCCAATGTTTTCTCTACACGACATCTCATAGTTGGCAGAGACTTCGGCAGAGACTTCAAAACGGCGGGAGGGCCTGTGTACTTCAGTGCAAACTGTCCCAACGTTTCCTCTACACGGCATTTCATAGTTGGCAGAGACTTCGGCAGAGACTTCAAAACGGCGGGAGGGCGTCTGTACTTCGGTGCAAACTGTCCCAATGTTTCCTCTACATGAAATCTCGGGTTTGGTGACTTCGGCAGAGACTTCAGAACGGCGGGAGGGCCTCTGTACTTCGGTGTAAGCTATCCCAATGTTTCCTCTACTTCGCAGAGACTTCAAAACGGCGGGAGGGCCTCTGTACCTTGGTGCAAGCTGTCCCAATGTTTCCTCTACACGGCATCTCTTATTTGGAGGAGACTTCGGCATAGACTTCAAAACGGCGGGAGAGCCTCTGTACTTCGATGCAAGCTGTCCCAATGTTTCCTCTACACGGCATCTCATATTTGGCAGAGACTTCAGCAGAGATTTCAAAACGGCGGGAGGGCCTATGTATTTCAGTGCAAGCTGTCCCAATGTTTCCTCTACACGACATCTCGGGTTTGGTGGAGACTTCAGCAGAGACTTCAGAACGGCGGGAGGGCCTTTGTACTTCGGTGCAAACTGTCCCAGTGTTTCCTCTACACGGCATCTCGTACTTGGCAGAGACTTCAAAACGGCGGGAGGGCCTCTGTACTTCGGTGCAAGCTATCCCAATGTTTCCTCTACACGGCATCTCAGGTTTGGCGGAGACTTCGGCAGAGACTTCAGAATGGCGGGAGGGCCTCTGTACTTTGGTGCAAGATGTCCTAATGTTTCCTCTACACAGCATCTCGTACTTGGCAGAGACTTCAGTGAAGACTTTAAAACGGCGGGAGGGCCTCTGTACTTCGGTGCAAACTGTCCCAATGTTTCCTCTACACGGCATCTCGTACTTGGCAGAGACTTCAAAACGGCGGGAGGGCCTCTGTACTTCTGTGCAAGCTGTCCTAATGTTTCCTCTACACGGCATCTCGTACTTGGCAGAGACTTCAGTGAAGACTTTAAAACGGCGGGAGGGCCTCTGTACTTTGGTGCAAGCTGTCCCAATATTTTCTCTGCACGGCATCTCGTACTTGGCAGAGACTTCAGTGAAGACTTTAAAACGGCGGGAGGGCCTCTGTACTTCGGTGCAAGCTGTCCCAATGTTTTCTCTACACGGCATCTCGTACTTGGCAGAGACTTCGGTAGAGACTTCAAAATGGCAGGAGAGCCTCTGTACTTCGGTGCAAACTGTCCCAATGTTTCCTCTACACGGCATCTCGTACTTGGCAGAGACTTCAGCAGAGACTTCAAAACGGCGGGAGGACCTCTGTACTTCGGTGCAAGCTGTCCCAATATTTCCTCTACACGACATCTCGTACTTGGCGGAGACTTCGACAAAGACTTCAGAACGGCGAGAGGGCTTTGTACTTCAGTGCTAGCAATGGACCATTTGATCCTCTCCCTTTCTCTATTGAGCATAGAGCCCGGTTTTTTCCTAAAGGATGTGAGCCAGAAGCCACTTGTGATTTTGACCAGGCAGCAAAATTTGGCGTGTCCAAGTTTGATACCTCCATTGTGATTTGTGGTGCTCGTCGCTAGTCGGCTCTTTTGCTAGCCGGCAATATTTTCAACTTGCTTGACCGTGTCTCTTTCGAGAAGCTTCATTTGCTTCGAAAAAAACATTTGAAGAAATTTACAAGGAGTTTGCTTTACTCGAGGTGGACTATTCTCCTTTACAGATGCGTATTGAATCATATATGCAAAACATTGAGAAGTATGTCTCCATAAGGTCAGAGTATGACAATGCTATGACTTAAGTCTTGCAGTCAGAACATTTGACCAATATTACTCACCACATCAGTAAAGAGTCTACTCTTGTAACAAAAGACATTGAGAGTACCCAATCTATGCAACATGACTTGACCAGTGTGGAGGCCAAATGTGATATTCTTAGAAGAGAGTTGGGGGCTCTGGAGGCATGTGCATCACAACTAGGGACGTCGATCCAAGAAAGCGAGGCGCAAACATTGGAGAGACAGAACACTGTTGCTTGTCTTACTGAGGAGCAAGCTACCATCGAGGAAGCTTCATTGGTTACTGAGGGAGAGCTTCAAGTGGCAAACAGATTGCGACACTTTCTAGAAATGGAACGTGAAGATATCAATAAGCAACCATGGATTTAGGGACTCTTCTTGGACTATTTATCGTTGTCATCTTGACTTTGCATTTCTTGTCTCTTTTCTTTTTTTTGCTAGGCATGTTTAGTTTACCAGATGTGTATTTTACTTCTGAAGTAAAGTATTATCATTGTTATCATGCCAATGAAATAAAACATTCTTTAATTTGGTTGAATGCATCTTTATTTTATTTTATTTGTTTTGTGAATGAATGGATGAATGAATTTTTTTTTTCGATGGACTGAACTCAAGAAAAATTCTTAAGCTGCCTACGTACCCTTTAAAGGGATCAAGTCAAAACGTAGTTCAAGGATAGAATACTTTTTTTTTTTTTGGGGTAGCGCCGTACACAGTTTTAGCTCATGCGGGCCAGGAGCATCGTGTAGTTTATACTCATGCGATTAGGAGTTTGGACTTTCACGGGTAGTAGCGCTTCAAAAACTTCCCGTTGATTGGACCGATTCGTAGTCCTTCTTCATCAACTATCTTGTATGCCCCATTAGTATAAATTTCCGATACCACATACGGATCGTCCCATTTTCATAGGAACTTGTTGCCGGTTCGATGAGTAGTGATAATGGGTTTTCGGACGGCAAGCACCAACTCTCCAATTTTAAAAGACCGAGGTCTAACCTTTTTGTTGAAATCTTTGGAAAGTCGAGCTTGATAACATTCAAGATGTTGTTGAGCTTCTAGTCTCCTCTCATCCAACGCTTCTAACTCAACAAGGCGGAGTTTATAAGCATTTTCTTCATTAGTCAAGCCCTCTTGTATAGCTATCCTCAGTGATGGGATTTGTTGTTCCAATGGGAGGACAGCTTCCACGCTGTAGACCAAAGAGTATGGCGTCGCTTGAGTTGGAGTTCTATATGTCGTTTGGTATGCCCAAAGAGCTTCCCCAATCCTTTCATGCCAATCTCTTTTGGACTTTGCTACCACCTTTTTCAAGAGATTACCTAGTGTCTTGTTGAAAGCTTCTGCAAGTCCATTAGCTGCTGCGTTGTACATTGAAGAGTTTCACTACTTGAAGCTAAATCTTTCACAGAGTTTATCCATCAGACTGTTGTAGAAGGGTCTTCCATTATCCGTGATGATGTAGCGAGGCACACCATAACGGTAAATGATATTGGACTTGATGAAGTCGATGACTGTCTTCTTCTTCACTTGTTTGACTGGAATAGCTTCAGCCCATTTGGAAAAGTAATCTGTAGCTGCCAGAATGTACATGTGACCACCTGAAGATTTGGTAAGCGGTCCTACGGCATCTAATCCCCATGCATCAAATGGCCATAAAGCGACTGTAGGGTGCAAGGGTTCTAGTGGCTGATGAATAAAGTTTGCATGAAATTGGCAGGATTGGCATCTCTTCGCATAGTCCATAGAATCTTTGACCATGGTAGGCCAATAATAACCCATTCTCTTTACTCGAAAATGAAGTTCGGGACCAGACTGATGAGCTCCACAAATTCCAGAGTGGGCTTCTTCTACTGCTTGCTGGGATTCTTCCTTTTCGAGACAATGAAGAAAGATGCCTTCGAATGAGCGACAAAACAAAGTGTCTTTAAAGAAGATAAACCGAGAGGCTCGTCGTCTTATCTCTGTTCTATGGCGAGAATCATTTGGAAGTTTTCCGTGCTGAAGGTAGTCTATCAGTGGTAGCCTCCAGTCGTCGTCTTCAATGGGTAGGAGCGTGATGGCATTTGCTTTCTCGAGGTGACAATCCAATAGCTGCGGCAGTACCCATCGTTCGCACACAGGAATGTCGATGGTTTCACCTTCTATTAATGCCAAAGTTGTTGCTAGGTTTGCTAATGCATCTGCCATGCGATTCTTCTCACGTGGGACATGCTCTAGTGTCACTCCTTCAATCTTTCCTAGTAGATGACTGGCATATTGAAAATATGGGATCAAGTCATCTTTCTTTACGTCATATTCACCGCAAAGTTGATTTACTACCAGCTTTGAGTCTCCAAAGATTTCGAGGTCTGTTATCTTCATTTCAACGACCATTTGCAAACCAAGAATCAGGGCTTGATACTCAGCGGCATTATTCGAGCATCTCTCACTGAGTATAAATGCATAAGGTAGGACTTGCCTTTGTGGAGAAACAGAGATGACACCAGCTCCAGCTCTGTCTATTCTGGCAGCTCCATCAAAGAACATCACCCAGGGTTGGAGAGTCTCGATGAATAAAACATCTTCATCAGGAAACTCGTCATATATATCCCAATTGGCCGGAATTGGATGATCAGCTAAGAAGCCTGCTAAAGCCTGTCCCTTCACTACCTTTCGTGGGATGTACACAATCTCAAACTCATTAAACAAAAGAGACCACCTTGCTAGACGTCCTGAGAGGACAGGTTTTGACATCACGTATTTGACTGGGTCTGCTTTCGCCACAAGATGAATTGTGTGAGCTTGAAAATAATGCCTTAACTTCTGGGAAGAGAAAACGAGCGCCAAACACATTTTCTCAACAGAAGAGTATTTGAGCTCGTTTTCAGTTAGCCTTCGACTTAAGTAATAGAGCGCTCGCTCCTTGTTCTCTTCATTATTTTGTGCTAGCATTGCTCCCAAAGACTCTTCGTGGCAGCAATGTAAAGTATCAATGGTTTTCCAGGAATTGGAGCCCCTAATGCTGGAGAGTTAAGCAAGTATTTTTTGATACTTTCGAAGGCATTTTGACAAGTTTCATCCCAGATAAAAGGTGTGTCCTTTTTCATCAATCGACTAAAAGGTTGGCAACGTCCAGCTAAATTTGAAATGAATCGACGAATGTACGCCAGATGACCCTGCAACCTCCTGAGTGCTTGTAAGTTTTCTGGGGACGGCATCTTCTGTATTGCCTCAATTTTTGATTGATCAACCTCAATTCCTCTATGTCGAACTATGAAGCCAAGGAACTTTCCAGATGTGACTCCAAAGGCACACTTTAGAGGATTCATTTTCAAATCATACTTTCTCAACCGGTCGAAGACCATCCGAAGGTCCTGTAGATGATTTTTTCTTTGTTTGGTTTTAACAACCAGGTCGTCAACATAGCATTCAACGATCTTGTGGAGCATGTCATCAAAAATCTTTCGCATAGCACGTTGGTACGTAGCACCGGCATTTTTGAGACCAAAAGGCATTACTTTGTAACAATAAATCCCCTTCGTAGTACGGAAAGCAGTGGACTCTTCGTCTTCAGGCGCCATCCGAATTTGATTGTATCCTGAACATCCATCCATGAAAGACAGCGCCTCATGGACGGTAGTTGCATCTATCATTATCTCCATTATAGGTAGAGGGAAATCGTTTTTAGGACATCCATCGTTCAGATTCCGAAAATCAACACATATTCAAATTTTTCCGTTTTTCTTTATTACAGGGACCATGCTTGAAATCCATCTTGGGTATTCCACCTCACGGATAAATCCTGCTTCGATTAGTTTGTTGAGTTCTTCTTCAATCATCGGAATCTGCTCAGGTCGGATATATCGAAAGGCTTGTTTACTGGACGAGCACCATGTCTAATCCCTAGGTGATGAACAGCCACCCTTAGGCTTAATCCAGGCATTTCTTTGTATGTCCAGGCAAAAACATCTTTGTACTCGGATAATAACTCAAAGTATGCTTTTTCCTCTTCAGGGGTTAAGAGTGCACTCACAAAGATTGGTCGAGGCTCGTCAAGAGTCCCAAGGTTGAGTTCCTTGGGGTCATCAACTGTTGGTTGCCCCCCATCTTCAAGTTAAGGAGGAGCTTCTGAAAGATCGTCATCTTCAGATTCTGAGCTTGACTGTTGATCGACTGCCACATGGTAAGATGTGGTGTGTTCAACTCCCTATTTATCTTCATCCTCATCTTTTGCTTGATTCTTGGACTGCCTCGTTTATACAATTGTACGCCTTTTGATCTTGAGTGGCCCTTCTATGTTGACTTCAAGAGCGTTTCATACGAGATGGAACTGAGCTTTGAGTGTCTTTATCCTCTTTAGATGAATCAAGCTCGATACTGTTTGACGCTCTCTTAGAATCTCCTTTCTTTGATGACATACTTTTACTACCAAGACGAGATAACACCGATTTTTTAGGCTGAAACATCGTCTTCTTTCGTGCCTTCTTTGTAGCACCGAGCCTGTCAAAGACTGAAGTATGTGTTGCAGGAGCTCCAATACGATCAAACACTGAAACTCAAGGAGTATTTTGTTGAGCATTATCTTCTTTGACTTCTTCCACCGTGATATGCTGCACGTTTGCCTTCTTCCCTTTTCCTTTGGCAGATATACGAATGGGCTCCGGTGGTGTGAATCCAAGACTAGTCTTTGGGGCACTAACTTTGTGTCCTTGTTGCCTCAACTTTTTTTGTGCTTCACTAAGGCTATGAACTTTCTCACCGGTGAGTTCTGGGCTCAATTCTCCAAGTGATGCTGGATTGGCAAAATTATAGCCTGAGTTAGCTAAAAGCTTGTAGGCCTTTGGGTCAAACCCTCCCGTTCTCTTTTCCGGAAGCACGGCATGCTGAAATGATTCATGCAGAGACTTAACAAATCCTTCTGATGCGGACTTGATGGAGCCGAGTTGCCCAAGAGCTGGAAGAGGCATTGCTAGGTCTTCTCTTAATACTTGAAGAGTTTCCTTTGTCGATGCTTTTGTACCCTTTTCTGTAACTCCGCCGGGTGTGATGACCTCTTCAAATGGTGATTGCCCTTCCTTTCATTGAGATTTTGGGACATATTTGAAAATAGTCTTTGCAACTTGAGTGTGAGACGATGAAGGGCCCACTCGTGATGAGTCAAACTTTGTCGATTCCTTGCGACTACTTGCGACCCCCCTTGCATGCGTCACTTTGTCTTCCACCACTAGGTTCAGCTTTTCTTGACCTATAGAAGGGACTTTAGTTGGGATAATCTTAGAACCTACATTAGAGTCCATGTAAAATTTTGTATCTGCAAAATGAGAGTCGGCTTCGGTGAATGGCTTGTCATCTGCTACAACAGTTTTGATCCCGTCTTGGTAAAATTTGAAGCATTGATGGAGCGTCGATGCAACTACTCCATTCCCATGTACCCAAGGCCTCCCAAGCAACAGGTTGTAAGATGTTTTTCCATCGATGACATGGAACAATGTGCTTGCTGTAAGTTCATCAATGGTGAGGTTCAGACGAATCATTCCAATTGCACGTTGGCCCCCTTGGTTGAAACCTTGTATAACCAAACGACTACGAGCTAACTCTTCGATTGGGACTCCAAGTCTTTTCAAGATAAATTTCTGCATGATGTTTACCGCTGAACCCCCATCGATAAGAATGTGACTCACCTTCTGCTCTTTGATGTATCCCGACACGAACAAGGTCGATTATGAGATTTTGAACCTAACTGAAGGTCATCATCAGTGAAAGTAATTGCTACGCAACAAGAAGCGGAAGGGGAAAGGTCCACCTTGGTATCGGTAACTTCATTGGTGAACTGTTCGTACTTTTGAGGTTCTTCTAACATTCGAGCAAGTGCAAGTCTGGAAGACCGAGGAAGTTGTGACACTTCGCGGAGGCTAAAAGATGGAGGCATTTCCTTCAAAGCCGCAACGATGTTAGCCTCTTCTTTTTTCGGTTCTACCTTGACTGTGTCGGCATATTGTACATCCTCTTCAATTTCCTCACTGGCTGCGACCATGTAGACAGTTTCAACCACATCAACTTCGAAGTATCCTACCGGAAAGAAATCCCCAAGGGTGACTGGAGCAAGAGAATTTGGTTCTAGTGATTCATGAAGATATAACGCCTCCTTTCGATCACTTTTGCTTCTTTACTCCTTTTTTGTGTGTTGGTGATAGTTCTTTGTCCTTAGCCATTTCTTGGGTTGAACTACTTGAACTTTGGAGTTGTACTTTTGTGACTTCTTCCTTGCCACGAGGGTCCATCCTTCGTCATTAGCTATCGGGATTTCCTTTGCACCATGACGAGTGGATATGTCTTGGTTTGAGACTTGAATAATCACAGGGTCTAGTGAACCAAACTGGATGGCTTTTGAGACTGCCCCCGGTGCGAGAGTTGATGCCCGCTTCACTTTTGCTCTGGCACCCGAAATTGGAGAACTTGGTGATCCCATGACAACAGTGGTATGGTTAGACTCCATGGCCTCATCAAGATCTAGGAGAATCTTGTTCTTGATTGCTAGATCAACAAGTAGTTCCTTCAAAACAAAACACTTTTCGGTGGGGTGACTCACAATTCGATGGTAATGACAATACCTCGGATCATTCATTCGGCCCATCTCCTCGGGACGTTTGCACTCCGAAAGTTGAATGACTTTCTTTTCAAGCAAGTCCTCTAGCATGCCTGGTATGTCAGAGTCGGGGAATGGATATTTTCTTTCTTGCAATTCTTTCAGACTTGGGCGTCCATCCTTCTCCCGTGGGCGCATTTCTTTCTGATCTCCTTTCTTTTTGTCCTTTACTGATATTTTCACTGGAGCAGTGGTTACCACCATGGAATTTTTGTTGGTGCCTTTGAAAGACTTTTCTACTTTCTTCACATCCTTATCGTTTGGCTTGTCGGGAATTTGAGAGTTCTTTCCACCATGATTAGCTATGCTAATTTCCATGTCATGGGCACGCGTAGCCAACTCTTCGAACGTCCGTGGCTTTATTCCCTGAAGAATGTAAAGCAGACCCCAATGCATACCTTGCATGCACATTTTGACGGTAGAAACTTCTGAGAGTCAGTCTTTGCAATCTAAGCTCAAACAACGCCATTGGTTGATGTAGTCCACCACTGGCTCATCCTTCCATTGACGAGTGTTAGTTAGCTCCATCATACTCACTTTGCGACGAGTACTGTAGAAGCCGTTAAGGAACTCACGCTCCATTTGCTCCCAACTGTCAACTGACTCCGGTTGCAAATTTGTGTACCACTCAAACGCATTCCCCTTGAGCGAGTGGACAAACTGCTTCACAAGTAGGTCTCCTTCTGTTCCAGCATTGTTGCAAGTTTCAACGAAATGGACAACATGTTTCTTTGGGTTTCCCTTCCCATCAAATTGTTGAAATTTCGGGGGCTGATATCCAACAGGCATCCTGAAGTAGTCAATTCGCTTTGTGTAGGGCTTCGAGTACATGAGATTGCTTTGTGGAGCTCCACTATATTGTGCCTTGATCGTATTTGTTATCATGTCGTGAAGTTGCTGGACAGATAATGCGGCAATAGAAGTTGGTTGAACGCTTTGACTAACTTCTTGGCGCACAACAGATGCATGGTTGATGTTGCCAAGATTTCCTTGCTTCGATGACGAAACATGGCCTGCCTCCACCGCTTGCTTCATCTTCCCATCGCCAATGGTTGGCGCAACTTGTGGTGTGAAACCAGGTGGATGAGAATTGCCTTGACTAGTTTCTCCCACATTATGAGCCTCGAGCTTGTTCATGAGAGATGCGATTTGAAGGTCCTTCTCCTCCACTGTCTTGGTGAGCTTTTCGATGGCACGAGCCATTGTCGCAAGTTGTTCCTCTATTGTTGATGTGCTAGTGGTCATGACTTGCATTGTCACCGAGTACAATGACTCTGAATAACTTGATGAGCCTGAGTATTTTGGTGACAAAGGAGAGGATCCAGATTGCGAACTTGTGCTTGAGTCTGCATCAGAAATCGAATGAGATGGGCGTGGCGAAAAGCTTGCCGAGGTCAAATTTTTGGGATCGGATGGAAACTTTCCGGAGTCCTTTCCCCCTTGGTGTTTTTTGTGCAGCACCTTCGTTGGATTAGTGCCTAATGCAACTTCAAGACTTGCAGAAGTGGCGATCATCCTACTCTTGCTTCGCGTCATAGGACCCGTGGAAGTGCTATTGCTGCTTGCGGCAAGGACGACGTTCTTGTTGGAGTTCTTGACGATTTTAGCAGTTTGAACCTTCTTGGAAGCCATTTTAGAGGAACTTGCTTTTGGAGAAAGAGATGAGAGGTAGAGTGGTCCCACCGGGCGTGCCAAATTTGTAACACACAAAATCGAGTCCTGTAATAAAGATGAGAAAAAAGATGCACAAAATAATATTTTATTGATTTGAATGAAAAGTAGACACAATCTCTATTATATTCTTCGTAATGAAAGAAAGTTTCGTCTGATTCGATCTCCGAATGTGATGGCTATCCAACGGCTGTTGAAGCTTGTTGTTGAATGAACCGATTAATGATTTCTTGAATGAAGAAATCGAGGTGGTGGCTTCGATCGAGGGCTTGAGCAGCTTGATCTCGATGGAGTGTAGTTGCAGACGAATCGGCTTTGTTTGAGTGCTTGTTGATTCCTCGCAAGAGCTTGAGAGAAGGCTTAAGAAGAGGCTTGAAGAACGCTTGACAGCTTGAGAGAATTCTTCTGGCTCCGGGGATCCCTTTCTTCATAATGAGAGCCTCTATTTATAGGCTAGAGGAGAGCATATTTCATTTGGCATATGCTTCTTCATTGATTTACCTTTCCAAATGAATTCGTCTCCTATTTATGGAGAGAATCTTGGATCAATATAAAATAAATAAATAATACAATAAAAGTATTATTTGTTTATTTATTTTACTTAAAATAGATTGGAGTGGGCCTGTATCTTTGGGCTGACCCAATTTCCTGACCATTTAGCCAATTAGGTCAATCTGTTTATTCTTAGTCTCTCTCATATTTTTAGATGGACTGAGCCCACGTAATTATGAGGGCCTAATACTTACTTAGGCTTTGACTACATTTCATATATATATATATCACTTTAATTAATCAAAGATATTTATTTATTTTGACTAATTGAACGACACTTAAGTCGTGTAAAAATTTCAGTGTCTACAAATTGCCCCCAGTTCAAGACTGGACTAGATGCTTACTTGCGAGCATTGAAGCCATGACTTGGATTGCTTTAATCTAGCACATCCAAACATTGGTTCAAAATGCTGACAGGAACTGTTTTATGAACCAATGTTTGAATCAAGCCCTTTCCGGTAATATTTTGAGTTGATTTCTCGCGGGTACCCTTAAAAATATGTTTTAAACACATTGAACGGTTCGGATCATTAAAATCTAATCAAGAACGAAGAGTTTAGACGTTGGTCTAATATTGGTCTAAAAAAGTGTTGGTTCATATAGCCTTTCCCTATATATATATATATATATATATATATATATATATATATATATATATATATATCACTTTAATTAATCAAAGATATTTATTTATTTTGACTAATTGAATGACACTTAAGTCGTGTAAAAATTTCAGTGTCTACAAATACTGTTATGGTTCATCGATTTGAATAATCGATGGATATCAGATCGATTACGGTTATCAGTTAGCTTTTGGATATCGGATACGGATATCCCAATATCCGATCTGATCCGTTTCCATTCCTAATTATGATATTATATAGTTTATCAATTTTATTTTATTTCTCGCACTTATTTATTACTGTTTTCCGTATAACTATTCATCAATTATTATCATTCATTATTATCATACACATAAATTGAAGTATAAGGGTAGGATTGTTTACTGGGCTTTATCGCTTATGATGCAATTTTCTGCTCTTAACATTTCATACCAAGTATCGAAGATATGATTTAAGACCCGAGCTATTTGGCCGATATTAATGCCGTCGACGAAGACTTCACCGAACCCTACTTTATATAGTTCTATTTGCTTTGTAAACCCTTTTTTAAACATATTTTGCAATGTAATTTCCTTTTGTCAAGATTTTAGTTTCATATTTTATATGTTGCATTTAAAAATTTATATTTTCTCCACTTTTTGAAATGATAAACACATGGATTTTAAAATTTTTTCATTAATGTCTCTAAAAATGGGACATTACACTCTGTGTTGGAAATCACTTTCTTTACGAGATTGTAATTTCATATTCAGTATTTTGTTACTAAACTCGTACTTTATCATTTTGAGATGAAATACAACAAATAGAGTTGAAAAATCACTCATTTAACATCTCCGAGATTCGGGCGTAGCAATTTTTAGAAATTTTTGTGGGTTATTTGGAGTTTGACACCTTATCAACTTCTTTTGTTTTTGTTTTCGATTAATGCATGGATTAATGAGAAGGGAAACTTAATTTTGTTTCTTAAAAATTATTGGCGATATAAAATTATTTTGCCTTACCATTTATAAAATACTCTTTTGAACTTGTCGATATCATAATTGGAGTACTACAATTTTGTTTAACCTCTTTTAAAGACCATGTTTCAATCTCATTAGTTAAGATTGAGTTTTAACTACATTATTTATTATTTTAAAGATAATTTGTATTATTTGATATTTTGTAATTTTTTGTAGAGTTTTTTGGTTAAATTTTTTGTGTTTTCTATTCATCTCAATAAAAAGGATCGAAAAACATAAATATATGGTCAGGTATTTAAAAAGTACAGATAAGACAATGCTAAAAACACTATAAACATTAAAACAATTATCTTTTTGAACTTTTTTCGTCTTCGAAGAATATTTTGAAAATTTTGGTCATAATTTTTATTTTTTAGATTTCTTTCGTTAAGATCACTTGTTAATCCAGTAACTACAATTCGAACATGATAAAAATTGAGAGAAAATAGGTGAAAAAAATAAGGGTACTTATTTTCTAGTCTCATCTATAAGTGTTTGTTATTTTTTCATCTTATGTACTTTTAAACATTATGCTTTGGTCCTATTTCTTTAAAAATACCCAACTTACTCTAATTTTAATTAAATTGACCAACTTCACTAGTAAATCCCTAAGAAAAGGGATATTATCTTAGTGCGTTCTATTTTTTTTCGTTCCTCCTACTGAGATCGTGGGATGAATATTGGGAAAAAATAGCTAGTGACCTTCCTGTTTTCGATGACAACAGTGGTAATTTCCAACAAAAATAGTGGTAAAATTGACCAACTTAATTCATCAATAAATTTCCTGTTACCAAAACATGTTCTAACGGTGTGTTTAGTTGAGTGTTTCTGAAATGATTTTTGAAAAAAATACTTTGAGATGTTGTTTGGTGTAAGTGTTTTAGAAAAAATTTAGGAGTTAAATTTTTTCGGCATATTCGAGGTGCTCTCTCTCTCTTTCTCTCTTCTTTTTATAGAGAGATGAAGTTATTTGGGAAAAAAGTAAAAGTATTTGGAGAAAATTTTTCTAAACAAGTTCCCAAAATTTTTTTGAATTTTTTTGAAAAACTTGTAACCGAACACAGCCTAAATTGACAGATCATGGTAAATTTCACAAACTTAAAACATACATCAAGATAAATTTACATATTATGATAAATTTCTACAACTCCAAAAAAGTTTAATCTTTAGCAATGGTCAATTTGTAGATATCATGGTTAATTTCACGCTCGGTAAACAGTAATCGTGGTAAATTTCACGTGATGGTCAGAATATTATGGTAAATTTACCATGTGAGGGTAGAAAACGACGATTTGCTGATTATGGTAAATTTCGTGAACTCCAATTTTTTTTGGTTCTTTTGTGAACATCAAGGTTCAAAGTGCATATCATTTTCAAATTTATAGACTCAAAACGGGAACTAAAAAAATAAGAACGACAATAAAATATTGTTCACTCATCGTGTAATCCGAGCAATCTTTGAAAAAATATTTAGGTTTGACGATGAAATTTTCGTCCTAACTCGCAACACTCAGTTTCCGGTAACGATGAACATAAAGTAACGGGTCTATGTGATACATGATGAGTAATATAAGAACATAATTTTATGTGATCTCGTGCAAGAAATCCGAAGATAAGATCAATATTCCAGTGAATTCCTAAGATTTTATGAGATTTCGTGCAAAAAAATCCAAAGATATGATAAATATTCTAGTGAACCACTAAGATTTTGGTGATTTAATTTCAATCTTCAAGATAAATATGTAGAACCAAAAATACGATATTCGTGAACCATTAGCAAAGATTTTGGTGATTTAAATATTCCAATGAACCATTAGCAAATATCTTGGTGAACCATTAGCAAAGATCTATCCCGGTGATAAATATTCCAGAAGATAGGATAAATATTCTTACGGTTTAAGATTCTGGCCAATATTCTCAGTACTCGGAGAAAATAATTACCATATTCGATTCCATATTTGAAGCCTACTTTAATGCTACAATTTTAAACCTACCAAATCGGAAATATATGTTCTAATTTAAAAAAGGATTAGAGGATAAACTAATACTTAAAAGTAATGAAAAAAATGTCAAACCAAATAAAAATAGGATGAAAACATAAGTTCAAAAAGTGGATGGGACCCTGACTTAAATTACCCAAAAAATAATGACATTAATGCTCAAAAAATTAAACCAAAGACGTGTCCAACAAAGATGTCAAATCCTATGTTGACCTCCAAATTAATTTTTTCGACAGCATTTGGAATGATAATGCTACTAACACATCCTCAAGCACACCTAGGTGGGGCCCACCCCCATCCTATAGAAGCCAAAAAAAAAAAATGCTACAAACACATCAAAAAAATACATCACTTTAACACATCACCCCAAAACGACGTCGTTTTGGGGTGAGAAAAAAATAATGAAATTTGTTTCCCCCAAAATGAGGTCAGTCTGGGTTTTCTGGTTCCCCCCAAATCAGAAATCAATTTGCCCCCCAGCTCAGATATCAGTTGAAGCCTCCACCTCCATCCCCAAAATCAGACCAACGACCACCACTACGGGCTTTGTACGTGACGACCCCTCAACCACTGCCCACCGTTGGCGACAACCCCTCCACCAAGGTCTCTCTCTCCCTTCCTCTGTTGCAGCAGTTTCTTCTACAATAACCTCCTAGATCCAATTGAACCATGTTTGATGGGATTAGCATTTGTTTCTTTTAGATTGGTGAATGGGTTAGATGCATTTGTTTCTATAGATGGGATTGAAATGAGTTATGTTTGACCATTTCAATGTCCCTACTTCCAGCATTTGTTTATTTGTTAACTATAGGGATCAAACCTCCTAGTTTGGTTGCTAAAATCTTTTATTCCATGTTTGGATGCTAAAATCTCAAAGAGGTGAAGCAAATTCAAAAATTGTTTAAGATTGAGAACATTGTTTTTTTTTTTTGTCTCCTACGAAGCATTGTGTTTATTCGTCATGGGTTTTGATTTTTTCTCCTATTTTCTTTTAACTTATTATTTTGGACCATTGTTAGGTTTACTTAGTTAGGTATTAGCTTTTGATACCGGATATTGTCTTCGTTGTTTCATATAACAATGTACTTGAAGACTAATGAACATCTACATTGTATTTACGCATCTACAAATTTACTATGTAAAAATGGAAAAAAAAATTGGCATCGAGCCTTGGTGAGCGCAACTTGCATTCAGCTTTGAGAATGAGCTTGAATTGAATTCCTAGTGCCTTTTTATATTGAATGTGCACTATGAGAGTGAGTACGCATGCATCTATTTCTTGAAATGCTTTGTTGAGTGATAGCCTATTTTACTTAACATTGGTTGCGACATTAGTTTTGTATGGCATCATTTTGGTTGGTGAAGTATTTGAATCACTTTATATTAAATATGTGGTATTAAATTTACGTATTTTTGTTTCTAAACCAGTAGATGGTGTCATCAGAGTCTGTTCCATCAGCAATGCCTCGAAACATAGAGTGTGAAGAAGAAGAAGAGGTATGGAGTGGTCCTTCAAACAAAGAGTGCGATGAGGTAGTTACCATATTCCAGGATGGGGATGAGGCCACAGAAAATTATGAATATAAAGTTGAAGAAGCAAAAGAGGGAATGACGTTAGACACACCGGAGGAAGCTTATTTGTATTATTCAAGATATGCTAATGAAAAAGGATCCATTGTGGCAAAAAGAAAATCGAGGAAGGGAAGAGATGGAAATTTAAAGAATGTAACACTTTCATGTAGTCATGCGGAAAAGGCAAGGGTAAAAACAAGCAATCCGGTCAAAGAACGGCCACAATAAAAAATTAATTGTCCAGCTCACATTATTATTTGTATGCACTCAGATAAAAAGTGGAGGCTAAATCGGATTGCTTTGGAGCATAATCATGAACAGAGCCCGTGTCACGCCCTCAATTTTAAACATAATTTAATAATACATTTACCGTAAATAGAAACTCACCATCTCACCAAAATTCCCAAAAGGTACATTGATGATAAGTAAATCAAAATAAGTTTGAAATAGATTTACAAAAGTGGTCGCTTTGACCGAGGATCATTATCTCCAAAACCAAAAAGGAGTTAAGTAATTTACATCGTTTGAATCGAAATAAATAAAGTATGAATTACATTACATCTTCTCAAAAATGATAAATAAAAGATATTAAGCAATTCATCCGATGCAACTTTCAAAAGTATGCATGTCGATCCATGCAAGCCAAGCACCCCATGCTATCACTCCAAGATCGTACCTGAAAAGAAAGAAGGGTTGAGCTCGACAGCCCAGTAGGAAAGTCTACACAAGTATTACATGCATATGACATGATATGATGAGTCATATGAACATTTATATCAACACCAAGAGAGATAGAGTAAACGGAAGCAATATTAGATTGAGAGATAGCATGGATAACTCTATTGTGCACCATGGTTTCTTAATCCAGATAGAGTAAACGGAAGCAATATTAGATTGAGAGATAGCGTGGATAACTCTATTGTGCACCATGGTTTCTTAATCCATTCAATTCAAATCCACCTAATGTCGTGTGTCACCAATTTGTCCTCATTATGTATCAAAGTGTCATTCCTGGCACTCCCGAAGGCATTCCAGTACATTCCTGGCACTCCCAAAGGCATTCCAATACGGTGTTCACATATGTCATGTGTCTCATAACGTTCGTATCGCATCATAAAAATGTGCACACAAGTCATAAAGTTCATTACTTTCACCCACCAGTTCAGTATCAATGTGTGTCACATGATTCACTTCCTTTATTCTCATTAATGGCATGATACAGTGCTTAACATGATCTAAATCAATAAATAAAAGCCAACATTTAATGTCCAAGAAAAGTAAGTTCAAGAGCTCATAGAGTTCCAATATAGGCCAAAGAATGCGTCAAAAATAAGTGCCAAAGCATGGCCAAACCAATAGAAAGTTTCAAGAAGGAAGGCACCGGTGTGCCCAAAAATAAGGCACCGGTGCATAGTGAAATGCCAAAGTGCAGAGAGCAAGTGACACCGGTGTCACCAAAAACAAGGCACCGGTGCTTAGTCCAAAATCTGAGAATTTTAAAGGGAGACACCGGTGTATCAAAAATCAAGGCACCGGTGTCAAGTACCAAGTCTAATATACAGAGAGCAAATTCAAAGGGAGGCACCGGTGTCGAGCACAAATCTAAGATACAGAGAGCAGTTGGCACCGGTGTCACCAAAAATAAGACACCGGTGTATCGAGTACGAATAAGGGCATTTCTAACAGATTTTCAAGAATGAACTTAGGGTTTTTCAACTCAACTTGAAAGCATCAAATGACAACCAAATCAAGTTCTACACGCGTAATAAGTGTGAGAAATCCCTACCTCAACTTCCGGATTCAAGAAACAAAGCTCCAACTTCAAGCCTTAGCTTCCAAATGTTGCAAAAGGCCAAGAACACCTCCTCCAAGTAAATGGTTGCAAACCACCACCGGATATCAACCAAGGATGAGGGAAATGCATAGGATCTTGAAGGAATCGAGATTTGGAGCAAAATTTCGGATGGAGGGTTTTGGAAGAGAGTAACCGTATGAGAAAGAAGAGAGAGAATGGGTTTTGGGTTTTGGCAAAAATGTTTTGTCTGATATCAACTAAAATCAACGCCCAAAAATTACACTTACACCCCTAGGTTTCACAACATGCTACCACAAGTCCCCAAAGTTATCATGTTATATCACATTGACCCCAAATCATACTTTAACACCAATTTTCATATACTCCACATTAATTACTCTCATTAACCCGTATATTAATATAAAAATTTAAAATTTTCTGGGTCTTTACAGCCCGAGAAAGGCACGGTATTTCAAGAGCAATAGGGTGCTAGATGAACACGTGAAAAGAAAGCTTGAATTGAATGATAAAGTTGGGATCAGAATGCATAAGACTTATTACTCTCTTCAGATTGAGGCTGGGGGACCTGATAAGCTTCCATATCTTGAGAAGGATTGTCGAAATTATGTGGAAAAAGTTCGACGTTTACGACTTGTGGAAGGAGATGCTCAAGCGATACATCGTTATTTAATGAAGATGAAAACCGACAATTTTGACTTTATTTTTGCAATGGATTTAAATGAAAAGGGTCGATTGAGGAATGTATTCTGGGCAGATGCAAGGAGTAGGGCAGCTTGTAAGGAGTTCGGTGATATTGTGACATTTGATACAACGTACTTGTTAAACAAGTATGACATGCCATTTGCTCCATTCGTAGGCGTAAACCATCATGGTCAGTCGATTTTATTGGGATGTGGACTCATCTCTCACGAAGACACAGAGTCATTTTTATGGTTATTTCAAACTTGGATGACATGCATGTGGGGTTGTGTTCCGAAAGCAATAATTACCGATCAATGTATAGCCATGAAAAATGCTATAGAAAATGTATTCCCCAACATCCGACACCGATGGTGCATATGGCATATTATGAAAAAAGTGCCAGAAAAGTTGAGTGGGTACAATGCCTATGAAAAAATTAGTTGGTGTATGCGTAATGCAGTTTATGATTCATTGACAATGGAACAATTTGAGGATGCTTGGAGTGTGTTCATAAAAAAGTACGAGTTTCAAAGTAACACATAGTTAAAAGGGTTGTATTTCGAGAGGAAACGGTGGGTGCATGCTTATGTGAAAGATGTATTTTGGGCGAGAATGTCCTCTATACAAAGAAGCGAGGGCATGAACACATATTTTGATGGTTACGTTCATTCAAAGACGACCTTGAAACAATTCGTAGAGAAATATGAAAATGCGTTGGCGAATAAGGTGGAGAGTGAAAAACAAGAAGATGTCAAAAGTTGGAATACTTACGTCCCGTTAATAACGGGAAGTGAGTTGTAGAAGCAATTTCAACCCCTTTACACGAATAAGAAGTTTGTAGAGTTTCATACACAATTTGTCGCGAGACTTGAATGTTTGTGTTCGATTACAAAAGAAGGTGATATTGTGTCCGAATATGGGGTAAAACAATGGGTTTCATTCGGAGAAGGAGTAGAGAAAAAGAGGAAGCAAGTTTTGTTTATTGTCCATTTTAATAGTAAAACGAATGAAGCAAATTGTAATTGTCGGTTGTTTGAGTATAGAGGAATGGTGTTTACACATCAAATGATGGTGTGGCATGAAAGGGGAATTGAAAGAGTACTGGACAGGTATGTGTTGAGAAGATGGTGCAAAAATGTGAAAAGGGTCCACACTAAAATTCGGATCAATTACGATAAGTCGTCAACGTCAATTGAAGCGCGTCGGCATGAGAACATGTGCAATCTATTTAATGAGATTGCCAATTTAGAGGAAGATTCTCAAGAGAAGTATGATGTGGTGATGACACGGTTGTGCGAGCTAAAACTACAATTGATGGAAGCTTTCGTTTGTGATAGCAATGTAGTTTCTAGTACTCATAATGATTCTTTTTCACTTGGAGATGGGGTTCCACCTTCCCAACAGAGCGAGAACGTAATTGACCCTGAAGTTGTTCGACGAAAAGGGAGACCGCCGTGGAAAAGAAGACAAGGTGTTATGGAAAAAATTGTGAAGAATAAAAAAGAAATGTCAAGGTATAAGTTTTTCTTGAGTTGTTCCTTACTATTTCATGTGGACATATACTTAGATTGATGGAAGCTTCCGTTTGTGAAAAATATATATATATATATATATATATATATATATATATATATATATATATATATACACACACACACTTTATCGATGAATGTTTAATACTTAGATTGTTTGCTAATTTTAGGAGGTTGAGAACATAGAAGTTGGCCATGGCTTCGGGGCACACGAGGGTATTGCAAATGTAAATGTAAGAAATTTTTCTATTTAAAGTTATTAATTAATCATTTTTCTCATTAAAGTTATTAATCATTCATTTTTCGTGTTGTTGGGCAGACTCAGGCAAGCTACATGGGGCAACAAATGTGGCCAAACTTAATGCCATTTCATTACATGCCTCCAAATATGGCACAAGGCGGAAGTGTATTCCCATTTTCTCCGACTTTATACCCAACCGGAGTAAGCTTGAACCCATTTTCTCCGACTTTATTCAATAGTCAAGTTTGGAGAGGAGAACAATCCAATGTTGTTGGCAGTCAAGTTTGGAGAGGAGGATTGCAACCAATATTACTGGAAACTCAAGGACAAGGAGACGGAGGACGAAGTTTTACAGAGATGATGAATGCAATGGATAATAATGAAGAGTAGTTCAATTAGAAGTTGTGGTTGAACTTATATATACCTAGTTTGTTTAACTTTAGGGAACTATTTTATGGATCCTTTGTGACTATGGATCCTTATAACTTTAGTGAACTGCTTGCTAATGTATTGAAAAGCTTCTTACTTGGACCCTTTATGTTAATTTATTAATGACTGAGTTTGAAAATTTTAAAAATTTATCCCCATCTATGCCCATTTGACTTTGGAAATTTTGAAAAAATTTGGCATGATTTTGTTACTTTATGGTCTAACCCGACGCCTTGCATCTCAAACTAATAACAACAACCACGACAATCCAACAAAACTAACAAAAACAGTATTAGCGATATGTATGATACGGCAGCACATGCCAACTTCTCTTTTTCATTAATAAATTTTTAAAATATACATATATTCAGATTTGGATACAAACTCTCATTCACTATTACATTCACATTTTGATACATACATTCTATATTCAAATTTTCTTCTACATTCACATTTGGATACATATATTCTCTCATTCACCCATTCACAGCCAACACCATTCTATTTGAGTTGGATTTGTTGGACACTGGCTTTTCTTTGACATTGCAGCTGCCTCGACTTTGGTCTTTCTATGTGTGGCTTTTCTTTGACATTGCAGCTGCCTCAACTTTGGTCTTTCTATGGGTACATGATCATACATCATTGACATCAACTACTTTGATCGACTGCATGGTCGTAGCACCACATTTCCTGCATGATTTGGACAAAATCATTTAGCACAAATGACAATCTATTTTAACTTAAGCCAAAGTTTGATTACAAAAAATAAGCCAAACCCATTACATTCTCAGGATTGCACCAAGGAACGCCATGTTTTGAGTGTTGGCATGCCTTGTTCATACTAAAACCAATTATGCCTTGTTCATACCAAATGGAAGGAACAAAGCTTTAAGGGCGCAAAAGGGGTGTCTACACCAGTTGTGCACCTATTTTAAGTGTTGGCATAACTTGTTCAAATGCAATTACCAAATGGAAGGAACAAAGCTTTAAGGGTGCAAAAGGGGTGTCTTCACTAGTTGTGCACTTGTTTTAAGTGTTGGCACACACTAAAACCACATCAGATCATATCACCAAAGTGACCTGCAGGAAATGGAAATTAGAAGTCCTTACTTAATGTTTTGGCAGGAAATCTAATCAAGCCCAGAAAGTATTTCTACGATTGGTGCCCCTCCTATCCTTTTTGCTCATAAGCAAATCCCACATACCGGTTAAAGGCATACAAAGTCACAAATTCCTTAGTTTCATCTCTGATTCAAATACAAAGCACACAAATCATATTCGTACAATAGTTGCAGGACTGACCTTCTATTGGTGGAATTAGGGATTGTTGATAATTATCCTATTGTTTTCAAACAAATTGAACCCATATCCCCAGGAAAAGAAACAAATTCGAGACCAACAGATTAAAAACTTAGCAGCAAATCCAAAAAAAACTTCGCAGCACATCCAAAAAAACAAACGTCTGTAAACTTATTTGGAATAGAACTTATACTATATGCAATTCATTGAAGAATAGTGGAATTGCAGAAAGTAAACTAACAGAGATAAGAAAGAGAAACCATGTTTAGCACAAAAGAATATCTCTGTATTTCACTTCATCTCTCTCAATTTCAAAAAAAAAAAAAATTGCTTCTGAATTTGAAAAAATCCATATGCTTACATGTATTGGAAACTTTTTAAGTGAACTAAAGAAGGTGGAACTTTGTTGTTGAAAAAATTATTAGATCAAGTGTTTGGAGTTTTGATAGCCTTCCAATCTCTTTGTCGTTCCAATCAAACATTATAGAAGTAACCGCAGATGAGTGATCAAGAATATTCAAAATCAGAGGAGAAAAATTAACTGTCTACCACAAAGAGCTCCGCATTAGCTTCTCGATTTCTGCATTCTCTCTCTACGTCAGCGGCGGTGTCGCAGTGGAAAGTCTTCGAAGCTCTTCATCGGTGGTCGGTGGTGGAGGGTTCGTTGGTGGAAGTTCGGTGGGGTGGTGGAAGTTTGGTGGGTTCTGCCTGATTTGGGGGTTGGGGCTGTTTTTATTTGGGAAAATTGAGTTAGGGTTTTTTTTTCTCTCACCCCAAAACGACGTCGTTTTTGGGTGATGTGTTAAAGTGATGTGTTTTTTTTTGATGTGTTTGTAGCATTTTTGAAAAAAAAAAAGGCCCTAATTTTTTGTTTCCCCAAAATTTTAACTCTTTCTCAGTCTTTTCGAGAGACAGAGAGAGAAAGGAGGAAGATGAAGGGGCCGACGACCTCCACCTTCCACTGTGACCTCCATTCACCCAGCCCCGTCGCGACCCAAATTCAACCAACCCTGCCATGGATTTTACAATTGGTTTCTAATTCGAAGCTTCTTTGGACCTTGACTATTTATTAGCGAAAGATATCAAACGATAAACATGATATTCCTATGTGGTTTGAGGAACTGAGCCAGTAACGACAATGGAAGCCATGGATGTTTTGAAGTAGTAGTAGTTCTTTTATTTCTGCCGTTTCTACAATTGCTTAGGTTAGTTTTTCAAGAGTTTGAGAGGGATAGAATGTGGGAGGGAAGCCCATGCTCTGAACTAAAAAAGCTTAGTTTCTCTTGCCAGTGTGGTGATGGGCAAGGTTATTACATTTGCATTTACATTTGCTTTCTAGATTTTCAATTTTCAAGAAACATTGAAAGTGAACCAACAGTATAATGAATTGAACCTGTTGGAAAGTGCCTTGAATTTGGAAAAGGAAAGTATTTGGGTGGTAGCTGGTATTACCGGTAGTGGTGTTGGAACTACCGGTAATAGGAAGTTCAGTGTTTGTGCAATGACCAGTACTACTAGTAGTAGTGTTGGTAGTACCGGTAGTAAAAACTACTGATTTTGGACAGCTTGTTTTACTACCGGTAATAGGGCACCTATTACCGGTAATAAGGTGTATCCGCGAGAATTCTAAAAAAGTTTGGGAAATTTGTTTTCCTAGTCTATTTAGGATATTTTCCTACTATTTAGGGATTTATATTCCTATTCTTTAGGGATTGATACTCTTCCATATTTTTTTGGGTTTCCTATAAATATGATAGACATGGTTCCCTAAAAGATATCCCTAGATTTCTAGTTGAGATATAAATTGATTGGGCACCTCACATTAGGGTTTCGGAACATAGCTGGCCCTTGTAATCTCTCTTGATCATAGTGAAAGAAATCTCTCTCCTCCCGTGGACGTACATTTAAGCTATTGCTTATTCGGAACCACGTAAATCTCTGTGTCTTTCCGTTTTTCTTGTTGATTACTTCTTTGTTTATCGTATTTGTCACAACAAATTGGTATCAGAGCTTTGGTGATCGATCCATCGATTATGGTTATGGCGGCCAAATACGAAGTTGAGAAGTTCGATGGGCAGAGTAGCAGCTTCAGTCTATGGAGAATGAAGATGAAGGCTTTGTTGGTTCAACAAGGGTTGCAGAAGACTTTACTTGGATCTGCCAAGAATCCAGGAACGATGTCAACAGAGGATTAGGAGGTTGTTGATGAGAAGGCACTCAGTTCGATTCAGTTGAGTCTAGCAGATGATGTGCTTCGCGAGGTTGAGGAGGAGACTACAACGGCAGGATTATGGTTGAAGTTAGAGAGTATCTGTATGACCAAATCACTGACAAACAGGTTATATCTGAAACAACGCCTCTACACGTTTCGTATGAGGGAAGGTACGCCAGTTAAAGATCATCTTGATGAGTTGAATAGAATTATTATGGATCTGAAAAATATTGATGTTAAAATTGATGATGAAGATCAGGCTCTAATTATTCTGTGTTCCCTGCCGCCATCTTATGAGCACTTTGTTACTACTTTACTCTATGGAAAGGATACGATCTCAATGGAGAATGTAAAATCTAGTTTAAATTCTAAAGAATTGAGAAAGAAGGTGTCTGGTGAGAGTGAGGAGTCCGGTGAGGGGTTGTTTGTGCGGGGGAGAACAATGGAGAAGAATAAGGAGAATAGAGGGACATCTAGATCGAAGTCGAACAACAGGAAGAAGATTCGCTGTTTTAACTGTAAACAGAAAGGCCACTATAAGAGCGAATGTACAAAATCGAAAAGGAATAATAAGGAGAAAAAGGTAGTTGCTGGTATCGCTGAGGATTCTGATGGGCTGGAAAACGTTTTATCAGTTTCAGCCGGTGATGTTCTTTCAGATACAAAGTGAATTTTGGATTCTGGTTGTTCCTATCATATGTGTCCAATTAAAGATTGGTTTAACACCTATGAATCGATACATGGTTGTTCAGTTTTGATGGGCAATAATATGGTCTGCAAAACTGTTGGGCTTGGAACTATTCAGATTAAGATGCATGATGGTATTGTGAGGACACTATCAGATGTTCGGCATGTTCCGAATTTGAAAAAGAACCTTATCTCTTTGGGTACCCTTGATTCGAATGGCTATAGGTATACAGCTGAAGGTGGAGTTCTGAAGGTCTTGAAAGGTGCGCTGGTTCTTATGAAAGGTCAGAAGGTGGGTAACCTCTATGTTCTACAGGGCAGTACAGTTTCAGGTGCTGCAGCAACAGTCTCATCATCAAAGGTATCAGATTCAAATTTGACTCAGTTATGGCATATGCGCCTTGGGCATATGAGTGAGAGGGGGATGACAGAATTGAGCAAACGGGATTTGCTTTGTGGACAGAAGACGGAGAAGCTAGATTTCTGTGAGCATTGCGTGTATGGCAAGCAGTGCAGGGTGAAGTTTAGCACAGCTGTTCGTCGAACTAAAGGTACGGTGGATTATTTTCATTCAGATCTTTGGGGTCCTTCTGTTGTTAAATTTAAGGGTGGTTCTCGATATTTTATGAGCTTGATCGATGACTATTCCAGGAAAGTTTGGGTGTATTTGTTGAAAAACAAGAGCGAGACTTTTGTTACATTCAAACGGTTTAAGGTCATGATTGAAAAGCAAACAGGTAAGAAAATTAAGAGATTGAGAACTGATAATGGACTGGAATTTTGTTCCGGAAAATTTGAAATATTCTGCAAGGATGAGGGCATCGTGAAGCACCACACGGTGAGGAAAACCCCTCAGCAGAATGGTGTGGCTGAACGGATGAATAGAACTCTTTTGGAGAGAGCTCATTGTATGTTATCCAATGCAGGTTTGGGTAAAGAGTTCTGGGCTGAAGCAGTTCCCACTGCTTGTTATTTGGTGAATCGATCTCCATCAATTGCCATTGAGTGCAAGGTTCCTATAGAGGTATGGTCTTGTTCTTCGGCTGACTACTCGAATTTGAGGGTGTTTGGTTGTCCCGCTTATGCTCATGTCAATGAGGGTAAGCTTGAGCCTAGGGTCAAGAAGTGTGTCTTCTTGGGTTATGGATCTTGGGTGAAGGGGTACAGATTATGGCTTTCTGATAGAAGTCATCCAAACTTCTTATCAGCAGGGATGTGACCTTTGATGAAAACTCTATGATCAAAGGAAAGGCAAGTGCAGATGTTCAAGACAGTGGTGAGAGGATTCTGAAGCAGGTGGAGTTAGAATGTGAAACTTTCGAAGGGGAGAAGAACAGTGATCAGTCAGTTGAGGAAGAGGTTCATGATTCAGACACAGAGAATGGTGCAGAACAACAACAACCATATAGTATTGCAAAAGATAGCCAAGGAGGGAGATCCGTCCACCTCAGAAATATGCTTATGCAGATATGGTTGCTTATGCATTGTCTATAGCAGAAACAGTGGAGTATGAGGAGCCTTCTTCCTACCGTGAGGCTGTCACGGGAAAGGAGGCTACACAGTGGACTGTTGCTATGAATGAAGAGATTGAGTCTCTTCATAAGAATCAAACTTGGGAGTTGGTGAAACCGCCTAAGGGGAAGAGAATTGTTGGTTGTAAGTGGATTTACAAAAGAAAAGCAGGTATCCCGAGAGTGAAAGATGCAAGACTTAAAGCTCGGTTAGTGGCGAAAGGCTATAGTCAACAGGAGGGAGTGGACTTCAATGAGGTATTCTCACCAGTTGTTAAACATAGTTCTATTCGTGTTATGCTTGCCATTGTTTCGCATTTCGACTTAGAGCTGGAACAGCTTGATGTCAAAATTGCATTCTTGCATGGTGAGCTTGAGGAGCAGATTTATATGCATCAACCGGAGGGATTTACAGTTTCTGGTAAGGAAGATTTCGTTTACTTGTTAAAGAAATCTTTGTATGGCCTTAAACAATCACCCAGGCAGTGGTACAAGCGGTTTGATACATTCATGATGGGTCAAGATTACTCTAGGAGTGAATATGACAGTTGTGTTTCGAAAACTTCCCGATGGTTCATTTATCTATTTGCTATTATATGTTGATGACATGTTAATTGCTGCCAAGGATATGTCGAAAATCAACAGGTTGAAGAAACAGCTTAGTGGAGAGTTTGAGATGAAAGACCTAGGTGCAGCAAAGAAGATTTTAGGTATGGAAATCAGGAGGGATCGAAAGGCTGGAAAGTTATACTTGACTCAGAAGGGTTATCTGGAAAAAGTATTTGAGCGTTTTGCTATGCAAAGTTTTAAGCCTGTGTCTACTCCAATGGCTGCGCATTTTAGACTTTCTGCAGACTTGTCACCACAGACGGAGGATGAGATGAAGCACATGTCAAAGGTCCCATATGCTAGTGTTGTTGGGAGTTTGATGTATGCTATGGTATGTACTCGCCCTGATATTTCACATGCTGTTAGTGTTGTTAGTCGGTATATGGAAAATCCGGGGAAGACACATTGGGAGGCAGTGAAATGGATACTGAGGTATTTGCGAGGGACTGCGGATGTTGGTTTGGTGTTCGACAGTGGTGCCGATAAAGGTGGACTTGCTGTTGGTTATGTCGATTCTGATTTTGCTGGAGATCATGACAAGAGAAGATCCTTGACGGGATATGTGTTCACTCTTTCGGGCAGTGCTATTAGTTGGAAAGCTACCTTGCAGGCTACAGTTGCGTTGTCCACTACAGAAGCAGAGTATATGGCGGTGACTGAAGCTGTTAAGGAAGCATTGTAGATGAGGGGACTTCTTGGGGAACTTGGTCTAAAGCAGGATGGAACTGTCGTTTATTGTGACAGTCAAAGTGCTATACATTTGACTAAAAATCTAATGTACCATGAGCGGACGAAGCACATTGATGTGAGGTATCACTTTATTCGAGATATCATCTCTCAGAAACAGGTTGAGGTGAAGAAGATAGGTACGACAGAAAATTCAGCAGATATGATGACTAAACCAATTCCGGTTGTCAAGTTCAAGCTTTGCTTGGACTTGATTGGTGTTCGCAGTTGCTCATTGCCCTTCGGGGCTCTGGAGGAGAGAGAGGTGCAAGATGAAGTTCTTTGTTGATTGAGTTCATTGGAATTCAAGTCAAGGTGGAGATTTGTTGGAAAGTGCCTTGAATTTGGAAAAGAAAAGTATTTGGGTGGTAGCTGGTATTACTGGTAGTGGTGTTGGAACTACCGGTAATAGGAAGTTCAGTGTTTGTGCAATGACCAGCACTACCGGTAGTAAAAGCTACTGATTTTGGACAACTTGTTTTACTACCGGTAATAGGGCACCTATTACCGGTAATAAGGTGTATCCGCGAGAATTCTAGAAAAGTTTGGAAAATTTGTTTTCCTAGTCTATTTAGGATATTTTCCTACTATTTAGGGATTTATATTCCTATTCTTTAGGGATTGATACTCTTCCATATTTTTTGGGGTTTCCTATAAATATGATAGACATGATTCCCTAAAAGATATCCCTAGATTTCTAGTTGAGATCTAAATTGATTGGGCACCTCACATTAGGGTTTCGGAACATAGCCGGCCCTTGTAATCTCTCTTGATCATAGTGAAAGAAATCTCTCTCCTCCCGTGGACGTACGTTTAAGCTATTGCTTATTCGGAACCACGTAAATCTCTGTGTCTTTCCGTTTTTCTTGTTGATTACTTCTTTGTTTATCGTATTTGTCACAACAGAACCTTTGATAATTTGACCTTCACATGAGATTTTTAAATATTTACAAGAAGGAAAATGATTCACTCCCAATGTAACTCCAAATTCTATAATCAAACTCCACATTCTATTAAGCTACATAGTTCTATCGAGATCACGTTGTAGTTAGGCAGTGGAGGTTGCTCAGGATTAGGGGTGGAGGAGTTTGGCGGGCAATGGAGGTTTGGTCGCCAACCCCTTTCTTCTCTCTCTCCCTCCCTCTCTCTCTTGAAAATGCCCAGGAATGAGTTAAAGTTTTGGGATAAATACAAAATTAGGGCCTTTTTTTGGGGCTTATATAGGGTGGGGGTGGGCCCCACCTGGGTGTGTTTTGAGATGTGTTAGTAACATTATTGCATTTGGAACTCCAACAGAGATGCCAAACAAAACATTAAAGTTGACATGGACTTTGTTTTGGCTCCCTGTTGCCAAATTTGGCAGCGACTTAAAATCTAGATTTCGAATTTTGAACCTTTTTTTTTTTACCGTTGGTGGAAGACTTTCATCCTTCCTTTAGTAGCTTTTCACTTTTCAAGGCTTTACACTTTTCAAAACAATACCTTTTCAAAGCTTGAAGTTCAAATTTTAATTTTTTTTGCCATTGAGCCTTCTTTGATAGGATTTATTTTCTATAAATTTGGAGTTAATTTATTCTTCATTCACACTTTGGATTTTCAAAACTCTCAATTTTCTTTTTATTCTACACAACAATTTCAATTTTCTAGTTAATTATCACAATTTCAAAGTGATGAAACACAAAAGAGGAAGACTGGCAGAAGACCGTCTTCTCGTCAGTGCATGGCTTAACACTAGTATAGATATCATTCTTAAAACTTCTTTGCAACTAGTGGGAGAAAATTATCACAAGAATAAACAATTTGCGAGCGATCAATCGGACAGAATGTTATCACAACGCTGGCAAAAGATTTAAAATTCCGGCAACAAATTCTGCAGATGTCTTGCAACCATTGATGCAAAATATCAAGTGAACAAGATAATGTCAAATAATACTTTCTTTTTTTTTAACTTTTCAGTATGTATATAATTTTTGTCTTTCCAGTATGTGTATAATTTTTGTCTTTTCAGTATTAATTTATATATATATTAATTTTTATATGTTTGTGTTTAGATTGTGGAAGCAAAAAAGTTGTACAAAGAATTAAATAATTCAAGCTTCACAATGGAACATGTTTGGATTTTATTGTGGTACCAACCAAAATAGATGAAAATGCAACTAGAAGCATCGAAGAAGACAACTACAAAAAGATCCAAAATTTCTTCTGGGTACTCATCATCTTCTATACCAAACACAACGATAGATGTTGAGGACGAAGACTTCAGTGAAATGCATAGGATCATACTGCAAGATCACAAGGTAGGAAGGCTGATAAGAGAAAAATTAAACATGCCACTACTATCGCAAATCTACTACAGAAAATGGCGGAGAAAAAATAAAGAGAAGAAAATAGATTATACTCCATCTGTCCCAATTTATTTGTCCATTTTAGAAATTCCAACTTATTAAGGGAACATAATCATTATTCTTAAAAGTTTTAACTTTCTAAAAATACCCTTAACTTTTTAAGAATTAAATGAGAGTGCACGTTTTTCAAAGTGTGGTTTTAAAAAAAAAAGGGGCATTAAGATAATTTTCACAAGTCAACTTTAAAAATGGACAAACATTTTGGGACATGTAAAAGTCAAAAAGTGGACAAACAAACCGGGACGGAGGTAGTAACTTCTTAGGAAAAAAGTGGAGCAAGATGAAAAAAGGTGCAAATAATGAAAATATAGATGGAGATGGAAATTATGAGTATGGATGCGTCTAACATGTCTGAAGAGCAAAAATACTATTACTCCTGAAGAAGACAACAAATTTTGGGAGGAGGGTTAGATAGTAGTAATTGAGACAAGAAATATTATGTTTTTAATGGGTTGTATCTATTAATAAGAAGAACTGGATTTAATTTCTACTCTTCTCTTTCTTCAACCCTACACGTAGCTGTTGGGAAAAAAAACTAACCGTTGAAAAACTAGTCGTTTTAAAAAAAAATCAATAGATGAATGTCTTATATATATACACCACTCATGTAACCTCAAATCTTACTCTTCTGTTGAACATTTTCACATACTGTGGAATAACCTCACTATGGCCCATATTATCTCCAATTTGTCTTCGTCTTCTTATGACGAGCTTTGGCAAATGGGAAAAGAGGGTTTCTTGGGATGTTGGGTAGCATCAATTGTATGCACTAGAAGTGGAAGAACTGTCCAGTTGCATGGAAAAATATGTATTCTCATGGAGACCACTGTGAGTCTTCGTTGATTCTTGAAGTAGTGGCTTCATATGATATTTGGATATGACATGCTTTTTGTGGATTACCGGGGTCCCATAATGATATCAATGTATTAGATCGATCTCCTTTATTCAGCGACCTTAGTGAAGGCTGAAGTCCCCCCAACAAATTATTCAATTAATGATCATGACTATACAATGGGATACTATCTTGCAGATAGAATATATCCAAGTTGGGTGACATTTGTGAAAATAATTCCTTATCCACAAGGACCAAAGGCTTGAAATTTTGCTGCAGCACAAGAGTCTGTGAGAAAGAATGTGGAGCGAGCATTTGAAGTGCTTCAAGCTCATTTTCATATTGTCCGTGGTCCTGCTCGTTTCTGGGATTTGCAAACACTTGAAAACATCATGAAGGCTTGCATTAATTGCATAACATGATTATTGAAGATGAAATGGTTAAAAATCTTCCACATTCATTTATGAGACGAGAGAAGGTAAAAATGATTCCTTTTCGGTTTCACATGACCATACAGTAGAATTTCAAGTTTTCGTCCAGAATCACATAAGTATTCGCGATAGAGGAATACATTCTCAACTTCAAGAAGATCACGTATGGCAATTTCAATTGGAGATAATTAGTTGACATTATGTATTACTATTTAATTTAATTTTCCATTATTCAATATGTGTTGTTGTCATACTTAATTTTTCGTCAATAAAATACATCTTTGTTGGAGACTATAGTTTAATTTAATTTTTTGTTGATTATTCAATATGTTTAAATTAATACATGTAGATGCAAAATACTATCTAAATATTACCAAAAATATATAAGTAAGATGTTTATTGTATTTAATACAATATTAAAGGAGATAAAAAGGATGAAAAAAGTAAAATAGTAAAACATGCATTCGACATGTTTGCTGGAGATTATAGTTTTTGAATGTCAAATTGACATCTTTATTAGAGGTCAAAAAATTTGAATGTCAAATTTAAAAATATCAAAAAAATTTAACATCTTTCTTAGAAATGCTCTGAGTGAATAGAAATAATGATGATGTGCTTCTTAAGTTTAGGCAGAAAGTCGTGGCAAGTGGGCCATACCGCCATAGCCATATTTAGTTGGAGAATTAGGAGTACGTGGTAGTCGTTGGAAAAAAGAATTTGTTAATATGATTTTTAGGGTGTGTTTGTTTGTCCGGATATAAAAGACGGGATACAAAATTTTGTTGGATTACGTGTGAATATGATTTTCAGAGATTATATGACTGGATTTAAATAGAATGATACTCTGTGTTTGTTTCGAATGAATATTCTAGGATATGAACTTTAATTGTAAGACTTGAAGCATAATTGTCCACTTTGTCCCCACAGCAACCATTATATATGACAAGATTGTTCTTTAACTTATCTGTTAGTTTTACCAAAAAATAAAAGAATAATTAAAAAAATATTAGTTGGTTACAAAAACTAAAACAAAAACAAATACAATTAAATTGTGTTACAACTAAATTGAGCTTCCTCTTCTTTTCCTATGTGAATTTTAATTAAAAATATAATTTTCACAAGTCTTGTGAAGATAACGTAGAACGAATAAATTTATTTTATTAGTTAACCAAACAATTTGGGTTACAAACAATATTTTTACGAAGTAAAATTAATGTTTACTCACTGTCCAATTTTATGAAATAAAAATAACAGACCAATAATAAAAAAATAACAGTGCAAACAATATTCTAAAAAAAACACAAAAAATACAAAACCTATTGGAAAAAAAAATGCATACTAACGAAAACTTGGTGTTTGTTTTTGTTACTCACTGTAAGTATTTTTTAAGAGGTAACATTGTCGTTTTGGTCTTATCACAAGGAAGGATATTTGTAATACTATCACCTCCTTGGTATTTTATATTCTCCTCCCTCCAGCATATAAGATTCCTTTGGATATTTAACTCCTGGCCGATGTACTGACTCAGCAAAAGATTCGGTTACTGACCTTGGTTCGGATGAACATAAATGCCTGGTCCCAAATTTGATGAACAAAACAAACACCTCATTTGTAGATTCCAAGATTTTATATCCTTATGCCATCCTTTTTAGCTCTCAAACAAACAAGCCCTTAATAATTTTGATCCATTTGTTAATACACCATTTGAAGTGAGGGCAAGAGGGTTAAGATACATTTAAGTAAGAAAATTAAACCATGAAAATATTAAAAAAAGTAAACGAAGGGGTGAATGAAAATCTCTCCTAAAAGTGAGTTGTGTGTGGAAGTTAATCAAATATTTCACTTCTTTATTATTAGTGGGTATTTAAGTTTCGAGTTTGTTAATAGTTTGTTTTTCGGGGGGTTCAAAAATTGGTTATTAGGTTTGAGGTCCAAGAAGTATCAAGCTTTAAGGAGGAGGAGGACCTAGAATAAAGTGGGTTTAGCCCATTTGTTATGGGAGCCGGACCAGGACCATGGGCTCAAGAAAGTGTGATCTAAGCTTGGACTTTGGGCCATAAAACTGATCTTTTTGCTACCCAGAACATAATGCTTAAGCTTTTAGGTCCCAAGTCCTATTTTATAGCCATAATTAGAGGTGAAATCGGTTCGGTTTAGTCGGATTTTCTGGCCACGACGGATCGAACCGATCGGTTCAGGAAGGATGCTAGGAGAACCGACCTCGACCAAAAAAATGATAAACCAAAGTCGGTTCGGGGCTGTTCGGTCCGGTTGGGTTTTTTTGGGTTGGGCTTGAATTTGGGCCTGTAATAATTTTGGGCCATACAAAAACTTGTAAAATAAAATTTTGGCCATAAAAATGCAGTATAACCTGTTAGACTTTTAGGGTTAGAACGGTTTGGTCCACAATAGTACTAGTTTTCGGTTCGGTCAACACCGGTCCATTCGTTTCGGTTCGGTTCGGTTTGGTTCGGTCCGGATTGAATATGAGATAATCGATCCCGAATCGAAAACTGAATATTTTTTATGGGCAGAACCGAAACCGACCGAATAGAGTGCTGGACCGACCGAGGACCGAAAATTTCGGTCGGTTTTTTTCAATTTTTTTGGTTCATCGGTTTTTTGTTTCACCCCTAGCCATAATTTTCTGAAACGCAACTGAAAAGTTAGAGTGGCCTCAAACTGTAAGGCCTTTCAAAATGATTGTAAGTTGGCTCATTTACTTCAGGTTTTAAAGAAGAAAGAAAGAAAGAAACGAAGGAGAATAGTAATAGACAAAAAAGGGGGAAGTAATTAGGAAATTACAAAGAAAATAGTATGGGAGAAGGTTGAGAGAAATTAGTCGTGCCCTTCATTGAATGTAACTTACACATATTTATAGACATACAAGAATTCTCTAGATAAACACAAGTACAAAAAATGTCTAGATTTCTTACAACTGTCTAGACATGTGTATGGTTGGATATCTTCCACCGACACGAAAATAAAACAAAACAAAAATGTACAAATATATCCTTCGGAATTTAAAATGACTTTTTGATGTTCGAGTCTTGTCATGTGACTTCATGTCTTGCGTTATCACTGCCTGAGTAATGATGACATTCTGCTTACGTCTGCATTTTTTGTTAATTTTCCATCCTGTTGATAATATTATGATATTCAATATCACCTTTTGAAGGTGCAAGATCAGGATCTTGGCTAAATTTTTTATTGCGAAATTCTTCAACTGAATCAGCTTGTATAGTTAATTCTAAACGAGGATCAAGATTTTTTCTTTTCGGTAGCCTGGTTAACAGACTTGTAATTATTCTGGAGTTCTGTCATAATTTATTAAGAAATTTGTAACAAACAGACGTCTTCTATCTGTTACCATAAAAGGCTCTGCTGTTGATCCTTTAATTTGAATTGCATGCTGACTTATTTTCAAAAGACTATCTATCCAATATTCTTCTATATCTAAATTGTTAATTAACGAAACATGATTCTTTTGGCCCAATTCATTGAATTCTCAATCCTCTATGGCCTTCATGTATAAATCTGATAGGGTTGGAAGAAATGTTCTATTTCTCTCCAACCCACGGTGCTTGAAATCTAGAATGTAAAATATTTGCCCTGCATGTAATTTTTTATTACATAAGAGAGCATTGTTTTGATCATAGTAGGAAAGAATAACTAATATGTTAGATCTAAAATCTGAAAGATAATCTGATTGATTAATCGCCAGCTAATTTCTTCATTAGTCCAATCGTCATGATTTAAAAGAAGAGTTATTTTGAGTAACTCTTCTCTTATATTGATCATACTATATTCTGAGAGTAGAATCTCTTTAATTTTCATATGATGATTATCTACCATTCCATGGATTTTTACAAAGAGTTCGGGGGTGAATTTTTTCTTAATTTTTCATAAAAACAGATCCTTTTGATTTTTTCCAAAAATTAGACTTGGGAACTCATTAGCTATGAGATCAGATAATTGAAGAAAATTATTAATTTTTTCGAAATTGAAATTCATTTTTCAATCCATTTCTTTAATAATTTGGAAACATAGAGTTTGTAAAACATTTTATTTTCTTTTTAACTCCGTTATTTGGACATTTTGCTTTGCTAGCTCTTCTGCCAAATTTATCATATTTTGGTGAAATTTTTCCTTGTTTCCTGATATATGAGTTTTCCATATACCATTGAGATAATCATATATAGAACTCGGAATTCTAGGATTATAAAAAAAAATTATTTTCGATTACTGGATGGGATTTACTGGATTTTCTAATGGCTTTATTAGAGTAGTCATTGGTGGTGAACTGTAGAAAGCTCTTCTAGCTTTGATCATGCTGTCATAACTTTGATAGCATGCTCCAAGATACTTATTAATCTGCTTGTGATAGTTTGCCCATGTTTTATAGATTCCTGGCTGGAAACCCATAAAAACAACATAAACTTTTTCTTCTTTGAGTTCTGCCTTTTTGGCAATTGTTGCCCAATCTCCTCGTTTTGACTGTTTGCCTTTGTCTACCAATCTCCATAACTCTTTTAGCTATGTAACATGTAAATATCAATAGGTCTACTTAGAAAATCAGTAAGAAAATAATTAGTACCTTTAAGGTGTTCTACTTCAAAAGTATATTCTGCAATTTTATTATACTAACTCAATCATCGGCTTTGATCTATAGATTTTTTAATTGACTAAAAAATCTTTTACAAATTTATTATCTATTTTGATAATAAAGTTTTCTGGTGCTAGAAAATTGTAAATCTTTCTAAAGCAAGTTTAACAGCTAATAAGTCCTTTTCAAGAATAATATATTTTTGCTGATTTGGTTTAAATGTTCCGAAATTATATTTACAAATTAATTCTTCTTTTTGAAGAGTTTTTGGAATAAGAGCTTTTCTAACTCATATCTTATTGTCATTTGCTGGGAGTGCTTATTCTTTCCAAAATTTAGTTAGTATATCTTTTAATACACAAACCCTAACTTGTATCAGAAGTATTTGTTTCTAGAATAAATTTATCGCCTTATTTAGGTAAATAAACAATAGGTAAATAGGTGATACTTTCTTTGATTTTTCTAATCAAATCAATATCTTCGTTTTGCCAAGTAAGTTTTATGTTTTTCCTTAATTTGATTAGAAAAGATTTCTACTTCTGCAATATTTTTTATAAAACTTGTTCCATAATTAAGGATTCCCAAAAGACTTTGTAACTGAGTTTTGTTTTATAGCATATCCGGAAATCTGTTACTTTTAAAATAATGTGTTCTTATAATTTTAAATCCTTTTGGTCTAAAATAATTTTCAAAAAATTAATTGACTATTTTTTCAAGTTCAATCTTTTTAGGAGAAAGTATAATATCTTGTTTTTGAAAATTTTCACATATAATTTTTAAATGTTTTTTATAAGATCCTCCAAGGGTAAACCTTAAATGAGAAGTAGATTAGTTTTTCCTCGGATAAATAATTCAGTTTGGCAAGGAACTACAAAGACATCAGGATACATGTGCCAATCACGTGAGGGTATGACCGACTTAAAAGGGGTTTTTCGTGCTATATTCAAGCCGAGAAGACTGGATATGTAACCAACTGATCTGAGAAAGATGGCTTGGTAAGCAGCCGACTTGGTAACGGTGACCCAACGTCTTGTCGACTTGAGAAGGGTAGTCTATGATACCATTAACCCAAGAAAGACGATGGATATATGTCAATTCGAGATAAAATATACTTCCGAGCAAGTCAGGGTATAGTACTAATCAGATATGGATGAGAAATCCACTGCCGATTTAATTGGTATGAGAAGTATTAATTAAATGAAATTCTAATGAAAGAAGATAACTTCTTCATAGATATCAAGTTAGAGTTATCTCATTAGTGGCCAATAAGAAAGCACTCTACTCCGATTCTGATAAGGAATCAACGTCCGAGGAGAACTAGGAAGATTAAGTCTATAAATAAAAGTCCAAATCAACAAAGAAATGTACACAATATCTCACTGGCTATTAGAGAATACTAGTTGGTTTTATTCTAAACTTGTGGAGCCTTGCCTGACTTAATCATCAGAGAGCCTTCCTGCCACAACGGCAGAGGGTCTTTTGACTAGTTATTATTTTACAGATCACAGATCCGTCATATAAAGAGCATATCTTCTGCTAAATATTGAGGTCCTAGCTTTCCTCTTTGATCAAGAAAATCTACACACTCATAAAGTCCAAATCTCTGCCACCAGTTCCCCCCAAATGGAGGGTACCACGGAAGGAAGTTTGAAAGGTCCCACCACCAATGCTAGGGGAGGTCAGTTTGGAGGACATGCACCACATTACCTTTGGCTCCGTCGCCAACTCTACCCTCGGCTCCACCACAAACACCTCTTATAGAACATGTAGTGCCGATAGAAGGGCAGTAGGATCCACTGCAAGAAGTAGGAAGAACACAAACAGGCGAGAGATCATGTACGCAAATCCGGAACGAAGGAGGGAGAGGATCTCAAACTCGTAATAGGTCCTGTTCAAAAACTCGCCTAGACATAGAAGATCGAGTTAGGCAGAGAGATCAAGAACTCACTGATATAAGGCGCTATGTGCGCTAGATGGAGAGAGATAATAGAGCCCTTCAACAGGAAAGGGATAATAGAGTTGGCCCCATCACCTCAGGACGAGATGAACAATCTCCGCTGCGATAGTAGAACCATCGTGAGCGGGGCCACGGAGAAGAACGGATTCGAGAAGGACATCGTCTGGCTAGAGCCCAGCCAAATGTTCACCCTAATAGGGTGGCTCCTATGCACCAACTTTTTCTCAACTCCCCAATATGAGAGAATGGCTGAACTAGCAGTTGGAACAGCATCGGGCAAAGGAGGATGAGGCTCAGAAAGAATTACAGCAATTGGCAGTTTCACCACTATCTGTTCAGATCAAGTTGGAGGCCTTGTCGAGAAGGTTTGTGATGACTATATTGCATAATAACGTGGCTCAATGTACTCATTTTGGCATTTATGCGGAGGCAAATGTATTGTTCTAGTTAATGTTGCACGCGTAGTTGTCTTTGTACCATTTCAGGTTTTCGAGTGCTAAATGAATGCCCAAAGGTTCCACCATGACTTAAGGCCTCGGAACCATTGGCGATATTGATGGAGGACCAAACGAAGGCTCGGGAGGAGTAAAAGTGAGGCCAGATCAAAGAGACAAGGAAGAACTGAAAATAGAAGTCAGAAGCCCTCTCTATCGATAGAGGTTGTTCCCTATCGATAGAGCCCTATCAAAAGAACCAGAAAGAAGAGCCCTCTATCAATAGAGGATGAGTTCTATCGATAGGAGGACTTCCCTATCGAAGAGGTCTCTTCCTATCGATAGAAGGCTTGATCAAAGAAGACCAGAGGACTTCCCTATCGATAGAGACTCACTCCTATTGATAGAAGGCTTGATCAAAGAAGACCAGAGGACTTCCCTATCGATAGAGACTCACTCCTATCGATAGAAGGCTTGATAAACGAATACCAGAGGACTTCTCTATCGATAGAGAGATCCTCCTATCGATAGAGATCCAATTCCGGCTGATTCTTTGGGGACCACTTTACATCAAATTCTGTGCCAAATCAGGGGACAAGAAAGCTTTTAGCCTAGAGAATAGAATAAGAAGCTTCTTATTATGCCATTATGGAGGGTAGAGTTGTAATTTCACCTAGATTAATTAGGATATTTTGTAGGTTGTTATTTCTTTGGCAAAGGGTCTCAAAAACACAATATAGAATACTACATAATATATCAGATTTTTGGAGAGCTCTTGCCTCCCTTTTGCCTTAGATATTTTGTTCTTCATGCTTTAATCTTCAAGTTTTAAGTAAGTTTGATAATTTTTAGTGGTTTTCTCTTGTGAATCCATTCAGTCTCTTGGAATCATTCAAATATTGGTAAGATTTACTTTATGTTTCCATTAGTATTGCATTTCATATCTTAAAATCTGATTTTCTAAGAGTTTTCTAGTATAGCATTGGTTAGATCATTCATATTTTCCTTAGCTAAGTTTGTTAATCATGTTTTCTCTTACTTCTCTCATGTTTATGGTAAATATGAGTAGCTAAACTAGTGTGGGTCAAGTCTAAATGTGAGGTTTATTCAAAGCCATGTTGGTCTATATCTTCTCAATATGTATCTAATGTCCATTGATGGATCTTTCTAAGTTCTTCCTATTGAAACAAAAATGAATAGTTAAGTTCTTGCTTAGTTATAGTCATCCTTAGAGTTGGTATATCTAATACTTGGATCGATGACCTTCATCTTTTGATCCCATGTTCTTGAACTTGAAAGAATCCATCAAACCATTTTATGAATTAAAATCCTGATTTTCATCGAAGTATTTTCCGATCTAGATTGAGTTATAAGGAGAAGAGATAGACCAACGGAAGATTTGAATAGACCAAACTTAAGGACTTAACCCCACTCCTTAATCTAGTTTTTCCCTTACTTAGTTAATATCATTGTTAACCACACCAAACAAACTTTGAGGTTGACGTCCGAAACGTCGGAAAAACAAATTTGCGAAATCTTTGAATCCAACTCTCTTTTCCCTGTGGATCGATACTCCGGACTATCCATTATACTTGTTTTTAAATATTTTGAGGAAAGTCCTGTTTTACAAAGAAATTAAACCATTGACCCGGGGCCAGCGCTCTAACGACGCACGCTTTTGCCGGCCAGTCATGTTTTTGGCGCCGTTGCCGGGGATTTGAATAGTTGTTTTAAAGGAATCGCAAATTTTGCAAAGTGCAAGTTTCTTTGGCGGAAACCTTTAACCTACCCATATTGGTAAACCTAAGGTGTAACGCAAGCCAAAGGAACGTGCAATTCGCAAGTTTTATTTTCTTTTTGCACTCACACTTGATTGTTAGGAGAGTGTCTTCGGTGTATGAGTGTCTATACTCGTGACGCTACAGATAGGCTCATTCGCCAAGACAACCCTGCTCTCAACCCAATGGCCGAACAACATGAGGCCAATGACGCACCCATGGGTCGCACCATGCGGGATTACTTGCACCCTACTCACACCACCACCACCTCGTGCATTCGCTTTCCTACCGATACTCCCGAAGGGCATCAATTCCATGTAAAGCCTAACATGCTTGGCATGTTACCTACCTTCTATGGGATGGAATCGGAGAATTGCTATGTGCACATTAAAGAGTTCGAGGAGGTGGTGAACACTTTCACCAACGTGGCCACTCACCTTGAGATGGCACGTTTGAAACTCTTTCCCTTTGAGATCACATTCGGTGACTAGTTGGGTGGAAATGCAAGTTGAATTCCACAAGAAATGGTTCCCACTTCACCGCACTACCAGTTTGAAAAAGAAAATCCAAAATTTTGAAGAAATACCCAACGAATCCTTCCGTTCTTGTTGGGAAAGATATAAGGAGCGTCTCCTCGCTGTCCCTCATCACGGGTATGAGGATTGGCAAATTGTGGCATTTTTCTATGAGGCCATATCAGTCCGCAATCGCCAATTCATCAACCTCATGACTAGTGGCGAGTTTTTGAACCAAGGAGCCTCCGAGGCTCTAGCTTACCTAGATGAGTTGGCGGAGAACAATCAATCATGGGATTATTCGGATCCAATGACCGCTCATATAAGCCCCCCACTCAACACGGAAGTTTGGGCAAGTACGTGCCAAGGGAAGAGGATGACATTAGTAAATGCCTCAGTCACCTCTCTAGGAAACTAGAGAAATTGGAAATCAATCGAGTGAATGAGGTCTCTTCCATTCCTAAGCCCGGGGAGGCTTGTGCCATTTGTGATACAATGGAGCATACTACCAACATCTGCCCAACCATACCTACTTTCAAAGAGGTACTTCAAGGATCGGAACAAGCTGAGGTCCATGCCCTCCACCAAGGGCAAAAGCCCACCAACTTGCCTTACAACAACACTTACCATCCGGGATTGAGAAATCATCCCAATTTCAATTGGAGGAACAACGAGTCGGGTGGCCAACCCCAAGGACCCCCGGGATTTCAAGGACAATATCCGGCCCATCAAAATGCACAAGGGCCTGCACCACCTCGGTATCCACCGAATGCTTACAATCCTCCGGGTCCCTCCACGGGTCCCAACTCTTACCAACCGCCTAACCGGCGAAGTTTGGAGGATATCTTGCAAATGTTCATGCAAGGGCAAGTTAATGTCAATGAGCAAAACACGCAAGCCATTGGGGACATCTGCTCCCAACTCACCAAGTTGACCACAACATTGGGGACCATGCAACATGAAAAAGGGAAATTTCCAGCCCAACCACAAGCAAACCCCCAAGGTCAGCATTTTGTGCAAGAAAATTCTCCTTCCGGGTCCAATGTGGAACAAGCAAAGGCCATTACCACGTTGAGGAGTGGAAAAGAGGTCGACAAGACCATTCTCCCAAAAACCATTCCCACTTCTCCTCCGGTGCCTACTCCACAACCCCAAGATGATGAACCGGTGAGTGGTTTGCCTCCATCTCCCCCCATTTCCACTTCCACATCTGTTCCTATGGGAGAACCCATGGTCTCCACTTGCCCAATGCCGGCCCCATTCCCACAAAGATTGAGGCCTCTACCCAAGTTGACGAACTCCAATGAGATATTTGAGCTTTTCAAGCAAGTTAAAATCAATATCCCGTTACTTGATGCAATCAAGCAAATACCTTCTTACGCTAAATTTTTGAAAGACTTGTGCACAATAAAGCGCAAGCACAACGTTCAGAAGAAGGTATTCTTGACACACCAAGTTAGTTCGATCATTCAAACCCCCATTGTCCTACCATTTCTATGAGAGTTAGGGGAAAGATAGTGGAGAAAGCCCTGCTTGACTTGGGGGCTAGTGTAAATTTGTTGCCATACTCGGTGTATGAGCAACTTGGGTTGGGGGACATGAAACCAACCTCGGTGACCCTTCAATTAGCCGACCGTAGTGTCCGGGTACCGAGGGGATTGGTGGAGGATGTGCTTGTCCAAGTGGACAACTTTGTATACCCGGTGGACTTCATAGTCCTTGATACTTGTCCCTCGTCGAATCTTCAAGCCCAAACGCCCATCATACTTGGAAGGCCTTTCTTGGCCACGTCCAACGCGGTGATCCATTGTCAAAATGGGCTACTAAAAATGACGTTTGGGAACATGACCCTTGAGCTCAATATATTTAACATTGGGAGCCAAATGGGGGATGATGATGACATCCGTGACGTGAGCATTATTGACACACTTGTCCAAGAACACGTCGATTGTCATCTCTTTTTCGACCCCCTAGAGGCTATGCTTACTGTAGAAGAGACCGAGTTCTTAGATTCACCCGAGGTTGAGTACATTTACTCCCTCCTAAATGAAGAAGAGGTGATGGGTACCGAAAAGTGGGTGCCCACCTTTGAAGAGCTACCACCACCGACAGCTCGAGCTCTACCATCTACTGTTAAACCACCCAAGCCCGAGCTCAAAAGTTTGCCATCTACCTTGAAGTATGCCTTCTTGGGAAATTCTGAAACCTTCCCTGTTGTGATCTCATCCAGTCTGGAAAATCACCAAGAAGCTGCTTTACTGAAAATTCTGAGGGCCCACAAACCTGCTTTAGGGTGGACCATTGCTGATATTCATGGGATCAGCCCGCTACTGTGTATTCACCGCATCTATCTCGAGGATGATGTCAAGCCATCTCGCCAACCTCAACGTCGTTTGAATCCGATCATGCGAGATGTGGTGAGAGATGAAGTTCTAAAGTTACTAGATGTGGGTATCATATACCCGATTGCCGACAGTAAATGGGTCAGCCCCATCCAGGTTGTTCCGAAAAAGTCTGGCGTCACTGTTGTGCCCAATGAAAGTGGGGAGGTGATCCCCACTCGAGTGGTCACTGGTTGGCGCGTCTGCATTGACTATCGAAAACTCAACGCTTGCACCCGGAAAGACCACTTCCCTCTTCCCTTCATTGAGCAAATGTTACAGAGGGTGGCTGGCCATGCTTTCTACTGTTTCCTTGACGGGTATTCAGGCTATAATCAGATAGAGGTCTCTCTAGAAGACCAAGAAAAGACAACTTTCACATGTCCATTCGGCACCTTTGCATATCGTCGCATGCCCTTCGGGCTTTGCAACGCCCCTGGCACCTTTTCTTGGTGTATGACGGGCATCTTTAGCGACATGATTGAGAAAATTGTGGAGGTGTTCATGGATGAGTTTTCTGTGTTCGGGGACTCCTTTGAGTCTTGTTTGGAGAATCTTGAGAGGGTTCTCGTACGATGTGAGGAGAAGAATCTTGTTCTAAATTGGGAGAAGTGCCATTTCATGGTCACTCACGGTATTGTCCTCGGTCACATTATTTCTTCGAAGGGGATTGAGGTGGATAAATAAAAAATAGAGCTCATCTCTAAGTTACCTACCCCTAAGTGTGTCAAGGATATCCGTTCTTTCCTTGGACACGCTAGATTCTATCGGCGCTTCATTCAGAATTTCAGCGCCATATCTCGTCTGTTGTGTCGTTTACTTACGAAGGACACACCTTTCGAGTGGACGCAAGATTACGAGGAGGCTTTTTCACAACTAAAAATCAGTCTCACTGCTCCTCCAATCATGCAGTCACCCGATTGGAACCTGCCCTTTGAGCTCATGTGTGATGCCAGTGACTATGCCATAGGCGCTGTGCTTGGCCAACGGAGAGACAAAGTTCCTTGTGTAATCTCTTATGCGAGCAAGACCTTGAACGATGCTCAAATGAATTACACGACCACCGAGAAAGAGTTGTTGGCGGTTGTCTTTGCTTTAGACAAGTTTCGATCCTATCTCATCGGATCACCTATCATAGTCTACACCGACCATGCGGCTCTCAAATATCTGCTCACTAAGCCCGATGCCAAGGCTCGGCTCATTCGGTGGATACTTCTGTTGCAAGAGTTTGACTTGACCATCAAAGATAAAAAGGGGGTTGAGAATGTCGTGGCTGATCACTTGTCACGCCTCGAATTTGAGGACCATACTACTGCTCTACCCATTCCTGATTCTTTTCCCGATGAACAACTCTTTGCAGTCTCGAGTTGCCCGTGGTATGCTGATATTGCCAATTACTTGGCCACGGGGCAACTCCCATCACATTGGACTCCTCAAGATAGGAGGAAATTTCTAGCTGAGGTGAGGAGATTCGTCTTCGATGATCCCTATCTCTTTAAATTTTGCCCGGACCAGATTGTCCGGCGGTGTGTGCCCGATGTTGAACAAAAGTCAATCTTGACCTTCTGCCACACCGAGGCATGTGGCGGGCATTTTTCCTCGAAGAAGACAGCTGCTAAAATTCTACAGTGTGGCTTCTATTGGCCTCACATCTTCAAGGATGCCTTTGAATTCTGCAAGGCTTGCCCGCGCTGTCAAGAGTTAGGTGCTTTATCACGGCGTAACATCATGCCCCTCCAACCTATCTTAATCATTGAAGTTTTCGATTGTTGGGGCATCGATTTCATGGGTCCTTTTCCCAATTCTTTTGGGAATCTCTACATTCTGTTAGCTATGGATTACGTGTCCAAGTGGGTGGAAGCCATTCCAACCCGAACCAATGACCACTCTGTTGTGGTTCGATTCCTTAAAGAGAATATCTTCTCCAGGTTTGGTATGCCTAAAGCCCTTATCAGTGATCAAGGCACACACTTCTGCAATCGCCCTATGGAAGCTTTAGTCAAGAAATATGGGATCAACCACAAAGTGTCCACTACCTATCACCCACAGACCAATGGCCAACCGTGAAATCAAGCACATACTTGAGAAAACAGTGAACCCGAATCGCAAGATTGGTCTCTTAGACTCATTGATGCGTTGTGGGCTTACCGTACTGCCTACAAAACAGTGTTGGGCATGTCTCCCTACCGCTTGGTATATGGCAAGGCTTGCCACTTACCGGTGGAAATGGAGCACAAGACTTTTTTGGCTATCAAACAGTTGAACTATTGGATGCCCGAAGCCGGTGTCCACCGCAAGCTCCAATTGGATGAGCTTGAAGAAATCCGCCGGGATGCTTATGACAATGCCCACATCTACAAGTGTAAGGTTAAGGCCTTTCACGACAAGAACATTGTCCGAAAAACATTCGCCCCCGGTCAAAAAATGCTTTTGTACAACTCGAGGTTGCATATATTTTCGGGTAAATTGCGATCCCGGTGGGGAGGTCCCTACATTGTGAAAACCGTCTCCACTCATGGAGCGGTTGAACTTGAGAACCCTAAGAATGGAACCTCATTTAAGGTGAATGGCCACCGATTGAAGCCTTTTATTGAACATTTCGATCCTGAGGAATCCGTTGAGGAATTGAGAGACCCGGTCTATGAGGGGTCCGATGTCGACAATGTGGACCCCAATCATTTGGGTCCGTGAGCTTTAATTGAAGTCTAGGAGACTATAAATCCATGGAGTATGTGATACCTCCAGTGTTTGCCGTGCTCGAACGGCATCCGACGGTCTGGTATAGCCACCTTGTCAAGCTACGTATGTAGTACCTTGAGGTTGGGTCTGACGGCAGGCGCGTGGACAATGAGAAATCTGTCTGAACCCTTTTGGCTTTAGTGTAAAGTTCCGTGGAGATTGCTTCAAAGCGGAATGAAGGGGTAAGGAATTTGGGGGGCCCCCCTCCAAAGGGAGTGGTAGCCTATTAGATGATGGCGCTACTTCTCAAGATATTGTTGAACCCCACGCATACTGTCCTTCCAACAATAGGGAAACACAGCCTTCGACAAGGAAGAAAAGTAGTACTCGTGTCCTTAGCGTGAAGAAGTTGGTGGATTTATTGCTTATTTTCATTATTGTCATTTTTGGACTAACCCGCTAATGAAATTTGTGTCCCATGAAGTCATGTTTGCTCTTAGTAGGTAGTTGGTGGTTCAGTCTTCGCAAGGTATACACACTACCACATCAGTCTTGGTAGTTTGGGTCTAAGTACGGGGTGATTGCGGCATTCAAGAGCCCAAAGTCATGGGTGTAGCTATGAGCTACGGTTGTTAGTCCAACAAAGCTCCGGCAATGATCCTATGTGACTAGCTATGGTCCACAAGTTGGAGCCGAAAGAGTACACCTTGGAAGCCCCCCCAATGACAAACAGTGCACGTGACGAGAAATCCTCAAACTTGGTCGAGGTATATGGTGGTTGACATTCCACCTCGCAGGTATGTTCGTCCCTGTTTTATGCTTAATGGTGCGTTGTCTTCTTGCATTGAGGACAATGCAATTTTCAAGTTAGGGGGAGGGGTTAGTCCAATTTTAGTGTTAATTGAGTCATTTTAGTCCCTTTTTTTTTCAATTGTTGTTCCATTTCCCATGGAAGTAGAGTTAAAGCTTATGCTTGATAATTTGGATATGTACAAGAGGCATGCATGCGATGTATTTGTCATTGAGCAACAAAGTCAATTCACACACATAAACATGAACTATTTGGAACACTTTGAGCTGAGTGTGTAATTGGGTGATTTGATCATATAGAGTGGAGATTTAATTTGAAAAGCATCCCGCACTCGATCTTCCTATGAAATCTATGCCATGCTCATTTCATGCTTAACATCTTGCATGCATCAATTTGGAATCCATTATGTACGGAGAAAAGGAAATTAGGCTATCTTTGCATGATTGAACTACACAAGTGTCCCTTAATCCAAATTTTGAACCCATGTCCGAGTCATCCAATTCTCATGAAACAATTAGGAAACCGGATGTTAGGAGGTGTTATGAGAGTGTTTGGATGGGTGATGGAAAGAAGAGGGGTCAAAAAGATGAAGAATTTGGGCATAAGGAAAAATTTCAGACAGAACCAATCTCTATCGATAGAGGAAGGTTCCTATCGATAGAGGATCAGTGCAAATTTCAGACAGATTCAACCTCTATCGATAGAGGAATGTTCCTATCGATAGAGCAAACTTTTCAGCATTCTCTATCGATAGAGGATGCTTCCTATCGATAGGAGCAAGACCAAATTCCAGACAGACTACTTCTCTATCGATAAAGGATTCTTCCTATCGATAGAGACCAAGGAAAAAAAGGGATCAGAAGGTTTCTCTATCGATAGAGACCACTTCTCTATCGATAGAGAACCCAGAATTCGGAAAAAATCGCTTAAATCAAGCCGAACCTTTTCATTTCCCTCATCCGATTCTCACACCTCCTTCCCCAAAAGTCACGATTCCTCCCCTCAATCACTCCGAAATCTCACAACCCTTCCGAATCAACCCGAAATCCTCCACTATTTATACCCAAAACCCCTCACCCACTTTCCTCCATCCGAAATTTCGTGCCCTAACCCTCTCAATCCGAAATTTCAACCCCAAACTCTGAAATCAAGCACCAATGGCTCATTCAAAGGTCCCCAATGTGAGTGAAGAGGAAGAATTTCAAGAGGAAAGGAGTGAGGAAACCCGAAGGAGGGATGAAATCCAACGGGGAAAGCGTAAGGCCGCTGAAAGTTCGGGTAAAAAGAAGAAATCAAAGGAGGATCCAAAAGAATTGGCTAAAAGAGAGTGGGAAAATTCAATGGCAAACCGCAAAGCCACATGCGAGAAAATGGTTCATCGTGAGCACATTGGGGAAGAAGAGGTGGTCCTCACTATTGATAGACGGGGGTTGAAGAAATGGTTCAATCCGGTCAAGGGATATATTCAACCCATTGTGAAGACATTCTGCACAAACATGCGACTCTCGGAGGGGGAAATCACCCAAATCACGTCTACCGTGCGGGGTAAGCGCATTTTGATCACACCTATGGTTATTACATTCTATTTGGGATGTCCTGCTTTCGATGAGAGTATTTGCACTTTCCCAAGAGAGGAAGAGGTGTATGACCCCCGCTTCTATGCGGATGAGATGTTCTCCGACCCGAATGAGTTTCATGGCCTATTCCCCGTTGGGAGGCTAAAGGAGGAATATAGGCTCCTAAACAAAATCTTGCACTACAACCTCTACCCCCGAGGGGTGGAGAACATTCTTGGGGCTAAGGAAGTCCAATTGGTGTACTCCTTTTTGCATGATGACGTGATGGATGTCGGGAGGTATATTTTTAGGCAGTTGGTGGAATTTAGGACCAACACGATGCGTAGGGCAAATTTTCCATACCCTGCAATGATCACCCGGCTGTGCCTCAATATGGGAGTGGAGGAGAAATCAAATGATATATGGACTGAGGGTTTGGGACCCATTTCTGGTGTCACCGCAAGTAAAAGCAAAGCCCACTCTAGAGACCCAACTGCTGTGAGACCTTCACCCGCAGTTAGAACCCACATTCCAGCGGCTTCTCGGGTCAGTGCAAGAACTTCTGGCCCCTCTGTGGAAAGGCCTGACGAGGACTCCTTCAAGAAAAAAATGTGAAAAATGATGAAGAAGATCTTCTGTCGTCAGTCTGAGATCATGAAGACACAGAAAAAGATACTGAGGAGACAGAAGTTCACCATGGATCATGTGGCGGCACAGACAGGGCACCCATACATTTCTGAAGAAGAAGAGGAGAGTGAGACTGAAGAGGAAGTCAGTGATGACAGTGAGGAAGGCTCGGGAGAGGATGACATTATCGAAGAAAGTGAGTAGAAGGAGAAGAGGGACAAACTCAGAATAAGATCGAGTCATTGAGTCTAGGAAGTTGTGTTTTTTCTTTTTATTTTTAGTCATCATGGTATTGTGCACCGGGTGCACATTGGTATTGTCAGGACACCGGCAAAGGGTAGATGACCAAGCCACATATCAGCCGGTGTCATTTCTTGTACTCCATTTTGCTATAAAAACCATGAATATTATAAGCTTTTAAGTCCTAATCGATTCTAATTACGTTTTGGGATTCCATCTTGATGCATGTTTGAGTAGTTACATTTTTCTAGCACTTGGCATTCCTATATCACATTGCTATGTTCCATCAACGCATATAGAGTACTTTCATTGTGATTGCGCTTATTCCTTGAATACATAACCACATCTTCGGTGTGTATATTCACGCAAGTTAGGGATGCAAAGTTCAGGTCATGAAGTGCACAATTCGTTTTGAGGGCAAACTGAGAGATTTGGAATCAAGGCTCACATTGGTTAACATTGCTTAATACATTTCCAAGCTCACTTGTTCGTTATAGTTCATGAATGGTTGTGTGTGTTTGCATTGCTCATTCTTGCGAAATGCGCCTAGTACACATGGAAAACTACGAATCAAGCATGGTTGATAATTAAACTTGCATGGGAAATAAACTGTCTTTTTGTTGTTAGTGTGATGCGTTGCTAGGGACTAGCAACCTTCAAGTTGGGGGGTGTGATGAGCGCACTATATTGCATAATAACGTGGCTCAATGTACTCATTTTGGCATTTATGCGTAGGCAAATGTATTGTTCTAGTTAATGTTGCACGCGTAGTTCTTTTTGTACCATTTCAGGTTTTCGAGCGCTAAATGAATGCCCAAAGGTTCCACCATGACTTAAGGCCTCGGAACCATTGGCGATATTGATGGAGGACCAAACGAAGGCTCGGGAGGAGTAAAAGTGAGGCCGGGTCAAAGAGACAAGGAAGAACTGAAAATAGAAGTCAGAAGTCCTCTCTATCGATAGAGGTTGTTCCCTATCGATAGAGCCCTATCAAAAGAACCAGAAAGAAAAGCCCTCTATCGATAGAGAATGAGTTCTATCGATAGGAGGACTCCTCTATCGATAGAGGTCTCTTCCTATCGATAGAAGGCTTGATCAAAGAAGACCAGAGGACTTCCCTATCGATAGAGACTCACTCCTATTGATAGAAGGCTTGATCAAAGAAGACCAGAGGACTTCCCTATCGATAGAGACTCACTCCTATCGATAGAAGGCTTGATAAATGAAGACCAGAGGACTTCCCTATCGATAGAGACTCACTCCTATCGATAGAAGGCTTGATAAACGAAGACCAGAGGACTTCCCTATCGATAGAGACTCACTCCTATCGATAGAAGGCTTGATAAATGAATACCAGAGGACTTCTCTATCGATAGAGAGATCCTCCTATCGATAGAGACCCAATTTCGGCTGATTCTTTGGGGACCACTTTACATCAAATTCTGTGCCAAATCAGGGGACAAGAAAGCTTTTAGCCTAGACAATAGAATAAGAAGCTTCTTATTATGCCATTATGGAGGGCAGAGTTGTAATTTCACCTAGATTAATTAGGATATTTTGTAGGTTGTTATTTCTTTGGCAAAGGGTCTCAAAAACACAATATAGAATACTACATAATATATCAGATTTTTAGAGAGCTCCTGCCTCCCTTTTGCCTTAGATATTTTGTTCTTCATGCTTTAATCTTCAAGTTTTAAGTAAGTTTGATAATCTTTAGTGGTTTTCTCTTGTGAATCCATTCACTCTCTTGGAATCATTCAAATATTGGTAAGATTTACTTTATGTTTCCATTAGTATTGCATTTCATATCTTAAAATCTGATTTTCTAAGAGTTTTCTAGTATAGCATTGGTTAGATCATTCATATTTTCCTTAGCTAAGTTTGTTAATCATGTTTTCTCTTACTTCTCTCATGTTTATGGTAAATATGAGTACCTAAACTAGTGTGGGTCAAGTCTAGATGTGAGGTTTATTCAAAGCCATGTTGGTCTATATCTTCTCAATATGTATCTAATGTCCATTGATGGATCTTTCTAAGTTCTTCCTATTGAAACAAAAATGAATAGTTAAGTTCTTGCTTAGTTATAGCCATCCTTAGAGTTGGTATATCTAATACTTGGATCGATGACCTTCATCTTTTGATCCCATGTTCTTGAACTTGAAAGAATCCATCAAACCATTTTATGAATTAAAATCCTGATTTTCATCGAAGTATTTTCCGATCTAAAACCCGAGACCGGGGGCTAGATTGAGTTATAAGGAGAAGAGATAGACCAACGGAAGATTTGAATAGACCAAACTTAAGGACTAAACCCCACTCCTTAATCTAGTTTTTCCCTTACTTAGTTAATATCATTGTTAACCACACCAAACAAACTTTGAGGTTGACGTCCGAAACGTCGAAAAAACCAATTTGCGAAATCTTTGAATCCAACTCTCTTTTTCCTGTGGATCGATACTCCGGACTATCGATTATACTTGTTTTTAAATATTTTGAGAAAAGTCCTGTTTTACAAAGAAATTAAACCATTGACTCGGGGCCGGCGCTCTAACGATGCACGCTTTTGCCGGCCGGTCAGTTTGACACCCCAAAATTTCCAATTTACAATGGCTAGATGGAGCCAATAACCCACATCAACGGATTTCTAAATTCCATGATGATTTACTTAGGCTAGGATGGCCTATATTGCAAAGTATTCTCCATCAGCCTATGAGAAACGACTCTGAATTGGTTTCATGTGCCACCCCCCCCCCCCCCCGAGGTCCATTAACAACTGGAAACAACTTTCCGATCAATTTGTCAAGAGGTTTATTGCAAACCAGACCCAAAAAAAGTATGCCAAACCCTTTTGCCCTTGAGGTGAGGATTCAGAGAAGATCTGAGGGAATATGCGAGCAAATATTGGGCCACATATAACAAGATCAGAGATTGCACATAGTCCTTTGCCATCGAATCTTTCAAGTTGGGATTATCACTCCAAGATCGCTTGCAGGAATCCTTGACTGTCAACCCCCCATGCACTATATCTGAGTTGATGGCCAGGGTAGAAAAATACGCTAAATTCGAGGACGAAACCCATAGGGATACGGAGAGACCCTCTAGCTGAATAGGTAGAAGTGCCTTAGTCGCAGAGGCCGAACCCTCGCCAAAGAGACCGAGAGGGGATGTGATCAAGGTAGCATATGCAAGGAAGGAACAAAAATCGCTCGGACCACGGGAGTACAGAGCATTCAAAATGATATTCAATGCTCCCATCTTCAAGATGATCTGGCCCTTAAAGAAGGAGCCTTTCTGGAAGTGGCCTTCCGGTTCGGAGGCAAAACCAATGAAACGGGATCTAAACAGAGAATGGTGCAACTACCATAAGAATTATGGTCATATCACGGAGAAGTGCAAGGCGCTTAAATGATTCCTAGAGAGGCTCACTGAAGCCAGGCACCTCAAGAATTACATTACAAGGGTAGCAACAAGCACCAGTGGCAACAAACGAATCAGAGTCTTTTGAGGACAAAGTAATGGCCACTAGAACATTCCACGCTATACATGTTGCAATGCCTAAAAAAGACGAAAAGGAAGCTCGGCTTCAGAGAAAACACGAGAAATCAAGAAACAAAGGCTTACAGAAAATGATGAACTGAAATCCTTAGGTGTCTGAGATAGAATGAAGGAGGAACAGTTTTGAGAGCTCTGAGACGAATAGAAAGAACAAAGATGAAGGGATTGTACACTTAAAGCTCTATTTTTGGAAAAAGAAATTTGAAAAGGGGTAAAGTGAGACATTTGGGATAAACATAACGAGCAAGAAGCACATAATCCCACAACAAAAGGCTGCCACAATGTCACGTCGCATTTAAAGCGACGTTACGGATTTGAAATGACGATTGAAGAGATAACCACCCAAGATTGGAAAAGTTTGAAAGATAAAGTCTACGTAGCTTTACCTGCTCTCTCCATTCGGTGAATAGCAGCCAAAGCTAGGGGCAATTGACGAGGGTAAAACTTAAATGAGAAATAGATTAGTTTTGTCTTGGATAAATAATTCAGTTCGGCAAGGAAATACAAAGATATCAAGATACACGTGTTGATCACGTGAGGGTATGGCCGACCTAAGGAGGGTTGTTCATACTATATTCGAGCTGAGAAGATCGGATGTGTAACAAGCCGATCTGAGGAAGATGGCTTGATAAACAGCCGACTTGAGAATGGTGGCCTGACGTATCGCCAACTGAGAAGGACAGTCCAAGATACCATTAACCTGAGAAAGGAGATGGGTAATTGTCAGTCCGAGATAAAACATACTTACGTAAATCGGAATATAGTACTAATCAGATATAGATGAGAAGTTCACGATCAATTTAATTGGTATGAGAAGTACTAATTAAATGAAATTTTAATGGAAGAATATAACTGCTTGATAGAGATCAAGCTAGAGTCATATCATTAGTAGCCAATCAGAAGGCACTCTACTCCGATTCTAATAAGGAATTAGCATCCTAAGAGAACTAGGAAGGTTAAGTATATAAATAAAGGTCCAAGTCAACAAAGAAACATACGCAATAACTCACTGGCTATTAGAGAATACTAGTTGGTTCTATTATATACTTGTGAAGTCTTGCCTGACTTAATTATTGGAGAGCCTTCTTGCCACAGCGACAGAGGGTCTTTTGGTTTGTTATTATTTTACAGATCACAGGTTTGTCATATAAAAAGCATATCTTCTGCTGAATATTGAGGTCTTAACTTTCCTCTTTGATTAAGAAAATCTACACACTCACAATAGATAAGACAAAAGTCTTTAAGTTTTTTAAATATAATATCCATCCATCTTTCGTAGACTTGTGGAGCTATGTTTAATCCAAAAGACATTACATTCCAATGGTAATAACCTCTAGGATTACTAGAAGCAATTAATGGCTTAGAATTATTTGTAAGCTGTATTTGCCAAAATCCATTTTTACAATCAAATTTACTACAAAAAATTTACTTTTTTGGTTAAGGAAATCAAAACATCTTTGCGAGGTATAAAATAACCATCAAAGACTAAATGTTCATTAAGTCTTTTATAATTAATCACTATTCTGATTTTTCCTCTTTTAATTCAGCATGGTTTCTTACCATGAATGCTGAACTAGAATGCGGGTTTGTTGTTTCTTCAATTTTCTTCTTGTCTCGAAGTTCCATGATCTGTACATCAAACTCATCTATATTTGTCTGGTATAGATCATTGGTATTACCCTAATGATTATATTAGAATTTCTAAGTTGTAAGTCACAATATCGAGGACTTCGTGACCATAACTTTAAAGGATCTTCACTAAAAGTCTCTTTTAAAATTTTATATATCCAATGAGACTCATCAAAATGGCTTTGATAGTAGGAGTTATTTGTCCTTTCGGAGTTGGATTGAAGTTTCGATCATATACATATTTATGCTTTTCTAGCAAAGGAATATGAATCAAAGTGTTTTCTACTGTTAATACTTATTCTTTTTCATAAATATGCATAGGTAAATATTGATAGATAAAATTATTTCCTAATAGAAATCACCATACATATATGGAAAACGTATAAGATGTTTTATAAGTACCCATTTTTCTTTAGGAATAGCATTTCATTTACAGGTATAAATAGTAGCTCTTGTATCAATTAAAATATTTAGGATATATGGTTTATAGCCCCAAAAATTAGAAGTACCCATTATATTGGTATATCTCTTCTTACCTTGACTAGGAGAAATTTTTTTTTTTTTGTTCAAAAATGGTATATTTGTGCTGTTTGAATAATTTATTTATCTTTTTGTTTTTCCTATGGGACGTTCCAGGCATAATAAGAACTTGAACATTTTTAGTAGTAATAGGACCAGGATAATCTTTTTGCCAAACATTGTCTTGTTTGGTATGAAAATACAGATATTGTTCTAAAATTGTTAGTTCAATACTGTCAGCAGAAGAATGTTTTCGTTTTTCGACTAAATCTATCAATAACCAGTGCCTAGGGATCTCTAAGTCTGTCCGATTCAATAGCCTTGGTTGAATAATGGAATCAAATGGCCATGGTTCAAAAACATCTATCAAGTGCTTATCTATGAGTTTCACAGATGTCTCGGAAAATTTTGTTAATTCGTGGATTATTTTTCAATGTATAGCCAAATTGTTGGAATTTGATTTCATATCAATTCCTCGAGTTTTTATTTTGATTCTTACAGTATCATCTAAATTGGAATCCTTTATAGAAATAAAATAATTTGGTTTGATGTTAAACCAAATAACTCCATTAACTAAATTAGATTGAACACCTCCAATGATGGACTTCATTGGATCATTAAATCTCTTATCAAAGAGTACAAACAATATAGGACTACCTATCTCTTGTCTAAATAATGCATCAATTCTTGCCTAAATTAATCCGATATGAATGTATCTAACGTCTGGATATTTCTTTCTATTTTGCTACTTTTTTTTTCCCAAAAAGTGAAATATCTACAAGACCTTCTCCAGATAATTAAGTTGTGGTATTTCCACTATATTGCTCAAAAACTCGTGCTGAGAAAATATTAAATTTTGTAAATCTCATCTTTTTTGACTTCTTGTAGCTTTCAATTTCTTAAATTTCTTGATCGGTAAAGAGTTTTCTTTCACCTATCACATCACCTAATCTTAATGTATCCATTTCATTAACTGGATTAGGTGTTATCATAGAGTCATTATCTGTATGACCTGACTCATTTAGCATGAAGATGAATTCTCCATCTGAGGAACTTTCTTCTTCACTATCTATTTCATATAAAATTTATTCTACATCAGATAGTTCTTCTCAAAATAAAATTTCAAAGATCTTATTTTTCAAGAGCCTTTACGATTTTTTTTGCACTTTTCCTTTTTTAGGACAATCAGGTGCATAATGACCTTCTTCAGTGCAAATAAAACATCGACAAGTCTTCTTTTTCGAAGAAAATATTTTATTATTTTTCTTTCGAACATTTTTTTTTTGAAAATGGTTTATTTTTTGTCCATGGCCTGCATTTAAAAGTCCTTTTCTTTTTGAAAAATTTCTTTTTTGAAAAATTAGGTTTACAAGCAATCTTTCAATTTTTATGTAAAACTTAATCACAACTTTTTCTTCCATAGCAGAGTTAGAAATCTGGTTTTTTCTTATTTCTTAGCCTTTACTTCTAAATATCTATCTGCTATAAGTCTCATAAATAGATTCATTCAGAATCCTAAATTATTGTCTTTTTCTTATTTTTGAAGGAAATTAGGATAACTTTTAAAACTTAGTTCATCCTATGGACTTGAGAGTTTATAAAAAAACTAATCAAGCCAATGATCAGTAACTGACGGTTCAAGATGATAAAAATATTTTTTGAAAGTATTATAATTTTTTCAAAATAACATATATTACACAGCTCAAATTTTGATAAAATATAATTTGCATCGTCTTGTAAAATTTTTTCACCGACAAATCCACAAAAAATTTCTTTTATGTAGGTCACAAACAAGAGCTTTCGCGAAATATCGAATTCTTCCATAGAGAGGCAGAAGGTACTACCTATTTTGGTTCGACGAGATAGTTCAATGACATGATTCTACAACTATGAAAGCTTTATCCGAAGACAAATTTTCAAAGTATCGTTCGGACAGGTGGCTCAAGATTTTTTTTAAGAGTTGATTTTTTGGCATCCAAACGGAGCATGTTGCATCTAGACGGAGCGCGGCATCAAAAATTATATTTTGCGCATTTTTTTGAACTTTTTTATATTGGAATCATCTGTAGATATAAAAATGAAATTACAAGGTACTCGAATTGTAACCCTATTTTTTCTCATCATAGTGAAACATCTCAACAATCCGTGCATGTACGATTAAGTATTTTGCTTAATTCAGAATCATGTAAATTTATATATCGCGTTCTTTTAATTGTGCAATTATTTCTCGTTCTTGCTTTCTTTATGTCGTAAAAACTAGTATTAGAGCTCCTCAATTTCGAGAGGGATTGATCGTCGGAGAAAAATGAAAAGCAATGGGAATTGCACAGATCGAGAAATTCGACGGTAACAATTTTGGGTATTGGAAGATGTAGATCAAATATTATCTGCATGGTAAGGGATTGAAGTAACCTCTTTGATTGTTCGAAAGCGAAAGAGACAAAGGATAATGAATGGAAAACCCTTGATAGGTAGGTGATAGGGATTGTTTGATTGACTCTGTCCAGATCAGTTGCGCACAACTTTGTGAAGGAGATGACTACACAATGTGTGATGACAGTTTTCTGTATAAGAAACCTTCTGCTAACAACAAGGTGCGTTTGATGAAAAAATTATTTAATTTTAAGATGATTGAAGGTACTCCCGTTGTTCATCATCTTAATGAGTTTAATAAAATTACAATTCAATTGTTGTCAATTTCTGTTGATTTTGATGATGAGATACATGCATTGATTGTGGGGCCTCACTACCAAATAGTTGAAAATCTATGAGAATGGTTGTAAGCAATTCTGCTGAGAAAAATAAACTCAAATATGATGATACTCAAGATTTGATTTTGGGTTAGGAGTTACGCAGGAGAGATGCAACTCAATCATATACCTCAAGTTCAGATTCTGCTTCGAATACCGAAGTTAGAGTGGAGTAATTTTTTGAAAAACTGTAATAAGAGAAGATCAAAATCAAAGAAGGGCAGATGTCAGAATGGGTCAAGACAATAACATAATAAGTGCTGAAACTGTGGTAAGATTAGTCATTATATATAAAAAAAAGGACTATAAAGAACCAAAGCAACAAAATAAAAATAATTTTACTAATGTGGCTGCAGAGATATTCATGATGCTTTGCTTTTTTCAGTTGACATTCCAATCGACTCTTGCGTATTAGACTCAGGAGCTTTTTTTCACTGAGAAATTATCGATTTATTGCTGGTAAATTTGGAATGGAGAAGCATAGAAAATTGTGGGTATGAGAGATATCCATATTAAACTGCCAAACAAATCTACATGGCTACTACAGAAAGTTCAACATATGCCTAAGTTTAATTATGACAAATCTAATTTCTGTGGAACAACTTGATACTGAAGGACTTTCATTTACATTCGCTGGTGGTTAGTGGAAGATCACTAAGGGAGCATGGATTGACTTGCTGTAAAAATTTACTCTAACAAGATCAAAATTCAAGAGCTTGATGAGGAGAGCGGGAATGCAGATGAAGGATTACAAGAGCTGGGTCTATTTCTTTAAAATGTGATTGTTAATTTGTAGTTTTCATTTAGAATTACAAGGGATAGTGAAAATTGCTTACCTATCCTATTTCCTAGACGCATTTCATGTCGTATGAGCATTGCCAAGCCATATTCTTCAAATGTCTAAAGGAAAGAAGATGGATTATGAACGCTACAAATTCTTTAACTATTGGAATTTTTAATAACGTCACACATATTTCATGTTCCTTAATATGTGAAAAGGACGTTGTAACTAACATCATCATTTATCAATGGATACATAATGAACGGTTCTGTTAACAAGTGCTCTGGTGCATTTGTTTATGAGCATTTAATGATTGAATTTGAATCTAATTAGCTTTGAATCAATTGCATTATAATTAATAGATATTAGACTTTGAGAGTAAAATTAGTGATATTTAATGCATGATGATATGAACTCTATTTACTTTCCCATGTTACCTTTTTTTTTCTTAAAATTTAGAAATAATATTCTTAATTGTTTAATTTACTAAAAAAATCTAGTTACATTCCTAAAGAATTTTCACGAAAATATAAGTAAAGACTGTTGTTTATTTATTTATTTATTTCAATTCAAAGTAACAAATTTTATTCATTTGATCAAAAATAACTTTTTTAAAAAGAGCACACGAGTTTAGGCACCTAGCATTCCAAACAACATGTGTTCTCCACTGGTCATAATTGAAAGCATGAGTGAATAAAAATAATAATAACAACAACGATATTTGTAAATTCAAATTTTTTATTGGTGTTCCTCGTAAAAAAAACATTTTGAGTGAATATTTTAGCATAAAAAAATCTAAGTAGTTAAGAAATATCACTCATTTAATAAGCATCATAAATTAACTTGGTTAGTTAATAATTTTAGGCAATAGATAACATCATTTACTATACCCTTAACATGGTGTCCGACCAAACATTCAGTGTGTCATGTGCGAAGTCATAAGCAACAACGATTATATGTGATGTCACTAAGCGTGTGCCAAGGCACACGATCAATACAAGGATAAATCTGACACTCTAAGTATTTGAGAACTCTTCATTATTATTCTTCCAATGTAAAATTGGTCTTTAATAAATTTTTAGCTTATTTAATGGGCTTTAACTAATGTCCCAAGAGCATTGTAAATGAGAAAATTTAAGAAAAAAAAAATATTCCCAATTTATTTCAAATTCAGAGAGGGAAAAAAACGTGATAAGAAAGTTCTAAACTACGAAATACATTGAAAATTTTAGGAAGATTACAAAGAGCATTAAGTTTTTGGAAGATTACGAAATACATTCAAAATCTTACCAAGAGCATTAATTTTTGGGAATTGATTTCACACACTCCTTTTAGTCTTATGCACTCTTTTTTTGTCCTTATTGTACAAAGTTACTGAAATACCCTTATATTATATAATATTTATTCCTTTTTTGTGTTTAAATTACTATACTACCCTCACAATTAAGTACTAAAAGTAAATAATCTTTATTTTTTGTTTTATTTAATTTTTTTTGTATTTGTTATTTTTGCGTAATTTTTTTATGTTTTATTGATTCATCTCGATAAAAGAAATCTAAAAAGTATAAAATTATGTTCAAAAGATAAAAAAAATCACTGAAAACAAATATAATTCTAAAAACATACTGTTTTGAGCTTATTTTTTATGTTTTCTGAAATAGTTTTTAGTTTTTGAACATTATTTTATAAGGATAAAAAAATTCAAACAATAATTCAATAATTACTACATGCTAAATAGATCATAAATGAAAAAAAAAAGCTCTAACAAAAATTACATGCAACCATTTTTTATTCATACAATTCCACAAAATTTCAATTTTTGTTGGAAGATTACGAAATACATTGAAAATTTTAGGAAGATTACGAAGATCATTAATTTTGGTGGGCCTCGGTCCAAATTCAGAAAATTTCCACAAAATTTGATTTCTCAAGGGTTTTCGGCTATATATAGAATGACCATAGGAGTATTTTTTTAGTGCACACAGCCAATTTCAAAGACATGGAGAAAGCTACATTCAACTTAGCTTTGGTAATGGTGTTGTTGGTGGCCATTGCATCAGGTCTCTCTCTCTCTCTATATATATATATCTATCTCTCTCTCTCTCTCTCTCTCTGGATTATAAGTTTATTAACACTTTGATGTTTTGACGTTTAGGAGGTTCGTTGTCGGAAGCCGAAGCAGGGAAACGAAAGCTGCCATATTGCGAAGTCAATAGCGACTGTTTTCCTCTATGCAAAAATTGTGGATTTTGTGCTTGCTTACAAGGCATTTGTTACCGTGGGTGTGACGACACCCTGCTTGCACCTGATTCCTTCTCTGGCCGAAAGGGAATGCCAATTAAAATTCCATCTCATTGATTTTCAAGTTAAAGGTTGTCTATTTGGAGGAAGCTATCGGGTACATGCATGGGAGTTATCGTAGCAATGTTATGCATGCAGATGTTTTTGAGGCATTAGCTATATAAATTTAAAATTTAATAAACATCGTTCGGTTCTGTTAACGACTACCTTCGCGGTATTTATTTAAGAGCAATTAATGATTAAATTTAAATTTAATAAGCCTTGAATATCATATTCGAGGTACAAAGTAAATAAATTCTAAATATGACAGGCCGAATAATCATATTGTAATTAGGTTTTGTGTATCGCAGCCACAATAAATAAACATAACGTGAGCCAATATTATACATGAGCCGCGTGTAATTATAAACAGTGTGTACCAGGGGCTTCTCCTATTTCTTTTGCATTCGATAGGTATTTACTTCGCAAATTTTGCCAATTTATGTTTTTTGCAAATTTTGGCAATTCATAAGAATTAAGCAAATTAGCCGCTATTGATAATGTTGTTCTCGTGCTAACAACCTGTTATATTTTTATAGAATCAAGGCTAATGGTCGAACGATTCGAAAAGGTGCGAGATACGTATGTACTAAAAACAAATGCTAACTACGGCTCAATGAGCATAAACTGCTACAAAAGAACGTGAATAGGTGTGAAAGATTTGAAAAGTACCTTGAGAAACTAAAAGTTCTGAGGTTATTTCTACCTTAACCATCACTTATTAGGCTGTAGTTAGCAAAAGGCAAAAAGTGCCTTAAGGTAAATTTAATTAAAACGCAAAAAGTAGAGAAGGAAATGGAGCACGTGACCTCACATACACTACATTATGCTGGAAATAATGGATTTTTATTTTGACTTTAATTCTAAAAATTGAGGGTAATTTTTACAACAATTGACGTGGGTCTAAATGAGTTTGTGTACTTCTCAATAAGAAGTTTAAACAATGAAAATTGATGAGTAAAACTACGTAAAGAACCCAATCAGATTATATGTTGATCAACACCTCGAGGTCTAGTATGAAGCCGTGTAAAGACCCGTATTTTTAAAAATAATAAAATTTTAACAATTAATTTAAATTTTGCACTTGAAAATTTGATGGCGCGTATTTAATTTATTCTTCATCATGCATAATTCTTGCTCACACGAATATTTTCATTCGCACACATATGTTGCATATATACCAGACATTTACATACATGAATATCATATTTATACTTTATTCTACATACATTATACATATATATAGGATAAATTACTCTAGTAGTCCCTCAAGTTTAGACTTAGTCTCCCTTTGGTTCTTACCATTCAAAATGGTTTGATCCAATCGTTAACGGCTGTTTATTTTTTTAAACGAAAAGTCAAATGCTAACTTATGTTAGGGGTATTTTGATAACTTTGCCTTTGATCCTAATTGTTACGCACTTGGCCCGTCTCTCTCTCTCTCTCTCTTTCTCTCCCCACTATATTTTCTTTCTACTATTCTAGTAGCTTCGGTTCTCTCTCTCTCTAGTTGCCAACATATTTTCCCGGTGAGTGTCCCTCTACTGAAAACTGCCCTCCCATGGAAGGGGATATGAGATTGGTGGTTTGAATAGTTACTATCATGTGAACCAAAAGGGTTATGACCATATGAGATGTGTTTTCTTTTCCTTTAACCCATTTGGTGAATTGCATCTTTTGCTGTAAATGAATCTTGAATCCTCCTAGTCAATGAAGTACCTGGTATGAAACACTAGGGGGAGGAGGAAGTTGCACCATGAGTTTTGACACTTAATAAGTTACCATACCTTTAAGTTTTCTTTTGAATGTTTTAACATAATAACATAATGTGAAATATACAGAGTCTGAAATAATCGAGATTTAATGAAATCATGCGATAAGATAAGTGCAGAAACAGTAAGAACATGCTTTTAACTAAAAATAGCACAATAGAAATCATCCAAGTAATTTATCATAGGGTATATCAGTTCCAAGTAATCCATAAGTCCTCGACTTGAATATTTTCTAAAGTATGACCACGTCATATAATTCCATCAATTGTTCTAAAAATGACCTCGTCATTATTTGAATAAGATTTTCTAAATCAATGATCTCGTCATATATTTCAAACCAACATTTCTAAATTAATATATCGAGTATGGTGCTCCCAAACGATAACGATCCCGACCACTCGACTAACCGTGCTTCCCAACCACCATGCTCACCAATCACACTGTTTTTCGATCGTCATGTTCCCAATTAATATGATATCCCTAACATTATATTCTGTTGCTATCGCGCTGGAACAATATGAATTTAAAGTTTATACTAGAAGACCGTTAGACTAAAAAGGGCACAATAGGACTAGATATAACTTCGACTCAAGCGTAACTTGGCTACACGCATGATACAACTAAATGACAATGCTTATCACACATTTGGTTAAAGTCAAGCTTGACTCAAGTCGTATCATGGCTAGAAGACAGGCATAATATTCTCACGGGGAATATATCCACAACAACTAATTATATGTCATTATTAGTGTGTTTAACATTCGGGTATCCACAGAATACCCGAAGTATCAGTATTTATTCATTATCTAATAGTCAGATCATACACTTGTAACATTTATCAATTTTATCATCATGCTCAATTGTAACATAGGTATTTTGAGAGACAGTAATTCGAATAAGTAAAGCGCGATGAAATTGAGATGAAATAGTATGTAATGAACATGACATAAACTAATTTGGAAACTAATCTGTTTTATGATCACGTGTAGGTTAACTGTACTCTAACGTATTCTAAATCCTTTGTGGTCTAATGGAACCTAGACTATTTAAATTAAATGACAACTAAGCGTGAGTATTTTTATTCATGAAATGTGCATGTTTGTTTAGGTTAGGGTCTAAATGATCAGAGTGAGCTCATGATATCGTTTAACTAATATCTATCATATCAAGATCATATAATTAAGGCACTCTCATTTAAATAATTGAAATATAACTACGTAACAATAAAATTGATAGATGTAATAAATAAATGTTTATTTAATTTATTCTGAAAAGTTGTTTAATAATATGATACAAGACAAGTATACTTTTGTGCGAGTTAAAATTGTAATATGATTTAATGATACCGTAGGTTTTTATAAATTAATTAAATTGATAATTGATAATTGATAATAATAATAATAATAATAATAATAATAATAATAATAATAATAATAATAATAATAATAATAATAATAATAATAATAATAATAATAGTTCTTATATAAACTAGGGGAAGTTTAATTATAATAACAAAAATATAAAAAAATTTATTAAATTATAATCTAACATTAATAGGGATACAATCTACAAATAATAAAAATATTAGGTAAAATCGAATATATCAAAAACTAATATAATTCTAGTCAAAATCCTATCCGGCAGTCTCTCCAATCGGGGATCTAGTCGTCCGGGTAGGCGGCCCGCTAGCAATCTGACTAGGCGATTGGACATGGAAAATTTCGATCAGTCTCTGCAACTCATGATTTCTTCTCCGGCAAAACTCCGTTAAGGCTAATATTATACGAAAACACTCAAAATGGATTCAAAAGGAGGGGCTTACAATTGGTTCGAAGTCTTGTGAAGTTTCGAATGGTTTCGGTTGCCGGCTTGGTTTGATGAAATTTTCTTATTCTTTCTTCTTCCTTCTCTTTCTCTCATTCTTCTTGCTCCATTAGGTGATGGTGTGAGTTTGGTGAGGGACGGGGCTATTATTTATAGCCAAGAGAGGAGGAGGAGTAAGCGATTGTGATGGATTGACAACAATTTGATTGTGGAGGCTTGGCATAGGGGCGGACATGACAGCTGTAGGTGATGATGGTTTGGTGGTGGATGGGAGAGGAGTTGTGGCTGATGGGAGAGGAGGGGTGTGGGTTTGGTCGGGTGACAGAGGTGAGGTGAGAGAGAGAGCCAAGAGATAGAGAGAGAGAGAGAGAGATATAGGCTATATATGTGTGTGTGTGTATGTGTGTGCGCGCGTCTATATATTGTTGTGCGTGTGTTTAGCGATATACATATATATATTAGTCTAAAGTATATTTATTATACAATATCTAATTAAAAAGAAATTTAAAGGGATATTACATATAAATATATTGTCACGACCCATTCCAATTTGGAATAGATTAGTGACCGGCCAACGAGCTAATCTCGTTAAGGCCTATAACGAATACAGTTAAGGATCTCCAATCTGCCATGCAAAAATTTAAGCCAAAACTAATCAGAGCAAATGGAAACTTATATTTACAACCTCAAAACAAACACCAGGGAAGTGTACATGTTAAACTGAACATACAGATATCCTATAATATCATCCTAAAAAATATCAGCCTAACAGGTGGCCGAACAAGTTCTATCCATCAAACAAAACAAAACATACTGTCTATGCAATATATACAGCCAAAAGTCCTCTATCTCCCTACTGTCCACGACTCGCCTCCTCAGAACCTGGTATGTTGTTTAACAACATCATTAGCATAACGCTAGTGTGAATTCAAATATGAAATTTTACGTGTTTTCCATGTTAATCATATGCACAATGCATGTAACATAATGATCCTGATAAACAAAATTAATGGCATAGTCCAAAAGGTCAAAGCCTAGGACTTCATTTAAGCTTATCTCATTTAGTTCAATTTAAACAGTTGCCAATTGTTCGTAGGTGGGAGCTACCCCCTTATGCATCATCGCATACATGGAATGACGTCATCCATAAACCACGTTGGCCGTGGTTAACAACCTTGTTTCACGCCTCTCGCTATATGCCGTTTTAAACTACTTATCAATATATTAATCGATGTTTTCTTAATTAACTCACAATCTATAGTAGGAACAATTCAATATGATCTAGCACGGTATTTTCATGCTTAAAACAACATATAACATTGAAATATCTCATGTTTTCATGCTTTTAAAATTATACACGTAACAAGTCATATTTGAACTCACTAATATGTCACCGCTTTCACTTCTCGTTCTTTATACCTCGTTTCCTATATCATCAAAGATATCTTACTCAATAACTAAAGTTTAACACTTAAAGATAAACTCAAGCCTCAAGTGTATTTCTTATAACTCGAGTAACCAACTTTCTTAATCCATCAAAAAAAAAAAATATCTCACCGAACGAATCGAGACTCATACAAGGTTGTAATTAGTCTCCTAATATTAAGATATCTATATGAAATAGTTTGGGAGATCACAAGGTAAAATCAAAAGGTTTGGTGTTGAAAATCGTCAAAGTGAACCTCATGACATGTTCTCAGAAATTTACACTGATAGAAATTAGTTTGGAAACCCCATAAAAACATGTCCATAATTCACAAAATTTGACAGGGTGGTAGTTAAGGGTGTTGGGAACATTCAATATGAAGAACCCAAGGCTTGGAGTAGCTTTTAAGTTATGTAACAACTCAGTATAACAGAACTAGTGGAAAATCAATACAGTTTACCAAACATGATGTTTCTTCAAATCTAACAGTTGGAATTGCGTGATTCAAATTGGAAATGTTAAATAAGACGTTGATCTAGCTTTGTTTCAAATTTCATGACGATCCGTAGTACTAAGAGATCTAGGGAAGCTTTTAAAGTCAGAGAGAAAATCTGCCTTATAGCAGAGTTCGAAATGCTATTAAACCAACCATGGCAGATTTGGTTTCTTCCTCTCAAACTTTGAATTTCAATAATTCCCTAAGCTAACTTACTTAAGCGGTATAAATCCAAAATAAACATTAATCTATGTTAGGTTCATAGAAAGTTTGTTACCCAGATTCAATACAAGAGTTAGAGATACAAGAGCTAGAGATATGATAGTCAATCACCCATTTTATTCTTCTTCTTCTCCCCTCCTTTTCTCCTTCTTCTTATTTTTTTCTTCTCTACATTTCCTCTGCCCGATCTCTTCGTAATGCTGTTGTAGAAATGGGAAAAGAGTTGAGCATTTTGGTAGGATATGAATATCACAAAATCACAGCAGGAGGTGTAAAATTGCAAGCTCCTTGGTGTCCTCCTTTGGTAAAACTTAGGATGACTAAGCCAAAGTTTATATCTCTTCTTTTTTTTAAACGTTAAGGTTAAAAAATATGCTAGTATACATATCTATATTTATCTCAATTATATCATATATAAACCTCTCGGTAAAGAAAAAAGCAATAAATTAGTTTTAGGGACTCTTAATCTCGACGGATTGCTCCCTTAAAGTAATATTTGGGTTAACTTTCAGTTATCACTTATGCTTAAAATAAATTATCAAAAACCACCCTTTGCTCTCCGATTATGATTCGATCCAACTTCAAATATCCCTAAATAATTTCGGGATATCTCCTTGTTCACCTAATAGTTACCGAAACGACTTCAAAAAGTCTCCATTTCATAACTCGATCGAATTTTTAAATTCACCAATTTTTTTCTACTTTTCTTTATATTTTCTTTATTTCAGGTCGGGATCTCACATATATAATACAAGTTTGATATAACGTTATGTATATTCACGCACACAAAACTAAAATTATACTTGGAGTAAATAAAAAAAAAAGCTCAAACTATGTATTAAAACTCAGGTCATTACGTGTGTGTGTGTGTGTATATATATATATATATATATATATATATATATATATATATAAAGACAAGAGACTGGATATGATTTACTGAAAGAGAAAATTGGTGAAAAGGGTGGAGTATTTTAAGAGAAAAAAGTTGATGAGATGGAGTTAGGATTTTAAAAAAATAAAAGAGGAGAAGGTTGATTGGATGGAGTTAAGAGTTTTAGAAAATAAAAGAGGAGAAGGTTAATGGGATGTGGTTTGGAAAAGAAAGAATAGAAGAAGTAGTGCGGATTTAGAGAAGAAGAGGAGGAGTATTTATAGGAAAAACGAAAAGTTTGATCCAAGAGTTGAGAGAAAATCAAGAAAAATTAAAGATGGAAGGAGATGGAGTGGGGATGAGATAAAGTAGGTGATGGGATAAAAAGAGTGATGAGATAAGGTGATGGAGGTGATATGTATTTGATAGAATATATATATTATATATATTATGTATATATAGTGTATGTGTATGAAAGTATAAGACACACATATAAATGTAAATTTAAATACACGAAACAAGTTTTAAATACTTGGTTAAAAATTTAATACATGAAATTATAAAATAATTACTCCCTCCGGTTTTTATTTATTTATGAATTCAAAAATACGGGTCCTTACAACCTATTTTCCTAACGAATTTCGTTCTCGAAATTAGAACGTGTCAGAAGCAAAAGGTGTGGGTGATTAGTTCGGATGACGTCTTCTCTCTCTCAAGTAGATTTTTCAATGTTGTGATGACGCCAAAGTACTCAGACAAGATGAATGGTCTTTTCTCGTAAAGTCTTCTTTCCGTGGTCAATACTACGTATCGACTGCTTTTCATAAGTGGTGTATTCATTGATTGTAAATTTTTCGCAAATCTAATGATTCCTCTACGTGGTGATGTCTACTAGAAGATTTGGTCTCCAACGTTGAAGGTTGGAGGTTTGGTTCTCTTGTTGGTGTAACTTTTCTATCTACTCTGTGCTGTCAAGAGTTGTTGTCGGATGACTTTGACTTTCTTTGTGGTCTCCGTACAAGATTTGATCCCAAAAGGCCAGTCTCTCCCACTTTAGTCCAACATATAAGTGATCGGCATGGATGTTCACAGAGTACTTCGTACGGTGCCATCTCGATACTCGCCTGATAGCTGTTGTTTGTAAGCAAATTCCAATAGCGGTAGATGTATCTCCCAATTACGTCGGAAGTCTATGACACATGGTCTGAGTACATTCTGATGGTGGTTGTCCTTGTCTTGGACTTCCATGATCTCCAGGAGTTTTCTAATCTGCTTGAGTTAGACTTCTACTACTCCATCTCCCTTGAAATGACAGGCGACGGTGTTTGTAGAATTTGTTAAGTAAGATGCTACGGTTATGTTGCACTTATGGTCGAGGTCCATGCTACTTAGGTTAGGTAGCAATTAAACAAATACACGAAATAAATTTTAAATACTTGATTAAAAATTTAATACATGAAATTATAAAATAATTACTTGGGTTTTTATTTATTTAATGAATGCAAAAATATGGGCCTTGCAATTTATCTCCCTTAACGAATTTCATCTTCGAAATTAGAAAGTGTTAGAAGCAAAAAGGTGTGGGTGATTGGTTCGGATGACATCTTCTCTCTCCCAAGTAGATTCTTCAATATTGTGATGACGTCAAAGTACTCGGACAAGATGGATAGTTTTTTCTCGTAAAGTCTTATCTCCGTGGTCAATGATACGTATTGGCTGCTTTTCATAAGTGGTGTCGGCATAATTCTTCTGTCTGCTCTATGCAGTCAAGAGTTGTTGTCTAAGGACTTTGATTTTTTTTTTTTTGGTCTCCCGTACAAGATCTGGTCCCAAAAGGCTAGTCTCTCCCACTTTAGTCCAACATATAGGTAATTGACATGTACGTCCGTAGAGTGATTCGTATGGTGCCATCTCGATACTCTCCTGATGGTTGTTGTTTGTAAGCGAATTTCCCTAACGGTAGATGTATCTTCCAATTACCTCGGAAGTCTAAGAACATGCTTTGAATACATTCTGAAGGTGGTCGCCGTTGTCCTAGACTTCCATGATCTTCAGGAGTTATTTGATATGCTTGAGTCAGGCTTCTACTACTCCAGGGTTGGTCTCTCTTGAAATGATAAGCAACAGTGTTTGTAGAATTCGTTAAGTAAGATGCTATGTTTAGGTTGTGCTTATCCATAGTACCGAGGTTTGGTAGTGGTTATACACATGCGTAGTAATTGGTTGAACTCTGTGATTCCTGGTGCAATTTTGGGGCCTTGATGTTGGTTATTGCTAGCCTCCGGCTGTTCATACGAATGGGCGCCGTTGCGTGTCTCTATCATTCTACTATTTAAATATCATAATTAGGTGACAAAGTAAGTGACAAAATATTTCTTGTACTAGGTTATTAAGTATAGATATCCTATTAGTACAACATGTCATATATTCACACAATCTAATAGTAGCACGTATACAAATATGCTAATGCAAAATGCATGGCATGTCTCCCCCATCCTAACATTGCAAAGTATCTAGCTTGGATGGATCCTCGTATGTAGTTAGATATAGGTTTGATAAGTTTGTTCTAGTTGAAAGGTGAAATTATACTTCCTCATATAGTTTCTACAACCGTCGCTGCACCTTTAATCATTCCTTGTGCAATGGTAGTAGGTGAAGTCTTCTCGGTGAGTGATGGCCTCCATGTACGTTCGTTGGCATTCGAATCGACGCGTCACGTGATAATATTCGCCCTATGAGTCCAAACTAAGCCTAGTGATCAAGTCCTATAAAATTTTCATCTTACTTAGTGAAAATTAATAATTTTGATAAAAAAGAAGGACGAATTAACTACAACGTTATCTACTCAAGTTGTGCCCACGAAACTTGATGCTACCCAATAACCCGAGGTCAAGAGGTAGTGAACCTAAAGCTCTGATACAATGTTGTAACACCTCAAGTTTCGGACACGTTAATTTAAAAGAGTAAATTAACAAAAATACCAATATTTCATTAAAATAGGAGTTTGATACAGAAGATGAATGAAATATGTCCGACAAAAGACTTTTACATCAAAAGAATTTATAAGAAAGTTAGAGCAGTCTAAGTCTAATATAGGTAAACCACGGTTCCACTGAGTCTTCTTCCAGATAAACGCCGTCGTGAGATGGATAGTCTGGTTCTACCCCGTCGTCATCAGTACCTAGTATGAAACACTAGGGAAGGAGAAAGTTGCACCATGAGTTTTAACATTCAATAAGTTACCCAGCCCTTAAGTTTTCTTTTGAATATTTTAGCATAATAACATGATGTGAAATATACAAAGTATGAAATAATCGAGATCTAATGAGATCATGTGATAAGATAAGTGCAGAAATAGTACGTACATGCTTTTAAATAAAAATAGCGTAATAGAAATCATCCAAGCATTTCGTAAGTCCTCAACTTGAATATATTATAAAGTATGACCACGAAACGTATAATTCCATCAATTGTTCTAAGAATAACATCATCATTTATTCAAATAAGTTTTTCTAAATCGATGACCTCATCACGTCACGCTTTCATTTTCAAACATAATACATAATCCTATTTATCATTTAAAAACCTCACACTTACTCAAATAAAGCCCAAATCATAATTCCCATAATCCACAATTGATAACGTGTTTCAAAATATTACAATTCATGAGGAGAACTCCTAGCCCACCAAGCCAAAATAACAAATTTGAATTAGTACAGTACGATTTGCTTTCAAATACAAAAGAGGAGTTAGTTTACATCTTTCAAAAATAGGTTCTAAAGATGCTATGTAACTCCTAAGATGAATATCTTCCAAAACATGCACTGCCATGCATCCTTACAATCTATGTCAAGGCTCCGGAACTGTACCTGAAAAATAAATGAGATGAGTCACAATGCTCAGTAGAGACGTCTACACCAATATTATATGAATATACAATGATATGACATGATTCATGAACAATTCATAATAACACGAGTAGCTGATGTGAGCATACATCATTATTCACCTTATGGTAATGTCTACGATGAAATTACATACTACGCTACTCATATCACACAATCCACATATCGTATTCCGATTTCAAATCTATTTTTTCGACTAGTACTTCACCAAACGGTGACTAAACAATGTCAAGATCAACTAGCACATTTTCGAATGGAAACTAGACATATCATTACTAACACATCTCCCGTTGTAGGCTAGCAATCGCACATCTTGAGACGTGGTATACAAATTATAATTCAAAAATCCAATACACAATGTTCACAACATAAGACTAATTTCACAAACATGCGTAATTCGTTAAATAAATTTCCCAAGTAATAGAATTATCATCGATTTATAACCATAACCCATAACCAAAATTAACTAGCCCATAATCTCAAAATAAGGTGAAAACCATCCGTTAAAGTTGCTCAACAAGTCGCTGAAGTGACTGGGATTTTGCTCAAGTCTCTGGAGCGACTCCTGCGATTTCCAGAATCGCCAGATAGCTCGCAACTTGTCCAAATTGGCCAAAAATACAATAATACACAATCTAAACACGAATTCAACCACCAATACTATGTATATATACATAATAAGGGTGAAAAATCCCTACCTCGAGTCTCGAATCGAGTGATTTGATGAAAAATCGTAAACCCTTACTCCAAATGTACTTCGAGCTTCAAATCTCCACTTTCACACTTCGGAATCACGATCAATGTCCTTCGATTATACGCCGAGCATGATAGAAACTAGCAATGTGTGGAAGAAATTTAAAAATGATTAAGAAACCTCAAGGGAATTTTAAAGAGAAGGAGGAACTAAATGTAGTAATAACAAAAAAATTAAATTAAATGGAAACAAAAAATTTACGAAAATAAAGGAGAGAAAATTCTATTTTAGGTGCTACTTTCTGTGTTTTATTTCTATACGAATTGTCTTCATAAAGCACAAATCCGATAAGGACTAATATAGTACTAGTACTTTTCTTAGAATTCCCACATATGTGGAATATGTCAAAGTCCAATAAATCAAAGGGTAAAATGCATTGACCTCCCCTTAGGTTTCTAACAATTGCAGAGATCACTCTTGAGATTTCAAAAAATATAATCATCTCTCCTTTTGAAACTATTAGATCATTATCCATACAGTTAATTTTTATTAAGTTTGTTAGTTTTATCCTTAAATTTGATCATTTTACCTTTTCTTCACACTCATTCCTTTAACATTTTTTTTAATAATTGTTTTAAAGATTTTTCTTGAGATTTGATTTTTTTACTAGAAGTAAGTATTTCATAAAAATAATAAATATTACCGTGGAAAAATCTATAACATTGAAAAATTAAATATTTCAAAATATTGTATACTTGTTTGATAAGGGTATAATAGTAAAAAATTACGAAAACTTTTATTCTAGAAATAATTTTTTTATTTTTTTCTAAATTTTAATCGAGGTGCACATATTAGTCTGAATAAGCTAATTTAATATTAGTAAATTAATTTCTATTTTTGTTGATGCATGAATCAATTATTCTTTGGCCATATATTTTAATTTATTTTTTCACTACAAAAATTCATGCTAGTTTTTCGAATCAAACAATTAAAGAATTTTGCGTGTAGATTTAACAGCGATTTGCACCAATTCAAAGAGTAAGCAATATTTTAAAATTGATGTTAAAATTTTAAAAAGTTATGTGCAAAAGAATTTTATGTTTTGAAGACACCAATTTAGTTTTTTGCTTACTTCTTTGTATCGGCGAAAATAAATTTTAAAAAATATGCACGAAGTTCTTTTAATCTGAAAAAATTAGCATAAATGTTTTTCAAAACAATTATTAAAAAGTATTAAGGAATGGAAAAATAGTAAATTTAAGGATAAAATTAACGGAAGTTAATAAAAACTAATGACAAAAAATAATGATCTAATAGTTTCAAAAGTATGAGAATTGATTGTATTTTTAAAAACCTCGGGAGTGATCTTTACAATTGTTAGAATCCTCAGGGGGGTCATTTCATTTAACCCTAAATTAAATGAATTATCTTCAAAAAGTCCCTCTCCTGTAACTGAAGAAGCCTTGGTGAATCCCATAAGCTCAATCATAAGCTCTTTTAATCCAAAAAAAAATCATTAATCCAAAAAAAATCACACTTTCCCAATCAAAGGCCAGTTATTTACAAATAACAATATCCACCTCAAAGTTCTTCTCGATCCGATCTGTCTTTCTGAAGCCTTTCCTCCTTCTCGTCCTCAGAGAGAGAGAGAGATTAAAGACCAGCTCTACCTTTCTACCCAAATTTTGTTGGGTACTCGGAAGTCTGAAATGGGTATTTCTGAATTCTTCCGTTCTATTGATTGGCAGCATGAATCATACCCAGAATATCAAGATTTCGCAGTCCTTCCCTTCTTTGCTCTGTTCTTCCCAACTGTTCGTTTCTTTCTCGACAGATTTGTATTTGAGGTAATATACATATCTACTTGTATATCTTTGATTCTATCCGTTATGTTCGATAGATCGGTCGTCACGCAAAGAAACTTTGTATCCATATATCGGTATTCTCGGAATTCTTAGCTGGTAATGCCTTAAATATGTGATTTAATAATCATGTTTCAACCTTCATTGCGTTTTACTGTTCAAAAAGATGGTATGTATTTGTTTATAGCAATACTTTTGTCCGTATTGTTTTCTTCCTATGGAAGCTCCCGGAGCAGCAACCTCAAGAGGGACTCTGAGGGAGTGGGGAATGCAAGGTAGCTATTGGTCAACATTGGAACCTTAGACCACTTGAAGGGAAGTCCTGTGGCCACTGGGCTAGCTCCCGTGATTTAGAATAATTCATCTGTTGGTTGTACACATTGTGTGCTGACAGTATGTATTTGTTAATTGTGGAGGAATGCTGGTGGCAGTATGGGAAGCTGAACTTATCTTGAATTTTAGCATTGAATGCTAGCCGCTAGGTTCATCTGTTTTGGTCTAGTTTGTTTTTGTTTTTTCAATTGAAGAGTATATATTGGCACTAAGTAAACAGATAAGCAGACTGTATTTTGAAAATTTTGTTTCAATGTAACAGTATTGCTTAGAGCATTGTGGTTTTGCTTTGTAAACTAGTAAAGAGTAAAGTTTGATGTATCATTATGGATTCTGTTCCTTGCGTGTAATGCCCACGGTAATTGGTTGGCAGTTCACCTTATTTTCTTTTATTTGAAAAATGAAAACCTAATTGTCTTTTGGCGGGCCATGCCAATGGGATTTGATTATCTAGTTTATTATTGTGTATTTCAATTTACAAAGTGTTAGATGGAAACTGGCAAGATGATTAATGAATTGGGAAGGGCTTAGTAAGCACAATGGTTCTCAATAAGGTGCCGGTGTCTCTTTACACGATGGGCACCAGTCAATCTGACATGTTAGCATGCCACATATGATTAATCTTATTGTTGGTAATTTTTTTGGTTACATATCTAATAAGCCAAAATTTCTTGGGTTTCTCCTGAAAAAGGAAAAGGGAGGAGCTGGTACGAATTTTAAGCTAAGAATCAGGAATATGGGAAATGATTGTTAACTAAGACATTACACTGAAGTCCATTAAGCCACACATTAGACTTGTAAAAGCTCACTGGCTTAGACTTGCGCCACTCTAAAATAAGCTGGATACTGTTTTGACACGTAGGATAAACGATTGTTTCTTCGAAAGTCCGAGTTGTCTATCAAATCTTATCTTTGTACACTTTCCATGCTTCCTAGCATGCTAATTAACAGCAGCCAAATCGTGGTAGGGACCTTTCTAATCAACATGATGTCTAACTAAGAAACAATTGAATAAAATCCTCTCTTTTTATTGTTTTGATGCTTCAATTTGGCTATGTAAAACTTATGCAGCATTTTCTTCTCTATGCTCTTCATTATCTTAACTCAATACTTTGCAGTCATTTTCTCATGGCATGTTACCTTCTATTTATCTCTCCCTCGTTCTGTAGTACCTTCATTTTGAACCCAACCACTGTTCTTCATGTGATCGATATCGGTTTCAAATGTTGTTACCCTCGTGTTTTTGTCTTTGTGATCTGGAACATGGTACATTTCCATCAAAAACAGTGAAAATCTTATAACCTTAGCTTTTCGTTAATGTTCTCAAGCCCCATGTAGATATGCAGTAAACCTTAAAGACTTGAAGTCCAAGAAGAATAAATTAGGGCCACACATTTTTGGAGGACCATGACATTAGGGAAGATGAAATGCATGCTCTCATGGTTATTTTACAACTCACATGTTTGGATGAGATGACAATTGCATATGCATTCTGGGCTACAATGATTTAGTAAATCTCATTGGATAAAAAAGAATAATACTGCATCCCTAATATAGCTTGTCTTGTTCTAGCTACTTAGTAGGAATTCGGAGAAACCTTTTATGACTTTACCAAAGAGCTTCTGTTGCATTCCTGCTCCCTTTGTCTCCCATTTACAATTCTGAAATGTAAATAAGCTGCTCTAAGCTGTGGGCATCATGTTCCACCTCTCCAGTTTTCTTCATTGTCTAGCTCTATAGATCAGTTCATAATGGATCTTCATATTGCAGAAAGTCGGTAGACAATTGATATTTGGGAAAGGACAGCAAACTATAGCTGTTGAGACGGATGTGAGAAGAAAGAAGATAAGAAAGTTTAAAGAGTCAGCATGGAAATGTGTTTATTATCTTTCAGCTGAGCTTCTGGTGCTGTCTGTTACTTATGACGAACCTTGGTTCACTAACACAAGTTATTTTTGGGTGGGGCCTGGAAACCAGGCCTGGCCTGACCAAAAAAATAAGTACGATTTTGAACTTCCATTCGTTGACAATTGTTAATTCAAGCAACTGTATTTGCTCCGTCCTTGACTTTGTCCAGGTTGCTAATTTTTCCAGTGACTACTTTGTGGAATATTCAGGTTGAGGTTGAAAGCAGTATACATGTACACCGCTGGCTTCTACACCTACTCCATATTTGCTTTAATTTTCTGGGAAACAAGGCGTTCTGACTTTGGGGTGTCAATGAGCCATCATGTTGCAACTCTCATTCTAATTTTGCTTTCTTATATACTGAGGTGCGTTAATATATTAAGGTATCTTTACCTCGATTAGAGAATCAGATTGATTGACAAATCCAAGGGTACCCATTTCCTGCATTTGTTTGGAGCTTTCACTGTCAGGATTAAATATCATTCGGATTTGAAGTCCCACAAAATGTAGGATATAAATTACATGGGGCGGTGAGGGATTAATAAACTTGTCACCATTAGTATGGTAAGAATACTCATCCTATATATCCCTCCACTATTGGCCAATCATAAACAGGGCCTATAATCACGAAGAAATGAGTTGAGAGATGTTATCTTGTACCTACAAAAAGATTTCAAACTATCATCTATATACACATTGACCCCTCGTGGGCCTATGGCTGCAATACCAGCCTTACCTGAGGTCATTGACATGTTATTTCTAAGAATGGGAAAGTCATTTTAGAAGACTTTGAGTGTAGCTCCATTAGACAAAAGAAAAACCAGATATCAGAACTTTAGAAATTAATCTGTAATTAATATACCACTTTACTTGTTTCCTGTGTCTTCTGCAGGTTTGCTCGTGCTGGCTCAGTTGTTTTAGCTCTTCATGATGCTAGTGATGTATTTCTGGAAGTAGGAAAGATGTCTAAATACAGTGGCGCAGAAACTCTGGCTAGCTTTGCATTTATTCTTTTTGTTTTGTCTTGGATCCTACTTCGCCTCATTTACTATCCATTTTGGGTACTCTGGAGTACCAGGTGAGCATATTGTAATTGGCTATGTAATCATCAGTAACTTCTTTGGTCCTTATGTCTAGTATGATTAGGTTAAAATAATAACAGGAGCCCCATCATGCCTTTCATCAATTTAAAATCTTGATAACCACAATGCATCAGAAGAGCTGAACTTCTGCAGAGCCCAGTTTTGTTTTCCATCAAATTTAAAATCTTGACAACTGCCAAGGCATCAGAACGGAGTAACTACTGAAGGAAGCAATTGTAGTCAGCTTAGTTTATTTTATGTGTATTCTAATTCCATATTCATCATTCCTGGAATTCATTGTGGAACCCATTTTATTCAGTTGTATTATTTTTTTTTCGCTCATCATGGCATTAATAGCAGTAGCACATATTTTGCTTATCTATTAGTGTGACTGCATGATTAGAAAAGGGTGTTGGTGCATTAAAAGATATATATACCTATGGAGGGTTTTATAAACAATTATATATAGGATACATAAATAATCGAGTATGCAGTACTGAATGTGCCCAGAGATTCAAGATTACTTGGTTGTGCTATTGGTGGTTCAACAGATTTCGGAATGCCTTTTCTGATTAAACACGTGGTTTAGAGTTCAGATTCATAAATTCACTTTAATCACTAGAATCTAACATTAATTTAGTAGGCTGTCAACTATTAACAAATTTTTTTTCGGCGAATTGTGTAATTTAGAAGTATAGATAGTTGGCTTTTACTGGATATCTCTGTGAACAGCTAAGTGTGATGTTACTTCATTGGAAGTTGAGTACAGTTAGTATCCTAAGTAGTAATCCTTTATATTCAAGAAGTACTTATATTCAGATTCTCCTTGATATCAATGTTAATAGTATTTGACCTCAAGAATCTCCTATTCTTAGGTGAAAGATAGGAGGTTCAAAAGATAGGTAGATTGACTTTAACTTTTCTTCTACATTTTGAGGTGGGAGAATCCTGTTTGCCGTAAAAATCCCTCATTAATCTAAAAGAGAGATTCCAATTTTAACACCCCTCTCTTTTGAATTCTTATATATTTCCATCCGTTACTACTTCCCACATGGCATTCTCTTTAACTTCACAATCCTTCTATGGTGATTCTGACAGCATAAAAAATCATCGATTTAAGTAAATTGAAAAGGAAAACAGTTAAGTTCTAAACCAGCCATGGATGATGATGCTCATATCTTGCAAATTGCAGTCTACATTTGGGAAAAAAAAAAAAAAAACTCTATTGAAAAACAGTTTTTGGGTAATTCATTGTACTTAGGAATTTCGTAGAAATGAATTACTAGTGCACTGTATGAATCCAACTAGTTCCTCCCTGTTTCCTCAGCAATGTCTATATTCTGTAACACTTGTGTTTGTCGCATCCCCTTTTTTTGGTTCTTTTTCTAAGGGTGTAGTAGATGCACTTGTGTGTGGCTATGAAGTCTAGGTATTGGGCCTCCCATCACCCTCAACTTTAAGGTATAGGGATGAATATCCAAAAGTTGGCTATTCGTTCGTAGACATATCCTAAACTCCTAATCTTTTCATTATTTATTATGCTGTGTTGTGTCCTGTTATCATTAATATTAATATTAATATTGTAACTAAAATTTAACTGGATAAAGAGGCAAATGGGAATTTCTGTGTCTTATCCATGTGAGAGAGGTTTATACATATTTTCTTCCTATCAAATGTGAGTTTTTTTTCCTCAAACGAATGTAAAATCCTAGAGGATCCAAATATCAATTCTGGCTACCCTTACAATTGTCATATCCTGTTGCGGTAGGGGATATAGGGAATAGTGAGTCCCTGTGGCACTGCTTTCTGTTGTTATTGTTTTATTGAGAGGGGCTTGTAGCCTTATATCATTCAAAATGTTTTCTATTTATGGGTTTTTGTGATATTTGTCATTTTGTCCATTTGGCAGTTATGAAGTTCTCCTAACCTTAGACAAGGAAAAGCACAAGGTGGATGGACCAATTTACTATTACGTGTTCAATACTCTTCTTTTTTGCCTGCTTGTTCTTCACATTTATTGGTGGGTGCTAATGTACCGAATGCTTGTCAAACAAATACAAGCAAGAGGCCAACTTAGTGAAGATGTTCGATCTGGTAAGTGAATATTAGCTTAGACTCTCATTACTTTATGCACAAATTAGAGTGCTTTTTTAAGCTGATATTTTGCCAGAAATGGTAAGTGTAGCTAGATGAGAAAATAATTAGCTACAATGATTTTTGTGCTTGGTAAGTTCATGTCTGATACAAACTGGCTATATCTTTTGTAGGTTTTACAATTCATGAGGTGATATTAATTCTTATATGGGTATTCAAAAAAGATGGGTATATGTAATAGTACTGTACTTGTAAACTTACATAAAGAAATAAGGTCTAGTTTGCGCATTTGAATACTTTGGGCATATATTGGGTTCACTTATAATAGAAAGTAATCTCGAAAACTTGATGTTCCAAAACATATTCACCGTTTTTGTACAATGTTGATAGTGATCTTCAGAAGGCCCGACTTATGTTGAATCTGGAGGTAATGGGTACCTAGACTTACCAAAGGGAAAAGTAAGAAAGAAGAGTTAGGGTTGTGAACGTGATGTGGAGCCACCTTAGAGTTCTTTCTAGTTGATTAGTCTATCTCCTGCCCCACATGGTGAAGTGGGTTTCTTTTGCTGGCACTTTTAAAGTGCATCCCATTCATTTGATAACCGGCAAAGAGAAAATTCAAGAGAGAGAAAACAGAGTGAACTAACTAGAGAGAGAGAGAGAGAGAGAGAGAGAGAGAGAGAAATCTTGTTTCAGCTACTTAAAAGTATTTCCAGACAGCACATTACTAGGTTCCATACTGTGGAAAACAAAGTGAACTAACTAATTTGTGGTTACTACAAATGTGATGACTGATCTACATTGGCCCGAATAGAAATGGTTTATATGTGTTCGCTCTGTATAACTTGTGTTATTTAAATTGTTGAGCTCTGTTAAAAATGATAGAGGAATTAGGAAAGAAAGATTTGAAAGGAGAATCGTACTGTTCTATTTTTCTTTTTTAACCATCAAATACCTTCATGATGAATCTCTTTGTTTGTTTTTTGTGATCTTAATTGGATGTTTCTAACTTGTGCAGACTCTGAAGGTGAAGACGAACATGAAGATTGATCAGTATAATGAATTGCAGTTATTGATTGATACATGTGAAGGTACTGTGAAGTCTGTTAGAAGGCATTTCAACGTCAATGGAAGAACTAGTACATCATTGCATTGTCACCGGACAAATTAAGAAGCATGGATGCATCTACTGGCTTACTTATCCGTGTCCGACACCTATGGAAACCGACATGTTCAGGCACACTCCCAACACGTGGTGGAACCAAATGTGTCTAAATATTTTGTTGTTTATATATCCCTTCCCTTTGATGAAATTACCATATACCTTCCTTCTAACTTTATAGATACCTATAATGCGTGCTTTTTTATTTAATGTCTCCCTTGTGTGTCTGCGTCCTGAATTTTTTGAAAATAATGTGTTGCATGTGCATATATCGTATCTCGTGTTAGTATATATGCTTCTTAGCGCACCAACATTCCTATTAGTCGTGGAACAGGAAAAATCTCTGTTGTGAGTATCCTAAGATGTAATCTAGGTCAGATCCAATTTCCATGGAATGTTCAAATGTTCCATAATGATCATCTTGATTTGTATGCTTCCGTATCGTTTAACTGGACTGAGGAAAGAATTCCTTTCGGTGATTCTTTTTGCAGGTAGAGAACAGTGGAACATTTACGCGTTCATAAATGCCAGCCCAGTGTTGATATAAGATCTGTATATTAACTAGTGATAAGATGCAGAAGCAAGTCAAGGAGGGTGCAAGGGGTAACTATGATCATGTTATTCATCGCATAAGCTTCTGTCTCTGCTGTCTTCGAGAGGAGATTGTCACGAGGAAAGTTTTGAGTATTGCGATGAATTTATTAGGCTCTCCGTCATCTTCATGTTTCTTCTTCTTCCCCTGTTTTTATTACCTATAAACCTTGTTGTGACTAATTTTTTTGATCTCATATGCATGGTTTGTAGTCTTGGAGAACACGAGTGAACAGATTTTTAGCCTAGCAATTTTTGAGTCACTTGTTGCAGATTGAAGCCACTTGCAAATTTGCTGGCATTCGCCGCATTCCTATTATTGAAGGCAAAGACAATTAAGTAGCTGAGAATAAAACCTACAAAGCAGGTGGGAGGATTCGAGAGACAAGTTTGAGGGCCGGATTATTTTTTTGAAAGGATTGGAAAATATAGCATTAAGGATGGGGATTGCTATTGAGAAGGAAAAGAGAGAAATAAAAGTGTATATGGTGTTAACTAACCTTAACACATGAAAACTTATATTTATATAGACAGCGTTTGAATACAAGATTTCACATAAACTAATGTGGACTGGACTTTATTTTAACTCCTTTTCTCTAATATTATAACACTCTCCCTTGAGCCGAAGAGTAAATATTAATAAGTCTCAGCTTACCACAAAGCAACTCTAATAGTGATTTGGACAACGGCTTAGTAAACATATCGGCTAACTGGGTATTGGTGGACACGAAAGGAGTATCAACATCACTAGTCAATTTCTCTCGTACAAGGTGACAGTTTATTTTGATGTGTTTAGTCCTCCTATGGAATACTGGATTGAACACTATGTGAATAGCAATTCAATTATCACAATACAGATGTACCAGCAATTGCACTAAAAATGTTATCTCCTCAAAAAGTGAATGCATCCACACTATTTCACAAGTCATGTGAGTTATAGCTCTATACTCTGTCTCAGTACTAGACCGTGCAACTACCGTCTGTTTCTTACTTTTTCAATTAACAATGTTTCCACCAAGAAAGAGAATATCTTGGGGTGGATCTTCTGTCAGATGGACTTGTTGCCAAATTAGAGGTAGTTAAGACCTTAACACGTAAGTATCCACTAGTACGACAAAACAGACCACGTCCTAGATAGGCCTTAAGATACCTCACAATTATCTAAACAGCTTCCTAGTGTGAAAGATGATAAGCAGAAATAAATTGACTAACCAAGTGAACTACAAATGACACATTCAAACAAATAACAATAAGCTAATTCAGTTTTCCAACCAAGCGACAATACTAATCTGGATTAGGCAGCACTCCCCTTGATAAACGCACAATTTGACATTAGGATCAATAGGAGTCCCAACAGGCTTCGACCACAATAAGCCAGTCTCATCTAGAATATTCAACACATACTTTCTCTGCGATAGGTTAATACCATCCTTAAAATGTGCTATTCCAATACCGAAGAAATATCTCAATTTCTCTAAGTCTTTGGTATGGAACTGACGTTGTAGAAAAAGTTCCAGATCATCAACACATTTCTTATTATCACCTCTAATAATAATATCATCTATATGGACAATCAATAATATTCTCACTTGATCAGATGCGGGAGAAAAAATAAAATGATCAGAATGGCAGCGCTTCATGCCAAAACGTAGGACAATATCACTAAACTTGTCAAACCAAGCATTTGGAGATTGTTTAAACCCATAAAGAGCTTTCTGAAGGCGGCATAAATGAGAGGACTCTCCCTGAGCAACAAATTCAGGTGATTGCTCTATATAAACTTTCTTAATGAGATCGCCGTGCAAGAAGGTATTTTTGACATCTAACTAAAAGAGGGGCCAACCAAGGTTGGCAGCAAGGAAGATAAGAAGTCAAACGAAGCCGAGCTTAATAATCGTAGAGAAGCTTTTGGCATAGTCGACATCATAAGTCTGAATATAATCATTGGCCACAAGAAAAGTTTTTTAACGCTCAACAGTCCCATTAGGATGATACTTCATAGTGAACACCCACCGACACCCAACAGTAGACTTGCCAAAAGGAAGTGATACCAACATCCAAGTATGATTGCTATGAAGTGAAGACCTCTCCTCTTCCATAGTTGTCCACCACTTAGAAATAGACATGGCATTTTGAATAGTGGCAAGAACAAAAACAAAGGACATAGAAATAGAAAAAGCAAGGAGAGATGGAGAAATGTGATCATAAGAGACAAATTGAGCAATGGGATGAGAAGTAGTACAAGTACGAAATACCTTTTCGAAGGGCAATGAGTAAAGAATCTAGAAATTGGGGCGCTAGAGCAGGAGACAAAGAAGACGACGGATCTCGCGACGGAGGAGAAGAATCAGCAGAGAGCGGAAGCAGAGCTTGAGAACCTTTGGGATGGCGAACATATGCCTGGAAGGGTGGACGGGGGAGTAGTGGAAAGGGTGCAGCCTCTCAAATATTTTTGGAGGCCAGCAGGTCCTCGTAAGAAGTAGAGCCTGCAAAAAAGGGTATAGACTCATGAGAAGTAACATCAGCATGCACATACTGTCTTTGAAGTGTAGGGGAATAACATTTATCCCAATCAAGATCTAATGCATGAACATAACATGTGCACCTGAAAGCCTTAGGAGGGAGTGATTAAAGTGGGTGATAAGGACACAATAAAGCATATGGTATTTGACCACCTAAAACAGTAGAGGACATCCTATTAATAAGGTAACCGGCAGTAAGGGATGCATCACTTCGTAAAATTTTGGAACATTCATTTGCAATAAGAGAGCACGAGTGACTATCAATATGTGGTCCAATTTGTGTTCAAAATTCTATTTTGCTGTGGAGTTCGAGCACAAGAGGAATGGTGTAAAATTCCATGAGCATTCAAAAACTATGATAAAGCATGACGATAATATTCACGGCAACTCCCTCTCTCCCGTTTCAAGACATTCCTAGTCGTAAAATGTGTTGAGAATCTCGACGCACAATCCTAAGGCATGATCGTTTGGCCAGAAACATATTGGGATAGAAGGAATGAAAATTTTGAAGATAGAGGAACCCATGAGCTTGAGGAGAAACAAGAAGAAAACTTGGGTCTCCCTCTAGATGTCTCTTAAAATCGTCATTCTTTTCTTTTCTTTTCTTTTTTGGCTAACCTATATTTGGTTCAATAAAGCCTCTAATCTGAGTGATGAATCTCGCTATTTACTAGCTATGACTCAATTAAAACTAATTCAAAATCGTATGAATTGGCCCAATTCAAAAATTAATACACGCAGGTTAAAGTCAAATTTCAAATGAAAGATTTTTTAAAATAGTGATTTCACTTTTTATTTCACACTAAATAGGACGTGCCCTCCAAAATATCTCTCTCCCTTACACACACACAATGTGTGTGTGCGCGCGCGCGCGCTTTAGTGTGGTATTGTAAAGATGCACTAATCCTGATTTGATTCATCTCTTTGATCTAAGTCATTCTTGTAACCTATACAGAGAAATCAGTTATAGCCACCCAGCCGTCACCAGCCGAAAAACACTTCGATACTTAAGTTAGAACACATGGGTTGAAAGCACAAAAGTGATTGTACTTGCGTACTTGATTTTGTCTTCTGATCCCATATTTATAGGTCATCAAGTAACTTAGTTTGGTAATTGAATATCTTGGGATCCTTTCCCTAATTTCATATTGCCAAATTCGTCCATTACCTTACAACACAATGAGTTTCCTAAACAAGAACATATCAAGATGTTGCACTTTCCTATTCAGGTTTTGTCCAATTCTTGACGATCTTGGCCACATACCGAATGTTCGATCGGCTAAGTAGCATATCGTCAGCCTCGCACTGAGCCCACCTCACCTCGACAATCTGTCGTGGCAACAACCCGCACTATCGACATGACCCATATCATCATGGGCCTAGCCAGCTATTCGGCCTATCATCTCAAATACGGGTCGATTCGACAACTCAGCCCACTATAATAGCCCCTTAACATGGCGTCGACTTGGCTGACAGTTGGTTGACTCATGTGCCCAAAATGACAAAGCTATTACATGCTGGCGTGTAGTGATCACTGTTTGGTTAAGTGTCAGAGCGACGATTCATTTTGCATGTGTCGTCTCAGTCTCATTAATTATCGTTTCTTGGGATCTTGTCATGTGGAGTATATCGAAGGGCCCAAAGTTGCCCTGCTTCATTTCTCGCGCCCCCTTTCGCTCTCCCATACCTATCTTTTGGTGAGCAGAGGGAGTTACTCCTTCCTTCTTCCAGTCCTTTTCATCTTCCTCTATTTTTTCCCTATGAGTCATGTGATCTCTATTAGCAAGCGGTGTATGAGCAGTTTCAGTATCAAACCGAGGTAATTCAATCATTTTCCTCTATCTTTACATGTGTTTTCTCATTTTTAGAAGTTTCATGTTTGCATTTCGAATTTTTGGGCACTTTTAAAGCACAAACAGTCACTCTTTGTCGGCCTTGTCACGTCGTTTAATATGACTTTAAACTTTTTTATCAGTGTTCTGCTAACCTATTAGGCATCAGTCCTCCATGTTTGGTATTCTTACCCTTCCATTCCTATGCCTTCGCTAGGTTTTCTCTCATGACGTCGAAGAAGAAGTCAAACAAGTATTGAGATATTTTTGCCAATGAATTCTCAGTTTAGCCCTTCAAGAGCTGTCACTCCATCCCGGATGTTGTACATCTTATCCTAAAACTGACGGGTGCCATGCTTGAGCCTCAGCCATATGGTATTCACTTGCCAATAATGGCAATTATCGAATGGGGGTTTCGTTCCCTTCATCCCTTGCTCCGCCAAGTCTACCATGAGCTCAACCTCACTACCTCTCAGGTATTTGTAAATTTCTTTAAAATAGTCATGTTAGCTATCCAATTAGTAGAGCTTTTCAAACTCAACTTCGAGTTCTGCGACTTGTTTTGGCCTCTACTACGTTAGCAAGAACACAAGGTCTAGCTGACATCACCTCATGAGCCGAACAAGGTATGGCCCATTAATCTTAGATCTACTAGACATCGATAAATCCGCCAATGACAATGTTGCGGTAATGGGCAACTTTGAATTCAGCCTTGACAAAGAGAGAAAAATAGTACTATATTCCTCGCATGAGGGGTGAGCTAGGTAAACACTTGACCGTTGATATCCTATTTGATGTTCCCGTCTTTTTCATTCGATTCTAATGTTTGCTATCTTATTTTGCAGATCACGACGTTGTGCCAACCTTTTCTGATGAGTTTGATCTAACAAGATGAAGAGCGACCTTTAAAGTTGCGCCACATTCCCTAGAGGTCGCCAATGTACTCAATTTTCTCCCCTATTATTCCTATACCCCACAAGACCGACGCGCATAAAAGGCTAAAACCAATGGCCAATTAAAAAGATACTTGAGCCATCCTTTTGCCCCTTCACAAGATAGCGAAGAGATCAAAATGGAGCATCTAGTCGGAATGAGCCGTCACCCTAAGAGCATCGCCCAACTTGTGTTTAGCTCTACCACCTAGAATTTGCCTCCATCCACGACCCCTCCTCCTACAAACAGCCCTAGCAACCCCCTGGCTCAGCCAAAAAAGAAGGCTCAAGTGGGGAAGGACGAGAAGTATGTATTGATGAAGCAGGCGTCCACTACTTCTCAATCAGCTTCGATTGACACGACAGTCAGTGTTCCAAAGGAACTAAAGGATGCTTGCCCATGGAGATTGAGGCTTAGAGTTGGCAAGAGGCCTCTCCTTGACTACAACAGATCAAGGGGTGGCTCAGACTCTTGCTCTCTCAGTTCTATTGCCGAGAGATGCAAAACTGCTTTTGATCGAGATAAAGACCATTTACACGAACGCGCTCAAGTCCTTCTTCTTGGTAAATCCTCGTTTGTTCCTTATTTTTACATTCTGTCAAACACTTGTCCTGATCCTTTTTCCTTAAAATCTCAAAGAACGGTCAGCACCTGTTGGATGACCGATTCATGAATCGCTTAAGAGTAGCAGCCACTCTAGTCAAATTTTTGTGCCTTTTTAAGTGTTGATGGCCGACTGAGTTGTTAGATTGCCATAATTTGGCTCGGATCGTCCTCAATTTTTCTTTAGGTCACCAAGTAATTGAGGAATTATTCAGATCCGACGCCGAATGCACACTTGGAAGCATTCAGTCTCAATAGATGCTTATTCAATATGTCAAACACTTATTACAAGTCTTCCAAGTGGTTCTCACTCTCAATGCTCTTTATCACCAAATCATCTATATAGATGTCTACAGTATTGCTGAGCTATCTCTCCAACATTTTAGTGATTATCTATTGGTAAGTAGCTGCTGACATTCTTCAAGTTTAAGGGCATCAGCTGGTAGCAATAGAGGCCCCTTGGCATGATGAAAGCTATCTTATCCTGATATGGGCCGAGCATGGCAATTTGGTGGTAGCCCCTATAGGTGTCTATGAAACTCATACGTGCATGTCCAATCGTCGTGTTGACCAGCTAATCTATTTTTGGCAAGGGAAAGATGTCCTTCGAACACGCATCATTTAAATTCGCATAGTCTACGTAGACCCTCCACTTACCATTTTTCTTCTTGACCACAACGGTGTTGGCCAATCAAGTCAGATACTAAACTTCTCTGATTGCTTCAGACTTTAACAGCCAATCTATTTCTTCAATAACTGCTTTAGTATGTGATAAGGCTGACCGATGTGCCTTTTGAGCAACAGGTTGACACGCTTGATCAACGTTGAGATGGTGACAAATAAAGCTTGGATCTGCTCCAAGTATCTCATAAGGATTCCACGCAAACACCATTATGTTCTTTTTTGAAAAATAATCATTTCTTCAATTTCTTTCCCGACCAAAGATGAGCTGATGAGAAATAACTTCTCTTTATCCTCTTCATCTGGAGGGATTGTGACTAGATCTTCGACCGCCTTCTCAATGGCAGGGGTGCCCGACCTCTTCCAGGACTAGTAGGTTGGACACTTTAACCTAGTGAACTTGTTCGAGAGTTGTCATGCTCTTCACAACAACAATATAGCATTGCTTGGCTGCACTTGATTTTCATAGATACTCTCTACTCCCTTTGGCCCGATGAACCTCAGGACTTGATGATATGTTGAGGCTACTCCCCCAAGCTTGTGTACTCATTCCCTACCGACAATTGCATTGTATGGTGATAAAACGTCCACTACTATGAATTTCATCGGTACAATTATCAAACTTGTAATGACCGAGATGGTGGACTTACCGAGTTGCCAAACTGGAGCCCCATTGAAACCTAATAGATGTACTTTGATCAGTTGGAGATTAGCTTCAGTGTAACCCATTTTTTGAACAAATTGTAATACCTTACTTTGATCAAACTATCGAGATCGACCGACACTCCTTTGATAAACCACGTGTCAACTTTTATTTTGATCATCAGAGCATTGTTGTGTGGATACCAAACTCTCTTCAAATCCTTTTCAATAAACGAGATCACTCGTTCTGGTTCGGCTCGGCTCTTCTTACGAGTTGGCTATATACTGATTGCCTCTTTCCCTATAGCAGGCAATTGCAATCCAGTCTTAAGCTTTTTCTTTGCGGCCTAATCCACCATACCATGGATCATGTGGATTGTACGCACCTCCTCCATTTTGTCGGCTTGGTCATTATTATTCTCGGGTATTGTTGTCCTTATTTTTCTTTGTTGATCCATTCCTTCAAGTGCCAGAAAGATACTAAGTGGGCTTTGAACTATCGGCAATTCATCGTCAAATTTCCCCGGTCCTTATGATACGAACACTGAAGTCGCTGATTCCTTGATTTCGACTCCTCCATCATTTTATTCAGCCACTTGAAGAATAGTTCATATTCTATCTTCCTTATCAGTTGGTATCGTTGTATTTTAAAAATGTCTTCTCAGTCACAAACTCAAATGGCTTGGACTTCTTTATGTCTCTATTCCAAACAACGTTCGTCTCCAGTCGATACTATTTGCTTCCTTCAATTTTACTCGTGGTGTTCTGTTTGGCCTGTTCCTCTCTTCTTTTGCCTTTTGCAGTTGAACGTGCAACTCAATTCACCTCATGACATCGTCCATGTCGATTAGAAGGATAAGCAACATGTCCTCAAAGATCATACTCTTTGTATCAAAGGCGAGCTTAAATGACGTAACAACAATCTTGAGGTCACATTCTTCTATCTCATTATACAACTCCTAGTATCAAGTTGCATATTACTGAAGGAATTCTGACTTAGCCTTCCTCAGACCAAGCAAAGCATTAACCTATTTCTTCACTTTTAAGCTTGAGATGAACTGAGCTGAAAATGCCACACACAAGTCTTTTTAGTAAGAAATTGACCTTTTTGGAAGCTTGTCAAACTACAGTAAACTAAGTTTCTTGGGATTGGAGGAGAACAGCTCGCACATCAAGACATCATTAGTGGAGAAAAGGGACATCATTTGTTTGAAGGACAATGTGGGTATAAGAATCTATTTTTGGCTCGTACTTGTTAAACATGGGGTGGGTGATTCATGGTGGAGGTCGGACCGACTCAATTTCCAAAGTGAATGGGAAGGAGATGAGCCATTCGTGAACAATTTTTTACCTCAATTGAGCCAGCACGATACCGCAAGTCGGCCCTCGATTACCTATCATTTTCGCTCGATCCAACCTATCTCCCAGATCCTTTCCTTATCGCTTGTCAATTCTACCAATAGCCGGCCCAGGTGCCAAACTGTTGTCTACTTCTTGGTCTCTCAGCCTTTGCAGTGTTAAGACCCTACAGTCCTCTCGGTGAGCACCGTGCTGTCATTTCAGTGTTAGAGTTTGCAGACAACGCGATTTGTTACCACCATTACGACAGTTTTCCCCTTCAATTTTAGAATCTAGCATGTGAGGCACTACGCTCGCCTAGCCTACTCACACACTTACCCCGATAGAGGGCTCTTCCTCCTTGGGTGCCCTCTCATCCTTTGTCCGGCTAGCCGCCGACACCTGAGACTTTTATAACTTTTTTCTTAGTTGAATAACTTTAAAATGGAGGCTATCGAGAGCTTAATCCCTCTTCTCTAGATCACGCTCCTAGGCAAAACTGTCTGATGTAATCCCGGATAGTGAATTCCCATCGGTGACTTGGGACTCCTGAACCCAACCTCGTCGATCAATGGTCCTTTCTTGGCAATAGCAGAGGGCCCCGTGGGATCCTTCTCGTTGATCCTAGTTGTCCTGACATCATCAATGGAGACCCTGTTATCGTACTAGTCAGAAAAAGTGGCTTTCGTCCCAGTGGAATTGTCAACTGTGGGGTTGTGAAGATTCACCAATCTTGATTCAATCTCCTTGATCTAAGTTGTGCATGTAACCTATGTAGGGAAACCAGTTAGTGTCACCCGGCCATCGCCAGTCGGAAGACACTTTGATGCTTAAGTTAAAACACGTGTGGTAAAAGCACAAAAGTGATTGTATTTATAGTTGACAGAGTTTCTGATTTTGCTTTCTAATTCCCATTTTATAAGTTATCAAGTCCTTAGTTTGGTAATTAAATATCTTAAAACCATTTCTCTAATTGCACATTGCCAAATCCAGCCATTACCTTGAAACGCAATGAGTTTTCTAAACAGGAACATACTAAGATGCTGCACTTTTCTATTCGGGTTCGCTTCAATTCCTGAGGATCCTGGCCGAATATTCTATCAGCTAAGTGGCATGTAGTTTGCGGGATCAGGGGGCCTGCTGTGCAGCCCCGCACAGCAGCTCCCACTGTGCATTGAAATAACGTAGTTTTGTACTAAACGGCATAGTTTTGATTTTTATTGTAAAAGGTTTATTTGGCTGAAATTTTGAACAGAGAACTAATGACAGTGAGATAAGAAAAGCACAAAATATTATTCTAAACTCCTCAATCAACTAAGCTGAAAGTTATCAATCAACCAGAAATCCCCTAAAGCAAAAGACCAACTAATAAATCACATGAAATTTTGCAATTGACAAAACATATGCACAAACATTCATATATATACACATCTTCATTACATACATACAAGCAAATTATCTCGGATTGATTCGATCAGATACTCTTGGAACGCTTTGCTCTTACAATTGGGAATGGACTCAAACTGCTTTGCCGGCTATTTCTCAGACAAAGCTTTGACGTGAAATTCAATCATACCCAAATCTGAATTTGCAGTCATTCCAGTTACGGGAACCCACAAGAATAGCTTCTTAGCTTGAATACCCAAGACATCGGAGACCACCCGTGACTCATCTTCCCTTTGAGCACCTTGTCATAGTACACGAGCTCATCGTCGAATTGAACATAACAGGATCGATTGAGGTCGATGACGAAAGATCGGTTGGAGGAGATGGGGTAAGAGTTGACGATGTTAGGGATGAGGCCTTTGGGGAATGCGTATTGCGGGAGGAGGTCGTGGATGTCAGCGATTGAGTTTGTGGACGGAAGGTGGAGACTAGAAATGGTGTGTCTTGGTATAGAGAGAGAGAGAGAGAGAAGAGATGGGTGTTGGAGAAAAAAGAGGAGAGAGAAAAGGTATAGAGATTAATTGTTTTTTTCCACTATAAAACGACGTTGTTTTGAGTGGGTTTCCTCATCAAAATTTTAGCCAAACATGCCCCTTATAGTAAAAAACAAAACTACGTCGTTTAGTACAAAATTGCACCATTTCAATGCGTAGCGGGGACTGTTGTGCGGGACTACACAGCAGGCTCCCTGAATCTGTCGTTGGCCCACGCATTAAACCTGTCTTAGCTTGGCAATCTATCGTGGCAATGGCTCGCTGACCGATGCGACCCATATTATCCTAGGCCTAGCTAGCTATTAGGCCATCATCTCGGATATGGCTCTGTCTGATAATTCGACCCACTATATTTGATATAGATATGCATCTTTATATATCTTAAATAGTAGGGGTGAAATCGGTTCGGTCCGGTCGGTTTTTCCGGCCACAACGGACCGAACCGATCGGTTCGGGGAGGATCCCGGTGGAACCGACCCCGACCGAAAAAATAATAAACCGAAGTCGGTTCGGGGCTATTCAGTCCGGTCGGTTTTTTCGGGTTTTTCGGTTTTTTCGGTTTTTTCCGGTTGGGCTTGAATTTGGGCCTATATTAATTTTGGGCCATAAAAAATCAATAAAAATAAAATTTTGGCCATAAAAATACAGTGTAACCCTTAAACTTTTAGGGTTAGAACGGTTCGGTCCACAACAATACTAGCTTTCGTTCGGTCAACGCCGGTTCATTCGGTTCGGTTCGGTCTTCTACTTGGTTTCGGTTCGGTCCAGCCAGAATATGAGATAACCGACCCCGAACCGAAAACCGAATATTTTTTACGAGGAGAACCGAAACCGACCGAATAGAGTGGTGGACCGACCGAGGATTGAAAAATCCGGTCGGTTTTTTCGGTTTTTTTCGGTTCGTCAGTTTTTTGTTTCACCCCTATTAAATAGGTATAAAAATTTTGACACGAATGGTATCTTGTGCTTCACCGCCATGACTTTGATAAATTACTTCCAATTCACATTTCCACAGTCTAAAAGCAAGCAGTTATTCTTCATTTCTTGTTTCTGAAGAAATGTGAGTAACGTGTTGATTGATCTTTTGTTTGCATGGAGATTAATGAGACTATACACTTGATGTACCTTTTTTCCCCAAGAAACTCCCGTGCTATCTATGGACAACACATTCGGACTTTCGACGACACGTCAAACCAAACACCTCTGCCAGCTAAAATTTAATTTTTAGTCAAAGTTATGAATATTATAAACGTTCTGTTTTTATTAGTATTACAAAACATAACGACATCGGTGAGTATGGACATATTGCTTCAGAGTTATTGTAATGAAATAATACATATTTATCGAATAATGTCATTCATCACTACAAAATCTTATTGGCCACGTGTGACTTTTAAATCAATTCAAAATAATAAATTATACAATTCAAGTATTAACAAGAGACAATTTACATACTAGTTGATAGTGAAAATCAGTAATTACAGAATTTCGATACCTCTTAAAGACTTGAAGTATAACAATTTGTGCCGACTTTAGTTGAAAATCATATTATAGAACTTATCTTGAGAATAATCATAAAAGAGAACTGACATGGAATTAATAAGTCGACAAAAAATAATATTTGTGTTTAACACTAGTATATTTGCTTTTTATGTTTGAATTGTCTTGTTTCTTTTGCATTTTATTCGTAAAAATACATATTAAAAGAACTCCCTCTTTGAATTTTACTTTAGGTTCTAAAAAAGATAGGACCGGCCCTCAATCAAACCATTGAACAAAGAAAAGAAAAAGAGCGAGAAAGATTAATTAATGAACTATCCGCGTAAAGAAGGAGTAAACCCTTAAATGGGGATTAATTTTGTCAGGATCTGAAACAAGGGTAAACTCATGGATTGATTAGCTAATAACTTAATCGCTTCATATTAGCTAGGCAAACATAAATTATGTATTTTAATTATTTAATTGTTAAGTCTGTTCAGCTGATGAGCTGCACATCAAAAGGTAGCTGGGAAAAACCTTGTAATATTAACATCATACTAGTATCCTAGCTAATTCATTACTAGAATCCTTTTTTCTTTAATTATGATTTCCTCATCCAGAAAGTCTCAGAATCTGTTTAAAATATTAGTCTCTGCACATAGAGAAATCTAAGCAACCTGGATCTTCAGTTTTTCTGGGAAAAAGAAAGTTGAAATGGTAAACATGCATTAGCTGTGTTAATAGAAAAGCAAGATTTTGGTTTGGTCGCTTGCCCAGAATCTCTTAAGAAATACTAGGGAATTAATGGTAATACGCTTTTAATTATGAATCTCTCTCTCTCTCTCTCTCTCTCTCTCTCTAAACTTTTGTTAAGGAGTACCCACCAACCAGACTACTAATGTTAGTTACATCTTCTATTGACTACAAAACCTTTACAAAAAAATACTCAAAGATCAATTAAGGTCATGCCAAAGCAACGGGCAAATCCTACACTCTTTCTCACTTATATATAAATCACAGTCCCACCCATTTCCCCCAATCTCCCTCTCAACACAAGAAAAGGCCAAAAAATCAGCCAAAGAAAAAAAAATGGCACGATCTCTTTCCTCATGCCAAGTTTCTTACCTGTTGATGATTCTAGTTTTCTCCAGTTTTAGCTTTGAATTGCATGCAAGCGACCCTCCTCTCACTTTAGACTACTATATGTCCACGTGCCCGACGGCTCTTGAGATTGTGAGGAAGGAGATGGAATGTGCTGTTCTTTCTGATCCGCGGAACGCAGCCTTGATACTCAGACTCCATTTCCATGACTGCTTTGTTCAGGTCTGCATTCAACCACCCCCCCCCCCCCCCCCCCCCCCCCCCCCCCCCTTCTAATCTTGCTAAGAGTTTGGAGACTATGATTGAGCCCTTTCGTGTAGAACTTGAATAAACGGGTTTTAGAGAAAGAGGAAGTCGGTTTTTATCCCTATTTCGGTTGGAACTTGTTTTTGTTACGATCACACTTGAGGAAGGTATTCCTTCAACACTGTCATACATGTACCTTATCTCGACTCGCTCTCAAAGTTCACTAGATCAAAAGCACAAATTGGATGATATTTGGGTAACTCAAGTAGAATTAATGAGAAGCAAAAAGAAATCAAAGTGTTGCATATCTCTAGCAGAATTTCTTAATATATATAAAATGGTGAATTTTGATGAGAAACGCAACGGACTGAATGTTTATTCTATATAGGATTTGCCTCATAATTAATGAGGTGTGTGTAGTTTAGAATCGGTGATCACTAGATCCCGACCTTAAGTTACATTTATTTTGTTGGTAAAGACTTTGTTCGAGATTAAGGAATTTATATGCATGCAAGTTACTCACATTAAGTCAACATAGTTATTTCCAAAAACATATTTTTACTCCATTTCCTGAGAAATAAATTTAATTAAACTATTCGGATATAACTAGGATATCAGCTGGTTAGTGTGAATTATTTTCATTAGTTTAATAAAACATATTCCCAGACAATAAACCAATCCTCTCAACGATATTGGTGGACATGAGGTGGGCCATTGGTCCTACGTCTGTTGCGCTTTGTAAACTACGTAAAAGCTTAGCTCCTTTTTTAATGCTCAGACAGAGAAAAGCAAACGTACGTTCCCACTTTCTTATTTTGATATCTCGGGGCTTGTTTATGCATATTTCGATTAGTTTTAGAAAGACTAATTTGTCTGTTATTGGTTGGAAGAGCTGGTCCAATAAAAATTGATAGCACTTGAAAAATTTCGAACCTGAGACCTAAGCCGAGAGAACATCGTTACATCTCAAGTCTTGACCGTCAAAAATATGTTCAAGCTTAATTTATTTCTTTTTCGATTTAAAATTATTTGTTTTTCGTTGCTAACCCAAAACTCAATCCATTCATTTAGCCTCTCATATATATTTTTGCAATGGGTGCAGGGTTGCGATGGATCAGTTTTGCTAGATGATACATACAGTCTACAAGGAGAAAAGAAAGCTTCCACTAATTTGAATGCCCTAAAAGGTTTCGGAATTATTGATAGAATCAAGAACAAGTTGGAATCAGAATGTCCTGGCACAGTTTCTTGTGCTGATATCCTCACTGTGGCTGCAAGAGATGCAGTTATTTTGGTATGCTATTCAAGAATTGGGATAAACATCTACCACAAACTTGAACACAACACAATTTGATGTAAATATGAGTCTAAGTGGAGTAAATTTTATGATATGGGTCCTGTTGTGCATAAACGGCAAAACACTGACCAAACACTTGGACACCGACGGAATAATTTTCAGACAGTATTTTGTATGTCAAAACGAGATCGTTTTGGAGTGCAGTATATCCTGTTGTGCTCAATGCACAATAGCCTTCACCATTCCCCTTTTTTATTTTTACTAGAACAGAGTTTTCATTGTTGTGCAGAGAAAACTAATGCTTCCAATGTTTTTAGGTAGGTGGACCTGATTGGGAAGTTCCACTGGGAAGAAAAGACTCCAAAACTGCAGGCTATTCTCTGGTAGATGCAAATATTCCTAGTTCAGATGCTGGTCTCCTCTCTATCATCTCCAAGTTTCTTTACCAAGGGCTCTCTGTCACTGATATGGTAGCTCTTTCTGGTGAGCAACCAACCAATATTCTGTGTCTTATACACAATATCATATATTAAATTTCTGCTTTCTCAAACCCAACATTTATCAAAAAAAAATATTAAATTTGACCTCCCAAGTTTGACACTGTTGATTATCTTCAGGGGCTCATACAATCGGTATGAGTCGCTGCACGAACTTTCGATCGAGGATTTACGGAGATTTTGAAGCAACTTCAATGCTAGAGCCAGATTCTGAGACATATGTAAGCAACTTGAGATCAATTTGCCCAGCTGCAGGGGGAGGAGATGACAAAGAAGCTGCCTTGGATTATGTAACCCCTAACCTTTTTGACAATTCCTACTACCACATACTGCTGAAAGGGAAGGGGCTGTTAAACTCTGATCAGGAGTTGTATTCTAGTGTGTTGGGTATTCAAACAAAGAAGCTTGTGCAACTGTATGCAGAGAACCCGGTCGCGTTTTTCGAGCAATTTTCGGAATCTATGGTGAAATTAGGAAACATTATTAATCCAGACACTTATGTTGATGGAGAAGTGAGGAAGAATTGTAGGTTTGTGAACACATAGAGAGTGGGATTTGCAGATTTTTAAAGTATTTGTTTGTCATTGTGAAGAAGTGAGAGTAACACAAAATTGATGTCATACAGTTGTTTGAAACTCAAGTGTCCTTTGGGACACATTCTGATGTTAGAAAATTTATTTCCCTTTTTTTTAAAAAAAAGAATATATATTGGATTAAGTTTTTATTTTTTTATTTTTACTCCGAATATATATATATATATGAGTGAATGAACTAATATGTATAGAAGCAGGTTAGAGCAAGAAGCCCAAGAGGCCTATAATCAGAAGCATGGCAGGATGCAATTAACGTGGGCCTAAAAATGAGGGCCATTAACTTTGATCAAGTCCAGTGGAAGCCCTCAAGACACTAAGGCTACTGGCAAGTAAGGGAAATTAATGAAATTCACACCCTACCATTGATTTCAGAAAATGTTTTTTGCAATTCTAGAATTAAAAAAATAAAATAAAACAAGGGGTTGTTTGGCCACTTCACTATTGATTATAATTCTCCATTCTTTTTATATATTTTGGGTGTTTAGAAGCCAATTCTAGAATTTATTCTGCCCAAATGCATTGTTAAAAATGAAGTGTAGTATTTCAAATTAAAAACCCCATTCAGAGGATTTTTCTTTATTTTTTATATATGTCCACACACCACTCTTCTACGAAATCTATGATGCTCATTAGTATTCAAATACTCTTCTACGAACTGATTCGTCTTATACTCTTTCTTAATCGAAGAGGATGAAGAACGCTCGAAGAACACTTAGAGTATTATAGGAGGATGGCTTAATGTTAGTGTAAAAATTCTAAAAATAATGCCTAATTTACAGATCTAAGGGGAGCTTAGAAATTAATTTTCGGATATAATATTAAAATAAATCCTAAGGTTATAATTTTAAAAATAAATTCTCAACTTAAAATCAGAATTAAATCTGGAATTTTAATTCTCTAAATCAATTACGAAATTAATTGCAGACACTCAAGCCCATATATGGCCCAAGCAAGTAAACCAAAATTCTTGGGCTATAAAAAGATAACTCATAAGGGTATAAAGACCACACCATGCCAAGCCAAACTAAGCCCATATCCACAGACCTCGAACCACGGACCTCGGCCCATGGCCCTAGCCTCGGTCCGGGCGGGCAACTACAGCACGCGTATACGCAACACAAAAATTGTGTTTTTCCAATTTGGAACTAGGTGACCTATTATACTATATGTGGTGCATACTTTGAGAATCAATTTCTCATTCAAATTTTAATGGATTTTAACCATTCTTTTAAAAGTTTAAACTCCTCACATAGAAGTACGCAAACCCATTAAGACCCACCTCAAGTGGTCTTAGGGTACCTCTTAATTTTTGGGATAAATTCACTCAAAAAATATAGTTTAAATTCATTTTTTTCTAACAATCCCCTGCATGAATGAAAATTGGCAGTATTATAATAAGGAAGACAACACAGACATGAAGAGAGAGTACAACGGACAATTCTTGCACAGGATAGTTAACTTTTCGTAACGACCCGTTCCCACTTTGTACAATACTGTTCGCTTTTGTCGTCCAAACCCCATGGACGTCCCTACAACGGACAATTCTTGCACAGGATATGTAGTTTTTTTGTAACAATCCACTTCCGCCTTGTACAATATTGTCTGCTTTTGTCGCCTAAACCCCATGGACTTCCCAGTAGGTCACTCATTCCAAGATTGCTCCAGGGTGAGCACGATTAACTGTGAAGTTCCATTTGGTGTTGGCGCCATCACGGCTTTAAAAGGTCTTATACAAGGAAGGTTCATAATCTTATAAATACTACCAAACTTACATCCACCAAGCGATGTGGGACCCTTGACCATCCATCTGGCCGTTCATTAAGACTCCATCTCATGGACGCCGGCCTTACAGTTGGCACCACAGCCTGGCTGGGGTGTCACAATCTCCCCCACTTAGGAACACACGTCCTCGTGTGGGGCTGAGATTTTCCACATTTTCGGTTGGTGTAGGCTCTGATACCATTTGTAGCGATCCGCTCCCGGCTTGTACAATACTGTCCGCTTTTGGTCGCCTTAACACCATGGACTTATCAGTAGGTCACTCATCCCAGGATTGCTCCAAGGTGAGCACGCTTAATTGCGAAATTCCATTTGGTGTTGACGCCATCACGGCTTTAAAAGGCCTTGTACAAGGAAGGTTCATAATCTTATAAATACCACTGAACTTACATCCACCAAGCGATGTGAGACCCTTGACCACCCATCCGAACGTCCCATTAAGACTCCATCTCATGGATGTCGGGCTCACAACTGGCACCACGGCCTGGCTGAGGTGTCACACTTTTGGCTTTGAACCTTTCTTTGTGAAAGCCTAAATTTAAATTTATAAAATAAAGACTTCAAATTTATTTCGTAATAAATCTAGAAATCAATTTCCAGACATAATATAAAATAAATCCTAAGTTTATAATTCTAAAAATGAATTCTCAATTTAAAATCAGAATTAAATCTGGGGTTTTAATTCTCTAAATCAATTATAAAATTAATCACAGAATATTCTCTCAATATCCAGATTCTATTACCAAGTGGACTCAAGCACATACGTGGCACAAGCAAGTAAACCCACATTCTTGGGCTAAAGATAACTCATAAGGGTCTAAAAATCACACCACGCCAAGTCAAACCAAGCCCATATCCACAGACCTCGAACCATGGACCTCGCCCCATGGCCCTAGCCTCGGTCCGGGCGGGCAGCTACAGCACGCGTATACGCAACACAAAAATTGTGTTTTTCCAATATGGAACTAGGTGACCTATTATACTATACATGGTGCATACTTTGAAAATTAATTTCTCATTCAAACTTTAATGGATTTTAACCATTCTTTTCAAGGTTTAAACTCCTCAAATAGGAGTACGCAGACCCATTAAGGCCCACCTCGTCTTAGGGCACTTCTTAATTTTTGGGACAAATTCACTCAAAAAATATGGTTTAAATTCATTTTTTTCCAACAATCCCCCGCATGAATGAAAATTAATAGTATCACAATAAAGAAGACAACACAGATATGAAGAGAGAGTACAATGGATAATTCTTGCACAGGATAGGTAGCTTTTAACCTTTAATCTTTCTTCGTGAAAGCCTATCGGATTTACTGGCTGAACAATAAACATGATGTCTTGAATCGTTCTACCTCTCATGTAAATCGAGACAACAGACTTCGCACAGGAACTCCTAACACAAATCAGTTCTCGCTGTTGAGTTTGTTTTGGCTCTAAACTCTCGCCTGGTTCAGTAAGTGTTCTAAAGAATTCAGCCTTCTCAATTCTTATAGAAACTGGCCCACTTCACACTTACATAGGTGACCTCTTGTCTAAATATATTCTACCATACCTTGTTTGGATATACCAACACATAAAAGTCACTAAAAACATAGCTTAACCTTAATACGTACAAGCAACAATGGTTCACTATAGGAATAGGTAAGAGAGCTTGTCTACTCAGTGTTTCAACTAATTATATGCAATTAGGTTGTCCCATTGGACCTAGATTTTGGGATCTCCAATCAACTAGGTTAGCTGTCCATTGCGGTAATTCACACATCCAAAGGCTTAAGCCTCATTCCCCTCTATGATTTATCAACTAGCTATTGGTTTAACCATTTGGTTAGCGGATCCATTTGAGAGTAGTTGTCTAATGGTTTTATATTGTCGACGAATATGTCTTGATTTACCATTATACATATTACTCTGTACTATACCAATTGCTGCTTGACTATCATAATCTATGTATATTGTAGGCACAAATTTTGACCACCTCAAAATATCTTCCACAAAATGGCAGAGACATTCATCTTCTTCAGTTACTTTATCTAACACAATAAATTCTGATTCCATCGTAGACCTTACTATGTAAGTCTGTTTGAAAGATTTCTAAAGCACTAATGCACTACCAAGAGTAAATACATATCCACTAGTAGACTTCAAGTCTTTGATATCCGATATCCAGTTGGCATCACTGTACCCTTCTAATACTATTGGATATCTGGTGTAGTGTAGACTATGATTAAGGTTATATCGTAGGTACCTTAGTACTCGGACAATAGCTTTCCAATGATAAGCACTAGGATTACTCGTGTATTTGCTTAATCTGCTAACAGCATAAGCTATGTCTGGCATTTTACAACTCATCACATACATTAGACTCTCTATGATTCGTGAATACTGTAGTTGAGGCACACTCTCACCAGTATTCTTTGTTAAGTGAAGATTTAGATCTACAAGAGTCCTAATCACATTCGTATCAGACATGTTAAATTTCTCAAGTATCTTATCAATATAATAAGATTGAGATGATACAAGCCCATTTGTTATTCTGAATAATTTCACTCCCAGAATAACATCTGCAAGGTCCATGTCCTTCATGTCAAATTTTGAGTTTAAAACTTTCTTGGTTGTTTGAATCATCCTTTCATTACTATCAATAATAAGCATGTTATCAATGTAAAGACACAAGATGACAAAACCATCTTTAGTGTCATTGAGATATACACATTTGTCACATTCATTGATTCTAAAATCACTTGACATCATCGCATTGTCAAATTACAATGATCTGACCAACTTATAAACTTTTCTTTCTTGTCTCGAAGCAAAAAACCCCTTGGGTTGTTCCATATAGATTTTCTCATCCAAATATCCATTTAGGAAAGCTGTCTTGACATCCATTTGATGTATCAAGATTTCACAAAGCTGCAATAGCAATGATCATTCGAATAGATGTTATTCTCGTAATAGGAGAATACGTGTCAAAGTAGTCCAAGCTTTCCTTCTGCCTGTACCCTTTGATTACAAGTTCTAGCACTGTACTTATCTATTGACCATCTGCTTTCATCTTTCTATTAAAGATCCATTTGTAACCCAAAGGTTACAACTTGGAGGGAGATCTACTAGCTCTCAAGAATGATTCTGCAAAATAGAATCAATTTTACTTTTGATCGCCTCTTTCAAAGAGGACCCTCAGGAGAGTTTACACCTTACTTGAAGTTTTGAGACTCATTTTCTAACAAAAAAGTTAAAAATTCTAGACCTAAATATGTTGATATTCTAACCCTCTTATTTCTTCTAGGCTCATCATCAACTTTATCTTGTTGATCTAGGTTGTCCTTATTAGGGTTCAATTCCCGAGACCCAGTGATGAATGTACATAGATTATACAACAAAAACATATGAAATCTTACAAGACAGAATTAAGGTTCATACCTTTGAGATATCTCTAGTTTGATCTCGACAACTTTCACAGTTTGATCCAATCGAAGTATGAGCACGAGTGAAATAATTTTGCTCGATCAAACTCGTGATCTTCTACTGTAATCCTATTGCACCTTGATCATGAACTGAGTGTGGGATGAAAAACGTGATTTTCTTACCTTACAGAACTTTTCTCAATATTTTAAGTATTAAGTTGTGTTCTAACGTAAAAGACATAGCAGTGTATTTATAGGCCGTTATAAGGACTCTAAGGAGAAATATGAGTCGAGCTTCCTATGTAATTTGGAATCTTAATCCAACCCGGATTAATTTTGAATTATATAAATTACAATTTATATCACTACAGAATAATAATTGCATTTCCTTCTCATATCTCAAAATTATATTTCGAGCTCCATATTACTAAATGCTTCTTTATCTCATTATGTTAAAATTACAGATACCTGTTGATTAAAATAAATTGTTAAAATAAATTACTGACAATTTATTTAATCAACATCTATAAAATTTCTTGATACCTTCCACTTAATTTATTCGTTATATCGGATACTAATATCCTATTGTAGGGTTTAACATAGTCAAAACATATAAGGTTCCTGAAGAGGATATCATCAATTCCTATAAAGGGATATGAATGCCATTAATAATTAACAGTTACCATACACTTAATATTGTGACCCAACTTATCGAGACTATTAGCCCACAAGACCTCACTTTATAATTAATCAAAGTCAACAATATTAAATGTACACATCTATTAATTATCTTTAGGTAAAGAGCACACACATTCATAATAATTATGAGGTATGAATTGTATTATATAGTCAGTATAAATACAATTATCTCAAAGTGATCATGTTCAATACGCACAAAGTGTACTAACACAGTGAGTCAAAACTATACCATTTTTTATAGTCAAGAAAAACCTATTTAAATATTGTGTTATAATTCCACTAGTGATGTGTCCAATTTTATCTAAGACTGTGAATCAAAGACTTTTCTACAAAAGCCGATAATCTGATTCTTGACTGTGAATCAAAGACTTTTCTACAAAAGCCGATAATCTGATTCTTTGTGTGTGAGCCAAACTTTACACACTAGATTATCTACTATGTGATAAGAGACACTATGAACAATATGATATGATATAATGCACATATTGTCCATAAAAGATTCTGTCAAGAAAGGAATAACTAATTAATAAATAATCCAAACAAATACTAATCTATTACATAAAATCATGATTTTAGTATAAAACCCTAATAGCCCTCACTGACAATATCATAAGATCTCTTTATAGAACTTGACTCTCTATTATCGGTCCTGCATGAAAAAATATGTTCAAAAAATAAAGTATTCCGTGATTCAAGAATTGTGTTTTTGTATATGTCCAGAATCTCAGATTCATGCACAAAAAATTAATATGCACTACTATTATGTGCATGATCGATAAATACACAATCAACTGTCTTAGGTCCTATCCTGACCTTCTTTGGCACCTCCACATTTGCCAAGCACCTCCACATTTGCAAGAACTTGTAAGAAAACTTTCGACCTTTCCAAAGTTCGTATGAAGTTTTATCAAGCGTCTTTCTAGATACCTTATTTAAGATGTAATTTGCAGAGAAAATTACTTCCCCCCACATGTTCTGTGACAACCTATAACTTATTGGCATCACGTTCATCATTTTTTTTAAGGTCCAATTCTTCTACTCAACAACTCCATTTTGCTGTGGTGAATAAGGTGCAGTGGTTTGGTAAATAATTCCGTGTTGGGCACAGAATTCACCAAACAGTGATTTAAACTCATCACCTTGGCCACTTCTTCACGCCTTAATTTTTCTGCCAAGTTGATTTTCAACTTCATTCTTATAAAGAATGAATTTATAAATGGTTTCATTTTTGCTCTTTAGCTTACACATAACAGTATCTCGTGCTGTCATCGACAAAAGTAATAAAATACTTATCACTGCTCCGTGTTTTTAAATTACACACATAATTGCGGATTAATCTAAGGGGTTCTGTACTTCTTTCAATCGATTGAAATGGAGTTCTCGTTAATTTTGTTTTAACACAAGTCTCGCAATTGTGATTCAAATCAACTTGAGAAATTGAAATATAATCTAGGTTAATTAATCTATGTAAAACATCGTAATTAACATAGCCTGGTCTACGATGCCACAATAAGAAATACTCAAGCAAGTAAGCAGAATGGATTTTCACTTTATTGATAGTAGGGACAACGGTTACAACATTAAGCGTAAACAACCCATTACGGACATAACATTTCCCTATCTACATCCTAGCCTTGGTTAACACAACCTTATCTACTTCAAACACCGTGCGGAAGTCGTGCTTGTTGAGTAGTGACACAGACACTAGGTTCTTTTGAATGTCCGACACATATAGGACATTGTTCAGAGTCAACTCTTTCCTAGATGTCATCTTCAGGATTACCTTGCCTTCTCCCTTCAACTTTGACGTTGTAGAGTTTTTCATGAATAGTTTCTCACCGGCTCAAAAGTGGTGAACATCTTCTTCTCTAAGCAGATGTGACGAGTAAGTCTAGTATCCATCCACCATTTATTGTAAGCAAAAATAATTCTGGAAATTTTATTAATTTTTGGAAAAATAAAAAAAATAGTACAAAAAGTACAAGAAGGGAATATCAAAAATAGCAAACCGAGACTCGTGAATCTCACAGTGTCCTTAAGATAAATTGTGCCGCCTCATCGAAGTGCTTTAAGGAGTTGTCCTGCATTCGTCTCCTAGGATACAGTAGTTGAATTACGATTTCGATAGCACCTCCCAAAAATTGACTGTCAAACTGATTTGTCTTGTACTCTCTTTTGATCAAGTGAACAAAGAACACTTCGAGTATTATAGGAGGATGACTCAATGTTTGTGTAAAATTTCTGAAGGGATGATGCTCAACTTATAGATCCAAAGGGAGCCTAGAAATTTATTTCATAATAAATCTAGAAATCAATTTCTAGATTTAATATTTAAAATAAATCTTGAGGTTATAATTCTGAAAATAAATTCTCAATTTATAATTAGAATTAAATATGTTCTTCCAATTCTCTAAATTAATTACAAAATTAATTGCAGTATATTCTCTTAATATCCAGATTCTATCACCATGTGGTCTCAAGCCCATACATGGTCCAAGCAAGCAAATCCAAATTCTTGAGCTATAAAAAAGATAACTCATAAGAGTCCAAAGACCACGCCACACCAAGCCAAACGAAGCCCAAACCCAAAACCAAATCCAAGACGCTCAGACCTCAGCCCACAGCTCCAACCTTGGCCCGAGTCACAATTCGATCCAGGCGGGCGACGGTGGCGCTCGTGTACGCAACACAAAAATTATGTTTTTTCAATATGAGACTAGGTGACCTGTCACCTTCTGCCATACTATATATGATGCATACTTTGAGAATCAATTTTACACTAAAACCCTTAATGGATTTTAACCATTCTTTTTAAGATTTAAACTCCTCATATAGGAGTACACAAACCCATTAAGATCCACCTCAAATGGTCTTGGGATACCCCTTAATTTTTGGGACAAAATCGCCAAAAAATATGGATTAAATCCATTTTTTCCAACACTTAGTTTCCACAACATTGCCAAAAGCAACTTTGTCCTCCCCATGAGTTGGTAATCTCAAGGAATTTCCAAGCTAATCTTATGGTTTGAGGCAGTTTTGGGGTTTGAAGATTATTCAAAAAGGAGAAATGTCAATGCTTTCCCTCATGAAATGTCATGGTAAGCTCCAAAATCACCAATAACGGTTTAAAACTTGTCTTCATAAGATAAGAAGATTTAGTCTGGACTAAATTATTATTTTAAAAAGTATATTAGAAATACATTCTGATTTTAATAAATTATACTTTCAAACTTGTCTTATGATTATACTTTTCTTGATGTTTGAAACTTGTTTATACTTTTCCTATATTATTTGATATTTTATAATTTTTAAAAAAATTTCATTAATTTTTTTTATTTTTGTCATTCGCCACAACGAGATCAATAGGAAAATTAGTATAAACAAATGTTACCTAAGATTGGAAGCAATCAGATAAGATAATGTTAAAGACACTAAGGCCCTGCTTGGATGGGGGAAAGCCCCTCTCCAAAAATTATCACCCCTTCTTAGGGGTGGGTCCCCCTCTTATCCATGGTTTGGAAACTAAAAATGTGCCCCTCCAAAAATTATCCCCCACTCTTCTCCCCTATTACCCCCTCTTCTCCCCTATTACCCCCTCTTATATTTCACCCCCTCCCAAAATTATATTTTTCTCTTTTTTATTGTTAACTAAATTTTTCTCTTTTTCTCTTTTTTATTGTTAACTAAATTTACGCGAGCTAAATTATATATTTTTTCTTTTTAACTAAATTTTTTATTGTTGATTTATATTTTGTTGTTATTTTTTTCTTTTTTTTGTTAATTGGTAAAACAAAGTTAAAAACCCTTAAATTATTCAAAAATAGTCATTTGAGAGGCTGATTGGATAAGGGATTATAGGTCTCATTTGGGCTATAGTTTTTATTTATTTGTTATTTTTGTCTTTATTTATTTTTGTATTTTTTGTTATTTATTTATTCAAAAGTTAAAAAAAAATCACTAAAGACGACGAATAAGTACAAAAAATTCAATTTTTTGATTTATTTTTGTCTTTTCTGAACTTTTTTCAAATTTAGCCGATGATTGATAACTTTTCTGAAAGCTCTTGTCGAGATGAATCAACAAATCAACAAAAATTGATGAAAAACAAAAAATTACAAAAAAATTTCAAATAAGGACGAAAAATGGGGATAAGTTATTGAGGGGGATAAGATAAGAGGGGTATTATTTTTAAAGGGTTGGCCCACATTGATGTGATATTTATAGAGGGGGTAATAAAAAGTAGATAGTTTGGATGAAGTATTAAAAAAATGGGATAAAATAGTACTTAATTTGAATGGAACATAAAATAGGGGGATAAGGTTATTTTGTATTTGTAATGAGGAAGAAGGGGTATTATCCAAGAATAATACCCCCTCCCCTCTTTTTCCCTCCCCTCCAGGATAATTTTTGGGCACCTCCCACCCTACCAAAAAATTATCCCCCTTTATCCCTCTCCGGGAGATTATTTTTGGAGGGGTGAAAAATTATCCCCCTGCATTTTTTGCTCCCAAACCATGCTAAACATGTCACGTCGATCCTTTTACCCCCTCCAAAAATTATCCCCCTTCTTTTTTTCCCCATCCAAACTAGCAACAGTTTTTTTCCTTATTCACCCCTCTTATCCCCCTTTATCTCCCTTTATCCCCTATTTAAACCCCCATCCAAACCATCTATTTTTTTATCCTCCCTCTATAAACATCACATCAAAGTGGGCCCTCCCTCTAAAACTAATACCCCCTCTTATCTTATACCCCCTCTAAAAGTTATCCCCCTGAAAATATAACCCCATCCAATCGGGCCCTAAAAGCAATGATCTTTATTTTATTTTTTAAAATTATCTTTAGTGAAATTTTGAAGACTTCTGATTATAATTTAAAATCAACGAGGTTATGCTTGGCTCAAGCTCGATCTTGACCTAAATAGCGTCGGAGAGCTCAAGCTCAATTTGAGTATTGAACGAGTTTCTATAAAAAATTTAAGCCCATGCATGCTACCTAAAATTGCCTAAACGAGCGAAAATTATGTCCAAACTCGGCTTATTTACTAAATGAATTTAGCCGAGCTCTTAAAGAGCCATGCCTCGAGTTGCTCGCCAAACAACTTGATTTATTTACAATCCAAAAGGGCTAAAATGACCCCCTACACTTTTACTCGTGTTTGGCAATGTTTCATAGACACCGCCACATGGCACAATTTCTTCCTCAACTACAAATTAGGCAGGATTCAGAACTAAAAATACAAATTCTGCATAAATACAAAGGTGGTGAGCTAGCATGTGTCATGATCAGGGGCCAGTTAGGGAGTAAGCCACGTAAGTCCGCGAGCTCGGGTAATCCCCTGGGACGGGACAATAAAAAATTTTGTTTTTTTAAATTTAAAAAAATAAAAATTCATTGAAAAAATTATTATTAATACTAAATGAGTATCTAAATTAAGATCGAATTTGGACAATTCAAATATCGGGATCGACAGTCTAATGATTGACAATAATTCTTCATGAATTTTAAAGTCCACTTAGTCGGGCATCACGTGGAATTGTTCCTTGTACCAAACATCAAACAGCATAGAGACCAAGCAACTATCTTTCATTGGCTACTTGAATACAATTTTCCAAATTGCAGAGAAAAGTACAACCAAATTCACTATTTCTTTTCCTTTTAGATTGGCGTTGTCCCTATCAGTTTCACATTAATTATCTTTCATTACGCACAGCAGAATATGCTACGTGTCACAACAATATCGTTTTAACACGTAAAATATTATTTAAAAATTATTCTCAAATGTTCGGTCAGTATTTTAAAACACAAGATGCATTAAGAATCCTAAGTCCATTTCCGTTGTGTTTTCCCATCCTTGGAAAAATTGTATTCCCATCAGACAGTCATGATAATCCCAAGCATACACATAACTATCTTCAGATACGGCTGTTTACCCATTAGTATTATTATCTTCACTGTTGGTGCGAAAGAAGAAAAGAAACAAGGAACAAAAAATTACTATAGATTTCATTTACTGGATTACAAAAATTACACGACTCGACAACATCGATAGTAAATGGTCGCGTTCGGATTGAACTTATGTAAATTAAATTTGACGCATCTAACCATTTGGTGGAGAATTCGCTACACAATTTAGGTCAATTGGGTCTTTTTTGGGTACTCTTTAAAGGCAATTAACCTGGTAAACAGTCTAGAAATTGCAGCACGAGATTCAGTTTCAAGGTTGGCCAAATGAGATAATTCACAGCTAAATTCCATGTCAAACTATATAGAGAAGATATTAATACAATGAACTTTAACTTGTGGGATATTCGAAACTACTATCTAAGGCAAAAAGAAAAAAAAAACATGCATGACTAGTTAACACGATACACGTCATATGAATAAAAAATGATGACATGATATAAAAAAAAAAAAAAAAGAGATAATTATGTTAGTGGTGATGAATTTTGACATGAAATTCTTGAAGTAGTAAGGCCCTTCGTTTATAATGAAATAACATGATAAGCCTCAAATTGTGATGGACTTGATTATTCATCACTTTGGGCTTCAAACTTTTCTTTGGGTTTCGACTTTTTCCAAAGTCACAAATAGTGAGTTTCACCTAATTGTCAAATTGATGAGATAAGTTGCGAGGAAATACTGTATTCTTCAAGCAGGTATTTCTAGAAACACACCGTGTAAAATGTGCATGGATACCACATATTTTTATTTGGCTTCAGATAATTATTGAATTATTACATAATATTGTACAAAATGAAACTTAATCTAATTCAATCTGTTTATACTAAACTATTTGCAGTGCATTTTGATCAAATTTAATGCAGGATTTTGTTTGACACCGAAGGATAAATGGCCAAATTATCCTCCAACATAAGTCTACCTGAAGTAGAGTTGTTATGGTAAGTGAGGGTTATTGCGTCTTTTAACCAAAGCCCAAAACTCTATTTTATTTGAAATAATTTAGCACAAATGAGCATATGTTATTTGAAATAAAAATAGCTAATAAGTCAAAATTTTAGTTTGACCAAATGGAGCCATTGTCACCTTAAAACCAAGAGCCTCAGCAAAATATTCGTCTGAGTTCGACTTTCACTTCATATATCAATTGTTGTGTTTAGTCACTTTGTATGAAATTTCGCTCAGTTTCTAGGCTCTCTTTGATCAAAATTATTCACCAATATTAAGCTATTGTCAACCCCAAGGGGTTGCCCGGGCGGTAGGACTGGCAAGCTGTAAACCCCAGATGCTGTGTTCGAAACTCGGTGTCAGCTAGCCCTGAAAAAGGGTACCTTGGGGCCACTGGGGGATTACAATTGGCCGACTCTACCAGGGCCTCGAGGATTAGTCGGTGGGTAGGCGGGGGTCCCCCCCTGGCAGGCTAGCCCTGGAAAAGGGTACCCCGTTGCTGCCATGTCCCTGCGCCCCCCGTCGGATACCTCGGTTACCAAAAAAAAAAAAATTAAGCTATTGTCTTTTTTGTTATTTTTTTCTCAAAATTTTATTAAGTCAACGTTAATTGTTTTTTAGATAATTGTTTATCTCGACGAAATAAATCTCTAGAGTAAAAAATATAAATAAAAGCTCCAAAAAAATTCACTAAAGACATAAAAAGTTCAAAAAAATAGTATTTTTTACTGTTTTTGCATCATACTATTTGAATTTTTTTACTTTTGGCATATATTTTAATATTTTTAAATCCTCTCATTGAGAAGAATAAAAAAAACATTAAAAAAATTAATAAAAAACAAGACAAAAGATTACTCTAACTTAATTAATGCCGACTTTAATTAACCAAAAATAATTTAGTCCAAATTTAATCTTAACTTTCCTGTTCTCCATCCTTCTCCAATTAGTGATAGACGAAATTGATTCTCTCAATTAATCGTTCTAATGAACGGTGCACCGTGTAATAAACAAATATGGATAAAATTCACTTTTGAAAAGTTCATCAATTCATATAGTTTTTGTGACTTGTTCTACGGTCAATTTCGGTATCTTAGAAATTATATGCTTGGTCAATCAAGGGAGAGAAAGAGAGATAGGGACATTGATGAGGCCATGTAGTGGTTGTTGAAATCTAGAGATTCTTCACAAAATCTTAGAAAGTTCATCATCAAGTAGCAGTGCAAGCAATCAATAAGTAATTGCCTTGATTGGCTACTCTATTAATCAAAACCTAATTTCCCCTTTCTTCTGCTTTTGGAAAGACATTATTATGCCTTTCATATATACTCTCCAATTGTGCAAAAGTCATTATCCAATATACCCATGTCTATTCCCATCTTTTTCTTATTACCTTTTTTATTTTCTCCAAATGACTATAAGGACAAATGGGTAAATAGCTATTTCTGATAAATCTAATAGGCTTCATTTATTCGACAATGTACAGAGATGATAATTACGCACTACAACAAAATAGAGATTTAGGGGCACTTTCTAAAGGGCACTTTCTAAAAATTGCCCTATCAAGTTATTAATGAGGCACTACCTTCTTAAGTGCCCCATTTGATTGTACCTAATACGGCATTTGAACTTAACCTTAATTTTATATATTTAATTTATTCGTGGTAACTTTGATGGGGCAGTTATTAGTGTCTTTAAAAATTACGTATAATAGGGCACTTTACTGGAGGCATAATACGACGTCGTTTTGTTATCTATTCTTTCCTCTTCCTTTTTTTCTTTAGCTGCACTTTTTTAAAACTGCCCTATCAAGTTAGTAACGAGGCACTACTTTTAAGTGCCCCAATTGATTGTACCCAATGATATATTTGGACTTAACTCTAATTTTATATATTTAATTTATTCGTAAAATTTTGATAAGACAGTTGGTAATGCCTCTAAAAATTGGATGTAATAGGGCACTTTGAGAGCATTTTTAACAATTAAACCCAAATTGAATTATAGAAAAGCCCTATAAAGAGAACTCAATCTTTTTTTAGCAGCAGCTTTCCTTTTAAAACTTTCTTTACCATGATTTGAACCCTTGACCCAATGGATTACAGGAACACCCACCAACAGCCCTAACAACTTTGGCGCCAACATTTTTTACTTTCCCTCGTCTATTTCTCCCATCAACCCACGACTAGCGTATGTATCTCCCCTCTCTTTCCTCCACCTAGCCTCTCTTTGTTCGTCTCTGTGTTTGGAAGATTGAGGATTTGTTCTAGACAAGATGCATCTCAAGGTATTAATTGATTTCATATTTCTCCAGATTTTATTTTATTTTCCAAATTGATCTTATGAAGATCTTATGTTCTTTTTCCAATCGATCGGAGAGGTTGTCCTCCGTATATTTAACATAGTTTTATCATGAGTATTTTTCTGTTTATTTCAGATTTGGTCAGTGGGTTTGTTGGACATTTTGGGTGTTTTCGGCTTGAGTTGTTCTCTCTGTTCTGAATCTTTACTCTACTTGTAATTCTCAGTTTGTTAAATTGTGGTGGGTTTAGGGAGGTGGAGTCTGTTGTGGGGGTTGAGTCTGTGTGGGGTCAATCTGTTCTTCGTTGCTGCTTTCCTCAAAATGATTAATTTGGTGATTAAATTTGGGTGTTCTACGGGTGAGTTTATCTATATTTCGTTGATGTTGGCCTCAATATGATTTGGAGACTATCTCTTGGTGCTCTACTATGATTAATCCTTGAAGACTGATGGTGGGAGTATTTTTTTTATCTCAATGATTTTGGTTGCATCCTTTGGAGTTTATCTTCAGATTATGAGCATTTCTTGTGATGCTAAGTTGGTGTTGCGTTCCGGCTGCATGATGACTCTAGGCTGTGTTCATTCTGCTATGGATCATCACACATAAGTCATTTGTGTTGGGCTGAAGACTTCCTTTTTTGTGGATCATATGCTATTCCTACTGATTAGCTCTATCTCTTGGGTGTTCTTCTATTGTTGTTTTTATGTAGGTTGATGTTTTTGTTTTCTCTTGTGGTTGAATTGTTTTCAGCCTTTAGGAGTTTTTGTTTTGTTTGGGCTGTAAGCATCGAGTAATTGTCGTCCACCCAGGTGCTAACCTAGTTGAGATTTGAGTTGGTTGTTGTGATGCCTTTATACTTGTTCCCCGTTAATCTTTGTAATTTTTCTATGTCATTGATTAATAATTTTTCTCTTTGCAATTAAAAAAAATTTGGCCGTTCTCTATGATAAGTATCATTAGTTTTTTGGGTTTTTTAGATCTTTTAAGCAATTGTAAGGTATTGGAGGGGCCGCTTTGCCAGCTTAGATTGGAATGAAAGATTCTCTCTTGAAATTTTGTCAAAAGAAAAAGAAAAAGAGCTGAGTTCCTCTATGGAGTGTGGTAAGTCCAACTAAATTATGTTGTGATCTAATTACCTTTTTTTTTAAACACTCAATGCTTAGTTTAGTAGGTTTATTTAAGGTGTTACCTTGTTTTGTATATTATGACTGTCTCGTTTACTTAGTGCCTCCAACTTAGGTAAAATTGTAAGTTGATCCATTGTACAGATGATATTGTTTGTGTTTTAGTTGTTTTCTTGCCTTGATCCATTGTAGGACTATTTGTGCAACAATCTTATTCATTTTTTTGGCTTTTGCATTATTTTGTAGGGGCTTATGAAGCAAGAGCAAGTGCACGGTGAAGCAAAGCTACTTTGTAGAGAGCCACTCGGTTTTAGAAGCCAATTTGATCTTTTTATGTATAAACATACTAGTTGGTATATCTTTTTTGGTAGGTTTTTATTGTAACACTTTTTTGACATTTTTATGAGTTAATTAATTTTTTTTTCTCATTTTGAATAGAGTATTCTTGTTTTTGCGGTTTGATTATTTTTTTCTTTAATTTCATATTCTAAATGCATGGTACAATTAAATATTGGTGAATGAAGGTGTTGTATTAAAAATTCAATTATGATTTTTGATTAAGAGTACAATCTTTTGGTATTTATATTTATGATTTTTGATTGAAAGTGTGATCTTTATGTATTTATAACCACATGTAAAATGCCTTAATAAGTCATTTATACGGCATCTAAAAGTGTAGCATAGAAAAAGCTCTTGAGATTTTTCAAAGTGCCTCATTCGAATGCTTTAATAAATTATTTACGCGGCACCTAGAAGTGCATCATAGAAAAAGCTTTCGAGGCTCTTCAAAGTGCCTCATTCAAACGCCTTAATAAATTATTTACGCGGCATTTAGAAGTGCATCATAGAAAAAGCTTTCGAGGCTCTCCAAAGTGCCTCATTCAAATGCCTTAATAAGTCATTTACACGGCACTTAAAAGTGCAGCATAGAAGATCTCTTAAGGCACCATAAAGTGCCTCATAACAAGTGCCGCATTACCTCTATAGCTGCATCGATACATGAGGCACTAAAGTGTAGTGCCCCAATAGGTAAGACGCCCCAATAGATCTTTTATTAAGGCAATTATGAATGCCCTAATAAGCCTTTTTTGTTGTAGTGACGTATAACATATATGGTCATTGAATGATATGTTAAATAAGATATTTGAATTCTCTTTAATAACTGTCCTGGACAGCTCAACAATTTTTTTATTATACCAAAAATTCTGAAAGGAGAGAATTAGTAGTAGAAACTATAATCATATGATAACCCTATTAACTGTCTGAAACATGTACTACTATAAGAATAGTTTGTGGGATTTGGGGAGGTTATTGTGCAGTTTTCTGTAGTACTCGTGTGGTGCGGGCAAATTAAACTTCGTGGTCTTGCCCGCTTTGTCCTCGAAAATTTCGAGAACAAACCGTGTAGTTTTGAGAAAAAAGCAGGCAAAATTACGACGTTTTGTCCGCTTTGCCCTCGAAACTACACCAAAATTTCGAGGACAAAATGAGCAAAATTATGACTTTTTGCTCTCACTGTACGTACGCAAACTACAGAAAACTACACTACAGCTCTCCCAAATTCTTGTTTGTGGCCCGTGTTTAAAATGTCATGAAGCTCCTAATTTGCTCAGTACAAACAAGATTATGCTAATGAATCGGCAACTTAAAAAGAAAAAGTTATACGCTATACTATAAGTCATGTGATTAGTGTTTAAGAAAAGCTAAATGTTATGACGAGTACTGTGTAATCAAATTCCAACTTCAAACCAAACCAAATTAAGCCTTTTAAGTTTCAATTGATCGATGTGGCCGGGTTACACAGATTTTTTTCTTCTAGTAAGCTCCATCGAGAGTATCGTGTTACATATAATATCTCAAAAAAAAAAAAAACCGTAATAATATTAAACTATCGTTTTTAAAGTCAATTTTGATCTAAATCTTTTTTTAGTGCTACCATATACCGTAATCACATCGCTCATCTTGACTATTATATTAATCGATCTGCAATAGACATGTCTAAATTATCTTAATCTATTTTCACTCATTTCTGCTGGTGTTATTCCTACCATTTCATCGAATGCCGTGAACTTGTAAAAAAGAATGATGTTGGATATTTTGTGGTGTGCTTACCCAATGGTTGAGGTATTTGGACTCAAGGTTTCATTAAAAAGTTGAAGGACAATGTGAGTGCTTTCTCTTTTTGATCACTGGAATCCTAAGATTACGCCACACAATTAGTGGACCCCTGCAAATTGATTGTTTAGATATGTCTCCCACTTCTGCTCGCTTCACCCTTTTATTTGATCTTCCGGGGCTGAGTTGTCCAAATTTACAACTAGTAGTGATTTTTACCTCAGAAATTACCCCTCTTAGCAATTTGCAATATTGATGGCGGTGATTGGGGTGGAAGCAACAGTGGCAGGTGGTTGTGCAGAGCTGGAAAAAATGAGTCCGGATCCTCTGTCCTACTTTCCTATCTCACTCCTCTATCTCACCTTTTTGCACTTGCCATCTCATTACAATTCTAAATTTATCAACTCTTTTTAACTCTATTTCCTAACAGAATGCGTATTTCTTAAATAACAAAATTGCCATTATTGTAAAAAAATCCTGAAACAAAAATTGCTGTTAAATTAAGTCTAAATTATCTTCTTCTTTTTTGTCATTATTCAATTTTATTTTGTATTTGTTATATTTTTTATCAATTTTTTTGGAGTTTGTTGGGTCGAATCGATAAAAAAAATGTAAATGTATAAAATTATGTTCAAAATTTTTTTAAAAATTTACTAAAGACGAAGAATAAATCAAAACATACCCTATTTTGCAATGTACATGATTTATGGTACAACCTTTATGCTTAATGTTTTAGCCTTTTCTTACGCTTGGTCATGTACTATTTTAACTTTTAAACGGGTTATAATTTGTATTATTTTATTAATGCTCTTTACGATGCAAAAAAAAATAGAACATAGACAATTATAAAAACAATGAAAAAAGAAAATAAGAATTCTGTATTTTTATTTTCAAAGACAATCTTATCTCATAGGATTTTTTTTACCATAATTACAATTTTTTTATTTAATGATCATGTATTTTGTTAGTAAATAGAGTTAGGAAGAATTTTAATAGGTTTAGAGTTGTAGTGAGGTGGCGAATGTAAAAGGGTGGGACAGAGAAGTAGGACATGGAAGTGGGACAGAGGATCCGGACTCGGAAAAAATGGTGGTGATTGTGGTGGACAGGGCGCGGCCGACCTGAATGTAGAAACCATGGAGCAGACTTATGACATATATCTTCTACCACCCGGTGAAGATCCAGAATCATGCCAGTCATATTTGAGGATGCGGAACAAAGATGGAAAATACAATCTCATGTCCTACGATATATGAGATAATGAGAACCTCAAACATGGTCGCTGCATCGTTATGGTAAATTTCTACAACTATGTGGCTATAGTTAATTTGCATATGTAGTAAATTTTCAACACTCAAATCATGGTTGACAAAAAAAGAGTTGACCATCCTCGAATTATGGTTAATTGTTAGAATATGGTAAATCGTAGATCATCCAGCGAAAGAGCCGGCATATCATGCATAATCCACATACACAAAACGGATACTATAAATTAAAAATGACAAATAAAAAGATTCTCCACTTACCATGTAATCCGAACAATCTTCGAAAAAATTTCTTTAGGTTTGACGCTGATATCTTCGTCCTAACTAACTCGCAACGCTCAGTTTCCAGTGCCAAATAACATAAAAGTGGCGGGGCTATGTCATACCCGATGAGTAATATAGGAATCTAATTTGTGTGATCTCGTGTAAAAAAATCAAATATAGGATTAATATTCCAGTGAACCCTTAAGAGTCACTAGCAAATCAAATATTCAGTGGAAGATTACGACCATCCTCATATTATGACAAATATAATATTCGTTGGAAAATCAAATATTTCAACGAAGATTCTAGCCAATTACAAATTCCGACAAAAGCAATATTCCGTAGTATAAACATAGAATATTCACTGGGAAATCAAAACTTCAGTCGAAGATTCTGACAAATTATAGATTCTGACTAATACAATATTTTGTAGCATAAATATGAAAGATTCACTGGAAAATTAAAACTTCAGACGAAGATTCAGGCCAATTGTAAGTTCTAGCGCATACAATATTCCATCTCATACCCATGAAAAAATCTGGCCAATTAATTTCATAATCAGTTAAATTTTTTTATCCTATTTAATTTTATAATTCTAGCCATATTTATTGCTATGATTATAAACATATCAAATTAGGAATATATATCCTAAATTAAAAAAGGATAAAAGAGTAATCTAACACTCGAAAATAAGGACATATGTGTCAAACCATGTAAAAATAGGATAAAAAAATAAGTTAATAAAGTGTATGTGATGAGACCCTACACTATAAGGGTAAATAGGATCTAATTTAATTTACCCATCTTTTAAAGATCTATTGAAGACTAATATAAAAAATAACATAGAGTCTAAAATGAAGACCAGTACTTTACAATTATATTTTGAAGACCTATCTGTATAAAAATAAAAATAAAACTCTAAATTCTATTTAAGGAAAAAAGAAGAGAATGATAAATGGGTTAAAAAGTAAAATTGCAAAAACTTATATGTAAAGGGGTTAAAAAGTAAAATTTTTATTTATTTAATAATTATTTTAAAACAGATCGGGAAACGGGACGAATGTACTAAGACCCGTCTTCAACCTGTTTCTCATTTTTTTTCAACTTTTACCTTCAAATCTAATCCAATTCTCGAATAAATCTCCAAAATTCTTACCCAAACGGGAAGAGAAACGAGACAAATCGAATTATATTGTACGAAATTATCATCCCTAATTGTGGTGAGTGGGCTTTGTGATGGTGGGAAAGAAAGGAGAAGGGGGAGGGGGAAGGGTGATAAATTTGACTTGTTAATGAATAGTAAACACATTACCTCTCTTTTATTATATGTAAAGATTTTTATTATTATATTATTATTTGTAAAGAAAGATAAGAATAACCAAGGACCAAAATCAGAACCAAACAATAAATAGTAAATACCCTACCCCTCTTTATTATATAATATAAAAAAAATATAATATATATAAATATTGATGCAACTAAAACCATGGACCAAACCAATGACCAAAATCATGAATAGTGAACATCCTAGGTTCTTTATATATATGTAGGAGTAGGATCTACTAAGGACAGAAAGGGGTGCAGACAGAAATTTCTTGTTTAGTTTGTTCAAAAGGTTAAACTTTTATGGAGAAAGAATGAGCCACTGAAAATGAATGGATGGACGTAGGGTTGGTGCAACCTACTTTTAATTAAATTTTTGTGCATTCAATATATACTTTCTGCAAGGAATTGGAAAAGTAATGGGATGAATCATGGGCGGGAATATCGCCACGTTGTGTACTTCTTCTCCAAAACTACCCTTTTTGTATTTATTATCAATTCTAATCTACAAAGGAACAATCCTTTTTAGTGTTAATAAAATTGTATAATTTTGTTACAAAAATAACTTTTCATGATTGTCCAATAAAAGATAAGCTTTTACAATTATTATTATAATATTAATTAATTTACTCGATTTAACTACTCATTTTCGCATCTCACTTTCACAATTCACTCATATATTTTACGTATTTAACTATATAGAGAGAGTGTGCATGCAACCTTTAGATATTATAAACTTTTCATGATCTTACAAAATCTTACTTGCACACAATTGGGTGTGCATGGCTACAATAATTCAAGGCGTCCAACCTATCTTTCTTGTACTTCAACCAATTCTTGAAATAAAAAAAAAATCTCATGGTCTAACAATAGGGCATTTCAACTAGAGTTGTGACAAAATTTGTATGGACCGATACCATAAAAATTAATGACATCTCAAAAAAATTCCAATCTAAAATCTATAAGGAAACAAATCTCTGAACTCGTGTTTTAACCATTAGGCCAATCCATTCAATTTAAATAATTATGTGGTGAAAATCACTAAATAATTACTCGTAAAATTATTATATATACAGAAAAGATTAAATAAACGTATTTAAAGAAATGTTTAAATTGATCTGGATATCTTGAATTATAAAAAATACAATTGAATCTAGAGAGTTCGGGATATGTAATGAGGTAATGTATTAGTTGATCTTCAAAAATCTCTAAAGTCCAATCATAACATAAAAGTGAATTGTGTCCTCCTTAAAATGACCGACATGAATAATTTCCTATTGATTAAATAAAATGAGCATATGTTGATCTAGACATTGTCGATTATCAAAAACATAATAGTCAATGAATGTTTTTGAATTGTTCTTTGCACCATCATTAGGAGCAAGCAATTATCTTGATTGTACTTGTTTACTTATTTACTTTTTGTTTGAATTAAGACACAAAATGAGTATAGATTCAAAAATACAAAAATAAACAAATTATATATATCAGTAATGATTATACCAAACCAGCCAATCCCTTTTCGTCTCTTTGGACCCGTTGTCTCGGTCATTTTCACATATAAATTTCTGAAATTATTGATTAAATTATATTTTATTCAATATAGTGAGTGAATGAGATAAAACTTAGCTAAATATTATTAAATTTTTCTATGAATAATTCAATCAATTTGGCAAGCAAGTTCTCTCACACGTAAAACGTGTGCGCGAGTCATGTGAGAGCATTGCCGACCTGAGAAAGTCGGCTCTTGCTACATCCAAGCTGAGAAGGCTGGATTAGTAACTAACCGAGCTGAAAAGGATGGTTTGGTATGTTGCTGATCTGAACAAAGCAGTCTAATGTGTTGCCGACCTAAAAAGGGTAGTCTGAGATATCACTAGCTTAATAAGGGAGGTAGACAGTATCGAATTCAAGATAAGAAAGGACCACGAATATGTCGGGATAAAATTCTAATTAGATATGATAAGTCCAACACCAATTCAACTTATATAAGGAATAAGAGGTTGAATGAAACTTCAACAGTAGATGATTAAGTTTCTGGAGAGTTCAGATAAGATTTATCTTATTAGTAGCTAAACAGATGACAGTCTTACTCCAATTCTGATTGAAAAGTCAGAGTTCTAAGAGAATTAGGACGATTAAGTCACAAAATCTATAAATAAAGGTCAAAGTCTATGGAAAAATATACGCACTCACTTAAGCGCTAATAGAGAATATTAGTTTGATTTTTATTCATTCTTGTGAATTTTGTTTGATTTAATTATCGGAGTGTCTTTCTGTCATAGTGGCGATGGGTTCTTTGACCGATCATTGTTTTGCAGGTCACAGATACACATATTAAGAACATTCTTCTAAGTATTGCTTAATATTTCATATTTTTTTACATAATTTTGTTAATCTTTTTAATTTTTCCTTGCTTAAATAAGTAGGAAATAAAAGAAATATAAATCAATATTAAAAAATTCAAGTAAAACGATTCTAAATATACTATAGATGATAAAAATAAAAATAACACTACGTTTTTTGAGTTTTTTTATCCTTAATCAACTGTTTAATTTTTTTATTTAGAAAAATAATTAATTAAAATTTTTTTTCCAACTTAATAAAATTAAAAAAATAATTAAAATGACAGTGCCGATAATATTAAAAATTTAATTTAGAGGGAAACAGAAAAAGGGAAGCTTCAGAAAGGAAAACGCATATATTGGAAAGAAAAAAAGGAAGCTTCAGAAAGGTTCTGATTTGAGGTGTCAGGGGTAAGGCTATCAACCTAATACGGAAGAAAATAAATAAATAAATAAAATACAATTCTGATTTCTCGAAAGCATTAAATAGCTTTCCTCTCTCCGTTTGAGTGTTATTGCACTTCCTGGGCAAATCCTCCACAATTCCCACTCTCTCGTAACAAATCCCGGAAAATCCCATTCCTTTCAATCCGCCGAAAAGAAAACATACGCAAAGCAAGAAAATACATATGTATACACACACAGAATCATATACCCAGCAAATGAGCAGGCTTCTACAGGTTACTTGTTGAAGTCATTCAGTGACTCGGTCAGTATCTTCGTCTTCACATTGGATTCATATTGATCGTTTTAGGTTTCTGGGTTTTGTTTGCGCCATTCATTTTAATTTGTAGTTCTTATTTTTATTGACAGTTACTTGGTTCTTTTTCTGGGTTAGATCGGAATGAATCTTGGAAGGGCATTGTGTACTTTTTTCTGTGGAGTTTTTATAGTATTAATTTCGTGTTGATATTCCCTTCTTCGGTTGTTGTTTGATTCTGATTTATTCGGTGATCATTTTATAGTTTTGCTAAAACGGTGGTATTCTTCAACGGGGAATTAGTTGTTATAAAGGGACTGTAAAAAGGACTTAAGAATTTAACGTCTCTCTTAGGCCATGTGATTCCCCCTGACTAATTGTGAGGGATAAATTATCCCATCGCATGGGTAATCAGTTGGGAGCAATATATTGTTTATCCTATGTTATGCAGGATTGGTTATCCAACGGATATGTAATCCAAATGCAGGAACTGATCGCACATGAGATATCCCACTCTATCTCTAATTTGGCCAATCCAATGTTCCCTCAAGGGTATAGTAATAGCGATTAGATGAATGTTTTTGTGGTGAAAATATGTTCACAAAAGCACATAACTCGTGCCTATTTATTGTTCCTTTTCAGACATCTATTTATCATTCCATATGGATGTGGAGTTTTGTGTGATATTTTAGGACTTAACAAAATATTGGAATTAGATCCATTATATGTTAATCAGAACAATGTATCAACTGTGCGCGTTGCTGTTTACATTGACAGCATTGTTCTAGTGTATATTACTTGGATTTTCCCCTAATATTGTTCCTTAGCTGTTCTGTCATTTCTCCAACTTGCTAATTGTGTGTTGGCTGCTGAGATTTCCTTGCAGAATTGATTCTTTCAATTCCCCAGTAAGCAGTATTAAACTTTGTCACCTTTCACTCTGCTTATTTGTTGACCTCGTGTGTGATAGCTTATGATGTGTAAAGACTGACTCTACTTCTTTATACTTCCCTTTAGCACTTTGTGGTGCTTACAGTTTAGCAATACTGTTTCATCTGACTAAACCGAAAGCAAAGAAACTTCAATGGAATGGCTAGATCTTTGTTCCATGAAGATGCTTAGGCGGCTCAATCGTGTTTGGGGTTCTGGAAATTGCCAATGAGGCTTTTTTTTTTTTTTTTTTGCATTTTTTGCATTGTTACTTTTTGCTATTTACTAATTGTTTTTGTCCTATAGATTGTACAGTTGATATTAGCGCTAATGCACCTAATATTTCTTGCGACATAGGTCAGCTAATTATGGTGGAAGTTTTGTCCGAAAAAACTAATCTGATATATAGAGTATAAACAATGCATGCATTGCGGTGTGAACTTAGTCTTTTGTTATATCTAGTTTTCAATGAGTCAATTGATATATTTTGTTTTGGTTTTCTTCAATGAATTTAGCCTATGAGGTAGTAAAGCATCCAAAACTAGGGGGCCTTAACTGAGACGCGGCCTTAGGCAAGGGACTTACTTGCCTAATGTTTTGGCATTCACCTTATGACATGGGAATCGTCCCCTTGATGCTCTTTACGAGGGCTATTTTCCTTATGGGCATGTTGGTTTGATCGGATATAATCTTCGGGTTGTACTATATATCCAAGTCCACATATCTGGTATTTGTTGAAAAAAGTGTAGCCAGGATTAAAAGTCCATTGAATATATAATCCCACAAAGCGTGGGGTATATGATCTGGTGGCTGTGTGGTCACTGTTGATCCTATGGGATAATAAATGCCATGGGATTATATATTTCTTCACCATTAGTCAGATCAAACAAATGGGCAGAAGGGTTATGCTGTCCTCATTGATTCTGTAAAATTTCTCAACTCCCTCATGAATTGTGATTTCTTACTCCATTGTGTCAAAGACTTCAATGTTGGATAACTGTGTTCCTTGGAGCACACTTTTATGTTTCACATCCTTTTTGGTTGTCAGGATTGAGGTCACACAGAATGTGTGAATGATATAAATCTTACGACACTTTTTCCTCATTGGTCATTCTGGTCTTCACCTATAGGAACCCCTTCAGTAAGGAGATGCTTATAAAAGTGTTTTTTTTTTCTATGCGACGTCCTACATTCCATTGACTTCACTCCATAGTACCTGATGATGCACCCCTATGTGCCTTTGCTTCTGTTCGGTAGATTCATTTTGATGTCAACGTGTTAAAGACATAAGTAACATGGGCTGTTATCTGTTATCTGTAGCTTGGACATTGTCTTACAGTCCTTCCATCATCTCATATATTGTTTGATTTTAACATGTCCGCGGAACTAATCTTTGTTGTTTAATATCTTGTTTCTGTTTTAGCAGATTAAGCTAGCATATTTGCTATGGCTCAAGATACTTCTGCTGAGTCAGATCAGCGAAGACATGGTCTGTTAAAAGATCAAGTTCGGTTGGTTAAGAGGAAAGATTCGGATCGTTATGAGATTGTCCCTTTACAAGATCCTTTGTCATTTGAGAAGGGTTTCTTCATTGTAATTCGTGCATGCCAACTGTTAGCCCAAAAGAATGATGGACTAATATTAGTAGGGTTAGCTGGTCCATCTGGAGCTGGGAAGAGTGTATTTAGTGAAAAAATAGTCAACTTTATGCCCAGCATTGCAGTCATATCAATGGACAACTACAATGATTCTACTCGAATTATTGACGGGAACTTTGATGGTAACATTTCGTTTCAGCACTTCTTCTTTTGGATTCTTTTGATAGTCGCTGGCTGGATTTTTTACAGTGTTCATGATTATGTGTTTCTTATTCATTTATGTCCCCAGCCTGGAATTTTTTACAGGATTTCCACGTTGAGGATGTTCATTTAAAACACACCCTCCTGTCATATTTTTAATATATTTTTTCTGCTTCTGTTGATGCATATGGATTTTGTGGGTTTGCAATCTGTAAACATGAGTTGAAATGGCCACTGGTGTGTGAATTATCAGTTTGAAAAGTGATGTTCTTGGTGAAGAAATTATTTGATTTGAAATTTGAAAAGCTTTCTGGGGCCTATAGGAAAGTGATAATCCTTGACAATGTGGTCGAGTTCTATTATGACGTTATGCCAAGTTAGCTGATACATGCTTTTTTAGTTAGGAATGGTGCGTTCAAAAAGGGAAAAAAAGATAGATCATTCACTAGAACGAGAGTAGAAATTCGTTGATGCAATATGAATTGTGAAATCCTTTTTTTAGTTATGAACTTAAGAGCCTTATAATCGATGATTTCGGTTAGGGCCAAAGTCCAAAAATCCTGGAGAAATTGCTTAATTGTATTTGGAGGGCAGTGGACAATGAACCTTAATTTTGGACCATTGGAAAATGACTGATACTGACAGGTGTTGCATGTATAGGAAAAATGAGCTGAGCACTTGTGGTTCTTTGCGTTTTTGTTTTACATGGTGGCATGGTGCTTCCAGAGCATGTGTTCTATTTTATTATTAATTTTCTTGCCGTCTTCCTTGTGGTGGGTTGATCTTGGCAATACAATGCCTCTTCCTAATGGTAGGTGGTTTTGTGGAGCTTCTCCTTGACGCTGACAGAATTATTTAGTAGTTTTTGTTGCCACTGTCTTTGTTGGGTAGCTCTAATATCATCTTTCCAAGTGGACTTCTTGTTTTTTAGCCTCCAGTGGTGCTTGTAGTTTTCTCGTGGTTAGTTTTCTCTACGTTTAGCTCACATGTGCATGGATTGTATCTTTATTTTAGTATTTGGCCTCTACAGGAAAAAAACTACAAATTAAGCTAACGTGATTAAACAATTGAGACTACAAACAACTAAATATACTGACATTATTTTTAGGCCCCTTACCATCAGATTTTGGAAAGCCAAAGCAATTTTAGGTTTTCTACTTTAGTATTTGCAAAATGTTATGCAGTTATGTGGGCATTTTCAGACATTTATAATAAACTAATATTGCTTATCTCAAGTTAGGGGGCAAAGCCTTCACTTCAGCTTCTTTGGTAGGAAATGAATCATTATTTTGGTCAGCATGTAAATCTGTATGTGTTGATTAAGCTGATAGCCTGATATCAGTACGCCCGGAATTTGTTAGGTCCTGTAAAGTATCCTCAAACTTCTAAACTGGTAAAATAAGTCATAAAATTAATGTGTAACTTTTACGTGCTTGATATCTGTTCGAAACAGATCCACGCCTGACGGACTATGACACTTTACTCACGAATATCCATGATCTAAAGGCAGGGAAGCAGGTTGAGATCCCCATATATGATTTCAAGTCTAGTTCCCGCACAGGATACAGGTTGAGTTTCTTCCCGCTTTATAATGTGGATATGTCATATTATCATGTCTTTGTATAATCTTCATTACAATATAAACTTCTCACTCATTTGAATGTTGCCTCCAAGAACTGGATAAGGTTAAATTTTGATGTCACTGTTAGGTTTTGCTCTAGTATGAGGACTGTTAGAATAAGTTTGTCCCACATCGGGTAATTTGGTTATGTAATAGAGCATGAGATAATATAAATAAATGTTGTGTGTCGTAAGGTTAATTAACACCTTACACACTTCTCTCTCTCTATCTCAAACAACATGGTATCAGAGCCATGGATCATATTTCACCCTAACCCTAGGCCTCATAAACCCTAAATCCAAACCAAGTTGTAACCCTAAAACCCTAAACCTAAGCCTGCCAGCAGAACCCTCAGCCTCCACCCCTGTTCTCAGCCGAACCCTTAGCCGCTGGCGTCCACACTCTTAGCCGCTGCCGTCCGCACCCCTAAACCCTAAACCCTACCAGCCACAGCCCACTGATCAGACCCAACCCTACCAGCCGCAGCCCTTCCAGCCGCAATTCGCCTGCAGCTACTCCAGCCGCAGCCGCATGCAGCCACCATCTGTGGCTCCTCTGGTTTGATCTCCGGTTGCAACCACCATCTTTGGCCTCTGGTTTCGTCTCTCAACACAGCCGCCTGCTATTCCGGCTGTTGATGTTTGCCTCTGTTTTTTTGCCTCTGTTTCCGCCTCCTATTCCGGCTGTTGAGGTTGATGTTCGCCTCCTCCTGCTTGTGTTGATGTTTGGTGATATTCGGCTGTCTGTTGTTTGCTTATTGGATTTGTGCTCCTCCTTTCCGTAGTTTGTTGGTGATTATTTGGGATTTTTCCTCTCCATTGTTTGACAAAATGTCTGACGCACCAATACCTGCTTCTACTGGTTCTAGTTCAAGTTCTGTTCCTATTGGTAGTACTTCCTCTTCTCGACGTCGTGAGAAGGATTCCATTACTTCCATTCTTTTGAATGGCAACAATTATGCTCTTTGGTCTCGTGCTGTTAAAGTTTATTATATGGGTGAGCGAAAATTTCGTTATTTGACAGACAGTCCTCCAAACAAAGATGATAAGGATTATAGTGACTGAGAAGCTGAGGATTGTCATATTCGAGTTGAGTTGTGGAATAGTATGGAACCTCAGATCAGTGGCCCTTTGTTTTATCTTGATAGTGCCAAGGAAGTGTGGGATCGAATTGCCAGGATGTATTCAGGGGTTAATGATCTTCGTCGAACATATGATCTCCATCATCAGTTCTTTTCTCTGTCGTTGGGTGCTGGATCATTGGAGGACTACTATGCCAGATTTCGTGGTATTTGTGAGGAACTCAAGGTTTATGAGCCTATTTCTAGTGATCCTCAGGTTATGGCGCGTCAGCGTGAGCGGTTGGAGGTTGCTCGATTTCTATATGGGTTACCATCATTTTATGATCCCGTTCGGTCTCAGATATTGGGCGAGCGGGAGTTGCCATCTCTAGATGAGGTGTTTAGTCGGCTTCGCCAGGCTTCTATCTCAGATACTAACTCTGTTTCTCAGCCCTCATCTGATCGTTCTGCTCTAGCTGTTTTTGGTGGTTTTGGCCGTGGTCGCGGCCGTGATTCTGGGTTTAGCAGTCGTGGTCGTGGTTCGGGTGGTTCTGGCGGACGAGGTTTTGATTCGGGTAGTGGTTATGGCGGTCGTGGTGATTCTGGTCGTAATTCTGGTCGTGGCCGCACGTCAGGGGGAGGTAGTTCTGGTGGCCGCGGTGGTTCTGGTCGTGGCCGTGGTACCCGATTTTGTACTCATTGCAAGGGTACGAGTCATACGGTGGATTATTGTTATGAGCTTCATGGTTTTCCTCAGGCTCATCAGGTTGCTCATTCTGAGGATACTGGACAGTTTACTCATTCTTCTACCGACAGTAGTGTGACTATCTCAGCAGAGGAGTACCAGCGTCTTATGTCGACTCAATCTTCCGCTGCGACAACTTCTCCTTCCACAGCTACGTTCGCTCAGACAGGTCCCTCTGTTGCTTGTGTTGCATCCTCTTTTTCTTCTTCTTGGGTTATCGATTCTGGTGTTACTAATCATATGACTGGTACTTCTACATTCTTTTCTACTTGTCAGTCTCTGGATAAAACCTTTCGTGTTACCTTAGCAGATGATTCTACTACTAAGGTTACTGGTTTGGGTTCGGTTCCTGTCACTCCATCATTTACTTTAGACTCTGTGTTGCATGTTCCTCGTTTACCCTTTAATCTTGTGTCTATTAGTCAACTTACAAAATCCTTAAATTGTTCCGTCACATTTCTTCCTCATGGTTGTGTATTTCAGGATCTCAAGACGGGGAGGGAGATTGGTGGCGGTGTTGAGCGTGGTGGTCTGTATTACCTCACCGATCATACTTCTACTAAGCCAGTTGCTCTTCGGTCATCAGAATCTGCATATCAACAACATTGTCGACTTGGTCACCCATCCCTTCAGAATTTCAAGCGTCTAGTGCCTTCATGTGGTTCTCTTAAAGAGTTATCTTGTGAGGTTTGTGAGTTTAGTAAACATCATAGAGTGTCATTTTATCCTAGGGTTGAACGTCGTGTGTCGAGTCCGTTTCAGTTAGTGCATTCAGATATTTGGGGGCCTATTTCTGTGCCCAATGTTTTTGGTTTTCAGTACTATGTTATTTTTGTCGATGATTTTTCACGTATTACATACCTTTATCTTATGAAAGAGAGATCTGAGTTGCAATCTGTTTTTAAGTCATTTTACATGGAAATAAAGACTCAGTTTAATACTTGCATTCGTATATTTCGTTTTGATAATGCGCGCGAATTTTTTCATAGTACTCTATCTCAATTTTTTGATGATCATGGGATTCTTCATCAGTCATCTTGCGCTCGGACTCCACAGCAAAATGGAGTCGCCGAACGCAAGATTCGGCATTTATCAGAAGTTATGCGTGCCTTGTTATTTCAAATGAAAGTTCCTAAGTCTTATTGGAGTGACGCAGTTCTTACAGCATGCTATTTGATTAACCGTATGCCCTCCGCTGTCCTTGGCGGTCAAATACCCCATACGGTCCTGTTTCCCGGTCGTCCTCTCCACTCATTGCCCCCTCGTGTTTTTGGGTGCACATGTTATGTTCATGCTCTTGATCCCGGCCGGAGCAAACTGGACCCACGGTCCATTAAATGCATTTTTCTTGGGTACTCTCGGTCTCAGAAAAGGTATAAATGTTATTCTCCGTCTTTGCGTCGTCATTTTGTCTGTGCTGATGTCACATTTAATGAGTCACTGCCTTTTTATTATGAGCATGACACTCCCACTGTCTTTCCTGAATCTGAGTCTGTGCTACCTATAGCTGTCTTGTCTGCTCCTGTCTCTCTACCAAAACCTTTGCAGGTATATGTGCGTCGCCCTACAACTCCATCAGTGCCATCCCTGCCAGCATCATCTCAGCCGGAGTTAAGCCCACCAGCGCCCTCTCAGCCAGCAGACCCACCTTCACCCACCACTTCGTCTCCTCCTCCGTTGCGGGATCCTGATCTTCCTGATGACCGCCCTATTGCCCATCGTAAAGGTATTCGGTCTTGTACTCTCCATCCTATTGCTCAGTTTGTTTCCTATAATCATTTGTCACCATCTCTTCGTGCTTTTACCACTGCCGTCTCTTCCGTTTTTGTTCCTAACACTGTTCAGGAGGCCTTGTCTGTGTCTGAGTGGCGGCAAGCCATGGAGGATGAGATGTCTGCTCTTCATCATAATGGCACTTGGGAGTTGGTTCCTCTTCCTGCTGGTAAGACTACTGTTGGTTGTGGTTGGGTATTCACTGTCAAGTATCTTCCTGATGGCACTGTTGAGCGTTACAAAGCTCGTCTTGTTGCCAAAGGCTACACCCAGACTTATGGTGTTGATTATTCCGAGACGTTCTCTCCGGTTGCCAAACTCGGTTCCATTCGCATTCTTATTTCTCTTGCTGCGAACCTTGGTTGGCCATTATTTCAACTGGATGTCAAGAATGCTTTTCTCCATGGGGATCTCCAGGAGGAAGTTTATATGGAGCAACCACCAGGGTTTGTTGCTCAGGGGGAGCGTAATCAGGTTTGTCGGCTTCGCAAAGCTCTCTATGGGCTTAAGCAGTCGCCTCGAGCATGGTTTGGCAAGTTTAGTGATGCAATTATTCGATTTGGCATGTGTTGTAGTCAATCCGACCACTCATTGTTCTCTCGCACTTCTGATCGAGGAAAAGTATTGTTAATAGTCTATGTGGATGATATTATAATTACTGGTGATGATCAACGCGGTATTGATGAGTTAAAGACTTTCTTACATCAGCAGTTTCATACTAAGGATTTGGGCACACTTCGTTACTTCTTGGGTATTGAGGTGGCACGATCCAAGGAAGGTATTAGCTTATCACAGAGGAAGTATGCGTTGGATATTCTTGAGGATACTGGGTTATTGGGGACCAAGCCTGTTGAGACTCCTATGGATCCCAATGTTAAATTATATGTGGATCAGGGGGAGCTTCTTTCTAACCCTGATCAATATCGCCGGTTAGTTGGTAAGCTCAATTATCTTACGATTACTCGTCCGGATATTTCGTTTGCTGTTAGTTTGGTGAGTCAGTTTATGTCTGCTCCTTGCCATCCACATTGGGAGGCGGTTCTCAGGATTGTGAAGTATCTTAAGTTACAACCAGGACGAGGCTTGCTTTATCGATCTAGTGGACATTTACGCATTGAGGCATTTACTGATTCTGATTGGGCCGGAGGGCCATCGGATAGGAAATCCACTACCGGGTATTGTGTCTTTCTTGGCGGTAATCTTGTCAATTGGAAGAGTAAGAAGCAGACAGTGGTTGCCCGATCCAGTGCAGAAGCAGAGTATAGAGCAATGGCACATACGACGTGTGAAGTTGTGTGGTTGCGATCACTTCTAGAGGAGATAGGGTTCACTGTGCAGTTGCCTATGCCCTTGTATTGTGATAATCAAGCAGCTATCCATATTGCTTCTAATCCAGTATTCCATGAAAGAACTAAGCATATCGAAGTTGATTGTCATTTAGTGCGTGAGAAGTTGACAGGTGGTGTAATAGCTACTCCGTATGTGTCTACTGATGCTCAGTTGGCTGACATATTTACTAAGTTATTGTTTAAACCACGGTTAGAGTTGTTATGTAACAAGCTGGGACTTTATGATATTTACTCTCCAGCTTGAGGGGGAGTGTTAGAATAAGTTTGTCCCACATCGGGTAATTTGGTTATGTAATAGAGCATGAGATAATATAAATAAATGTTGTGTGTCGTAAGGTTAATTAACACCTTACACACTTCTCTCTCTCTATCTCAAACAACAAGGACTAGAAGTTTCATTCCCCCTCCCTCCTCTGCTTTTCTAGTGTTTGTCTTTTGGTGGATAGTTTTCAGGATAATTACCACTGAATGTTCATCTTTACCTTCTTCTACTTGAGGACACTCCTTTCCAGTGAAGAGAGAGTACTTGGTCACTCAGCCTTAATTTGAACTCCTGTCTGACTCTCTTTCTCTGTTGAATTTTGCATGTTCTCTTATTATCTAGACACTCTCACTGCTTTCAGGTTTCATTATTGAAGCAAGGGTCAAAATTTTGTTTCAGTACACAGTTCTTAGCTATGAAAAAGAAACATTTTGGAAACTCGTGGAAAATGTAGCCGGAACATGATGGAAATAGCAAAAGAATTTGGGCATATTGGATATTTTTAATAGATGTCGAAATTTCTCAATGTTTCTCTCTTTATCTTAGAATTTTGACATTGTTCAATGTGTTTTGATGTGTCAGTGGAAACATTGGATTGGATTCTATTTATATTTTATTTCGGTCTCCTAGTTAAACAGAAACACTTAGCCATTTGGATAAATCAAATGAAAATTTGTTCCTTGTATTGAAGTCACTATTATCGGGACCATCCGCTTTAATTTGATGTCAGTTCCTTTGAATGACTAATTAATTTTTCAAAAACTTGTACCATGCTGTAGTTCTCATGACTTGTGTTAGCATTTCTGGTAGCAGGACACTTGAAGTTCCAAGCTCCCGGATTGTGGTTATTGAGGGTATTTATGCTTTGAGTGAAAAGTTGCGGCCGTTACTGGATCTCAGAGTATCGGTTACAGGTGGAGTACACTTTGACCTTGTTAAAAGGGTGTTGCGTGACATACAACGTGCTGGACAAGAACCGGAAGAAATAATCCACCAGATTTCTGAAACGGTTTCTTACTGTTGTCTTCAGCTTAATCTCTTATGACATTTGAAAAGAGCTCCTCTCAACTAGATTTCAGCTATTCTCTCTTTGTGCAGGTATATCCAATGTACAAGGCTTTTATTGAACCAGATCTCCAAACAGCGCATGTAAAAATCATCAACAAGTTCAACCCATTTACAGGATTCCAATCTCCAACTTACATTTTGAAGGTTTGATCTCCTCACCACTCTCTTTTTTATCTCTGCATTGCGGAACATAGTCCATTCTTCATGGCCACGCGATCTTACTGTCTAGTGGACTCTTAATATCCATTTTGTTGTTTAGTGTTTGACATTCGTATTCTCTTTATTATGTCTTAAATAGGATCCTTCTCTAATTAGTTTTCTTTGTTTATTGGGTTTTCTAGTTTTTCCTTTTGTAATTTGTGCATTTGCCTTTTTTTTGGGTTGGTTGGTTAGCCTACAAAGATGAGGCTTTGTGTATTTTATTAGCTAATTTAATTAATGAAATTAGGATTTGAGGCCTCGGCCCTTGTCTGATTAGAGTTGTGGTCCTTGTGTGCTTCCTATCTCCCCTTTGTTCCACATGATTACTGCATCAGTTTTTATATGATCGTCATATTTATGGTTGCAGGTCATTGGTGGAAGCTGAAGTGTTTCTTCAGCAATGAGTTCATAGATTTAACTTCAATAATTGTGTTCTATATTTGTGTTGTAGTCATCAAAGAATGTGACAGTGGATCAAATTAAAGCTATCATGTTGGAAGAACATGCAGAAACCATGGAGCAGACTTACGACATATATCTTCTACCACCCGGTGAAGATCCAGAATCATGCCAGTCATATTTGAGGATGCGGAACAAAGATGGAAAATACAATCTCATGTTTGAGGTTTGTCCCTTTATGACAGAAATAGCACCTAAGGAATTTTTTGGCTGTCCTGCAGAAATTACTTTGATATCGTGTTTCTTTCACTTACTGGGTAATGATGATCTGTTTGAAAGACTTGCATTTGACGTATGTTGTTTCTCGTATATATTTTATTTGTGCATAATTATGAGAAATTTGTTACATAGCTGCCTCTCAGTCTCTTCAAGGAACTTAAGTTTTTAGGAGAGATGATGAGTGGGATTTCTGTACAAGGGTAGTTTCTTCAATTTTGTACATGAATTGAAAAGAGTTTTTTTTCTTTGAGCCTTCAAGTTTTTCCATCCTCGATAGGTTCAATTTCATAAGAGCCAGAATATGGAGAATGAGTACCGCTATATCCTAGCAAACATGCAAAATGACAGCAATAAAGCATGATAAACTTCTCCTGTGTTGACTTTTCCAAGTTTCTATAAGAATCCAAACAGAATCTACAGGCAGGCTGTGTCATTACTGTTAAGTGACATTGATTTCTTGTCCTTGCTGCTGATTGATGCTTATCTCTGGTTTTCAATTGGTTTCAAGATTAAGTTAAGCTTGTCCAATATTTTCCTTTATGTTGGGTATCATCATTTTTTGGTTCTGCGAACTTTCTATATACTTTGGTAACGATTGAAAATGAAAAGAAGAAGAGTGTTGTCTGATCAGAGTGGTTATGCTTTTGATATCAGGAATGGGTTTCAGATTCTCCATTCGTCATATCACCAAGAATAACTTTTGAAGTCAGTGTGCGGCTTCTTGGTGGCCTGATGGCCTTGGGATACACAATAGCAGCTATCCTAAAAAGAAGTAGCCATGTATTCTCCGATGAAAGGGCGTGTGTGAAAATTGATTGGCTAGAACAACTCAACCGCCACTATGTTCAGGTAGTACACGATTTCTCTTTGTTGCATGTGGCCTCTCGATGCTTCCTGTTTCATTTGGACAATCAGAAGCATTCTAATTTGACATTTAAGCTAGGAAAATACTTAATTTGGCTTTTGCTATACATCGACCAGTTTCTGCTACTATGTTAAACATGATCTTTATCTTTGACAAGGGAGCGGCATGCTTCGTCTTTCATGGGCTTCTTTTTTTCCGTTGTTTTGGTTTGTTTTAAAATTATTTTGTTGTGCATGAGTTTGTGTGGATCTATGTATGTCTTTTTGAGAATAATTTGAGTAGTAAAATAAATCATTGCCCGATAAATATGGCCACGTGTCTTTGTTTAGTTGATAGAAAAATAATTCACATTTTAATCACCGTTGTAGCAATTGTTAAATGGATTGTGTTAGAATCCATTTTATCTATACACACAGACAAACAGTTGAATGGTTGAAGCTGTGAGATGTATATAGATTTCTTTGTTTTTCAATAACTTAGCTAGCTGTAATAAGATGTCAGAAGATGCAGAAAGACAAGCAGCTTATCTGGTTAATTTAATTCATTTATCCAAAAAATGTTAAAAGTTGGTAAACCTAAAGGTGGTATAGACATCATGTGTACTATGTCACAAGCAGCCTCTACACCAAAGCCCACTGTCTATAATTTGGACACTTAATTTGGGTGCCAATGTAGACGGATCAACGGTAAACCACAAAGTGAGGAGATGGCACTTCTTGACAGCCTCCACACCCAAGTCCACTGTTTATAATTTGGACACTTTGGGTACCAATGTAGAAGGATTAATGTGAACCATAAAGTGAGGTTCTGCGTTTTTTGTTAATGGTCTTCTAAACTCTCCAGTTGGCTTGTGATTGTTTCATGGAATTTGTGGATTAGTTAGAACTTCAAAATCTAAATACAACCGGTTGCTATTTTCATCAAAAGGTGCAAGGGAAAGATCGCCTAATTGTGAAGTATGTGGCTGAGCAGTTGGAATTGGATGGGTCATATGTTCCTCGTACTTATATAGAACAAATACAACTGGAAAAGCTTGTAGACGAGGTTATGGTATGCCATCTTTCCCGAGCTTGTGATGCCTTTTTCCTGCACTCTTGTGCTGATCTAATCATTTTGCAGGCATTACCAGATGACCTAAAGACAAAGCTAAGCATAGATGATGATTTGACAGTGAGCCCGAAATTAGCTCTTTCTCGAGCCTCAGCAGATAGGGTAGCCATGAGAAATAAGCATCTCAAGAGGTGCAATTTTCTAACCCTTGTTTGTGATTCTTTTATCATCTCAAGGTTTCATCATTCATCTTGTGTTTGTGTTATCTGGAGAAGAATGAAATCTTCAGCATCCCATATTAAACGTTCCTATGGAGCCGTACATATGTCTTTGTATACCAGTTGGTTGTACGTCTCTTTGTCTTCCTTGCTAGATTTCCTCTCATAGTGAGTGTGTGTAATCAATCCTGTCAAAAGTAGTTTTATTTTCTTCTTTTTTTTCAAGTATGTACCAGTAATTTGCGGTATTTTTGCAATGTGCTGCTGGGCTATAGAGCTTACTCTGGACCAACTGATGATTGAAGACATTATTGAAGTTTAAAATAGGAACCTCACACTGTTTTAGACGGAGTAGTTGTGGTTGTCAAGAACACTTTTTTGGCAGGGGATGCACGTTCTTTTCCTCTTGCATTTGGTAGATAAGGAGGAGCTAACATGTCAACCATTTTTCTTCTCTGTCAAAATTATATGCTTTCAAAAATTGGATGATTTACTAAACTGAGGATGTGGCTTGTTCTTGATTGAAGTAGTATTATGCCACATACATATTCAACGCAACGGGACAAAAATCTGCCCAAGCGAGGTGTGTATTCTGTAGATACCCGAAGGTTTGAAGACAGGGCAACGGAATCATCGGCAACACTAGCAAGCCAGGTGATTTGTCATTTTATAAATGTTTCAAGAACAACTGAAATTTTAACAAAAAATAGTTTACATGTGAAATTTTTTGCATGTGTACCTTTTTCCGGTTAAATAATTACGTGTCATTGGTTTTCTGGTGTTTGTTTGGTAGCGTGATTTTTTCCCCCCAAAATTGACATTTTTAAATGAAGAATTTGCTACCTGTGAGATTGTGAGTTGCGGAGTTGGTCAATCATAATAAACTACTCACAAGCAGCACAATTGTTGGTGTTGATCCTTTTAAGGGCCAAGTTTTGTAGTCTTTCATTGGTACCCTTAAATTACTGTTTTGCGTATGACATGACTGAAGTCGTAAAGATAACTAATCGAATTGCAACAGTGAGTTGTTTTGTGCCTTGGGGTGGTCTGCAATTATGTGCCGAACACCAGAAATTAGGGACAATATTTTACATGCAAACAAATGAAGCCGTAAACTTCATTGTTTTATGACCCGATGTTGTGGCAACTAATTGTTTGTAAAGTCACTTCTGCTTCCACCTCTCTGTAGGGAGCTATTACGCAGCTGTCAGAGCAAATTTCGACACTCAATGACCGGATGGACGAGTTTACATCTCGGATTGAAGAACTGAATTCCAAGTTTACCAGCAAGAGAGTTTCTTCCAGTTCACAAAACATGGCTTTGCAATCTGAAGCCTGCAATGGATCTGTTCCTACTTCTTACTTCTTATCTGGTTTAGGCAACGGTTCCTTGACTGGATCTATAATGCCTAATTCCTCGTCCTCCTCCCAGTTAGCAAAGGAGTATCCCTTAATGGATGAGGTATAAAGGACTAATCCGACCACACATTACAGTTTTGAAATTGTCATGCCCATTTAGTTGTTGCAGTATTCATCCTTTCTACACTTTTGAACCACCACGTTGGTCGGCTTGTCTAATCCATGTTCCGTGTCCATTTCTTTATGCAAACAGGTTTCAAATATTACTCGGGGGCAACGCCAAATCATGCATCAGTTGGATAATCTTAGCAATCGTCTCAGTGAGACCTTGATAGAGAAGCCAAGACAAGCAAGAACGGAAAGGAAAAGCATAATGCCGCACATTGAACCCATTAAGGTTTCCCTGATTCTAACTTTAGCCGTCGGTGGTTTGGGAATCTTTTTGTTCAAGGCCTTTCTACCGCGAAATTGACTTCTTGTAGCAATCCAAACTGAAAATCTCTCGAGAGTTTCTTTGTTTTTTTCTTTACTGTTCTACCCTTTGGCTCGGAATGAGACTGCAGATAGCCGGAGGGTGGAGGCAAATAACTGACTTCCAGGTTTTATCATTTGAGGGTCAAAGAAGTTCGTGCTTTGGCAAATTTTGTAACTGGTAAGAGTCCCAAAAGCCGTAGTAGAACTGTTTTCCCTATCAGCTCTTTCCAAATTCAATGAATACAAGTATAGGATCGAATGACTATAGGACTGAGTACATACGATATATTTCTTAACCTTTGATGTCCTTTCCAATGAGATGAAGTTCTGAGCGTCTTCGGAGAAAAACGAATGCGTGGATCTTGTAGGGTTCCCAAGAAATTCTTTATTTCTTCCGGTTATATCTGTGAATGATCCTGAAGAATCGATCTTTCTTTTTGTTGTTGAATCTCTTTGATTGATTAATGTTCAAGATTCTGAATTCTCATTAATGTGGTTCTCCTTTATAGATGAGAAGCACTGATTGTTATGATTTTTGTTGAAGCACACTGAACCTATTTGGGCTTCCCCTTGGTAGGGATGGCAATTTCACTCGTCCGCCTCTACTTTGTTACCCATCCCGTTCGGGGCCGGGATTCAAGAATTAGTTTGAAGAAAAACTGAGGAACGGGTACGATTTGGATGTATGTGTCTCCCTCCTTGCTCCTCACCCTGTTTCCCATTCCTGCTCCGTTCTCCGCCCACCCCGCCCCATTTTCCATGTACTTGTAAGAGTGTAGAATTCGATTAGGGCTTTAATTTTTACCCGTTGTCAACTTTTAAATATTCTAGCCAAGCATTAACTTTTTGCTAAACGAAATTTATGATTTGCTAAATTTGAATATTTTTCCGTCTGATACTCTTCCTTTTGGTTGAGTTTTTTCTTTTTTGTGTCTGTAGTTAAGCAATAAATCTACTCCTAACTAAAATAGTAACTACTCTTAAAAATTAGCATTATTGATAAAAAATAAAGACAACGTAGAGTGCAAATTCATTGTTTCGTCTGGATCCTTCCACTGAAGTTTTTACTAGATATCTATATTTCCTTGCCTGGTAATGCCACTTGAAATTATTGATCCGAGCATAGGCTCCTACGTGCGGATCCGGGGGGCCTGCTGTGCAGCCCCGCACAGCAGCCCTCGCTGCGCGCCTATACGACGTAGTTTAGCGCAAAACGACGTCGTTTTGGTATATGCTTTGAGGGGTTTGTTTGGCTAAAATTTTAAGATTTCACCCACTTAAAACAAAGTCATTTTTAGTGGAAAAAAACACATAAAAATGTCACAACAAACTTAACAAATGAAACATAGTTAGTGTCTATTTAGAATGTGTTAATTATTAAATTATTGTTTGATTTTTTTTTTTGTCTTTCTTTGATTATATATTTCAAATTTTCAGTTTTGTTTCAATTTTTTTGACTGTGGTAATTGAATTCGTTCGTCTAAACCTTTGCTTGATGTAGAGGTGCTCATTGTTTTCGCGCAGAGAAGTCCAACTTTTATTTCTAAGAGAATTTGGCTTTGGAATCGATTTTGAATTTTTATTTGTTTAAGAGGCAACTCTTGTATTATGGGCATTTTTATTTATTTTCACGAGAAGTATAGTTGATTCATCAAGAACCAACTCTCTAATTTACGTGTCATTTTGTTATTTTATGATGTCATTAGTATTATTTTGGCCATAGAAGGAATATAAAATTATAGAGGATTTTTAAAATTTAAGTGGAATTGATTTTCACCAAAGTTTGGAAATAGGTTAGATTTCTTTTCGGCCCTAAAACTCTTAACAAAGAAATTTCACCCAAATTCTAGTGTGATATCTCTTCCCTTTTGTGTCTGCTTCTTTAATATCTCAATGAAAACCTTTTTGTTTCTACTTCTTTTAAAGCTGGATACAGAATTTCAATACCAGATGAACGAATATTAAAAAACATATTTGTATCATATATAAAAGATGCTATTATTTTCTCTTGGTACAAATTTCATCTAAAGAATCTGTAGATATTTTTGAACAATTTACGCAAATGGAAAAAACATAAATCATACATAACTACAAGTGCATGTATTAAAAGAGAGGAAAAGATTTTTGGGCACTTAATTTTTGGTCCTATCTATTAGTGTCAAGTAGTTTTTCATCCCATCCTATTTTTGGGGTTATGTTTTGGTACCATTTTTTAAAAAAAATACCAAAATTACCATCGATTTTAATTTTTCATTTATTGAGCTTGATTTCCAGGAATTGTGGGATTCATGTCTAGAAAAATTTTGAGATTTTATTTCCATAACAAATTTAAGCACAAAAAATTGAGATGTCTTGTTAAATTTGTAGCATATATAACGAGATTTTAATGAGAATCACCGAAAATATATTCAGTGAGTGGTATCACCAAACAACAGATTAAATACATTAATTCTCATATCTTGGAAATCCAAGTAGGGTATGGCAAGATACTCTTAATGAGAAGTCACATATATGAGTGTGAAGGGGTTGTTTCTATGAAAAGATAAGACTTAGTTCTCTAAATTATTCATAAAATCAGGAATTGCATAGGGCTAAGATGGGCGCAACTGTAAGAATTGAATATGTTCGAAATTAAAATTCTCTTACTCATTCCTAGGATACAATAGTATTCTTGTTGCATTATCTAGAGTAAGCTACGTTTTTAATGATTCTCATATCTTGGAAATCCAAGTGGAGTATGATAGAATACTTTTAATGAGAAGTCACCTATATGAGTTTGAAGGAGCCGCTTCTATGAGAACGATAAGCCTAGTTCTCTAAAGCACTTTTGAAACTAGAATTGCCCATGCCAAAATGGACCATAAGAACCGAAATATGTTCGAAAAGATCTTGTGTGAATTCTATTGTCTTGGTCTACACAAACAGTTGAGTAACTCAAGGTATCACGTCTACTAATTAACCGGTAAATTCTGTAGTATTTTCACAATGGAAGGATCAAAGCTAAAATCTACATATCCTATGCAGAAGATTTTTATTTCTACTCTCCCTATCATTAGCATTATTTTTCGCATCGTTTATCCAGCTAATTTTTATTCATGTGAGGGATTGTTGAAAAACTAGTTTTAGAACATATATTTAATTTTTCAAAATGAATGAAAATTGACTCCAGCTAATTCCCATATAATATTGGTTAAAAAATTCAAATAGAATTTATTTATTTTTGAATTATATATAATTTTAATAGATTAATTATGGTGTAAAGTGTGTCTAGTCATATCATTTATAAAATGTCTAGTCATTGAAATTTATTAATTCGGTTGAATAGTTATGTCACTTTCTTTCGTGACTATTCGGAAAAGTCACAAATGCTTCTATAAATAAGTATGTTTCCACCATTTGGAGGATGGAGTTTTAGAGACACAACTTAGTGAGTTTGTATTAATTATTCATTTATTCTTTTGAGTGTCGAGTCATCATATGAGAAGTACAAAAAATATTATTTGGTTCGCTAGACCCATTAATTATAGTGCTTTCAGTGAGATTTTGATTATTTTATCCTGGGAAAGAGACATCTATTGAAATCGTAAGTATTGGAGCGAGGACAAAATTTGTTTTAAGGAAGTGGTGTCTAACACTAAAGTTTATCATTTTTATACAATTTTCAGGTTCTATTTTTATATGATTTTATTGATTTTGACAACACAAAAAGCATGATAATTTTTGTAGCAGTTTTTTTTTTTAATCGAACAAGAAGATGTCATTTTAAGTACATTACACTATTTCCCCTAACATTTCTAACAAGCACATTAATTTCTCTTCTAGTTTAAGAAATTATTCCCTACTTACTTTTGGAACAATTATGTAGTTACTTTCTTTATCATTAAAATCAATCAAATATTGTTAGTAAAATTAGTGAAACTTTAAGTTTAATATTTTTTTTGGCAAAGGGAATTGCAATATAATTTGTATCACATAAAAAATAGCCTATGTAAAACTTTTAAGGTTTTTTTTTTTTAAATTTTATACTAGGATAGAGTTTTTGATTTGTTTGATTTTTAATTTTAGAAAAATCTCTAGTAGGCTATTTTGGATGTGATAAAAATCTTGTTACAAATTATTTTGTTAAAAAAATTCCAAACATAAATAGCTTGAGTAAATTCGTTTGATTCATTTTAGGAAAAATTGGTGTAAGTACAAAAGAATGGTTAATTGCCCCATTAAGTCTGAACTAATTTGTTTTTTGAGTTAGGGTCTCCTATTTTTAAAGTATTAACATGTTAGGTCTTTTATAGATAGAATTATCCTTACTGGTTGATTTTTTTTGTTATCTGATGTTTCCTATACTCTTACAATTATCAAAGCATAATTTTATTTATTTATTATTTTTTATCAATTTTTTTATGGTACATTGGTTCATCTCGATAGAAAAAATTAGAAAAGTACAAAATTATGTCCGAAAACTAAAAAAAACATTTAGAAAAATTAAAAAATAAGCAAAAAATGGTCATTTTTTAATTTTTTTCATCTTTAGTGAATTTTTTTTAAAATTTTGACATGATTTTATACTTTTTATATTTTTTTCGTCGAGACGAACCAACAAAGCACAAAAATGTTAATGAAAAAATAAAACATAAGCCAAAACATTGTCTTTTTTTACTTATTTTTCATGTTTAGAGATTTTTTTAATTTTTTGACATGATTTTATACTTTTTATATTTCTTTCGGCCAGATGGATCAACAAACTACAAAAGATTAATGAAAAAAATGAAAAGTAAGCCAAAATATGATATTTTTTGAGTAATTTTCATCTTTAGTGATTTTTTCTAATTTTTTGAGATGATTTTATACTTCTTCATCGAGGCGATAAAAAAAACCACAAAAAATTAATAAATAAAAAATTTAAATAAAGGCAAAAAAATAATTTAAATAATTTAGACTAAGTAGATTATACGTTTTCTAATCAAACAAGGGAAGTAAAGAAAAACAATATTAAGGATAATGTCATTTGTTGCTTTGAAATAAAATAATTAAAATACATAATGTTATTTGTTGATTAAAAATATTGTTTTTGTTTTTGTTCTTTATGTCTTTAACAAATAATTTGATTCGTATTTTTGTTCTAACAAATAATTTTATCTATTCACAATTTTCATATCTATGATAGAAATAAAACAATTAGAACAGATAATATTATTTGTTGTAATTTAATTGCAGTATATATAGTTTGCACTATCTTGTAATGTGATTTGTTGCAACATTATTGTGGGGGTTGCGAATGTAAGCTCCAAAGGCCGAGCCTTTCATTTGGTTGGCACCTTCATGACCAAAACTCATATTACCAAAACTCACATTATTTTATATTTTAGAGTGTCTGTATTAGGATGTGGAAAGGAATCTCACACTTTGTATTTCTTTTTTAGTTTTCCATATGAGTGCGGTAGTTGTTAGTCAAGTCGGCCTTCATTACCTTAAAGGCTCAGAAGAAATCAGAAGAGCAATATTGAAGATTTGAAGATTTGAAGGATCAGAAGAAATCAGAAGAGAATATTAAGAAATCAGAAGAGCAATATTGAAGATTTGAAGATTTGAAGGATCAGAAGAAATCAGAAGAGAATATTGCGCGGATCAGAAGTCTTCTATAAATACGTCCTATTGCGTCAAACCTAGGGTTTAATGATTGAGAGCTTCTCTAAGAGAGAAAAACGACAGAGGAGGTGTTTTCTTTGGGAGCCGAAGAGGTGAGGCGATTTTTGATCTGTTCGAAAAGATTTTTGGAAGGCTTGAGGATTCAAGATGCGAACATTGAGTAAGGTCTATTTGTAATCGTACAAAATTATAGTGCATGATTCCTTCCCGTGGTTTTTTCCCGATTTGGGTTTTCCACGTAAACCTTGTCTCAACCTTTACTGTTCTTGTTTAGTTAGTTTGATTCAAGTTGATAGAATTTCAAAGTTCGTATCTTTAGATATTTCAATTGGTATCAGAGCGGGTCGCTTTAAGTTGGAATCGTTGTGTTCTTAAGCGGATCCGTGGTAGTATAGAAAAATGGAGTTAAGTTCAAATCGTCCCCCTGTTTTGGATGGCACGAACTTTGATCATTGGAAGGCTAAAATGACAGCCTATCTGAAAGCCATTGATGAGGATGTGTGGATGGCATGTGAGGTGAAATATTCACCACCAGTTGAAACCGTGGATGGGGCCACCATTCCAAAACCGAGTTCCAAGTATTCAGTTCCCGAGAAGACTGAACGGGCTGCAAATAGTCGGGCGTTGAATGTTTTGTTTACATATGTTGATACGAAAGAATTTCATCGTATGTCAACATGCACTTTTGCTAAGGATGCATGGGATATCTTGGTCACAACTCATGAGGGTACTAGCACAGTGAAGCAAGGGAAATTGCAGCGGATCACAACACAGTTTGAGATGATCCGAATGAAGGAGGATGAAACTTTCGATGAGTTCTACGCCAAGCTGAATCACATCGTCAATACCAGTTATTCCTTGGGTGAGCCTATTACTCCTTTTCGTGTTGTCAAAAAAATATTACGTTCTCTTCCTAAACGTTTTAAAACCAAAGTTGATATTTTAGAAAGTAAGAAAAAACTTCCTCAGATGTCTGTTGAAGAAGTTGTGGGTCAATTTCAAACCTATGAATTAACACATTGTGATGAAGATAGTGTGTCTTCTAAAAGTAAAGTTAGACCTGTTGAAAAATCTATTGCCTTCTCTAGTACTCATAAAGAGCCAAAAATGTCAGATAGTGACGAAGAGTATGACCAGGAAGCCTTGGCCATGTTTGCGAAAAACTTTAAACGTTTCTTAAAGAAAAAGACTAATGGAACAGATTATAATGGTAGTCAAGGTAAGGGAAAACAGGAGTCCTCTAGTAATAATAATAATAACAACAATAAGGAACGAAAGGGAGTTAGAGGTCCACCATCGGGACCCAAATGTTATGAATGTCATGGATATGGTCATCTTGCACAAGATTGTGCAAACAAAAAAATAAAGCAAAAAGTTTACAATGTTACCACATGGGATGATGATTCCGATAATGGAAGGTCAGGTAGTGATAAAGATGATGAGAATGTTGGTAAAAATTACCTTGCTTTTGTCGTAAATCATCAGAAAAATGAAGAGAGTGATGTTGAAGAGGAAACCGGTAATCTAGAAGAAATAAGAGAAGCTTATGAGAAGCTGTTTCAGGAAAGTATGAGTCTTAAGAAAGAAAACTTAAAACTAGAAAAGAAAATTGACTGTGCTAACGCCGATTTGATTAAAGCACTTTCTGCAGCTAGAGATGTTTCAGAATCCTTGGAGTGCATTACCCAAGAGAGGAATGATCTGAAGAAGGAAGTAGCACGATTGTGCGAAAAAATTAAGTCCCTGGAAGATCAAATCACAACAAATATAGATCTAAAAGGTACTAATGATGTCTTCAAGCGTTTTAGTGCAGGTTCAAAGGCTTTGGATGACATACTTGAGGCTCAAAGAAAAGTGAATGACCGATCAGGAATTGGATATCATGAATCCTCATCAAAACGAGACCCAGAAAATAAAAGAGCCTATGACAAACTCAAGGAAGAAAAACCTAACATACTTCTCAGTGGGGCAACAAATGAGGTAAACACTCAAGGTATGCAAAGTAAGTCTAAGCAAAAAATATTGTATAAACTACCTACTTATACTCAACGAACTGTTGCTAGAAAATTTATTCCTGTTTGTCATTACTGTGGTGTGGAAGGCCATATTCGGCCTAGGTGCTTTCAATTGTATGGTTTTCCCAAACATTATGACACTCCGCACCATAACTTGAATATACACCACTTTAACGATAATTTCAAAAGCCACCATCCTAATACGTATAATCAACAGAAGCTTACTCTTAAAAATACTGCTCATTATGGTAACTATAAAACTCGGCCAGTATGGGTTAGGAGTGTGGACCTTCAGTGCATGGTTATACATACAGCTTTTAAGGCCCGAAACAATCATTTGTGGTATTTGGATAGTGGGTGCTCTCAGCACATGTCCGGAGACAAATCCTTGTTCACGAATTTTGAAGAATACAACGGTGGATCTGTTACTTTTGGTGATGGGAGTAGATCCAAGGTTGTAGGAAAAGGAAATGTTAGTGCACCAGGTATGGGTACTCTTGAAAATGTTCTGTTCGTTGAAGGTCTTAAAGCAAACTTGATCAGTATCAGCCAAATGTGTGACTCTAATTATGAAGTCAAATTTTCAAAAAATGATTGTTTCATTTCTGACATGAATGGATCAAATGTTATGCATGGCACTAGGACTTCTGATAATTGCTATGGTATAGTTTCTGATAATGATTTGATTTGTCACTCTACGAAGTTGGATGAAACACATCTTTGGCATCAACGCTTAGGGCATATTAATTATAAGGATTTGTCTATTCTAACGAAGAAAGAGTTAATACTTGGAGTGCCTAAATTAAATTATCCTCCCGGTCATGTATGTGGTCCTTGTCAAATTGGTAAACAAACTAAGGCTATTCATAAAAAAATCAATGCTTTTGCCACTACTAGACCTTTGGAATTACTTCACATGGATTTAATGGGTCCCTCTAGAACCGAAAGTATAGCTGGGAAGAAATATATATTTGTAATAGTTGATGATTTTTCACGTTATACTTGGGTTACTTTTCTTCGAGAAAAATCTGATACAATTTCTGAATTTAAATCTTTTGTAAAAAAAGTGCAGAATGAAAAAGAAGAGAAGATAGGGTGCATAGTGCGTATTCGTTCAGATCACGGAAAAGAATTTGAAAATAATGAATATGCTAATTTTTGTGATGAATTAGGGATACGTCATGAATTTTCAGCTCCTAAGACACCTCAACAGAATGGAGTGGTTGAGCGTAAGAACAGAGTCATTCAAGAAATGGCTAGGGTCATGCTTCACTCACATAAGATTGCTATTAGGTTTTGGGCTGAAGCTGTCAACACTGCATGCTACATTATTAATCGTGTCTATCTTCGACCTGGCACTAAAAACACTCCCTATGAAATTTGGAAAGGTAAAAAGTCAAATGTTAAATATTTTAGAACTTTTGGAAGCAAGTGCTACATTTTAAAGGACAAGAAAAAGTTGGGTAAGTTTGATTCTCGAAGTGATGAGGGCATTTTTCTTGGTTATTCTCCAAACAGTCGTGCTTTTCGTGTGTTTAATTTACGAACTTCCTCTATTATGGAATCCATCAATGTTGTGATTGATGATGTGACCCAAAATGAACCAGATGCTACTGATGATGTTCTGTTTGAGCCTTTTTATGTTCAAGAACAGGTAGAAGAAGGTACCTCTCAAGATAATGATAGTAATGCAGATGAAGATGAAGAAGATGAGATGGAAAGCAAGACGCAAGATCAAGGTGAATCAATAAAAATGACAGATGGCTTACAACCCTCAGCTCGTGTCAAACTAAATCACCCAATAGAGCAAGTGATTGGTAAGACAACTGATCCTATGAAAACTCGAAGACAGATTCGGGATGAGGTAACATATCTTTGCTATGTATCCTTACTTGAACCTAAAAATTTTAAAGAAGCTTTGCTGGATGAGTGTTGGATCTCTGCAATGCATGAGGAACTTCATCAATTTGAGCGTAATGATGTGTGGGAGTTAGTGCCTAGACCTGACAACATGAACATCATAGGTACTAAATGGATTTTCAAGAATAAAACAAATGAAGAAGGTGTTGTAGTCAGAAACAAAGCTAGACTTGTAGCTCAAGGGTACACTCAAGTAGAAGGAATTGACTTTGATGAAACTTTTGCACCCGTAGCTAGACTTGAATCTATTCGTCTTATGCTTGCCGTAGCGTGTTATATGGGCTTTAAACTTTACCAAATGGATGTAAAAAGTGCTTTCTTAAATGGTATTATCAAAGAAGAAGTGTATGTTTCCCAGCCTAAAGGTTTTGAAGATCCTCATAAAAAGGACCATGTTTTTCACTTAAAAAAGGCTCTTTATGGTTTAAAGCAGGCACCTCGTGCTTGGTACGATCGACTTACTCGATTTCTTGTTGAAAATAAGTTTTCAAGAGGTAATGTTGATAAAACTCTTTTTGTCAAGCATGAAGGAAAACATATCCTCGTAGCTCAAATTTATGTTGATGATATAATTTTTGGTTCAACATCTCATTCTCTTGTAAAAAGTTTCTCGGAGTCAATGCAAAGTGAATTTGAGATGAGTATGATGGGAGAGTTGTCTTATTTTTTAGGCCTTCAAGTCAAACAACTAGATCACGGTATGTTTATTTCTCAATCTAAATATGCTAAAGTTCTGGTTAGCAAATTTGGTTTAAATTCCACTAAACACACTCGTACCCCGATAAGTACTACCACTAAACTTGCTCGTGATGATGGGGGTGGGTAGGTTGATCAAACGCTATATCGAAGCATGATAGGAAGCCTTTTATATTTAACTGCTAGTCGACCTGATATAGCATTTAGTGTTGGTATTTGTGCTAGATATCAAGCGTGTCCTAAGGATTCACATTTGTCTGCTGTTAAACGGATTATAAAATATGTTAGTGGTACTATCGACTATGGAATTTGGTTTACTCATGATACTACAGCTAATTTAGCAGGATACACTGATGCTGATTGGGCAGGATGTGCCGATGATAGAAAAAGCACCTCTGGAGGGTGTTTTTACATAGGAAATAATCTTGTATCTTGGTTGAGTAAAAAACAAAATTCTATATCCTTATCTACAGCCGAGGCAGAATATATTGCAGCTGGAAGTGGCTGTACTCAATTGATGTGGATGAAACAGATGCTTGCAGACTATGGTATTCCTCAAAGCCAAATCACTCTTTTTTGTGACAATACTAGTGCTATCAATATTTCTAAAAATCCTGTTCAACACTCTCGCACTAAGCACATAGATATTCGTCATCATTTTATTCGCGAGCTTGTTGAAGATGGTACTATTCTTTTAGAGTACTTAGATACTGAGTATCAGAAAGCTGATCTTTTCACTAAACCCCTTGACTATACTCGTTTTGATTATCTTCGCAAATCTGTTGGGGTTTGCTCTATCTCTTGAATTCTCGTTGTTTATCCTTGTTTTATTTTTGTTTTGTTTTGTTTTTTTTTTTAAAAAAAAATGGGTCGCTTTTGTGACTTTTGGGTTATACTATTGATTGAGTTGATTGTTAATGGTGTTTATGGATAATCACACAACAGTTATATGTGCTTGATCATTCTATCTATCCTATTCATGTGGTTTGTTATCTTGTTTGGGTGTCGCATGGTCTTGACATCGTGTCATACACTTAGTCACGACAAAGACAATGTGCTCCTCCATCTCTACTTGTCATGTCTCATGAAAATGGTTAGGTTTGTCTTTACTTTCCCATAAGATTGACCAGTTAGCATTTATGATATTGGTGGGTGTTTAGTCCACAAATGAAATCAAATACTGTATGCAATCAAGTTCGTTGAAGAATTTGCTCATAGTTTCGAGATTGTGTTATGTGATTTAGCTTGGGTTCGTAGCCTTGTTGACTCGAGTAATTAAGTCCGTTGGGGTGTCCTCTACACCTAGTGCCCTAAGACCATCTGGTTTGGGTGTCACTGACCTAAAGCTCGCTACACGGGTCAATTAGAAAGCTTAAGGGACCTCAGCATCTGTTCACAGTCTCGTGATTGTGTCATGTAGTTTAGCTCAGGTTCGTAGCCTTTTTGACTCGAGTAAGTAAGTCCGTTGGGGTGTCCTTTACACCTAGTGCCCTAAGACCGTTTGGTTTGGGAGTCACTGACCCAAAACTCGCTACACGGGTCAATTAGAAAGCTTAAGGGACCTCAGCATTGCACGCCACGTAAAATGAGTTGGAATTGGTTGAGGGGGAGTTTGTTTCTTACTTTGGGAGCTTATACACCTATCAGTTGTCCAAAAATGCTTGGTTTGACTTCTTAAGGGGGAGTTTTAATAGACCTCCCATGTGTTCCCGAGAAACCAAGTATTGTATGTGTTAGAAGCTCCACGTCATTTGTCGTGACGCACACACACACCTTTGTCATTTTGTCTTGACCTATGTTACATCCAAACATACATCTCATAGCACTATGATAGGCTCATAGCATGTGACTGCACATATGTTCTTTGTGTGATCGTTCAATGCCTCCCTTAACCTTCTACTACGATTGCACGTATACTCCATTTGTTGCGTTTTTTCTTTTATCCTTGTTATGCTTCTTGGTGGCTCAGTGCACACTTTCATGAACACTGTTATGCTGTTTCTTAACCAATTTCCCGGATTTCCCCCACCAAATCCTCAGTGGCTTATTTCCTTTATGTTTGAGCTGCTTATTTCGGCGTGTGTCGTTGGTTTGGTTGTTTATGATCTTTGTCTTTGGCGTCTGGATAATCTCGAATTTATTCATGGTTCAATCGATGTGGGCTGCTTTTAATTCATTGCTTGAGTTCTCTGTTATGGACTAATTTTCTTGGCAGATTCCTTTGTCCTTCCGTGACAAAAAGGGGGAGAACAACTTACTACATGCTAATGCTAATTTTTTTTGGGTGAGTTGTTGTTGATGTGTTTTGCAGGCTTTCTATTTGAAGGGAGTTAGAAGCCTTGTTTTAGTGAGTTTTGGTTTTGTCATGGAAGAGCCAAAGGGGGAGATTGTAAGCTCCAAAGGCCGAGCCTTTCATTTGGTTGGCACCTTCATGACCAAAACTCATATTACCAAAACTCACATTATTTTATATTTTAGAGTGTCTGTATTAGGATGTGGAAAGGAATCTCACACTTTGTATTTCTTTTTTAGTTTTCCATATGAGTGCGGTAGTTGTTAGTCAAGTCGGCCTTCATTACCTTAAAGGCTCAGAAGAAATCAGAAGAGCAATATTGAAGATTTGAAGATTTGAAGGATCAGAAGAAATCAGAAGAGAATATTAAGAAATCAGAAGAGCAATATTGAAGATTTGAAGATTTGAAGGATCAGAAGAAATCAGAAGAGAATATTGCGCGGATCAGAAGTCTTCTATAAATACGTCCTATTGCGTCAAACCTAGGGTTTAATGATTGAGAGCTTCTCTAAGAGAGAAAAACGACAGAGGGGGTGTTTTCTTTGGGAGCCGAAGAGGTGAGGCGATTTTTGATCTGTTCGAAAAGATTTTTGGAAGGCTTGAGGATTCAAGATGCGAACATTGAGTAAGGTCTATTTGTAATCGTACAAAATTATAGTGCATGATTCCTTCCCGTGGTTTTTTCCCGATTTGGGTTTTCCACGTAAACCTTGTCTCAACCTTTACTGTTCTTGTTTAGTTAGTTTGATTCAAGTTGATAGAATTTCAAAGTTCGTATCTTTAGATATTTCAGCGAATATCTTCCAATTTGATCTGATTCGTCTATGTGATCTAAGTTATCCTGTAGTTTGTGCATAGAAAAACTAATCAGTGTCATCCAGTTGTTTTCAATTCGAGGGCACTCTGATGCTCAAGTGAAAACGTGAAGGACCAACGCACAATAGTGATTGCACTTGTAATTGACTGTGTACCTGATTATGCTTTGCATTCCCATATTTAATTTGTAAGCCATCAAGTGCTTTGGCATGGTAAATGAATAACACGAGATTCTTTACCAATTTTTGCATTGCCAAATTTGTCTATTTCCTTGCAGCACAAGGGTTTTCTAAATAAAAAATTCTCAAAATCCCATGCCAATTTTATATCTGATAGGGTAGCTCCCTATATTCGGTGACCGTTGAACAAATTAACTGAATATTATTCTAAATGGATATTGTTCCTAGAAGTGAAAATTCACTTGGAATCCGAAATGAGAAGTTAGACTTCAAAAAAAGAATTACGATTCTTTATAAATGTGATGGATCACTTGGCATAATTGTGAACTATAAATTGTTTTAAATTGCACGTATACGAGAAAAGTCATTTTTTGCCTGAAATTTGATAAACATTGTTATAACGAAATTCAAACTAGCCTAGTGCTTAAGAGTTGTTGTTGATTACAACTACAGGTGCTTCTGAAGTCGAGGACGCTGCGTGATTTTGTGTATCTTCGCCAAGTTATTAGATTTTCATGTTGTTAGTAATGTACTCTTTATTTCAGACTTATATTTTTGTACTTTTTGATACCTGGCCGAGCCGCCTGTGGCCGAGCCAAGGATTCTACTATGGATGATGAAATAGTTAATTTATCACTAGCACTTCGGGAGTATTTTTAATGTTATTCCGCATTTTTTTTATATCGCACTCTGATATTATCGAAATCCCTAAACCAGTTTTATAAATTGAGGCCTTGATGGATTAAACCCCATCGGCCGGTCGCGACCATGTGTTTTTGAGACGGGTCGTGACAAGGGTGGTATCAGAGCATGGTTTTCGGATTTTAAAATAAAACCCCGGTGCTATGAAATTTGAGACACGATGATCACACACTTGGATGTAATAGTTACTTGGTTATGTGTTATTACCTACGTAACTTGTATAAATAAGTAACGATCACGCTTAGGCCAGTACTAACAAGACTATATCTTGTGTACTGTCGGATGAAAGGAGTGAAGTGATCCTTTTGCCCTCTATTTGCTTTGCATCTTTACTTCAGATGGTGAGGACTCGGACAAATGGAAATGCTAGCGGGAGTGAAAGCGGGAATGGAGGCAACGAAATGGCAAAAATGAGGGCCATGATGCAGACACTCATAGGGGCTATGCAAGCCCAGCAACAGGCGTTTGAACGTCAAGCACAACAAGCCGCACCTCAACAGCAGTCAGTGCCACACCCCAATCCACAAGTACCAACAGGAGCAGAAAATAACAACCAGCAAGACCCACCTATCGATGTCCCTACGGCAGATCTCGCGCTCACTCGCGAATTTCTAAAACTGAAACCGCCAACATATAATGGAGGCATGGATGCAGTGCGAGCGAACGAATGGCTAGCTGAATTAGAGAAGAACTTTCGACTGATTGGGTGCACAGAAGTACGAAGGTGGAAATTGGAGCATACTACTGACAGGAGAAGCTAACCGATGGTGGAACCTAAAGAGAGTTGGGGAGCCAAGGATGGTTTGGACTAGATTCGTGGAGATCTTCAAAGAGAAGTATATGCCCAGAGCGATGCAGCACGCTAAGTGTGCAGAATTCGAACAACTTCGGCAAAGAGGACCTATGACCGTTGCGGACTATGAAGCAGAATTCACCAACCTTGCAGAATATGCCCCACATCTGGTGGGAACAGAGGACATGAAGGCTCGAAGATTCGAAGAAGGGCTGAGACACGACATCAAGAAGGTGGTGCGACCTCTACAACTGCCCACATATGCTGAGGTGTTGGATCAAGCAATTTTGGTTGAACAAGATGCTGACGAGTTCAGGAAATACCACGAGAATCGAAAGCGGAAGAACTCTGGAGTTGGAGGATCGGGAAACCGCAACCAGAAGAGACAGAACAACGGAAACAATGAAAATCGAGGACAAAGGCCACCATGTAATACCTGCGGAAAACTTCACGGAGGAGAATGCTAGAGGAAGGTAGAGGCCGGGAAATGTTTCGGATGTGGACAAGTTGGACACATTCGGAAGAATTGCCCAAATGTCAGGACAGGGGCTAACACTGTTCCAATCGGAGGTCAAGGTGGCGAAGTGCAGAGAAACAATGACAGACAGGCAACTAGGCCTGGGAAAATAGGAGCAACAACAACAATCAAGGGAATCGCAACAACAACGGGCAACGACACGGTCGAGCTTTCGCCATCGTTCCAGGGGACCAAGCCAACAATGAAAACGTGGTCGCAGGTAACATTATGATCGATTCTCTACCAGCATATGCACTTTTTGACTCTGGTTCTTCGCATACATTTGTGTCCAAGTGTTTTGCCATTAAGATGAATAGGGAGGCCGAACCTTTGGGTTATGACTTATTGATTTCCCAACCTATGAGTAAGGGTGCAGTTTGCTCTACTAAGTATAGAGACTGTAATGTTTACATTGACGGCCTATGCATGATCACGGATCTGATTCTGTTAGATATGAAGCATTTCAATATCATTTTGGCATGGATTGGTTATCCAAATTTGGGGCAACGATTGACTGTGCTAATAAGCGTGTTGTATTTAAAAAACTCGATGGAGAGGAGATTAGATTTTCGGGTGAGAGAGTGATTACACCCCTGTGTTTCGTGTCTATGACTTGAGCCCGACGACTTTTGCAGAAGGGTTGTCGAGGATACCTATGTACTCCCTCCGTCCCATTTTGTTTGCTAGTTTTTCCATTTTGGGATGTCCCAAAATGTTTGTTATATTTGTACAATAAGCCATCAAAATATTACTGATCTTCCAGTTTTAGCCTTTTAGTTTTGCACTGAAGTACTAGTAAATCAAGTTTACTTGAGTACAAAATCAAGCAAAAAGGTGAAGTGTTGCATTGAATTCTGGATGTGATTGATTTTTCCCTCCAAAAAAATTTGTATTTGAGTTTTTATTGGAGCCAAAATATTTTGTAATCAAGTTTCAATTGGAGCCAAAAAAAATCTGTAATCAATTTTCATTTGGAGCCAAAAAAAAATCTGTAATCAAGTTTTAATTAGAGCCAAAAAATCTGGAATTGAGTTTTTGGAGTCAAAAAAATCTGTAATGAAGTTTCATTTGGAGCAAAAAATTCAGTAGGAAATTTTAATGGAGGCTACATAATCTTTTTAGACTTTTCTAGGGACATTTATTATGCAAGAATGGTTCCACAACTAGGAAGGGTAATTGTGGAAATCTGATAGTATGTACTTTGGGTCCTTAAAAAGTTGGATTCCCCAAAACTAGCAAACAAAATGGGACAGAGGGAGTAGTATTTTGCCGACTTCGTCGAAGGGCACTTCGGTTGCCAACATTCCTATTGTATGTGATTTTCCTGATGTTTTTCCTGATGAATTACCCGGGATACCAACTGAACGGGTAATAAGTTTCTCTGTTGATATCGTTCCCGGAACACAGCCGATATCCAAAGCGCCATATAGAATGGCCCCAGCTGAACCAAAAGAGTTAAAGATACAACTAGATGAATTACTCGACAAAGGCTTCATTCGACCCAGTTCGTCGCCTTGGGGAGCGCCAGTTTTATTCGTTAAAAAGAAGGATGGAACGATGCGTCTATGCATTGATTACCGAGAGCTGAACAAGGTCACCATAAAAAACCGTTATCCGCTTCCGAGAATTGACGATCTATTCGACCAGCTGCAAGGAGCCACGGTGTTTTCAAAGATTGACTTACGATTAGGATATCACCAGCTTAGAGTCAAGCCTGAAGATGTAGAAAAGTTAGCCTTTCGAACTCGCTACGGGCATTACGAGTTCTTGGTAATGCCATTCAGAGTGACCAACGCACCGGCAGCCTTCATGGACATGATGAATCGAGTATTCGAGCAGTACCTTGATGATTTCGTAATCGTTTTTATTGACGACATTCTCATTTACTCCAAGAATGAAGAGCAGCACGCTAAACACCTGCAAACCATACTACAGAAGCTGAGGGAGGAGAAGTTGTATGCCAAGCTCAAGAATTGTGAGTTTTGGCTAAGAAGCGTGAACTTTTTAGGACACATTATCAATGGCAACGGGATTTCGGTAGATGCTCAGAAAATCGAAGCAATTGTAGATTGGCCAAGGCCTACGACCGTCACAAAAGTTTGAAGTTTCTTGGGACTCGCAGGGTACTATCGGAGGTTCGTCCAAGATTTCTCAAGGATTTCTACGCCTATGACCGAATTGACTCGCAAGGGGGAACCATTTGTGACAACCGAGAGGAATGCTTCCAAGAACTTAAGAAGAGGCTTACGTCAGCACCAATTCTCACGCTACCAGAAGGCACTGAAGGTTTCACGATCTACAACGATGCATCTTATCAAGGGCTCGGGTGTGTCCTTATGCAACACGGCAAGGTTATCGCATATGCTTCCCGCCAGCTGAAGAATCACGAGAAAAACTACCCAATGCACGACTTAGAATTGGCAGCAGTGATTTTTGATAGGGTAGCTCCCTATATTCGGTGACCGTTGAACAAATTAACTGAATATTATTCTAAATGGATATTGTTCCTAGAAGTGAAAATTCACTTGGAATCTGAAATGAGAAGTTAGACTTCAAAAAAAGAATTACGATTCTTTATAAATGTGATGGATCACTTGGCATAATTGTGAACTATAAATTGTTTTAAATTGCACGTATACGAGAAAAGTCATTTTCTGCCTGAAATTCGATAAGCATTGTTATAACGAAATTCACACTAGCCTAGTGTTTAAGAGTCATTGTTGATTACAACTGCAGGTGCTTCTGAAGTCGAGGACGCTGCGTGATTTTGTGTATCTTCGCCAAGTTATTAGATTTTCATGTTGTTAGTAATGTACTCTTTATTTCAGACTTATATTTTTGTACTTTTTGATACCTGGCCGAGCCGCCTGTGGCCGAGCCAAGGATCTACTATGGATGATGTAATAGTTAATTTATCACTAGCACTTCGGGAGTATTTTTAATGTTATTCCGCATTTTTTTTTATATCGCACTCTGATATTTGGAAATCCCTAAACCAGTTTTATAAATTGAGGCCTTGATGGATTAAACCCCATCGGCCGGTCGCGACCATGTGTTTTTGAGACGGGTCGTGACAATATCTCTACTGGGCTTTTAGCTCACCCTTTCATTCTTTCAGGTACAGTTCCGGAGGCTTGACATAAAATGTATGGATGCATGGTGGTGCATGTTTTGTGAAGACTTTCACACTAGGAGTTACATAACATCTTTAGAACTATTTTTGAAAGATGTAAACTAACTCCTCTTTTGTTCCTTCTTTTGTAATTGAAAGCAAATGGTATTGTACTTGTTCAAATTTATATTTTGGTGTGACAGGCCGGGAGTGCCACCCATGAATTGTAATATTTGAAACACTTTATCAATGATGGATTATGGAAATTGTATTTTGGGTAACTGTGAGGTTTTAAAATGGTAAATAGGGTTATGCCATATATTTGAAAACAAGGGCGTGACAGGATGGGGGAGACATGCCATGTATTTTGCATTAGCATATTTGTATACGTGCTAGTATTAGGTTGTGTGAACATATGACATGTTGTACTAACAGGATATCTATACTTAATAACCTAGTACAAGAAACGTTTTGTCACGTAATTATGATATTTAAACATTAGAATGATAAAGACACATAAGGGTAGCCATTCGTACGAACAACCAGAGGCTAGTAACAACCAACGTCAAGGCCCTAAAGTTGCACTAGGAATCACAGAGTTTAACCAGCTACTACGCATGTGTATAACCGCTACCAGACCTCAATACCATGGATAAGTGCAACCTAAACATAGCATCTTAACGAATTCTAGAAACGAAACACTGTCGCCTATCATTTCAAGGGAGACCAATCCTGGAGTAGAGAAGTCTGACTCAAGCAGATCAGAAAACTCTTAGAGATCATGGAAGTCTAGGACAATGACGACCACCGTCAGAACATACTCAGAGTATGTGTCTTAGACTTCCAAGGTAATTGGGAGATATATCTACCTAGTGGAATTCGCTTACAAACAACAACTATCAGGCGAGTGTCGAGATAGCATCGTACGAAGCACTCTATGGACGTCCATGTCGATCACGTATATGTTGGAATAAAGTGGGAGAGACTAGCCTTTTGGGATCAGATTTTATACGGGAGACCACAAAGAAAGTCAAAGTCCTTAGACAGACAGAAGAATTATGACAGACAACAACTCTTGACTGCATATGACAGACAGAAGAATTATGCCAACAAGAGAACCAAAGCAGACAGAAGAGTTATGCCGACAAGAGAATCAAACATCCGATAAGAGAACCAGACATCTAACCTTCAACGCTGGAGACCACCACTTCTTGAAGACCTTACCACATAGAGGAATCATCAGATTTTGGGAAGAAGTTACTGTCGATGAAGACACCACTTATGAAAAGCAGCCGATACGTATCATTAACCACGAAGAGAAGACTTTACGAGAAAAGGCCATCCATCTTGTCCGAATACTTTGACATCATCACAATATTGAAAAATCTACTTAGGAGAGAGAAGAGGTAATCCGAACCAATCGCCCACACCTTTTTGCTTTTAACACTTTCTAATTTCGAAGATGAAATTCGTTAAAGGGAATAGGTTGCAAAGATCCGTATTTTTGCATTCATTAATAAATAAAAATCCGAGAAATTATTTTATAATTTCATGTATTAAATTTTCAATCAAGTATTTAAAATTTATTTCGTGTATTTAAATTTATATCCATACGTGTGTCTTATACTTTCACATGCATACACAATATATGCACAGTATATATACATCATATACAATATATATATACTCCATCAAATATATATCACCTCCATCACCTTTTTTCATCCCACCACTCTCTTTATCCCATCACCTACTTTATCTTCTCCTCTTTTATTTTCCAAAACTTTCAACCACATCCCATCAACTTTCTTCTCTTTTATTTTTTAAAAATCCTAATTCCATCCCATCAACCTTTCTCTCTCAAAATACTACACTATTTTCACAATTTTTCCCTTCCGTTAAATCATGTCCCATATATATATATCATATACATATATATGTAATGACCCGAGTTTTAATACATATATATGTAATGACTCGAGTTATAATACATAGTTTGAGCATTTTTTTACTTAGTCCACGTATAATTTTAGTTACATGTGCGTGCATATACATAATGTTATATTAAACTTGTATTATATATTATATATAATATCCCTTTATATTTCTTTTTATTTAGATATTATACTTTGCAATGTTAGGATGGGGGAAACATGTCATGCATTTTGCATTTACATATTTGTATACTTGTTAGTATTAGGTTCTGAGAATATATGACATGTTGTACTAATATGATATCTATACTTAATAACCTAGTACAATAAATGTTTTGTCACCTAATTACGATATTTAAATAGTAGAATGATAGTGACACGTAAAGGTGTCTATTCGTACAACAACTAAAGGGTAGCAACAACTAACGTCAAGGCCCCGACACTACACCGGGAATCACGGAGTTCAACCAGCTACTACACACGTTTAACTGCTACCTGACCTAAGTACCATGGACCTCGACCATAAGTGCAACATAACCGTAGCATCTTACCTAACAAATTCTACAAACACCGTCGCCTGTCATTTCAAGGGAGATGGACCAGCAGAAGCCTAACTTTAGCAGATCAGAAAACTCCTACAGATCATGCAAGTCCAAGACAACGGCTACCACCGTCAAAATGTACTCAGAGCATGTGTCATAGACTTCCAAGGTAATTGGGAGATACATCTACCGCTATTGGAATTTGCTTACAAACAACAACTATCAGACGAGTATTGAGATGACACTGTACGAAGTACTCTCTATGAACATCCATACCTATCACTTATATGTTGGACTAAAGTAGGAGAGACTAGCCTTTTGTGATCAGATCTTGTACGGGAGACCATAAAGAAAGCCAAAGTCGTCCGACAATGACTCTTGAGTGCACAGAGCAGACAGAAGAGTTACGCCGACAAGAGAACCAGACCTCTAACCTTCAACTTTATAGACCAAATCTTCCTGAAGACCTCACCACGTAGAGGAATCATTAGATTTGGGAAAAAATTACCATCAATGAGGACACCACTTGTGAAAAGCAACCGATACGTAGCATTGACCACGGAGAGAAGACTTTACGAGGAAAGACCATTCGTCTTGTTCGAGTACTTTGACGTCATCACAACATTGAAAAATCTACTTGGGAGAAGGAAGACGTCATCCGAACCAATCACCCACACCTTTTTGCTTCTGACACTTTCTAATTTCGAGGATGAAATTCGTTAGGGGGAATAGATTGTAAGGGCCCGTATTTTTGAATTCATAAATAAATAAAAACCCGAGTAATTATTTTATAATTTCATGTGTTAAATTTTCAATCAAGTATTTAAAACTTATTTCGTGTATTTAAATTTACATTTATACGTGTGTCTTATACTTTCATACACATACACTATATATACATAATACATACACATCATAATATATATATATATATATATATATATATATATATATATATATATACTCTATCAAATACATATCACCTCCATCACCTTTTTTTCATCTAATCACTCTTTTTAGCCCATCGCCTACTTTATCTCATCCCCACTCCACCTCCTTCCATCATTAATTTTTCTTTATTTCCTCTCAACCCTTAGATCAAGCTTTTCGTTTCTCCTATAAATACTCCCCTCTTCTTCTCTAAATCCACCCAACTTCTTCTATTCTTTCTTTTCCAAAACTCCTAACCACATCTCATTAACCTTCTCCTCTTTTATTTTCCAGAACTCCTAACCACATCCCATCAACCTTCTCCTATTTTATTTTCTAATAATCCTAACTCCATCCCATCAACCTTCTACTCTTTTATTTTTCAAAAATCCTTACTCCATCCCATCAGCCTTTCTTTCTTAAAATACTCCGCCCTTTTCACCAATTTTCTCTTTTATTAAATCATATCCAATCTCTTGTCTTTATATATATATATATATATATATATATATATATATATATATATATATATGTGTGTGTGTGTGTGTGTGTGTGTGTGTGTGTGTGTGTATGTATATATATATATGTCCTATACATATATATGTAATGACCCGAGTTTTAATACATAGTTTGAGTTTTTTATTTACTCCAAGTATAATTTTAGCTATGTGTGCATGCATATACATAAGGTTATATTAAACTTGTATTATATTTTATATTTAATATCCCTTTATATTTCTTTTTAATTAGATATTATATAATAAATATACTTTAGACTAATATGTATATGTATATACGCTAAACACACACAACAATATACACACACACACACAGCATATCTCTCTCTATCTCTCGGCTCTCTCTCTCACCTCACCTCTGTCACCCAACCAAACCCACAACCCTCTTCTCCCATCAGCCGCAACTCTTCTTCCATCCACCACCAAACCATCATCACCTACAGCTGTCATGGCCGCCCATATGTCAAGCCTCCACCGTCAAATTGTTGCCAATCCATCACCATCGCTTACTCCTCCTCCTCCCTTGGCTATAAATAGCAGCCTCTTCCCCTCACCGAACTCACACCATCGCCTAATGGAGCAAGAAGAATGAGAGAAGGAGAAGGAAGAAGGAAGAAGGAAGAAGGAAGAAGGAAGAAGAAGAAAACTTCACCAAACCAAGTCGGCGACCGAACCCATTCAATACTTCACAAGACTTCGAACCAACTGTAAGCCCCTCCTCTTGAATCTATTTTGAGTGTTTTCATATAATATTAGCCTTAATGGAGCTTCGCCGGAGAAGAAATCACGAGTTGCAGAGACTGACTAAAATTTCCCAGGTCCAGTCGCCTAGTCGGATTTCTAGCTGTCCGCCTACCTTCACAACTGGATCCCCGACCGGAGAGACTTCCGGATAGGATTTTGACTGGAATTATATTAGTTTTTGATATATTCAATTTTACCCAATATTTCTATTATTTACATGTTGTACCCCTTTTAATGTTAGATTATAATTTAAGAAATTATTTTAATATTATTGTTATTATAATTAAACTTCCCCTAGTTTATATAAGAACTATTATTATTATCAATTATCAATTTAATTCATTTTACAAAAACCTACGTTAGCATTAAATCATATTACAATTTTAACTTGCACAAAAGTATACTTGTCTTGTATTATATTATTAAACAAATATCCATAATAAATTAAATAAATATTTATTTATTACATATATCAATTTTATTGTTACGTGGTTATATTTCAATTATTTAAATGAGAGTGCCTTAATTATATGATCTTGATATGATAGATATTACTTAAACGATATCATGAGCTCATTCTGATCATTTAGACCTTAATCTAACAAAACATGCACATTTCATGAATAAAAATACTCACGCTCGGTTGTCATTTAATTTAAATAATCTAGGTTCCGTTAGACCACAAAGGATTTAGAATATGTTAGGGTACAGCATGATCATAAAACGGACTAGTTTTCAAATTAGTTTATGTCATATTCATTACATACTATTTCATCTCAATTTCATCATGCTTTACTTATTTAAATTACTGTCTTTCAAAATACCTATGTTACAATTGAGCATGATGATAAAATTGATAAATGTTACAAGTGTATATTCCGACTATTAGATAATGAATAAATACTGATACTCAGGATATCTCGTGGATACCCAAACGTTGAACACACTAATAATGACATATGATTAGTTGTTGTAGATATATTCCCTATGGGAATATTATGCCCGTCTTCTAGCCATGATGTGACTTGAGCCACGCTTGACTTCAACCAGATGTGTGATAGACATAAGCTGTGTATTACCCAAGCGCTGTAATTTAGCCGTGTCATGTGTGTAGCCAAGTTACGCTTGAGCCGAAGTTATATCTAGTCATATCGTGTCCTTTTTAGTCTAACGGTCTTCTAGTATAAATTTTAAGCTCATATTGCTCCAGTGCGATAGCAATAGGATATAATATTTGTCACGCCCCAAACTTCGGGGTATAATTAAACCATTAAAAGAAATAAAATGCAATAAAACTTAAATCCCAAGGAGCGTTCCCATTTAAATACCAATCAACACATCTTGTTTTATCACAACAACCTCTCTCAATGTGCAATTGTTATTACATTGAATCTCAAACTAAAAAGCTTTACATTAAACTGTATAGACTACACTGTAAGAAAAGACTGAGATATACATGCTTGATTGGAGTTAAGAAGCCCAATCCAATGGCTTAACTCTTGACAGGATCCACAGCTTTACCTGAAAAAGGTTTTTACAACAAAACGTAAGCCGAAGCTCGTATAGGATAACATGTTAAACAATTGATTTAATAAAAATATGTTTAAAACCTGTCTCATATCAAAATATATAAGTTTTTCCTTCGTACAAAAGTATACAGTTCGCTGAGATTTGTCCACACTAACTGACAAAGGAAGGCATAAGTGTTAGAGCTCCCCATGCAGCTCACATCAAATTCGACATCCCAATCCCCTATCCCAAACACCGAATACACGACACACCTTTCCCTTGAGCACACATGACACACGTCACTACGGACAACCGACACAACTCATCACCAATCATGCATGAATGTGGGACGAAATAGTGTAAAACATGAATCACTAGAGATAACGCAAGTAGAAACATATAAGAGGCACAAGAGTGAGCACAACGACACGTTCAATAATTCCAAACACAGCTAATTGTCCATTAGACCGTATAGTCACTTCACGACTCATGGGTTCCATCAACAAGTTACCATTAAACATTAAATCATCATTCCCTTACTACTTTTCCCGTCGAAGATAGTCTCATTGTGTTCATTTTCCTAGTACATCTCCCAAAAGAGGCTAACCCAATAATTTCCCATATTGTTCAAGTGGTCAATGCCTATCACATTTCTCAATCAGTCCTCATCTTTCATTCACAACATGCCTCATAGAGTATCATCAACTTACACCGTAACTGAGCGAACAAGCATTCAATACATGGAGTTTCATATGGTATGACAAATAATTCACAAGTCCCTAAAGTACGGTCACAACATCTTGAATATAATGCGATAAGTCAAACTGACCAATCAGTCCGTAGTTCTCATATTAATTCCATTATCACATTCCAACTAGCGTATCTTCCTTCAATGACTAGACCACATTGAAATATATATTGACACATCTCCCATCGAAGGCCAAATGTCAATGTTTAGGTCCACCTATCACATCTCCCACCGGAGACTAGACTATTTGCGTAACCAGCTCATCCCCCGTCGGAGACTAGACCCTCTGATGTTATACATTCTTCATTTACAGTTCATAATAACGCATGTATGACAAGTAATCCATTGGTCCACAAATAATACTGCATGACAACCACTTTGATCAATTCACGGTTTTCAAACCAACCCGGTTATCATATTCCAACTAGCACATCACCCGTCGGAGGCTGGGAATCATTTGACTAGCATCACTCCCGTCGGAGGCTAGGAATCATTTGACTAACATCACTCCCGTCGGAGGCTAGGAATCATTTGACTAGCATCACTCCCGTCGGAGGCTAGGAATCATTTGACTAGCATCACTCCCGTCGGAGGCTAGGAATCATTTGACTAGCATCACTCCCATCGGAGGCTAGGAATCATTTGACTAGCATCACTCCCGTCGGAGGCTAGGAATCATTTGATGTTATACATTTCTCATTTAGTTTCTTTCGTTCATACTTTACCATCCAATGTCCAAGGTTACACAAGAATGGTCCGAAAATCCCATGCAGTTCAGCAATTTACGGAAAGCAATATTTTACGGTATTGACACAATTGTCCATTGTAGCAATAAAGGAAACGAACGACGAAAGCACATAATAGCAACCGTGCACCACACATCATATGCTGACAAACAAACGTCACTTTCACATCTAATCCTCATGATACGTTTCACAATTAAGTCGTTCCATTAGAACCCATCATGAACTCACATACGTGGGTCAATCACGACAGACAAGGTATATCAACATACCGGGATATCAACCGTACTCTACTCCAAACTACACTCGTTCTAAAGTCTCAAGGCAAGCCGACATTACCATCCTCTCAGAGATCGGAAAAGTTAGACAAAGTATCTCATGTGTCAGGGCCAATAACCCATACGCTAAATCCAAACTCCTCATGGCACAATGATGACGAGGAACATAAACTCAAGGAAGAAGAATCTCTCCCATGAACCTCTCACAACCCGATTCAACCCACAGTCAACGGTACTGTGCCTCGCAAGTAAAGTCCCGGCCTAAGGATAGGTAAACAATTTTCATGTGAAGGATACAAGGATGATAGTAATCTCGACGTTGGGTTCACCTCAATACAAAGGCATACTTGTCAGCTCAACTCGCCTTTCACCGAATGATAATAAAACCAATCCTAGGTAATCCCTTTGTCAGGGGGTATCCCACCTCATAGTTCCAACTATTTTTGTCACTATCATAACACATAACTACACACACGTCATCATCAAAATCCGTGACCTCTCGAACCTCATATCACACCACACAGGTCCCACTCCGCACTCCATGTGTACAACACAATACCCCATATGTCTCCTCAAACGAGTCTACAACTATGACACAATACTCCACGCTCTATCGCACGGGCTTAACAAGTATATAAAAGGACGGATAAATCAACCGTGAATGCCCATCACCAGGTTCTTGGTTTCTATTAGTCCATGAGTCCCACAAAAGGCACGAACAGTCAGTACAGGTCGCCCGACAAGTCGCTCGAGCGACTAAAAAGTCGCTAGACGGGCCAAGAATCAGTAAAGGTCGCTGGAAAGTCGCTAGATGGTCGCTCGATGGTCGCTCGAGCGACCCCCAAGTCGCTCAAGCGACTTGGTCGATCTCAGGTTCGCACAGTTCTGGTATTTTGGCTATAACTTCTTATCCCGAGCTCCGATTGAGACAATTTATATATGAAACTTCAAGAGAATTCCGAGATCTACAACTTTGTAGTTATACACTTTTCCTAATTCGGCCTCTAAATGCCTCAAAATGTATAAACAGTACGGAGTCGTGTTCTAATCTTCTAGATTTTCGTTTTGCTCATAGTGTTCTTGGTGTTCTTGGTAAAACCCATCCCCAAATTTCTGGAAACAGCCCAAATGAAACTTCACCCCAAAAACAATATAGGATTTAAAGCTAAGAACAACATCACCATATATTATACAACTTAAATCAAAAGTTTAACATGAATCCTACCTCAAAAATCAAGCTCCATGAAACCATCTAGCCGAAAATCGATCTCCTCCATTACTCCGCGAGAACCATCAATCCCGGGCTTGATACGAAGCCCTCTTCGCGTAGATCATCGTTCATTCTTTGTGTTTCTTGAGATTCGGAGTGCAAGGCCTCCGATTTCTCCCAAAATCAAAAAGGGAAGAAGAGGTGGAGAGAGAGGGACGGACGGGAAGGAAAATGAAGAGAGAGAAGGTGAATTGGTAAAGTAAAAATCTGGTTTTTATAGTACATATTAGGTAAATTACACTTTCTCCCTCAATTATGCAACATGCCAAGATCAAGTACCAAAACTATATTACACACACACGTGGGTCCCAACTCATATTACCCAAGTCACGTATTATCAAATAATTTATCAAGTCCCGAATATTTAATTTAAAATAAATAATTTTCCGGGTCTTTACATCCTCCCCTCCTTAAAAAAAATTTCGTCCCCGAAATTTAAAAGCGAACATGTCGACACGGACACCTCTGAACACAATCAACAAGCGAGACACGGATACTCCGTCAAAGTCCAATGCTATCAGGCAAGACACCGATACCTCTCACAATACTACCATCAAGATACGGATACACCGTCACAACTTCAATACAGAAACAAAGCAATCCGTACTTTTACAAAGCTCACCGGATTCTAAACAACCAAATTTATCATTTTCAAATAAATCAACCGGATATATCAAAGTAACTCATGCGTACACCACGCTCCATGAGTGTATAACCATCTATGCACAATCAAGTCATCAAAACTAATAGTTCATATCCACAATATCACTAAGCATAGTGCAACCCATAATCCAAAAATTCGAGAACATACTTCAAGTAAACACATATTTCATGTCTCAATAACACCCGATAAACACATAACCATGGTGGCAAACACGCCCCAAACCATCAATCAGATAATAAACATATAGCAGTCAAGGAGTAAACGAATACTGGTATTTCTCCCGAACTTCGTTCTCGCATTCCTAAATGGTTTTCTCAATCCCACGATGACACCACAGAACTTAAGTCAATGAAAGCATCCCTCCACATAGAACATAATACTGAGCATTTAAAATATTCACCGATCATTCGTCATACGAATATCATCCTCCGCCCACACTGGTCTAGGTACTTCTATAACTGCACAATTCTCATCTATAACATGTTGCAACAACGACTTGGTGACATTCTTCTATAAGACAAGAGGATGACAACAAACTCAACAACACTCGCTAACACATAGTCACATAACATGTAGGCATGAAACGAGAAGTCTCCACGAAAACATCAACCAGATTTCAATTTAACTTTCTTGAATCTCAACCTAAAAGGCACAGAGATCACATGTCTCTTCCAACCCAATTTCACGACCAATCGTCTACACATCCCAAGACAAAGCACCATATTTTAAAATACCATTCCACATAAACACGCAAGCACCTAGGACCCTATCCCACGGACTCTAGGTATTCTAACCATGCTCTGATACCAAGTTGTCACGCCCCAAACTTCGGGGTATAATTAAACCATTAAAAGAAATAAAATGCAATAAAACTTAAATCCCAAGGAGCGTTCCCATTTAAATACCAATCAACACATCTTGTTTTATCACAACAACCTCTCTCAATGTGCAATTGTTATTACATTGAATCTCAAACTAAAAAGCTTTACATTAAACTGTATAGACTACACTGTAAGAAAAGACTGAGATATACATGCTTGATTGGAGTTAAGAAGCCCAATCCAATGGCTTAACTCTTGACAGGATCCACAGCTTTACCTGAAAAAGGTTTTTACAACAAAACGTAAGCCGAAGCTCGTATAGGATAACATGTTAAACAATTGATTTAATAAAAATATGTTTAAAACCTGTCTCATATCAAAATATATAAGTTTTTCCTTCGTACAAAAGTATACAGTTCGCTGAGATTTGTCCACACTAACTGACAAAGGAAGGCATAAGTGTTAGAGCTCCCCATGCAGCTCACATCAAATTCGACATCCCAATCCCCTATCCCAAACACCGAATACACGACACACCTTTCCCTTGAGCACACATGACACACGTCACTACGGACAACCGACACAACTCATCACCAATCATGCATGAATGTGGGACGAAATAGTGTAAAACATGAATCACTAGAGATAACGCAAGTAGAAACATATAAGAGGCACAAGAGTGAGCACAACGACACGTTCAATAATTCCAAACACAGTTAATTGTCCATTAGACCGTATAGTCACTTCACGACTCATGGGTTCCATCAACAAGTTACCATTAAACATTAAATCATCATTCCCTTACTACTTTTCCCGTCGAAGATAGTCTCATTGTGTTCATTTTCCTAGTACATCTCCCAAAAGAGGCTAACCCAATAATTTCCCATATTGTTCAAGTGGTCAATGCCTATCACATTTCTCAATCAGTCCTCATCTTTCATTCACAACATGCCTCATAGAGTATCATCAACTTACACCGTAACTGAGCGAACAAGCATTCAATACATGGAGTTTCATATGGTATGACAAATAATTCACAAGTCCCTAAAGTACGGTCACAACATCTTGAATATAATGCGATAAGTCAAACTGACCAATCAGTCCGTAGTTCTCATATTAATTCCATTATCACATTCCAACTAGCGTATCTTCCTTCAATGACTAGACCACATTGAAATATATATTGACACATCTCCCATCGAAGGCCAAATGTCAATGTTTAGGTCCACCTATCACATCTCCCACCGGAGACTAGACTATTTGCGTAACCAGCTCATCCCCCGTCGGAGACTAGACCCTCTGATGTTATACATTCTTCATTTACAGTTCATAATAACGCATGTATGACAAGTAATCCATTGGTCCACAAATAATACTGCATGACAACCACTTTGATCAATTCACGGTTTTCAAACCAACCCGGTTATCATATTCCAACTAGCACATCACCCGTCGGAGGCTGGGAATCATTTGACTAGCATCACTCCCGTCGGAGGCTAGGAATCATTTGACTAACATCACTCCCGTCGGAGGCTAGGAATCATTTGACTAGCATCACTCCCGTCGGAGGCTAGGAATCATTTGACTAGCATCACTCCCGTCGGAGGCTAGGAATCATTTGACTAGCATCACTCCCATCGGAGGCTAGGAATCATTTGACTAGCATCACTCCCGTCGGAGGCTAGGAATCATTTGATGTTATACATTTCTCATTTAGTTTCTTTCGTTCATACTTTACCATCCAATGTCCAAGGTTACACAAGAATGGTCCGAAAATCCCATGCAGTTCAGCAATTTACGGAAAGCAATATTTTACGGTATTGACACAATTGTCCATTGTAGCAATAAAGGAAACGAACGACGAAAGCACATAATAGCAACCGTGCACCACACATCATATGCTGACAAACAAACGTCACTTTCACATCTAATCCTCATGATACGTTTCACAATTAAGTCGTTCCATTAGAACCCATCATGAACTCACATACGTGGGTCAATCACGACAGACAAGGTATATCAACATACCGGGATATCAACCGTACTCTACTCCAAACTACACTCGTTCTAAAGTCTCAAGGCAAGCCGACATTACCATCCTCTCAGAGATCGGAAAAGTTAGACAAAGTATCTCATGTGTCAGGGCCAATAACCCATACGCTAAATCCAAACTCCTCATGGCACAATGATGACGAGGAACATAAACTCAAGGAAGAAGAATCTCTCCCATGAACCTCTCACAACCCGATTCAACCCACAGTCAACGGTACTGTGCCTCGCAAGTAAAGTCCCGGCCTAAGGATAGGTAAACAATTTTCATGTGAAGGATACAAGGATGATAGTAATCTCGACGTTGGGTTCACCTCAATACAAAGGCATACTTGTCAGCTCAACTCGCCTTTCACCGAATGATAATAAAACCAATCCTAGGTAATCCCTTTGTCAGGGGGTATCCCACCTCATAGTTCCAACTATTTTTGTCACTATCATAACACATAACTACACACACGTCATCATCAAAATCCGTGACCTCTCGAACCTCATATCACACCACACAGGTCCCACTCCGCACTCCATGTGTACAACACAATACCCCATATGTCTCCTCAAACGAGTCTACAACTATGACACAATACTCCACGCTCTATCGCACGGGCTTAACAAGTATATAAAAGGACGGATAAATCAACCGTGAATGCCCATCACCAGGTTCTTGGTTTCTATTAGTCCATGAGTCCCACAAAAGGCACGAACAGTCAGTACAGGTCGCCCGACAAGTCGCTCGAGCGACTAAAAAGTCGCTAGACGGGCCAAGAATCAGTAAAGGTCGCTGGAAAGTCGCTAGATGGTCGCTCGATGGTCGCTCGAGCGACCCCCAAGTCGCTCAAGCGACTTGGTCGATCTCAGGTTCGCACAGTTCTGGTATTTTGGCTATAACTTCTTATCCCGAGCTCCGATTGAGACAATTTATATATGAAACTTCAAGAGAATTCCGAGATCTACAACTTTGTAGTTATACACTTTTCCTAATTCGGCCTCTAAATGCCTCAAAATGTATAAACAGTACGGAGTCGTGTTCTAATCTTCTAGATTTTCGTTTTGCTCATAGTGTTCTTGGTGTTCTTGGTAAAACCCATCCCCAAATTTCTGGAAACAGCCCAAATGAAACTTCACCCCAAAAACAATATAGGATTTAAAGCTAAGAACAACATCACCATATATTATACAACTTAAATCAAAAGTTTAACATGAATCCTACCTCAAAAATCAAGCTCCATGAAACCATCTAGCCGAAAATCGATCTCCTCCATTACTCCGCGAGAACCATCAATCCCGGGCTTGATACGAAGCCCTCTTCGCGTAGATCATCGTTCATTCTTTGTGTTTCTTGAGATTCGGAGTGCAAGGCCTCCGATTTCTCCCAAAATCAAAAAGGGAAGAAGAGGTGGAGAGAGAGGGACGGACGGGAAGGAAAATGAAGAGAGAGAAGGTGAATTGGTAAAGTAAAAATCTGGTTTTTATAGTACATATTAGGTAAATTACACTTTCTCCCTCAATTATGCAACATGCCAAGATCAAGTACCAAAACTATATTACACACACACGTGGGTCCCAACTCATATTACCCAAGTCACGTATTATCAAATAATTTATCAAGTCCCGAATATTTAATTTAAAATAAATAATTTTCCGGGTCTTTACAATATTAGGGATAGCATATTAATTGGGAACATGACGATCGAAAAATGGTGTGGTTGGGGAGCACGATTAGTCGAGTGGTCGGGATCGTTATCGTTTGGGAGCACCATACTCAATATATTGATTTAGAAATATTGATTTGAAATATATGATGGGGTCATTGATTTAGAAAAGCTTATTCGAATAAATGACGAAGTCATTCTTGGAATAATTGATGAAATTATATGACGTGGTCATACTTTAGAATATATTCAAGTCGAGGACTCATGGATTACTTGGACCTGATATACCCTATGATAATTACTTGAATGATTTCTATTACGCTATTTTTATTTAAAAGCACGTACTTACTGTTTCTGCACTTATCTTATCACATAATTTCATTAGATCTCGATTATTTCATACTCTGTATATTTCACATCATGTTATTATGCTAAATCATTTAAAAGAAAACTTAAGGGAGGTAACTTATTGAGTGTCAAAACTCATGGTGCAACTTCCTCCTCCCCTGATGTTTCATGCCAGGTACTGACAACAACGGAGTAGAACCAGACTATCCACCACACGACGACGCGTATCTCGAAGAAGACCCAGTGGAATCGTGGTTTACCTAGACTAGACTTAGACTGCTTTGACTTTTTTTATAAAGTCTTTTGTCAGATGTATTTTATTAATCTTATTTATCAAACTCCTATGTTAATGAAAAGTTGGTATTTGGTTACTTTACTCTATTAAATTAACGTGTCCAAAATTCGGGGCGTTACATGGCAATCGTTGATGAAGCAGCAAACAACCATAGCCTTCTATAGCAGATCACAAACCATTCACACAGATAGCCTTCTATAGCAGTAGTGACATCAGTAGATGAATCGATTCCAAATTACCAAAACAACTCGAAAATAGTGTATCAGCATCGATCTCTAGCAGTTAAAGCTGAAGAGCATGTCAGAGAGCTTCGCTGTGGTGTAGTCCTCCTCGGATTTTGGGGAGTCAATCATGGAGATGATTTTAGAGAATTGGGACTAGGAGGATTCAAGATTCATTTTACAGCAAAAGATGCAATTCACCAAATGGGTCAAAGGAAAAGAAAACCCATCTCATACGATCATACCCCTTTTGGTTCACATGATACCAACTATTCAAACCACCAATCTCATATCCCTTCCATGGGAGGGCAGTTTTACGGTAGAGGGATACTCACCGGGAAAACATGTTGGCCACTAGAGAGAGAGAACCGAAGCTACTAGAATAGGAGAAAGAAAATACAGTGGGGAGAGAGAGAGAGAGACGGGCCAAGTGCGTAACAATTAGGATCAAAGGCAAAGTTACCAAAATACCCCTAGCATAAATCATCATTTGACTTTTCGTTTAAAAAAATAAATGGCCGTTAACAATTGGACTTAATTGGAGCAAAAAATAAAATTGAAGGTCAAAATCAAGTCATTTTGAATGGTAGGGACTAAAATGAGACTAAGTCTAAACTTGAGTGACTACTGAAGTAATTTATCCTATATATATGTCTAATGTTTGTAGAATAAAGTATAAATATGATATTCATGTATGTAAATGTGTGGTATATACGCAACATGTGTATGGAATAAAAATATTCATGTGAGCAAGAATTATGCACGAAGAATAAATTAAATACGCAGTATCAAATTTTTAAGTCCAAAATTTAAATTAAATGTTAAAATTTTATTATTTTTAAAAATACAAGTCTTTACACGGCTTCATACTAGACCTTGAGGCATTGATCAACATATAGTCTGATTGGATTCTTTACGTAGTTTTACTCATCAATTTTCATTGTTTAAACTTCTTACTGAGAAGTACAAAAACTCATTTAGACCCACCTCAATCGTCATAAAAATTACCCTCAATTTTTAGAACAAAGTCAAAATAAAAATCCATTATTTCCTGCATAATGTTGTGTATGTGAGGTCACGTGCCCCATTTCCTTCTCTACTTTTTGCGTTTTAATTAAATTTACCTTAAGGCACTTTTTGCCTTTTGCTAACTACCGCCTAATAAGTGATGGTTAAGGTAGAAATAACCTCAGAACTTTTAGTTTCTCAAGGTCCTTTTCAAATCTTTCACACCTATTCACGTTCTTTTGTAGCAGTTTATGCTCATTAAGCCGTAGTTAGCATTTGTTTTTAGTACATACGTATCTCGCACCTTTTCGAATCGTTCCACCATTAGCCTTGATTCTATAAAAATATAACAGGTTGGTAACACGAGAACAACATTATCAATAGCGGCTCATTTGCTTAAATTCTTATGAATTGCCAAAATTTGCAAAAAAAAATAAATTGCCAAAATTTGCAAAGTAATTACCTATATTGAATGCAAAAGAAATAGGAGAAGCTGTTACGCATAAAATACTCAAAAACTCATAAAGAAAGAAAATAGTATCTAGAAAATATATTAGATGAATGTAATGAAAGAGATAATCTGGCCTGTGATTAGAGAGGCACGATGTCGCTGTCCTAAAGCTGTTATTGCCTCCCCACGCGCGGATATTGACGGTCAATGAACAACTCCAAGATACAACCCAATCACGGCCAAGCCTTCTCGATGTTCGCGTCCACCGGAAGTAGGATGAACCGTCTATGATCGAAGTTGCCCGATAATATTAAAAATAGAAGAGAACAAAAACAAGAGCGGGAGAGAAAAAGAAGAATGTAAGTTAATAGTTTTATATTGTAAGTAAATGATTGTTAGAGATCAATCCTATATATAGACTTGAGTTGTGTCTTTTCAAAAGGACACAACTCTAGATGTAAGAACTTTAAATGAAGAGACACTAATTCAAAATTTCAAATGGTGTCTCTTGAAGAAATGCTTAATAAAATGAGTTTTAAAACTTATATAATTCCAACAATCCCCCACAAGTTTTAAAACTTTTATAAAATATCTACATAAGTAAAAACTTTGGGCAACTATTATACTATGGAATAGGTGTAGGTGTCTTTCGGACTTGAACCTCACTTAGTGTTAACAGTCTCCCTCTGAAGGATCATAGTGAACTAAGTCTTGAACTAGACCCTTTGAGTCAGAGGTCAACATGTCACACACACAGTATCGATATCAGACAAGGTTCGCGGGTTAGCGCTATTAAAGGCCATGCGCTCATCTTGATTCTCATGAGAGTTTTAGGGAATAGCCAATCCCACGGTCGCGGCCTCACGACGACTCTCACTTAGTAGAATTCTCCAAGGATAGAAGTGACAGAGGTCTATCCTGCGAAAGTATGTCCGCCTTGAATTCATTCAGGGATAAACCCTTCCTAACCAATCACATTTACATCAGCACTGCTGCCTTAGGGATGAGTAGGAGTAAACTATCTCCTTATATATAGTGCTGGAAATACAAGTCACACAGTACGGATTGTTTCTACCCATTGAACCTCCTTCATGGGGTCCCCAATCACAGAGGTTGGGTTACCTCCCTAGGTGACTTCTTTTGGGCTTAGGCCCATCCCCCTCGACAGATCTAGGACTACATTCCTAGATAATCCTTTAGTCAACTGATCAGCAATATTGAGCTCAGATTTCACAAAATTTAGAGATATAATTTCTCTATTTAGCATGCTTTTAACAGACTTGAATCTCACATGTATATGTCTGTTTACTTTCTTATTCCCATGTGCCTGCTTCACAGAATCAATCATCGCTTTATTATCACATCGTATAGGAATAGTAGGCAATGGTTTTCTCACAAGAGGTATATCTGATAATAGATTTTTAATCCACTCTGCCTCAGCGCAGGTGGTATCCAAAGCTATAAGTTCTGCCTCCATTGTACTTCTAGATATTATTGTTTGTTTTTTAGAACCCCAAGATATAGCAGCTCCACCAAATAAGAATATGTAACCTGTAGTGGACTTAACATCAAGATTGTCGGTAATCCAATTTGCATCACTAAAACCCTCAACAACATTAGGAAAACCTTTATAAAATAGACAATAGTCTAAAGTACCTTTAAGATATCGAAAAATTCTTTCTAACGCAATCCAATGTTCTTTACTAGGATTTATCGTATACCTACTAAGTCTGCCCACAGCATAAGATATATCTGGTCTAGACTTATTCGCAATATATAACAATGATCCAATCAATTGTGAATATCTCAATTGAAAATAAGGTTGTCCGTTATTCTTCTTTAAGGAAACACTAGGATCATATGGTGTTGAGGCAGGCGAACAATTAAAATAATCAAATTTTTTCAACATTTTTTCTATGGTACTTGACTGAGTAAGAGTTATTCCTTCAGACATTCTTTCCACTTTCATTCCTAAAATAACATTGGCTTCTCCTAAATCTTTCATATCAAATTTTCTAGAAAGATAAGTTTTAACATCGGCAACAATTTCAAGATTAGTACCAAACAACAAGATATCATCAACATATAGACATAAAATAATACAACCCCCACTACTTTCTATGTAATACAGGCATTTATCAAACTCATTAATTTTAAAACCATATTCTAAAATCACGTTATCAAATTTTTCATGCCATTGTTTAGGAGCTTGTTTAAGACCATATAAAGATTTGACTAATCTACATACTTTTTGTTCTTGACCTTTTACTATAAAATCCTCTGGTTGTTCCATATAAATTTCTTCATCTAAATCCCCATTTAAAAATGCAGTCTTAACATCCATTAGATGTATTATTAAGTTATGAATAGAAGCTAAGGCTATCAAAATTCTTATACTAGTGATAGACGACACGGGAGAATAGGTATCAAAATAATCTATTCCTTTCTTTTGTGTAAAACCTTTTGCTACTAATCTCGCCTTATACTTGTCTATACTTCCATCGGGTTTTAACTTTTTTCTAAACACCCACTTACAACCTATAGCTCTATTTCCTGGAGGTAAATCGGTTAAGACCCATGTGTTGTTTTGCATTATAGATTGTATTTCGTCATTAATGGCTTCCTTCCAAAATGGTGCATCTACGGAAGACGTAGCTTCTATATAGGTTGTAGGTTCACTCTCTACTATATACATGTAAAATCCTTCTCCAAAATTCTTTTCTATTCTAGATCGTTTACTTCTTCTAAGTTCTATTACTGGTTCGATCCTTATTCCTGAAGAGGTGTTAGAGCTAGTAGCAGGTGTATCAATCACGGAGATATTATCTATTTGTCTAGAAATCTTACTTTTATAAGGAAAAATGTCTTCAAAATATGTTGCATCTCTAGACTCGATTACTGTATTTTTAGAGATTTCAGGTACTTGAGAATCTATCACTAGAAACCTATTAGCACTACTATTTTGAGCATAGCCAAGAAATACGGTATCTACCGTTTTAGGTCCTATTTTCTTTCTCTTAGGTTCAGGTATAGAAACCTTAGCAAGACACCCCCACACTCTTAAAAATTTTAAGTTAGGCTTTCTATTTTTCCAAAATTCATAAGGTGTTTTTTCATACTCTTTAATAGTAATTCTATTTAGTAAATAACAAGCAGTAAGTATCGCTTCTCCCCATAAACTTTCAGGTAAACCTGAACTTAATAACATAGAATTTACCATATCCAACAATGTTCTATTTTTTCTTTCGGCCACTCCATTAGATTGCGGTGAATAGGGTGGAGTTTCTTCATGTATAATGCCATTATCTTGACAAAAAAGTTTGAACTCATTTAAACCGTACTCTCCTCCTCTATCGGATCTAAGTCTTTTAATTTTTCGTTCTAATTGATTTTCCACTAAACTCTTATATATATGAAACTTACTATATACCTCATCTTTACTCTTAATGAGATAGATAAAACAAAATCTAGAACAATCATCTATGAAGGTAACAAAGTATTTATTTCCGGCTCTTGTAGGGGGTCTATTTGAGTCACACACATCGCTATGTATTAATTCTAGAAGTTGAGTGGATCTTTCTACTAAATTGTGGGGTTTTCGAGTTTGCTTAGCTTGGACACAAATTTCACATTTGTGTTTGTAGTCTACATGTGATTTGGGAACAAGATCAAGATCCATCATTCTTTTAATTTTCTTTACACTAATATGTCCTAGTCTACGATGCCACAAAATTTGAGATTCAACATTCATAACATGTGGGGAAGAAATACTATCTTCTAAATATATATTTAACTTAAATAAACCTTCACATACATAACCTCTACCAACATATACATTGTTCTTAGATATCACAACTGTGTTGGACTCCATTACAATTTTATAACCCTGTTGAACTAAAGATGACCCACTAACTAAATTTCTTCTAACTTCAGGCACATGTCTCACATCCTTGAGCGTCAAAATCTTTCCAGATGACATCTTTTAATTCTACCTCTCCAATTCCAATTACTTGTGCAATCGAATCATTTCCTAGAGTTACACTTCCTCCACTTGATTCCTGATAGGTTTTAAAACAATTAAAGTCATAACAAACATGAATATTAGCCCCAGAATCTAACCACCAATCTTTATCTATATGAGTAAAATTAATTAAGAGATTATACCTAAAGGAAGATTCCGTAGTATCTTTTTGATCAATCAACATATTCACTTGAGCCTTTGCTCCCCTCTGATTTTGATCTCTTGGCTTAGGAGATTCAATCTTTTTGTAGTAACAGTCTCGCGCCAAATGATTCGTCCTCCCACAAACAAAGCAAGGTCTCTTATCCATCTCATGCCCTTTGAATTTATTATTGTTGTGATTATTCCGGTGACCATTACTATGATGAAACGAACGACTCTGGTGATTGTGGTGATACCTATTATTTTTGAAGTTACGACCCCTTGGACGAAAATTGGTTTGATTTTTGAAATTTCGAAACTTGCTATATTTGTTCTCATTCCTATTGTTTTCAACTAAATTCAAGTTAGAGAAACCCTCAATTTGAAGAACTGGTGTTGCCCTATGATTTTCTTCAACTCTTAAAGAGTTAATTACTTGAACTAGAGTCAATTCACCTTGTTTATGCCTAAGAGTTTTTGCAAAGTCAGACCAAGTTGGTGGTAATTTATCTACCAAACATGACACCTTAAAATCTTCACTAAAAATAGTACCACCTTTTTCTACCCCTGTTAAATATTCTTGAAATTCATGAATTTGATTACCCACGGGTTTATCATCCACCATTCGATAATTATTGAAATTAGACACAGAAAATCTCTGGATACCCGCATCCGTTATCCCATATTCAGCCTCTAAAGTGTCCCATAATGCTTTAGCGGTTTTTGTAGTGTTTTGGTACACATCATATAAATGATCAAAGAGAGCACTCAGAATTCTGTTATGACAATGATATTCAATTTGTTCGGGAGTCAACCAACTAGACGATACATTTTCAGATTGAGTATTTTCAATAGCAGACACCAAACCTAACACCGCGAGCCAATAATGCATTTGTTTTTTCCATCTACCAAAATATTGACCATTAAATTTTTCGGGTTTAATACTGTTGGTTTCTCCTAAATTAGCCATGAATGCTACAATAATATCAATTCAAGAGCAAGAGACAGATAGTTGAATTACACTGTGATACGAAACACAATAATAAAAAAAAATGTCACAATACAAATTTTTTTAAGTATGGACAGAATTTAAAATATGATTGTAATTAATCTGTTGAGAGAATTTAAAATATAATTTTAATTAATTTAAAAGATAATTGTATAATTAATCTTGAATTGACCGTTGCAAAAAAAAAAAAAAAAAACTAACCGTTGCCAACTTAACAGATCACTAACTGTTTCCAAAGAAACCGTTGCCAACCCTATGGTTGCAACTTTTCAAAAGTGCCAGAGGATTGAATAGTTAAAGAAAACAAAAACTGTGCTAATGGTAATCAAAATGTGAAAAAAAAAACGGTAAACGAAGGCACAAGGATTTGTCTTTTTAAACTGGCAGTTACTTTCTACACATGCAAAACAAACAAAACAACTTTGATAATGTAAAAGGCACAAAGATTTGACTTTTCAAAAACTCACTGATTTGCAGACAACAAAGAAGGTGTTATTAAAAAATATTTTTTATTTGTTATTTTTGTAACTTATTGGTTCGTCTCAACAAAAGAAATCTAAAAAGTATAAAATTATGTCCAAAAGTTAAATTTATTTTTACTACAGACAAAAAATAAGTCCAAATAAACGTTTTGATTTATTTTTTATCTTTTCAAAAAAAATTTAGTTTTCCAAAATATTTTTATACTTTATTGAAATCTCTTGTTGAGACGAACCAATAACCATGAAAAATTGACACAAAATCAAAAGTTAAAAAAAATTCAAATAAAGATAAAAAAATAATCCAAAAGTAATCTAATAATTATCACAGTCCAAATAGTTTAAAATTTTTTATAAGTTTTTATTGATTTTGTTGATTACTTGTTAGTCTCGGTAAAAGATTTTAGAAAAAAATAAAATTGTGTTCAAAAATTAAAAATAAAATTAGAAAAGACAAAAATAAGTCAAAATAGAGTATGTTTTGATTTATTTTTCGTCATTAGTAATTTTTTTATTTATAATTTTATACTTTTTAAATTCCTTTTATCGAGACGAACTAACAAATCCCAAAAAACTATCAAAAAAAAAATTTGAATAACGACAAAAAAAGTTTAGATAATTTAGGCATAATTTAGATAATTTGTGCCTTTAAAATAAGATTGGCATGTTTGGTGGTATTTTTTAGACCACAAAAAGACTTGTAGCTCTAGTTTGCTATTAGATGGACTAATTGCGTTATAAGTCTCTTGTTTTGAAATTTTAGCTAAGAGTTCCTTGATTTTAATGATAAAAGAAGTAACTTGATAATAATCTAAAAATAAAAGGGGCAACTTAATTTTTGATCATATCTATTAGTGTCAACTAGTTTTTCGTTTCAGTCACTTTTTAAGGTTATTTTTTGGTCCTAGCTTTTAAAAAATGCCAAAATTACCTATGATTCTAAATTTGCACCTATTAAGCACTTAACTCATAAATCATGGGATACACTTTTACAATATTTGAATATTTCTTACCATAGAAGTTGTGGCACATGTTTTTAATTATCAAATCTTTCTACTTTTACAGTGATATTGTCAATTGCCATACATGATAATTATGTTTTAACATAAAAATCATAGTAAATGTAAGGACCTCGAATTTTAATTTTATTTTATGCTCAACGATTTTTTTAAACATTTAAATTCAAATTTTATTAAGTAGGGTAATAATGAGGCGAGTATATATATATATATATATATATATATATATATATATATATATATATATATATATGTATACATATTATTATTGTATTATTGTATTTATTAATTAATTATCTTGTATTATTATTCAATATATTATAGATAACTACTAAACCAACCATTATCCCACTTCCCTATCCCCACTTCTCTCCACTTTTATCTTAACTCCCACAAATTTTAATTTTTGCCACAACTCTCTCTCTCTCTCTCTCTCTCGGCAGAATTCTCTCTTTCTCTCTTTCTCTCTCTCTAAGCCCCTCTCTCTTTCTCTCTAGTTCTATCTCCCTAGATCTCTCTTTTTTGCTCTATTTCGCGCGCGCTCTAACGGATTTTTGTGGGTGGAAAGACAAGTTGAAGTGTTTATTCACACGCGAAAGAAAAAAACACAAGTACTACATTATCGTTTTTATGAAATTCATGCGTGTACGTATGTAGTGTGTTAGATTATTAGTATAAACGGGTTAATAAATTAATTTCGGACAGCCACTTCGGACTGCAAAATGATAATTTTTCTGGATATAAATTATGTGTTTATTGATCTAGAAACGTAGAAAATTGTCTAACGTTTGTTTTGACATCTCACATGTCTAAAACGGAAGGAAAATATGGCCGTTTTAGCGGTCGGCAATTTCGCAACAGATTCTGTCTAGAAAATCCAGCCACTTTGGGCTATCGTTTGGGAACCAAAATAAAACTAAATTGAGATTATTTCTTCAGAAAAGATGTAGATCTTAATCTTATGTATGCTCCGAAATTTTTCGGGGCTCAAACGGAGTCCCGGAGTGGAATTTATGGCCGTTTTCGCTGCAAGGGTATAAAACTGCGTGAATTACGTTAATTTGGAATTTTGAAATAGTTACCTTGAGAATTGAATAAAGTGATAAACATGAAATAGTTAGGGTTCAGTGTTAGCTTCACAATGGCAGAAACTAGAGCATAATCGGACCATCGGGCGATTTTATATAATTTTTTTTACAAGACTGACTTTCGTAGGTATATTTTGAAATATGCAAGTGTTGAATTATTATTATTTATAGCATGTTCTTTTATGTTTTTAGTTAGTATTTGTGGATAATTTTGCATGAAAAACGTAGTTACCCCACGTATTGCATGCAACTTAGGATTAATAATAAAAATAAAAAAAAATTAATGTGTTATGTGCCATGGCTTAGTTTAGGGGACTTAACTTGGCGAAAATTGGAGGGTACCATTCATACGGTCTAAGCCGGCTGCCACCGCCTGATATGTACAGGATCGAGGTTGGCGGAAAGCTCGACATGCATGATCATGGTATAGCATGTATGAGATCGAGGCTGGTTAAAAGCTCGACACGCATGGGTTGGGAGGCTGAGGACGCGGGATGGTGGTACCATAGGTGAGAGGTCTGTGAGACCGTTGATTGTGAAGTGATTATGTGATGGATTGGAGAATTGTTACATGCTAGATCGTTAGCCGTGCTGGTGTTGCGAGTCGAGTTAGATATTGAGCCGTGCGGGTTCGCGACCCGTGTATGGGAATCTATCGCTTGGAAACACAGCGTATGAGAATCTAAGCATGGGTGTAAGGATGAAAATGGTAATTTGAACCACGCAAATAATAATATTAAAAATTAGAATTAATCTATTTATTATATACTTGCATTCATGGGGGTTTCATAAGGGATAATTGGTATATTACTGGGTTTCAATACTCATGGTACGTTGTACCCTGGCCCCGAGCAGATGTAGGAGATGAGCTCGAACTTAAACTTAAACCAGAAGCAGAAGTGGTGGCTACCGAAGCGGAGGAGAAAGATCCCGAGATAGTGGAACCTTAGTTGTACCAGTAATCAGTCCGTCGGAAGTTCACTGAAGGTCCCGTGTATGGAGTTAATTTTAGTCGTGTTATTTAAATTGTTTCGCCACTATTACTATTTAGAAATTGAGATAATACTTTAATTGTTTTATTATGCTTTAAATTTTAAGCTTGAGAAATTTCTTTTTAAATTAATATTAATTAAGTATTAAATCTAATTGACTAATTATAGATCATTCTAAAAATTTTAAGTTAAAATATAAAAAATTATTTAAATTTTCGGATCGTTACAGTAAACTTAATCATGATTTAGCAACTTCACTTTCTACTATTTCAAATTTGTCATATACTATTGAACTTTACCATCTTAATGTTAAAATACTATCTTCTTCATGTGAGGAACGTATGATGATATATTTGTTGGTTAAAATGATAAATTTGATGAAGTGGTATATTTGGAGTTTTCTGAATGCAAGTTCATTTGTTGATGGTAAATTTAATTAATTATGAAAACTAGGAGTGTTGGTTATATTTTTATATAACCTATTTCAGTGTTCAACCACTATCATCCTAAACAAATACTAAAAAGATAAAACACAAGTAAAACAGACGATACTCATCGCGTAATAAATGATAAATTTACCGTCATGACATTCTTATTAATGGTAAATTTTGCTAAAAGTTCTTTATTACTTGTGATAGTAAATTTGCATATTCTTTCATACTTGTGATGATAAATTTGCTTATTTGATAGTTAATTAGTTATAATCGATGGTAAATTTGTCTCCCTCTATAATTGTGATGGTAAATTTACAGATCTAATGATAAATTTGCTGCAAATCTTTTGTTACTTACGATGGTAAATTTGCAGATCTAATGGTAAATCTACTGCAAATCTTTTGCTATTTGTGATAGTAAATTTACAAATCTAATGGTAAATTTACAGCAAATTTTTCATGCAGTGTTCAATTAATATCATCCTAAAATAGATGCTAAAAAGAGGAACAAAAGTAAAATAAATTTTACTCAACGCATAATAAGAACTATCTTCGAAAAAAATTATTTACGTTTGACGATGAAATCCTCCTTCTAACTTTCAACACTTAGTTTTCTTCTTAATATGACTGGAGTTTTTTAGTGGTTTCAGGGTACAAAATCCGAGAAGAAAGAGATTCGGATATAGGAGGATGAATATAAGATATTCGGATTCCAATGAACAAATACAAGAAATTGAAAAATCTGTGTGATACGCTCTCTAATTCACTAAACAGAAAAGTCAGATTCTGGTGAATATGTTTTAGCGTAGGAAGTAAGGAAAAATCAGATTCCGGCATATCTTTTTGATTAGTCACCATTTTTTATATTTCACAGCCTGGTGACTTTTTATTTTATACCAATTGGTTCCATTGCCAGGGAATAAACCTGGGTCTCTCGATGAGAGCCAAGATCCTAATTGGTTTGGTTCTCCATGTTACAGATGTCCGCCAGGAGAGAACTGTTAGTTGCAAGGTTCAATTTTTAGAAACTCTTAAATTGGGTTATGATATTTAATTTGCAACATTCTCTGTTGTGAATGAATTTACAAATTAGTGTCCTGCTCCATGTATTGGTGGTCAGCAATGAGTGATTGTAACGTTTTGGAGTTTTTCTAGGTTTCAATGTTTGGAAAGATTTGATTTCCGTAGTATAGTGTAAGATCCTTTTATTGAAAGGTTAAATTATAACTTGTACTAAGCATGAAGCGTTAAGCGTGTGAGTAATCAGTTACTATATGTGAGAATTTATCTCTTGGAGATCATTTAATATTTTGTTTAGCCTTTTCTTGCAAAGTGATGGAGTGACAACGTGGGTTGTCACAAGTATGGACTTCTAAATGTGACTATAATAGTTATTCGAATGGTTTTTAATGGAAAAAAGAAATATGTCACAAATAATAATAATTATGTGAACAAAGTCTAGATTGTTACATAATTGTCAGGCAAGAAGTCCTTTTCGTAATTACTCAAAATTATATTTTAACTCTGTGCCAGAATTCATATTAATTATAATATTTGGTCAAAAATTGAAAGGGTATAGAATAGTCTGGTAAGTTTCGAAGTGATGATCGTAGACATAATTCCATACACCACTTGTTTTCATTTGAGGTTGGTATCTGTGACACATAAAGTCAAAAGACAAATATATGGATCCGTTATCCAATGGGTGTTGACCAGAGAACCAGTGAACGTATCGAAGGGAATGGAGTTTAAACCTATCTTTTAAGAGTTGCTGCAATAGAACCCTACCTAGCTTACTCGAGATCCTAAGATCTAGATTCAAAGGGAAAACGAAGTTGTGTATGACTCATACTCATTCCTATGATACAATAGTGATCCCTGCAGCGTTATTTAGGGTAAGCTACGCTTTTAATGATTCTCATATCTTGAAAATTTCAGTGGAGTATGGCAGGATGCTCTTAATGGGAAGTCACCTATATGAGTGTGAAAGAGCCGTTTCTATGAGAATGATAAGGCTTAGTTCTCTAAAACACTCATAAAACCAAGAATTGTCTAGGACCAAAATGGGCACAACCATAAGAACCAAATATATTTGAAAAAATTCTGTGTGAATTCTATTATCTTGGTTTACATAAATACGTGAGCAGGTCAAGGTATCACGTCCACTGATTAGTCAGTAAATCTGATAGTCTTTTGCAAGGAAAATTTCAAAGCTAAAAGTTGTCTATCCTATGCACGAGATTTGAATTTGTACATTTTCTATCATGTGTATTATTTTTTACATCGTCTATCCACCCAAGTTTTATTCATGTAGAGGATTGTTGAAAAAATGGTTTTATTATAATTTTGGCTTGTTAAAAATCATTAAGGAGTGAATCAAAAAATTGACTCCGATTAATTTTCATGGAATATTATTGGTTGAAGAAATTCAAAATGAATTTATTTCTTTTGAATTTTATGTATATCTTGTAGATTAATTTTTAAGTGTAAACTTATGTCTAATCATTGACATTTATTCGGATGAATAGTTATAGTATTTTTTTAAATGTTGTGTCATTACTTCAAAAGTAATGCCACTTTCTTTCGTGACTATTCCGGAAATTCATGAATATCTCTATATATATGTGTGTTTCCACCATTTGTGTTAGGGTTTTTTGAAGGCACAAATTAGTGAGGTTTTAATTGATTTTTTACCTAATCTTTGAGTATTGAGTCATCATATATGAGAGAGTGCAAGAACATTATTTGGTTCGCACCGCCCATCGATTGTGGTGTTGCTTTAGTGGAATTTTGATTATTTGATCTTGGGAGACAAGCGCCTATTGAAATCGCGAGCACCATAGCAAGGACGAAATTTTTCTTAAAGATATAATGTCTAATACTAGACTTGATTATTTCTATGTGATTTTTAGGTTCTATTTTTCTATGATTTCATTATCTTTAATTTCACTGTTTATGTCATGATAACACAAATTGTATAAATAATTTTTTTAACAAATTTTAATCTCCACATATATGTAAACATATTGTCACTTAGACACACACATAACAATATGTGGGCCCCACTTCTATTTTAGCTCAGACTTAGCTAAAACTATGTTTTCCCAAACTATTTTCTCAACAATTCTCCACATGAATGAAATTGAAAGATACGAAGTGTAACAATATGAAAATTCTAAGAGAGTACAATTAAAGAGTGATTCTGCAAAGGATAGGTAACTGTTAGTCTTGAACCTTCCCTTGTGAAAGACTATTGGGTTTACTAACTAATAAGTGGACGTGATACCTTGAACGGTTTAGCCGTTGGTGTAAAACAAAACAATAGAATTTACATAAAATATCTCCGACAGAATCTGGTTCTTACGGTTGTGTTCATTTTGGCCCTGAATAAGACCTGGTCTTTCATGAGTCTCTAGAAAATTTAGCCTTATCAATTCTCATAGAACCAGCCCTAGTTCACACTCATATAGGTAATTCTCATTAAAAGTATCCTACCATACTCTACTTGATTTCTCAAGATATAAGAATCATTAAAAGTAAAAACTTAACCTTACTCATGATGCAGTATCACTATTTGTTTTCACCACAAGAATAGGATATTAGGGATTCTCCTTAGTGACTCTGATGAGTTTACACGTAACTTGGTTATCCATTTGAGCCTAGATCTTGAGATTTCCAGTCAATTAGGTTGAATTTCTATTATTGTAATTCAAATGTAATAGGCTCAAGTCCCAACTTGCTATCTGGACAATCCTTTAGTTAGTGGATCCTCGATATTATCTTTTGATTTTACATATTCCATGAAAATAATCCCAATTGAGAGCTGTTGTTATAACAGTATTGTGCCCACGATGAATGTGTCTAGACTTATCGTTATACATATTACTCTGTGCCCTACCAATGGCCAATTGGCTATGGCAATTGATAAATATTGCTGACATAGGTTTAGGTCACATCAGAATATCTTCTAAAAAATGATGAAATTATTTAGCTTCTTCCCCTATATTATCCAAAGCGATGAATTCCGATTTCATTGTTGACCTAACTATACAAGTTTGCTTTATAGATTTCCAAGATATGGCTGCACCGCCAAAGGTGAAGACGTAACCACTAGTAGATTTCAAATTTTTTGTACCTGATAAAGTTGGCATTACAATATCCTTCAACACTGTAGAATATCTAGTATAATTCAAACTATAGTTTATAGAGTACCTTAGATATCTAAGGACCCTAATGATAGCCTCCCAATGCTTTTTGCCTGGATTATAGGTGTACCTACTTAATTTACTCATAGCATACGTAAGAGCAACCCCAACAAGGGTGAACAAATCTTTAGCCAAAAAAATTAGTGAACAATTCTTTATTCACCCATGTCATTTTCAACACTCCAACAATACTACCTATACTCACTCTCTACTATTAAAATACTATTTTTTACTTTTTTAAAATATTTACAATAAACATAAGTAGCCAATGAGAGAGAGAGAGAGAGAGAGAGAGAGAGAGAGAGAGAGAGAGAGAGAGAGAGAGAGAGAAATAATAAAAAATTAAAAGGGGAGTGAACAGTAGCTCCCTAAATGGGGGTTGATTTAGGGAGCTACTGTTCATGAAACCCATTTTGTTAACCTGTTTAGGGAGTTTGTTGCAGCCTGTTTTTTGAGTTTACTGAGTAAAATACAAAGTGAACAGTTCTTTGTTCACTTTGTTGCACTTGCCCTAATATCTAGACGTGTGCAGTTTATTAAGTACATCAGACTTTCAATAATTTGGGAGTACTTTAATTGAGATCATTGTCACCCTTGTTTTTACAAGTGTCTTTACAGGATGTTCATCGTACTTTCCAAATTTACCCAGGAATTTCTCAATATAATGAAACTGTCACATAGTGTATCCATCAGATGTTTCAGAAATTTTCATTCTCAATATAACATCATCGACGCCCATGTTTTTTATGTTAAATTGTTTGTTCAACATTCACTTGGTAGTTTTAATCATTTCAATATCACTACCATTGATGAGCATGTCATTAACATAAAGACAAACTATGAAATAACCTTTGTTCGTGTACATTACGTACACACATTTGTCACATTTTTTTATCTTGAGCACATTTGACATCATTGCATTGTAAAATTTTTCATGTCATTGTTTCGGTACTCGTTTATAGATTTGATAAGCTTACAAACTTTAGTATTTTTTCTTGGAACCACAAACCTTTCAGGTTGTTTCATATATATTTCTTCGTCCAGATTACCATTCAAGAATGTTGTCTTGACATTAATCTGATGGATTTCAAAATTATACAATGCTGCAATGGCAATAAGTATACGAGACGTGATTCTCATCACTGGCGAGTATGTATCAAAGTAATAAAACCCTTCATTTTTCCTGTAACCCTTGACTAAAAGTCTGGCCTTGTACTTATTAATTGAACTATCTACTTTCAACTTCCTTTTGAATATCAATTTGTATCCAAGAGGTTTTTACTACCTGGTGGAAGATCCACTAGTTCTTATGTATGATTTTGCAGAATGAATTCAACCTAACTATTAATAGCCTCCTTCCATAGAGGTGCTTCAGATTGGTCATTGCTTCTTTAAAAGTTCGAGGTTCATTTTCTAGCAAGTATGTTAGAAAATCTAGTCCAAACTATTTTGAAGTGTTAGCTCGTGTACTACGTCTAGTTCCTTCATCATCTTCAGTCTCAGCATCTTGATTACTACTTACAGTAACATCAATAGTCCTTTTGGATAAAGTAACCTTTTGTCGAAGTCTTTTAGGAAACACATCTTCAAAGAAATATTTATTTTTAGATTTAATGATAGTATTTTCATGCATATTTGAGATTTTTAATTTGTATATCAATAATCTATATGCACTATTGTTCTCAACATATCCTATGAATATGCAATCCACAATTTTTGGTCATATTTTCACTTGTTTAGGTACAGGGACTGTTACTTTCCCTAGACGCCCTCACACTTTTAAGAATTTATAGGTAGGTGCTCGACCTTTCAACAATTCATACGGTGTCTTATTAGTTTTCTTCTGGGCTATCTTGTTAAGAATGTGATTTGCGAAAAACACTACTTACCCCCACATGTTCTGTGATAATCCAAAATTGATCAACATAGCACCAAATATTTCTTTCAATATTTTATTTTTGCATTCAACAACATCATTCTCTTGAGGAGAATAAGGAGCGGTGGTTTGATGTATGATGCCATGTTTTTTACAGAACTCGCCAACAGGTGCATCATACTCGTCACCTTTTTCACTCCTTACTATCTTGATTGTTTTGCTAAGTTGATTTTTAACTTCATTCTTATACACTTTGAACATTTCGAAAGTTTCATCTTTGCTTCTTAACAAGTATACATGACAATAACGAGTACTGTCATCAATAAAAGTAATAAAATATTTTTTACCATCTCTTGTTTGGAGTGACTTAAAGTCCCAAATGTCAGTATACACTAAGTCTAAAGGTTCAATATTTCTATGTATAGACTGAAAAGAAGTTCTTGTTAATTTTTTTCAATACAAACTCCATATTTATGAATTAGATCAATGTTAAATTTAGGCAAACATTCCAAACTTATTAACTTTCTTAAAGTATCAAAATTTATATGTCCTAATTATCATGTCAAATATTAGAAGACTTGACAATATAAGTAGAAGATGTGATATTTTTATTCATAGCAGTAGTTGGTACAACGGTCATTACATTCACTTTGAATAGCCCATTGCTCATGTACTCTTTTTCTGCATACACCCCACTTTTAGTGAGTACAAACTTATAAGACTCAAACACTAGCCTATCCATTTTTGCTCAACAAGAATCCAGAAACTAAGTTCTTGCGAATGTCTAGAACATGCAACACATAAATTGTTGAGAGTGAGTTCCTTTTTCGAAGTTATCTAGAGTATCACTTTCCTTCGCCTTCAACTTTTGAAGTAGAAGAGTTGCCCATGAACAGTTTCTCTCAATTGTCCATTTCATTGTAGGAGAAGAACATCTTCCTTTTAGAACATATGTGTCGGGTAGCGCCAGTGTCTACCCACTACTCTTTGAGATTAGAGCCCACCAAATTCACTTCAGAGATAACTACTGAAAGATGCAAGTATTCAATATTGTTAGAGAGAGTATCCACTTCGATCACATTGGCTTGTGTAGGTTTCTTGTGAGCATTTTCATCTTTAGGCTTGCTACAACAGTCTGCCGCATGACGTCCATGTTTGTCACACTTGAAGCACTTCCCTTAGAACTTGTACTTCTTGTTTTCTTCACTTTTCAGGCATTGACTCGAACCTTGGTCAGAATGTTTTTTTTTCTTCGATGTTCCTCTTTGTTTCACCATATTGCCCTTAGCCTTTCATCAAATTTTTGCTGGGTGAAAAGATGGTTATCCTCTTCAATCCTTGAACGAACTATCGGTTCGTTGAGTTTCAACTTCTTGCGCTTAAAATCTCACCAACTGGGTGGCAACTTTTTAATAATCTCAGCAATCTGAGAGACATACCTTTAGCATGAATGTCATGCAAAATGAGTTGAATTTCTTGAACTTGACTGATCACCGTTTTGGAGTCACTCATCACATAGTCCAAAAATTTACCGACCACAAATTTTTTTGAATCGGCATCTTTTGTCTTGTTTTTTTTATCCAAAGAATTCCAGAGTTCTTTGGCCGTCTTGAGTGGCTGTAAATATTGTACAATGTGTTGTTCAATCCATCAAGAATATAGTTCCGACATAAGAAATCTGCATGTTGCCAAGCATTCACAGATGCTACGCTCTCTGCATTAGTATTACTGTTTGTAAAAGTAAAAACATCTTCATGGAGAAGCCTTACAAGGTTAAGAGTTGCAAGATAGAATAACATCTTTTGCTGTCATCTTTTAAACTCTGTTCCAATGAACTTCTCGGGTTTCTCCCCGTGGTTCATAAAAATCGCAGTTGGTATTGCAATTGTCATAGTTGGTGTAGTAGTAATAGAGGGGGTAGGAATTTTCTACACTTTTGTAGTCATCTAAAATAACATATAACACAAATAAATAATCGTTGTAAATGTGAAATAACCAATCTGTAATTGTTGGTGAAAACAAAAAACAAACTATTTAAAATATGTATTATTTTTGGTTACTTTCCTTTTGCCTTTTGCAAACATAGAATGCAGAAAAAATTCTGTCTAAACAACAGATTGTAAAAACATATGCTGTCTACGAAAAATAATTTAGAAAAATAATTTTGTCTAACAAAAACATAATGTAACAAATGAATTCTAATATTTTGTCTTAAGATTGTTAGAAAGACTACTACTAATCTGTTCAAAATAAGGAAATCATAATACAATTATAATAGTATAAAACAATAAATTACAGTGACTGTTTAAAATTTTACAATCTGTCAAACGCATGAAATGAAGACTGATCGAAATTTGTGTTAGACACAATCTCCTTAAGAAAAAGTACGCTCTTGCTATGGTGCTACAGATGAATTGGCATCTGTCTTCCCAGATGCAATGATCAATACACTAGCAACACTGCAAACTACTAGCCTGTTAAACAAGAATGTGCACTGCACTCTCTCTCAAAGAACAGAAAACTTAATGCAACAGGATGTTATGAATGAAATAGCAGGGGTCTGAATTTTTGAGTACAAAATTATAGATGGGATGACCTTTATTTATAGGCAGTCAAGAGTTGTATTAGTTTGGCTGGAAAAGGTAAAAAAGTGCACCGGTTCACTAGAAAAATCGGTTCGGTCAAATGCATTGGTTCAACCTAGGGTCGCAACCGTTGGGCCTTCAAACGGTCATGAACCACTCAAGGCCAACGGTCAAAAATCTGTTGGTCAAATGGGTGTCTGGCGAGGGTCGAAAATCTCCAAACGGGTCAACCAGATCCAATAAATAAAATTCTACAAGGAAATCAATTTCATTAATTAAATAAATTTCTAATAAAAAGAATATTATCTAAATGATCCAAACCCAAATCCAACACGGTTGGTCAGATGGCGGCGACAACGCGTGTGTGGTAGTTTGGGCCAAAGTCCATGCTACCTAAGTCCTTGCCGATCCACAAAAGTAGGGTGCCCCTTGGAACCCAAATCCTTAACTATTGTCAACCTATATAAGCCATTAGAAAGTTTCACATTTTTCCTATGTGGGATTAATATTATTTTCACCTCTTTTATCAACTTTTGGGGCCTACATTGGATTCAATTTTCAATTCAAATATAAATGGTTTTGCCTAACCAAATACGTAATCTTAATCTCCACATGTATGTAAATACATTGCCACTTAGGCCCACACATAATAATATGTAAGACCCACTTTTATTTTAGCTCAAACTTAGCTAAAATTATGTTTTTCCAAACTATTTTTTCAACAAAAAGCAAAATACAAAATATATGTAGAAAATCCCTAAATGGGTAAAAACCACTAGAAGGAATCAAATCGCTATTATAAAAATCGTGTGATTACAAATCAATCTATACTCACAATTATGATTCCTAACAGTTGATCCAAGATCATTCTGCCAAATCATCGTTCACGCACCAAGTGATTGATTGCATGTGTCTTGAATTCACAAGTCTTCTGAAACTTGGAACAATTGATTAAAACGAATTGAAACCTTTGACAAAGTTGAAAGCATCGCCGTAAACTTCTTAATCACAAGAAAACGTCAAAGGGCATGGTCCTCAGAATACCAGAACTTCTTGCTACTATCAAAATGCTGCTTCCTTAATCTTTGTAGTAGTGCTTGATAATCTAGAAATCCTAATAGAATATTTATAATCTCGACTTAGTCTCTAGAGCGACTTTCCTAAATTAAGCTCACCTACATTCGATTACATTTGACCCAATAATTCCTTCTACATCCTAAACAAACACTCTAAAAACAAAAAAAAAAGTATAACTCGATAAATGAATTAACAAGTAGACCTAACATGGCTTTTGAACCGGAATTGCCAACCAAAGAAGAGCGAAGCCAATAAAGCTTACAATGCTATATATCTAGAGGTTGTGATTTGCCACAATGAGAGTGCTACTCAACATGGTGAACTTGGCTTTCATTTCGGGTTTGACTCTCTCTCTCTCTCTCTCGCTCAGAGATAGAGAACTTTTGATATTATTAATCCAATAATTTCCATTTCGTTGAGTTTCTCCCTCATATATCCAAGACCATGGTATAATTAATCCATCTTACTAGCTTTCTGGAACTTATCAATCTTTAAGCTTTTACTTTTCATTTGCTTTCATAACATAGTGAATAAGCCCCAGAATAAGCTCATCAAAGCATCAAAGCTAATGTATATCAGGCTAAAGACATTGATCCAAACAGTTCAATATGATACACGTTAAGTTAAATAGATAATAAAAAAATTGCTTTGAAAATAGGTTGAAACCATTGTCATTGCAAAGTTTATATCTTCAACATAGTAGAGATAAACAATAGTGCAGAAAGAGAAAAATACAGACTCTCCCACATCTGAGGGGAAGTGGCTTCCATTCTCATCAAGTTATTTTGGACGTAATAAAAATTATGTTATAGTTTATTTTAAAAAAAATATTTGGAACTTGAAATTTTTATAGCTTGACTAACGATGTTTGATTGATTTTTAACAAGGAGGTAAATAATTGCATAATAATTTTAAAAGCATAAAAGAGGTTAGAGTAATTTTTCAAACTACAGAGAAAGTCATTATATTTGATAGAAACTTGAGTGGAGATCAATGTAATTTACCCTTTAACTTTTCGTTTTCCCATAGCAAAAATAACTCCACACTTACGAGATTGTAAAGAAGAGCTCTTCTGCCCTTGTTAACTCTCAGGAACTTAAAATTGGACTCATAGTCTGATAGACCCCTTAAGTTGTTGTTTATTTTGTATTCTTTAGTTGAGATTATGAATCCCATCGGACTGTGAGTCCGACCAAGAGAATTTCAAAATGGCTTGTGGGAGGTGATATTAATAGTCTAGTCTGGCCTAATCGTTCACGAAATGACCAAGCTGTCCATACTTTGGAAGCTGACCAAATTTTTGTTCTGATAATGTTTCAAAAAGAAGCAAAAAGGGCTTCATGGCTACAAAAAAAAAAAAATTTAATGGATCCCACTTATTAATTGACCAAACTGCCCTTGTACTTTGCTTGCCTTGGGACACTGCATTTTTTGAATTGATACTTCTATCATTAGCCCTCCCTCCCTTTCTACTCCCTATTCAAAACTAGTGGTTTTTTTCATTGTAATTCCCAGTAACGAAATAAATAAAAGAGAATTAATTTTAGCTCTCTCTGTTTGTCCTGCACTTTTTTATTTTTTATACATGTTAAGTTACAATATTACCCTTATATATGTGAAAGAAACTAGTAAAAAAATAACACAATATTTTATATGTAGGATGACAAGAAAAAAACGCTGAAATACAAATGAGGAGTGCAAAAATCACTAGCCTAATAAAAAATATATAATTTTATTTTTTGGAAAAAATTATAGGTTAATTGAACATCTTTTTTGGTCCGTTTAGACCGTTTGTGATTGACGTAATGTATGAAAATAGAGAAATAGAAGTAATGTAGTCTCCAAAAGAACTTCATTCATCATTGATACAAGGATATGTGCAGCAAGGGCAATTTCGTCATTCAAAAGTCTACTGTGAAGTTCCTTAACGGCTAAGAAGTGAAACATTTTACATGGCGAAATACTATAGCATCTTTGGAAGGACAACTGTTGATTTTTAAATTGTTAATGTCTTTCTATTTTATTATGATTTTTGGTTGAAGAAATACTGATTTTCTAAGTTTTATAATTTTTTTGAAATAAAATAGAAAATAAATTTGTTATTAAGTCTTGAAAGCCTATGTAGGTGGTCAATTAAAAGACACAATAAAAAATTAAAAGACAAAATTGAAAATCGTGATTTTTAGTCTCATTTTTCGTCTTACAAATAAACACTTGTCATGGACTATTAGTCTAATTTTAAATCCTAAACAAGCACAATTGTGGGTTTTAGACGTAATATTAATAATACCTTAATTCCACGGCTCTATGAATTCCTTAGTTTTGAAGCGGTTTATCGAACGAGCCTTCTTCTCTTGTCGCTCAGAGCCTCTCATCTAAAATGCTACAAACACAATAAATTTGCACAACATTTGGCACAACATGACAAAACTACATAGTTTCATTAAGGAAAAAAACAGTGTGGTTTGGTTTTGTTTGTTTGTTTTTTCCTTAATGAAACGACGTAGTTTTGTCATGTTGTGTCAAATGTTGTGCAAATTTGTTGTGCTTGTAGCATTGTTGCTCTTTTTGCTACTCTGCTCTGCTGCTTCCTACCGAACTCTGTTTAAGGGTTCAAACCATTTATAGGATCATTTAAAGGACAACAAAAATTGCCTTAGTTTGTTAGTGGAGTGGCAAAACGTGGACCTAGTCTAGTCATTCTTTGTTCTAATCTATTAGTGGATAAGCCTTAGTTTGTTAGTGGATAAGCTAATGGGTGTAGTAGTTGCTCTTTTCTTTCCTATTCCTTAGCATTACTGTTATTTTTCAGGTTATATGTAATCTGAAGGAGTTGAATGAAAGAGGCAAATTATTCACTCCGTAATTCTTTCTTTCTCCTTCTTTCATTCCCTTCTCTCCCTTAATTCAAATTTGTTCATATCACGTTTGTTTCCATATTCGCAAACTTGCACAATGGATTGCTTTAATAAGAGATGTGGGTAAATAATGGATCTTTCTTATTATTCCATTTTGTTGCAGTCAACGACAAACGTGCCTCAGGAGCTTACCTTTTGATTTGTAAGAAAAAATAGTTAGTAACATGATGGAAATGGGTGGCATAGAAACTTCAGATATAATCAGTAATCTTCCATGTGAAGTCATGATAAAAATCTTAGAGTTTTTGAAGATACAAGATGCGGTGAGGACTAGTGTTTTGTCAAGGAAATGGAGGTATATCTGGACTACACTTCCCCAACTCTTATTTGACGATACGTTCTGCAAAGGATCGATGATGAACACAACTACAGAGAAACTTATGCTGACCATATATAAAGTTCTGCTACTCCATCATGGACCAATACTCAAGTTCACTCTTTCTTTAGCGAAGCTGAACAGTTGTCCTGAAATAGACCCATTGGTATTTTTCGTTTCAAAAAATGGTATTCAGGAGTTCACCCTTCACATTAGCAAGGGAGAACCTTACAGATTGCCTTCGATGCTATTTTCATGCCAAAAACTAGAGGATTTGAATCTCCGTAATTGCGTGTTTAAACCTCCTCCTGGGTTTAAAGGATTTACCATGCTCCGTTCCCTTGAGTTCTGCCAAGTTGTCATTGCTGATGCCCTGCTTTCAAGTTTAATTTCCAGTTGCCCACTACTTGAACGGCTGACACTTTGTAGCTCTTCCAGTTTCGATTACCTTGAAATTGTAGCCCCTAATCTTAAATACTTACACTGTGAAGGTCTTTTTAGATCTATTTGCTTCAAGAATACTTCTCAGCTTAGAGACCTATCAGTATATTTGAATGAATGGAGGACTCAGTCAGAACACAATGAAGGAGAAATATCTACATCTGTCATGCTTCTTGGTAGTTTACCTGTTGTTGAGTTACTGGGATTGGACTATTGTTATGGTAAGGTAAGATTAGCTTTGTAAAACCTTCGATTAATTTCTTATTTGTCGTTGAAGCCATGTTTATTTAATTCTATTAATTTTCTTTTTTCTTTTTGTCTCTTCTCTTTTAGTGCATGGCTGCAAGTGGTATCCCAGATATATTTTTGGCTACTTTTAACCACCTTAAATCTATCTGGTTGTACGACGTCTGTTTTGGGGAAACAGATGAGATCTCTGTCCTTCTTTGCTTAATTAGAAGCTCCCCAAACCTCGAAGAAATTTCAGTTCAGGTATGTAATGACAAATATTATTAACTCCTATGTCTATAATGTATTTTGAATTTCTAGGCTAAGACAGCTACGTTTGTCTTCTTTTCCCCTTCCAGGCATTTCATAGTGCATCTGCCGATGTTGATCCCGATCTAGAACTTTTTGATGTGCAAGACTGGTCGGATGTGTCTTTAAATAAACTTTGGAAAGTCGAAATGCAGATGGTCTCTGGCACAAAGCCTGAAATGGAGTTTGTTAAGCTCATGTTAGCCAAATCTCCAATCCTGAAGATAATTATGATCGAGCTGAACTCGGCGGAGGTTGCTGAACATTTGCAGATTGTGAAAGAGTTGGCTGGATTTCGACGTGCATCACCTCATGCAGTAATCACATTCTGAAGAAACAGTCCGTATGAAGATCGAATTCAACAGCTTGCCCCTGGATGTATTTTGTTTTGTTTGGCCTTTACAGATTCTCATTTTTATTGCCTCTCTCCGTTTTGGAACTCCTGGTCTTGGTACTCATACGAAACCAAGCTTCTCATGAAAATTAATTCCTTAATGTAATCAAGTACTTTTCTGAGCTTTGTTTTTGGCATCTGTTATGCAATTCTGTTTTATTTTAATCCCATTTTTGCATTTTCTTCATGTCCTCGGTTGCAGTCATTTTACAAGAAGGGTTTGTTAAAGAATGATACGTGGTCTAAAGGTTCTATGTGTAATTCTCAGCACACTCAATCAAAATTAAGAACTACTCAGCACACTCCACACACTTCACCTCAGCCGAAGTGTTTAGGCAGTTAGTTAGGTGAAGTTCTGTCCAGGTGTTGCCTTCTGATTGGTTCTGTGTAAGGCGGTTAGAATTTGTTAAAGCTTAGCTAAGTCGGTTAGCTTCTTTTCCAGTATAAATAGGTTGCAATTGTTTCTCCTTCAGATCGATGAAATCAATACAGAATACATTTTCTTCTTCTCTCTTATTCTCTGGTGTTATCTTGTTTTTTGATCAATGGTGATCAAATTTGGCTAAGTTTTCATGGTATCAGAGCTTACTGAAGACGCAAGTCACAGATCCTAAACTTCATCAGGTCAGGATATCACAATTTCTTTAGTTACAGATGGATGATCGAACTAGGTCAGATTACCTTCCACCTTCTCTGACATTTCTTATCACTAATTTTCAGTCCTTTATCACTGTAAAATTAGATTCCTCGAACTTCTTTTCTTGGAAAACTCAGATTGAAAATGCTCTAGTAGCTAACAATCTGTTTCAGTACCTTGATAATTCCACTGCCATACCTTCATCACATATACTGGACGAAAATGGAATTAAGGTTCCAAATCCAGAGTATACGCTGTGGATTACCATAGATCGCATGTTGTTGTCATGTATAATGGCAACACTTACACCACCAGTTCTACCTCATGTAGTTGGTTCAACTCAATCATCTCAAGTTTGGAAGAAACTTGAAGAAAAATTCAGTACTTTGTCACGATCACATGTCCACGATTTAAAGAGAAGGCTATTCAATCTCAAGAAAGTTGGTTCAATGGAAACCTATCTTGATTCTATTAAGGAAATAATCCAGAAGTTGGCAGCATCAGGAGTTAAAATAGAAGATGAGGACTTAGTGTTTCACACTCTCCATGGACTGCCACAGGAGTTTAACTCCTTAAAACAAGGCATTAGGACAAGGTCTGAGGACATTACTTTCAGTAATCTGTCTTCAATGTTATTGGCAGAAGATCTACATGCAGATCAGGATCAAAACCTACAGGTTAATACTGCTTCAGTCCTGTTAACACAAAACAATCATAATTCAACCACTGAGAGTCATGTTAACTCGAATCAAAGTCAGAATGGATCAAATCAAAATCAGAATTCTTCATTTCAGAATTCTAGTAGTGGACAGCCATATCAGCATTCTCAGTCTTCTTATCCTCAGTTTCCACAGTTTGGAAACACTGACTATGGAAATAGACGAAACAACAACAGGTTTAGAGGAAATTACTTCCAAAGAGGACATTTCAATCCTGGAAGTCAAGGTCATTTTAACTTTAATGGACATTTTCCTGGAAATCAGTCTAGTGGAAATCAATTTGGCCTTTCTTCACAACTGATGAATGGTACCGGATGTCAAATTTGTGGTAAAACGAATCATTTGGCTTTTAATTGTCATCATAGACAAAATATGAACTACAGGCCACCTCAATCTTTTACTCCAGTATCTCAGTTCTCAAATAGTAGGCCTCAAGCAATGGTGATCTCAGATTCTCCTCAGAATTTTGCCTCTAGTCATGGCCATCAGTTTGTTGATCATCAGATAAGTGGATCAGGTCAGAGTCAGATGAATGGATCAGGTCATGGTCCCTGGTATTTTGATTCAGGTGCCACATCTCATGTCACAAACAGTTCTCAACACATTGGGATACCTAACTCAGCTCCTACAACTACAGCTGTAACAGTTGGAAATGGTGAAAATGTTCCAGTTTTACAAACTGGTAAGGGTCTGTTGCCGACACCTAGTACTGTGTTTCGTCTTGACAATATTTTACATGTTCCACTTATCTCTCATAATCTGCTATCTGTGCATAAGTTTGCTGTGGACAATAACTGCAGAATTGTGTTTGATTCCTCTGGATATGTCATTCAGGACAAGCTTACTCACAGGACTCTCCATCAGGGAACCTGCCATCAGGGGCTATACCCTCTCATGCCTTCTACTAGTTCAGCTCAAGCACTTGTGACTTCAGCTAGTGCTGCTACTGCAGAGTTATGGCACAAGAGATTAGGTCATCCTAATTCTCATCTTCTTCACTTACTATGTACAAAGAATAATGTGCCTATTACCAAACCATTTCAGTTTGATTGCTACTCTTGTAAAGTCGCAAAAAGTCATAGATTGCCATTCTCCTTATCCACATCTGTTTCCACAACACCTTTTCAATTGTTGCACATGGATGTTTGGGGTCCTGCACCAGTGGCTTCATTTGGTGGTTTTCGGTATTATCTACTAGTAGTTGATGATTTCACCAGGTATTGTTGGATTTTTCCTTTACGGGCTAAGTCAGATGTGTGCTCTCATGTCCAGGCGTTTAAGTCATTTATGGCTAATCATTTTGGGTATACCATTCAGACAGTGAGATCAGACAATGGGGGTGAGTTCTTGAACTTTCTGATGGCCAAGTTTTTCTCCCATTTTGGTATAGTTCATCACACTACTTGCCCTCACACCCCAGAACAGAATGGAATAGCTGAACGAAAACATAGGCATGTTGTTGAGACAGCCATTACTCTTCTTCATCAATCTCACCTTCCTATTACTTTCTGGCTTGAAGCTATTACAACTGCGTTGTATTTAATTAATAGACTTCCTCTCTCATCTGTTAACTTTCAAATCCCTTATCAGTTGCTCTATCATACTTCTCCTGATTATGCTTCCTTAAGACCGTTTGGTTGCTGTTGTTTTCCTTAGTTAAGACCATATACTTCAAATAAGTTGGTTCCACGTTCTAAACCCTGTATCTTTCTGGGATATTGCTCCACTACTAAGGGATATCGTTGTCTTGATCCACAAACAAATCGTGTTTACATATCCAGACATGTTCAATTCCTTGAAACTGATTTTCCTTATGCCAAACTTCAGCCTCAACCTCAACCCAAATCCTGTTCTCCTCCCACTTCTAAACCTCCCTCTTTTATCATTCCAACACATTCAGCTTCTGCTCCTCCTATTTCTATACCCAGATCAGATTCTTCTGACCAGTCTGTTCCAGCTAGCTCAGTACCCTCTTCTCCTTCAAGCACTATGATATCCCTTTGCCTACTGATATCCCTTTGCCTCCACCTATACCTCAACATCCTATGACTACTCGTTCTAAAAGTGGTATTTTTGTTCCTAAACGTCCATTTTCCCTTGTTACTGTTTCCTCCCCAACTGAGGAACCTCATAATTTTAAGGATGCTATGAAATTCCCTGAATGGCAGCAGGCTATGTCCGAAGAATATCGTGCTCTCATGCAACAGCAGACATGGTCTCTTGTTCCTTTGCCTCCAGGAAGCTCAGTGGTTGGTTGTAAATGGATTTTTAAGATCAAGAGGAATCCAAATGGTAGTGTTGCTCGCTACAAGGCTCGACTGGTAGCTCAAGGTTTTCATCAAACAGAGGGTCTTGACTATAATGAAACCTTTAGCCCTGTTGTTAAGCAACAAACCATCCGCGTTGTCTTAACTTTAGCTATTAACTCTGGGTGGCTTGTGAAACAATTGGATGTTTCTAATGCCTTTCTTCATGGGCATCTTCAGGAAGATGTTTATCTGCAACAACCTCCAGGGTATGTTAATCCATCTTTGGTTTCTCATGTGTGCAAACTTCACAAAGCCTTATATGGTTTGAAACAGGCTCCGCGGGCATGGTATGATCTATTGTCACAGTGTTTGGTTAAGCGTGGGTTTGTTACTAGTTCTGCTGATACCTCACTCTTCATTTTACATCAGGGACCTGACATTGTATACTTTCTTGTGTATGTGGATGACATTTTGGTCACTGGTAACAACTCAGTTCTGATCCAAACTATTATTACTGATCTTAGCTCTGCCTTTGCCCTTAAAGACTTGGGATGTCTTTCCTATTTTTTGGGTATTGAAGCAACTTATACTTCAGCTGGTTTGGTTCTGTCCCAAGAGAAGTATGCCAAGGATTTGCTTATTAAGGCTGGCATGGAGCATTGCAATCCTTGTGGCACTCCCTCCTCTCTTAAGTCCTGCTCTACAGTTGATGATACTGTTTTTCCTCATCCTGAGCTCTACAGATCCTTGGTTGGCTCTCTCCAATACTTAACCATCACTCGCCCTGATCTTTCTTTTGCTGTTAACCAAGTATGTCAGCATATGCATCATCCCTTATATACCCATTTTCATGCGGTCAAACGTATTCTTCGCTATGTTCAAGGGACATTGAAGTTTGGTCTTCACTTTGTCAAAGGCTCCTGTCAAATTAATGCCTTTTCTGATGCTGATTGGGCTGGGGATGCTCATGATCGTAAGTCCACTGGTGGTTTTTGTGTGTTCATGGGCTCTAATCTCATTTCTTGGTCTGCTAAGAAGCAACCAACTGTTGCTCGCTCCTCCACCGAAGCAGAATACAAGGCCTTAGCCAACTTGGCTGCTGAAGTTCTATGGTTTCAACAACTTTTCACCGACTTACAGATTACTTCTTGTATGTCTGTTCCTGTCTTGTGGTGTGACAATATGTCAGCCTTGGCTCTAGCTTCTAATCCGGTCTTTCATGCTCGCACCAAACATGTGGAGGTGGATTATCACTTTATTCGTGAGAAAGTGGTTGCTCGTCAATTAGTGGTTCAGTTTGTTCCTTCTCAAGACCAGATTGCAGATCTGTTTACTAAGTCTCTGCCTGCTGATCGTTTTTCTCGTTTATCTGCCAAACTGATGCTTTCTGCCCTGCCACCATCAGTTTGCGGGGGGATGTTAAAGAATGATACGTGGTCTAAAGGTTCTATGTGTAATTCTCAGCACACTCAATCAAAATTAAGAACTACTCAGCACACTCCACACACTTCACCTCAGCCGAAGTGTTTAGGCAGTTAGTTAGGTGAAGTTCTGTCCAGGTGTTGCCTTCTGATTGGTTCTGTGTAAGGCGGTTAGAATTTGTTAAAGCTTAGCTAAGTCGGTTAGCTTCTTTTCCAGTATAAATAGGTTGCAATTGTTTCTCCTTCAGATCGATGAAATCAATACAGAATACATTTTCTTCTTCTCTCTTATTCTCTGGTGTTATCTTGTTTTTTGATCAATGGTGATCAAATTTGGCTAAGTTTTCAGGGTTCCACCTTCCAAGTGATTTAAAGTTGAGGTGAGTGTCACTGAAAGATATTAGTGGCTCAACAGAGTTGAACATGTTTTGAATTCTGAAAGAGTTCACATTACTTCATCTCTCTCCTCTCTCTCTCTCTCAATTTCCCTTCTATATATCAACTCTATGAAAAACACATACATGAATTACAAAAGTTGGTAGTAGCTAGTATTTGGACACGTCGTACTCACTACATATGTATATATTACATATTGGTTGTGATTGTTTTGATTTCCTTGGCACAGGACCCCGCGGCCCAGGTGGTCTTCGCCGTATATGTATCGGTTGTTGTGGTTGCTTACCATCATAGATAGACATACTGGAAGTGCCATCCTTTGTAAAACCTATTTGTGATTCAAGGTTTTGCTCATGGGCAAGGTCAGCCAGGATGTGTTTTGGAAAGGAAATAAATGTGCAGATTTTTGGGCTGAGAGGACAAGCGCAATGGATGCTTGATTGACAATTTCCACTCGTAGTTTTGCTACTTCCACACACGACTTACACACAACAAACGAGTTTGCGTGAATTTGTGTGTGGTTTTAGACCTTTTATTTCCATACCATGTCTTCTATTTCAGTCTGGATTGAGGTGGATTGAAACCCTAAAATTCATTTCGAACTGTTAACAGAAGCCAACAAATAGTAACTCATATTCTCCCATTTTTCCTTTCAAATTTCAAAACTTTTGGATAATTTATAGTTTAAATGTATCAAAACCGCCATGTGAAATCTAGGATTGAAAATTTTCATGTTTGTTTCTGTGTAAATATTGTTCTGTAAGGTGTACTGAATGAATGGGGAATTTCTTTATCCTTTGTCAATTAAGAGGGTCACTAGGTAGCTTTTTTCTGACTTTAATTGCGTCCCAGTAGATAATGAGATTGGTCTCTAAAATATTAGTCAAAATACGCATAAATTCCTCGGAGACCATGAGTTCTCAAGAAAAGACAGACAAATGAAGTAATCTATATTCCTTTTTGTTCTGCTCACCACTGATTTCAAAGATTTTTTTACCCAAAGATGATTTCTAGGTGGCCGAAAACCAGGGCCGGCCAGGGGCAAGTGCTGGGCTCGAGCAACAATTTTTTTTGGTGTGTAATTATAGAAAAAACAATAGAAACTCACCAAAAAAATATTATTAATACTAAGTGGACAATCAAGTTGGGGTCGGACTTGGGTAATCTAAATGTTGGGGCCAGCACTGCCAACAACTCTAACCATCATTAGTTACATCTATAATCTGTAAGAAGATTTAATTATCCATGTTTTTCAGCACTTCATATCGAGAAAATGATGTTATTAGCTATGTCTGCAACTGTCCATGACAATTTTCTGTTTATTGGAAGGATGTTCTTTTGCACTTTGACACTTGCAGTTATCGGACTTAAAATTCTCTGTTATTTTAATGAACTAAGATAAATAACTGTTTTACAATCATGAAGCCTAACGATCGATCAAATCCGCTCTATAGAGTGAATAAGTCAACCGAGTTGTGACACATTTCTCAGTTTGCAGATTCGCGTAGGAGCTGTGAAAAGTTTTCATTTTTTGGGGAGATGTTTAGCAATCGGTTTCTTTGAGTACCCGTCAGGTCTTTATTAAAATCACACTTAAAGCGACAGTCACAATGCCACAGAGATTTTTGTGACATTCTGGTTTAGGACATTGGCTTCCTTTCTAGTTATTAGAACTGGTCTTCAAAATCCTTGCAACCTTGAGGCTGATGCGTGGGCATGTGCTGTGGAAATTTCTCACTTGCTCAACGGTAGTTGGAAATTGATCAGTTTAATAAAGTTATGCTACCCATAATTTATCAGAGTAACGAAAGAGACAATTAAGACAATGAAAATCGGAGTTTGATAAGAAAACACCAGGGGAAAACCTTCCGTTTCACTGCGCCATGAAAAAGGAAAAAGCGCCAACAAACAGAAGGCTGTTGGTACGGATAAGGAAGAAAATAAACACATAGTTAAGCACGTGGTCGATTGGCTGCAACTCGAGAACTGATTACGAATCCATAACTGAGAATCTTCTATCACATAAGTTAGTTTTGGCGCGCAAAAAACTATCCGAACACTGTTTGATTGTTCGAACAATTTTTTACACGTCAAAACGATGTTGTTTTGGCGGACAGTAAGCCCCCTCGTCTGTAAGTTAGACCATAAGTTTTCTTCATTACCTTATTTCCGTATAGGTAAACAACAAGTTGATTTTTTTAGGGGTAAAACGCACTGAGCTCCCCTGAGGTTCCTAATAAATGCGGAGACCTCTCAGGAGATTCTGACAAATGCTGAGACCTCTCATAATTTACATAATATTTAACAGATTCTTTGTAAAGAAAGGGAGATTATTTTGTAAAGAAAGGGAGGACAGTGCAATTGGTAGAACCATAGGGGAGGACAGTGCATTTGATAGTAACCACGGGGGAGGTAAGTGAAATTTACCCATTATAATGACCATTTTATGGCTAATTTTCCTATTTTATTTCACGGTTTTTTAATTTTATAATTGGGGAGATTAATGCTGAAATTAAGGCCACAAATTAATGTGTGGTTAATTTGATGAACCTAGACAAATTTTTCCTTTTCCCTACGTATATAAATTGGGTACCTCTTCTAATTTTGAGATAGAGAATTAATGAAATTATTTTATCTAGGTTCTTCAAAAAATTCACTTTGTCTAATTTCAAACTATTTTTCTTGTACTTGAGAGACAAACATGGTTCAGTTTGATGAGCTGTTTCAGTGTATGGTGTGGTTTAGGTTGTGGGTAACCATTATATCTTGGGAAACTGATGTCGATTGATATCTTAATCACCACTCGGAGGTGGCGAATATATTTTGAGGAAATCATGTGAAAAATCTTGGTTTATTAATTATGTTTCTATCAGATTATTGTTCTTGATTTATTAATCACGCTCAATTTTCTGTTTCTAACTATTTTATTTTGTAGGATGATAAGCTGAAAGTCTTTTCCAAAAATCCGATTATGCTTATTGAAGTCCATGCCAATATTGTCAAAATCGTTATACTATGTAGTTTCATGATCGAGGTTTGTAACGTTTTGCTGAATTACCGATACGATTAATGAAAAGATAGCTTATATTTTCGAGACTTTATTTCCTTACAAAAGAAAAGCAAAGGGCCAAGATCCGGATGAAATACCTCCTGTTGATTCCAAACTGTAATTGGCAATTTTCGTGGGCATTAAAATTTAAGTCGAATTGTAATTCGTAATGGATTAGGTTTTCGATACCATTATAGTTGATTGATGATAGAATTATTTAGAAAATTAATTTTGTAATTGGATAGGCTTTAGGGATCTCAGAAGATGTTTTGGAGGACTCCCGATCGAAATCAAAGTTGAAACCCGAGATTAAAAATTTAATTAGGCCGCTTGAGCGAGCTCTATATTTTTTCACGATGTCCAAGGTTTGTCCCGAGATACTGCAAGCATTTTTTTGGCACTCGAGCAAACTCAAGACATTCAAAAAATTCTACAAATAAAGGTTGTGCGTCCAAAGACTATTCTACTTCACCCATAGCTTTTCTAGAAAAAGAAAATCCGTGAGACACCAAAATATTGAGGGGTGCTTATGATATAAAGAATTAATCTCTTGATTAAGTATCCCTCAAGATTCAAAAGATTTAATCCTGCGAAGCCATATGAAAGAGTTTAGAAGCAATATTAGAGGATAATCTGAGGAGGAATCTGCAACACATCATACTGTTGGAGAAGTCAAATCTTGAAATAGTGTCTTATCGCTGTCATATCCCTATATTTTAAAATTAATTTTAATTAATATTAATGATTTTTTGTTAATAAGTTAATTTCTGTTATTTAAAAGTTAGAATTTAAAAATTGTAGCTCGCTCCAGTGAGCTATAGGCCGCTCGAGCGACCTTATCTTTTAGAGCTGGCTAGAGCAAGCTGAAAGCTGCTCGAGCGACCTATTCCAATTTCAGAGTGCAGCAACTGCTGCGTAATGGGCATTAATGGAGGAGAATATTTTTGTATCGAATTTATTTTGTAATTATACGATATGATTACGAGTTTATGGGTTGAATTCTCTACTTAAACCTAGCCAATCTGCTATTTTCATTTACGAAAAATATATTGGAAGGTTATCAGAAGTTTAGAGAGAGAATTGAGGGTTGTTCTTGGTTTGACCAAAGGGAAATTACGTCCCTACGAAAATCGTCGAATCCGAGGTCGGTTATCACTCTAATTCACTGTTTGAGGTAGGGGGATGCACTTTCAATCTTTAGAATGTCTATTTATAGTAGGTTGTTTGTAGAAAAGCATGATTAGAGTTTTAGTCGGAGGTTTAGTTCCATCTATGTTGAAGCATGAAATTGATCCTAATTGTGGTTAGATTGACCTAATGGAGAGATGGGTTTTGATCTACGGTTTATAAAGTTTCTGTATGTGGTTTCAATTTCTGTTTTGAACTAGAAATCATAGTTTCGAGTTTTGGTTGTGTTGTTCTTGTGAAGAACCCTAAAAACCAGAGTCTCTCAAAAATGACAACTCGCTCGAACAACTAGTTTGATTTCTGACCGAACTTGACTTTCGAAATCAGAATCCAGAATTCGATATTTAGTAGACCACTCAATAGAGCTCTAGGCGGCTCGAGCGACCATGTAAAATTCAGAGCAAGCAGTCGGATGTCAACAGGACCTTCTAGGTTGTAGTTATAGACTGTTATCACCTCTGTTTTGCATGTTCACACAGCACAGACATCACGAACACGTTATTTATGTTGACGGCTCCCCGTGGGACTGCGTGTTAACGATTGACCAACCTTGACCATGATTTGTTTGTCATCGTACGATAATGATGTTGCGAATATGTTTATGGTTGATAGTAATTATGTTTACAGATGTTGTTGTAATATTAGTGTTTCAGGTTCAGCCGTGATGCCACCCTAGGTACAATAGTCGATTGTAGACACAACCGTCGTGTTGGCTGACTTTCATTGCGAAGAAAGTGTTAAGATCGTCGTGCCAATTGTTTGGTTGGAATAGTCGTCGTACTATTAGATTGTAGTAAATCAACTTGTATCATGTTTTGGTGTGTTATGTGAAAATTTAGAATCTCCGTTAGGAACATTAGTTCGAATGTCACCGTCACAAGATAACAGAGGATGTTAGGTGAACATTATAAGTTGTAGAAATGCGTAAAGACAAGTAGGTTCAATAAATAAAAATAAATAATTAGTGGTCGTTGAGCCAAGTGTAGAATTGACCGTCGAGCCTAATATCGTGTTGTGGGCGTCATCCCAAGTTTGTGTTCTATGTGGGTCAGAGTCCCACCAGGTGTCGTCCCGTTTGTTGATTAAGAAACCCAACTAGGAGATAGGTATATTCGATTGGAGGTAATTTCGGGGTACGTCTACATCAGTAGCTTTGGACCCCAAGGGAGTGGTGACCTTGTCTTGGCCATCCTTGAGCCGGGAAAGGAAAAGCAGCTAAGGTTCGTTGGTAACTGACTTGGCTAAGGTTCCGTTGGATCTAGTTAGAGTGAGATAGTTATTGACTCAAGTAGACGGTAGAAGGTCTTTTCCTTGCCTAGGTAAGAATTTGTCAATAACAACCGAGTACTCTACTTTTAAATAATTGGATAAGAACAAATTATCGAGGGAAAAGAGTATTCCTAAAAACTTTAAGGAAATGAAAGTATAACATACTTCCGTGTTTACTTTTCAATTCAGTTAATATCTCTCTTCACATATAGCTTGCTATAAATCTATATTCTTCAGATTTGATTTTTTGGGCGATTATCCCTACTGAGTTTAATTACTCATCGGACCAATTTTTCTGCCTTTAGAGTTTCATACCAGATATTAGAAAGCAGTTGGAGAATCCGCCCAAGCATGAAGAGTCGGAAGCTGTAAAAGAGGACTACAGTGGCGTTTGGTTGTCCTACCCTTAGCTACTCTGTCTAATTTTATTTCTCCAAATAAAATGTAATCCCCAAGGGAAAATTATGTCAATTTCAGTTCCGCACTTCTTAACTCTGATTTACTTAATTTCTGTCGTTCGATTAATAAAAGGACATTTTCTCAATTTATCTTTCAATTGATTTAATAGTTAAATTAATAATTTAAAATAATATTCTGAGAAATCTGGGCGTTACAATCGTAGCAGTTCATGAGTAGTCAATAAATAGGTTTTCAATCAACATAAAGGAGTCTAGATTTGATTGTGACAAACTCTATTTTCTGCATTTGCATTATTACGCTTACTTCTCTCCCGTTAATTTTTACTCCGCCTTGGAGTTTTCCATGTAAGTCTGTGTGTTCTAGCGTTCTTTATTTATTTACATTACATGCTCACATAGGATAAATCATAGATTAAATTAGATAATTAAGCGAGATAAAATCATATAGCAATAAATTAACCAATCCTCAAACGCTTGAGATTTCTCACCCCCTAGACATTCTAATTATGATTCAAACACGTACCCATTTGAATAGTTATTTGCAAATGAGGTCAAAATAAAAGAAGTACTTCAGAATCACAAACATCTAGAAAATATGACTTGCATAAATATGGTATAACCAACACACGCATTTAAACTTAACTGAAGTTCTTTTTGAGGACCAACTCCAAGCAATACATGATAGGTGTAATAACTCGACTTTTTAATTAAAAATAATAATAATTAAATTATTTTATTTGATAATTTCCTTTCATGTTTTAGTGTTAAAATTTAGTTATTTTTTTGAACGGCTAAGATCGCAGGAATGTATGACTTATGATGGAATGTAGTACATTGGAACACACACTCATCTTCTTCATCAATTTGCTAAGGGAATCCTAGGATTTTTAATAAAATAAATCAAATTTTATTAGGTTTTAAAGGGTTGTTGATTGCAATATAATAGTAAAATTCATCGCTTTTCATGGCAACAATAAAGGGCTTTTATGGTGATAATGAATTTTGATGGAAATTATGACGATTTTATGACTAAATAATGGAGGTTTTAATCTTTAAAGCCTATAAAATCAACGATGGTCTCTTGTTTCTTTACACAAATTCGTAAATCAGAAATCAAAGAGAGAGAGAGAGAGAGAGAGAGAGAGATTGAGAGGATTCTGAAATTGCGGAGGAGGAGAGAGAGGAAGCTCTGTCCAAAATTTAATTTTCCGATTCATCATTGTTTCTTCATGTTTTCTTCAACCGAAGTAGGAATTGTTATCTTCCAACCCTTAAGTTGTAAGCTGCATTTTTTATTGCATATTTAGGGCTGTTATTCGCATGTGTTTAGGTTATGTTTTACATGTTTAAGGGTTTATATTTGAGTTTAGTTTCAGGTCCAAAAGTTTTAGATTCTGAAAAAACTGATGGCACACTCGAGCGAGTTAGGTTCACTCAAGCGAGGTTATTTCATTTTTTTAAATTTTCGTAAAAAAGTAATTTTTTTTTAAAAAAGCAAGCTCCAGAAATTTTCAATTTTAAAATCTGGATAGAGGGCCTGTTTTGGCCACTAGAGCAAGCTGCTACAAAACATAATTGATTCCAAAACATTTTCTGAATTTTTCCAATCAGTCTTCAAGCCTACAGGCTCTATTTCAGAAAATTTATACATCCCCAGAATACATGTACAATACGCATAAGTACTCACTACACGTCGTTAACGTCTACGGATCCCCGTGGGGTCTCGTGAGGATAGGTTTACCCCTCGAGGCTTGATGTTAATATGCTTTGGTGTTGGGATCATGATATTAGATTAATGTCGTTGTGTTGTATTGTTGAGCTAGGTTTGCTTAATTCTGGTTATTGTTAGAAATGTTGGTTCTAGACGAGTACAACTGTTGTACTGCCCGATTTTTCATAGAATTGACAAAACTTGAAAGAACGTAAAAAGTAGAACGAAATGAATTACAACTGTCATGCTGCCTGTTTCGGGTTAGATCTCGAGGTATTCTAGGTTAGATTTCCGAGATGGTATTCGCGGGTTAGATTCTCTACATTTGTTCTTTGTTCCGAGTTAGATTCCGAAGGTGGCAGGTGGTCCATCCTAGCTCACCATGGGGGTCACCTCAGCCTACCATGGCTGTTTTCTCACTCTCATCCATGGCAGCTAAAGCCTTGACCCCCATTCCTTTGTTTCTCCTCCCTTGGATTTCAATGTTTGTTTCCCACGCATTGGATAAGTTTTTTTCCTTGCCTATAAATACTCTTCCATGTCGTTGGTTTTCATTCACTGTTGTTGTGTTATCCTGAGATCGAGAGAGAGCAAGAGAGTGAGAAGAAATTAGAAGAAGAAGAAAGAGGAAGAAAGAGAACCCAGATGACAATTTCACAATCTGGAGCTCGTACCCACTTTCAATCAATTCAATTCTTCTTGTTTTTCATTTAGATGTAAGTTTTTCAATCTTTAGTTCTCAATTTTAATATTTAGAGAATGTTCATAAGTTTGGAGTGCTTCAATGAAGGAAGTAGCTCTGCCAATTGGAGAAGACAACCTTCTCAACCGGATGGTCAAAGATTGGTCAAAGATTGACCATCTAGATAAACCCCATTATTGTATCTCAGTTTTTATGTAGAAAACACATCCCATCCAGATGGCCATACATAGCCCATCAGGATGACCTTCACTGCTGTAAATGAACTTTTTTGTTTTAGACAGATTTCTGACCCAAACTTCAAAACAACTGTCTAAATGCTGCATGACTCGGAATGACCTGAAATTTGGTAGGATGATAGGGAAATATGTTCATCTTGCATCTCCAATTTCAACCAACTCATTTGGACGTGTAAAACTCCGTTTATCAATGTTTTAGTAAACTATGACAGATTACGACCAAGCCTGTCATCGCCATATTTTGACCAATATAAAGTCACCTCCAAATCTTGAGCCCTTCATAAGAATTATTCCCAACATAATAAACTACGTCCTCGTAAAATTATAGAACCTTTAGAGTTGAACCAATGTCTTAATCTTGCGATAAGACAAACTGAAATTCGAGATAGATGAACCCCAACCGGATGACCCCAACCCCATGATCACTTCTTTTACCTTGTGCACACCAAACCCAACCAGATGACCTAAAACTTAACCATCACTATAACAAAAATCATTTATGGCGACGAAATCGAAAGACGAAATATAATTTCATCACCAAATGAGTATATATGACGACGAAAAAAATATTTTGTCGCCTTTTTTAAAACAATTGCGAGGAATTTATTTTTCTCGCCAAAAGTAGAACGTTAGCGACAAAATTTTATTTTTCGTCACTAAATATGTCATTTGATGATGATTTTTTTTCCTCGCCAGATGTATACATGTGGCGACGAATTATATTTTTCGTCTCCAAATAGGTGCTTTTTGCGAGAAAAATAACATTTCCCCCCAAAATGACATATTTAGAGACGAAAATAATGTTTTCTCGCCTAAAGTACCTATTTGGAGACGAAAAATATAATTTCGCCGCTATCGGAAAGACATATTTCATTGTCAAAGGTACCACTTCAACGACGATATACGCACACACACACACATATGTATATATATAATACATACATACGTATGTATAATGCATATGCGTACATATGTATATTATAATGTATATATTATAATACACATGTACGCGTATGTATACATACATTATAATATATACATTATACATACATATGTATGTATACGTATGTATATAGTACATATGTATACGTATGTATATAATACATATGTTTGTATAATACATATGTACGTGTATGTATGTATTGTATACATATGCGTATGTATGTGTGTGTATATATATATTTTTATGTATGTATGTGTATATATATGTATATGTATATCTGCTATATGTTTATATATATACACGAATATGCACGTGTTGAATTGATATAACTACAAGTGAATACTAACAAGAGGGAGAGAGGGTAGAGAGATAAATTTAGAATTTAAGATTTAGTATTGTGAGAGATAGAGGCAGAGAGGCAGAGAGAGTGAAAAAAGAGATAGATAGATTTAGGATTTAGGATTTTAGGTAGAGAGAAAGAGAGAGGGGAAGAGAGAGAGAGAAAGAAAGACGAGAGGAAGAGAGTGTGTAAAAAGAGATATGAGAGAGATAGTATAATAATTTTAAATTTAATGTTCTAAGAGAGAGAGAGAGGGAAGAAAGAAAAAAAGGGAGAGGAGAGAGGAGAGAAATATAGAGAAAAAAGAGAAAGAAGTTACGAGTAATAATTTCGTATTAATATCTAATTAAAGAGAGAGAGAGAGAGAGAGGAGAGTGATCGACTGGCAAAAGTGTCGCTGACGCGCCGGCCAAATCGATATTTAATTTTATTAAAACTGATCATTGGCTCACAAGTTTAGAAAACCAGTAGAGCGGCAACATAGAGTGTCGATCCACGAAGAACAGCAGGAAGGTGAATCACGAAACTTGGAGTTGTAGCGTTTCGGATGCTAACTTTTGATTTGGTTGGATTTTGATTCTAATTTAGACTAAAATAGGAAACTAATGGATTAAGAAAGTAGGCTAGATCAGTGGAATCCTTCCATCCTAGATTTTAGGTAACAATATCTTCCCTTTTATAATTCAATCAAGAATTCAGGCCAGAGAATCTTGATTGGAAAATAATTCGATGAAAAATTAATTTAATTCAAAAAATGTATTCGAAATTGATTCTTGTTCAATAAAGTTAGGTCAAATCATAGGAGGACATCGACCCAAATATTAATTGTACCAAATTAATGGCGACGATTAATCAAGAGCATAACACTCCTTGTTTGATTCGAAAAATAAGAACTTGAATCAATTTTTGAATAAACGGTAAAAATTATGAGAAGACATTGAAACCCTAAATCATGTGATGAAATTCATCCTTGGATCTTGCCTAGAGATTTATCCTAGCATATTAAAATTAAAAACAGAATAATAAATTGAAAACTTATTACTAGGATTGATGAACGCAATAAATTTCTAATAATCTTACCAGAAAATTTGAACGGAAAGGAAAGCTTGAATAAAATGAATGAATCTTCAATAGAAAAGTAATTTATCGCCGAAAATTTATTGCTAAGAACACTCAGTAAGTGAATTGAAATTAAATGTAAAAGATAAAGACTAAAAGAGGTCTTTAGATCTAGGCTTCCTAGGTCCTTAAATAAATAAAACCTAGGAGAGAAATTAGGAAAGGATTCCTAATCCTCTAAGAAAACTAATTACAATTAGAATAAATAAAAGAAAAGGAAAAGGTTACCTAATTCTAATAGGAAACTACCTAAAAAGATTAAATAGAAATAGGAAAATACAAAAAAAAAAAATTTAATTCGCGCGCAAACCTGACTAGAAGGTTCCAGTTAGATTTGGATCTGACCGGTCAATTATAGTCACTGGAAATTTTTGGTGCTTTTCTTCAAAATTTGACTGGATGACCTGACTGGAAGTTCCAGTCAGGTTTCAACCTGAACTGTTCATCAGGTCATGTCAGATTTTTCTTTTTGGAGGTTTAGGTCAGATTTCAGCCTGACCTGTTCATCAGGTCAGGTCAGATTTTCTTCTTCCTTGATTCTTCTATCTTTTTCTGCATTTTCTTTGAGTTTCGCATCACTCTTGGCCTCGGCACTTCTTCCAATCATACTTTCATCTTTCCTCGGGTGTCGGGACTTCCTCCGAACTTTTGGATTTCACAATTTCGTCGATCCAACACCTCTTTTAACATAGAAAACCTGAAATTGGAAAAATGCTACCAAACGTGCATTATCCGATAAAATTGATATTTAAGTATCGCACGTATGCTAAATAGGACATGTTGAACCGGTTATACGAGGTGTATTACGATATCAACACACCTCCCAACATGAGGGTTGCTAGTCCCTAGTAATGAAATTACGAAGACAAGGATGAGTATGACCTCCCTTGTACGAATCATGAAATTCAATCATTGAAAGCATTATGAGAATTCGAGAGTGCGATGTTTCTAAAATTTGGTGTGCTAACAAACAAATCATTCGTTCAAAACATAACTATTCCAAAACATCATGTGTTTTAACAAATGCATGCTTATCACAACCTATGCAATTAGGACTTCAAAGCTCACCGAACTCTCAGAAGGAATTGGATTAATTGTACAGTTATCCCAACATGCTCACACAAGATATTTAAAAAGTTTAAGTGTAATGGCCTAAAGATGCAAAAAGAAGCTATGTTAGCAGAATATGCCATATCAGCTTATGCAAACATAATGCCACAAACATTCTAAATCCGAGTCGCACATGGGATCAAGTGTAGGATTTTTTGGCTTGTAATGACCTTGGTTTATCAAGAAAATTGGTGAACGAAGTTGGTAACGGCTGAAAATTGGCTAATGGGTAACTACCCCAGTCGCCGTCACCAATCAAATATAACACAATACTAACAAAAAAACTGTAATCATACTTTCTAGCAACCTCCTTGCATATCAAATTAAAACAACGAATTTGTGCAAAGTGTCATCCATCGACAAAAATAAGAAATGATTGTATCAACACCATACCCATGCAGCAGATATCCAAAACAAAACAGTAAAGGTTCCCATGTACGGTCAGAACTATCATGCCATATAATACTATGTCAAACTATACTATACCACCTGTAACATATATCAAAAAGTATCATCTGCTCATCCCAGCTAACTCTCCGAGTCCTGTGATTTTTGAATCTCAATGGGGATCGAATTCGGCCGGCGATGGAGGCGGCACCTGGATTCTTTCTTCTCTTTTTCTCTGTATTGTGCCACAAGTAACAAGGGTACCCACTTAGAGTTGGGTTAGGGCTTGGGTTGACCCGCGTCTCAAATTGTATTTCTTTTTTTTTTGTTTTGACTGGTCAGGAGTATGGTCTGACTGGTCAGGAACTGCTACTGCCTGAATTTTTACCATTGCTCTGACCTGATGAGAATTCATGACCTAATGGCTTGACAGGTCATCCTCTTTCCCTTCTCCCCAATTTCAAACCTGATTTCTTCTTCCTCTTCAATATACTTCGCAATTGCACACCAAACCATCCTTATACCTTCCGGTTGCCTAGGTTTTTGAAAAAATTTAGAAACTTGGCTCAAATTTTTATGGTCTAGGTGACTCATATGTGGTTTGATCAAAGAAGAACGGCCTAGTATCACTTCCCACATGCTTCACAGATTATCAAATGATGTATGCACATGTTCACAAATAATATATGGCATAATTGGAGATCAAGAAACGAAGAGTTCAAAATTTTCAATTGGATGCCTCACATAAGTCTTCATTAGCATAGATTACTTGATTCACATGCATATGTTATCCTTGTGTTGTTTCAGAGCAGTTCATCTTTTCATGAATGAGACGAATGCAACACATTAATCTTATAAGCACATGATTCTCATTCCTATGCTCGGCATTTATGGTAAGTCGTGATTTGCACAAGGAAAGATTGACTTACATAGACCCAAAAAAAATTGAAATTGAAATAGATTTTAAATGAATTAAAGCAAGGACGATCATAGGGACTAGCTGCTCCCCCCAACTTGAATTGTGCTATGTCCTCAAAGCACGAAGACATAATGAAATGGAGGAGAAGAATGAGAATACCTGCATCGGAGATGGTCAGGAAGGTAGGCCCCCTAACTGGAATTGTGAAACCTGCAAGTGTTAGGCCTGAAAACAAAATTTATGTCCACCACTTTCTTCACGCGAAAGGCACGGGTACTACTTTTCTCCCTATTCGAAGACTGTGTTTCCCTATTCGCTGGAAGGACAGTATGCAAAAGATTTAACAATATCTTGAGAAGAGGTGCCATCATCTAATAGGCTACCTCTCCCTTTGGGAGCGACCCCAAATTCCTTACCCACTACTCTACTTTGAAGCTATCTCCATAGAGCTTGATACTAAAACTTGATGGTTCGGACTTATTTCTTATTGTTCGATGCGCCTGTCGTCAGACCCAACCTCCTGGGTACTCCATACATAGCTGCGAACAGGTGGCTATACCGGACCAGCAGAGGCCGTTCGAGCACGGTGAACACTGGAGGTATCTCAAACTCCATGGATTTATAATTTCCTAGACATCATAAAAGCTCACTGATCCGAATAAATAGGATCAACCAAGTCCTCCTCATATTCTGGCAACATATGAATTTTCTGCAAAACAGACTGCAAAGCAAAATTGGGCAACAACACATTAAACGTTAATCCATGTGAGTTATTTAAATAATTCGAGCGCAGAATTTTTAACGAAAAAATCCCGAATGGATGAGGTACATGCAGATGTGCTTGGTCTACCAGAGAGACCGCGGTGTGATTATAACCTGAGTGGCCATCTTTCCTTGCAGAGAAGCGATCAGTAAAAGGTGGAGGAAAGTGGTCTTTTCTAAGATTCCAGCTAATGGCCTTCTTGTGTTGACCCACAACTTTTGGTAATTTGTATTCATGGTGATCTTCTTGAATGGAGGAGACCACAATAGGGTGTATTTTGGTTTCACCAACAAAAGGTTTTTTCAATTCCTCGGGAGAAATTTGCAGTTCTTTTTGTGGATATTGGACATTGGACAAAAAAGTTTGTGATTTGTCAGGTGGTAATGGTTCAACAATGGGCACCCAATTTTCTGTGCCCATGATCTCTTCTTCCCCGAGAAGAGCATAAAGATAATCCACCTCTTGAATAGTAGTAAGGCAATCTCTGAAAACATTAAGGACTAGAGGAGATATACTCGATGAACTAATTGTTGGTTTGTCAAGAGGTGGAGGTTCAACAGTGAGTTTCCACCTTTTTGTGTCTATGACCTCTTCTTTCTCGAGGAATGAGCACACATTATCCACCTCATGTAAGTCAAGAAAAACAGCAGCTTTAGTAGTGAGGTAATTTTGCGAAGGGTTGGGGAATACATGAGAATCCCCTTGTGCTTTGTCTAAGGCATCTTGATGATCCACATCATGAAACTCATTATCATCGTCTTTAATTTGACTCGCAACATTGAGCATAAGGTTCAACTCAGTCATTTGGGAATGGAAGGCTTGCGTGTTCTGCTCAATGATTTTGGATTGCCCTTGTATGATTATCAACATGTCCTCTAAACTCGACTTATGAGCTGGTTGGTATGCCTCAGAAATCACAAAAGGTTCCTGAGGTGCATATTATTGCCAATTATTAGGCGGGTACCATAGTGGGTCCCGCCCTTCAGAGTAGGACCCATGGGTTTGAAAATTGGATGGGTATAAATAGTCCCTCATGGTCCTCGGAGGTATAACATTATTGGCCCCCAGTAGAACAGCCATCATATTGTTGGGGAGGTTTTTAGTTCAAATAAGACGATTGGTGTGGCTTGACTATAAATGATCATGCACAAAAAATCCTCTCCCTAATAAAGATAAATAACAAGAAAAAAATAAAAAAATAAACAACTACAAATTCACGTACCTTTCCTTAATTGTTCCGCAGCAGTGGCGCCAAAAATATGATCGACCCGCAAAAGTGTCGCTGACGCACCGGCTAAATCGATATTTAATTTTATTAAAACTGATCATTGGCTCACAAGTATAGAAAACCAGTAGAGCGACAACATATAGTATCGATCCACGAAAAACAGCAGGAAGGTGAATCACGAAACTTGGAGTTGTAGCGTTTCAGACGCTAACCTTTGATTTGGTTAGATTTTGATTCTAATTTAGACTAAAATAGTAAACTAATGGATTAAGAAAGTAGGCTAGATCAGTGGAATCCTTCCATCCTAAATTTTAGGTAACAATATCTTCCCTTTTATAACTCAATCAAGAATTCAGGCCAGATAATCTTGATCGGAAAATAATTCGATGAAAAATTAATTTAATTCAAAAGATGTATTCGAAATTGATTCTTGTTCAAAAAAATTAGGTCAAATCATAGGAGGACATCGACCCAAGTATTAATCGTACCAAATTAATGGCGACAATTAATCAAGAGCATAACACTTCTTGTTTGGTTCGAAAAATAAGAACTTAAGTCAATTTTTGAATAAACGGTGAAAAATTATGAGAAGACATTGAAACCCTAAATCATGGGATGAAATTCATCATTGGATCTTGCCTAGAGATTTAGCCTAGCATATTAAAATTAAAAACGGAATAATAAATTGAAAACATATTAATAGGATTGATGAACGCAATAAATTTCTAATAATCTTACCGGACAACTTGAACATAAAGGAAAGCTTGAATAAAATGAATGAATCTTCAATAGAAAGGTAATTAATCGTCGGAAATTTATTGCTAAGAACACTCAGTGAGTGAATTGAAATTGAATGCAAAAGATAAAGACTAAAAGAGGTCTTTAGATTTAGACCTCATATGTCCTTAAATAAAGAAAACCTATGAGAGAAATTAGGAAATATTCCTAATCCTCCAAAAAAACTAATTACAATTAGAATAAATAAAAGAAAAGGGAAAGGTTACCTAATTCTAATAGGAAACAATCTAAAAAGATTAAATAAAAATAGAAAAATACAAAAAAAATAAATTTAATTCACGCACAAACTTGACTGGAAGGTTCCAGTCAGATTTGGATCTGACCGGTCAGATCTGGTCACTGGAAATTTTTGGTTCTTTTCTTCAAAATCTGACTGGATGACCTGACTAGAAGTTCCAGTCAAGTTTCAACCTAACCTGTTCATCAGGTCAAGTTAAATTTTTCTTCCTGAAGGTTCAAGTCAGATTTCAGACTGACCTGTTCATCAGGTCAGGTCAGATTTTCTTCTTCCTTGATTCTTCTATCTTTTTCCCCATTTTCTTCGAGTTTCGCATCACTCTTGGTCTCGGCACTTCTTCCAATCATACTTCCATCTTTTCTTGGGTGTCGGGACTTCCTCCGAACTTTTGGATTTCACAATTTCGTCGATCCAACACCTCTTTTAACATAGAAAACCTGAAATTAGAAAAATGCTACCAAACGTGCATTATCCGATAAAATTGATATTTAAGTATCGCACGTATGCTAAATAGGACATGTTGAACCGGTTATACGAGGTGTATTACGGTATCAACAGAGAGCGAGAGAGATTGAGAGTGTAATAAATTTTGAATTAATGTCTAAGTGAGGGAGGGAGATAAAGACTGGAGAGAGAGAGAGAGAGAAGAGACAAATAAGAGAGAGTAGAGAGAGAGAGAGATTATGTTCAATATATATTTAAAAAAAATGATGTTAAACATCTATTAAATATTAAATATTATAAATAATTTATGAATATTGTGTTTGGCGCAGTGGTTAGAGAAGGTGTACAGAAGGTGTTAATGGGGTAAAGGTCTAAGGTTCGAATCCTAAGAAGGGGAAGATAATAGGATTTCTCGGTAATTTATTTTGAATTAGAAATCTATTCAGCGACAAAAAAATCGTCTCAAAATCTAGCTATTAACGACGAAAATAAATTACTCGTGAATGACGGTAGTTAGCGACAAAATATTTCGTCGCGGAATACCAATATCAATGACGAAAAAATTTCTTGCTAATATCCTACCCTTGCTGACGAAATATTTCGTCGCCAATATAGTATATTAGGCAACGAATTGCATTTTTCGTCACCATGACCTTTTGCGTGAAACTTTGGGCGACGAAAATTTTTGTCGCCTAATGATTTGGTGACGAAAATATTTCGTTGTTATAGACCAATTTTGTTGTAGTGCATCCAGATGACTTGCACCTTTGAATGTCAATTGACGTGGAAACCTTCAATCCAACCGGATGAACCTAGATACTTTATTCGGATGACTTTCATCTTTAGGAGTCATCTTACCTTAGAAACATAAATTTCAATCGGATGAACCCTAAATATCCAACCGGATGAACTTACCCTTAGAAATTATACATCAAACAACTGGAAAGCCTCCACACATCTCGGACACTTATGGAATAAGATAACTATCATTTGTCTCTTAGTCACGTTAGTTCGTTTAAAACATACTTTGATTTACTATTCAAACTTTATGCTTCAAAATAAAATTACACTATGTCGTGCCATCTTATTGTGCTAGAATGCTATTCATATTTTCTGAAACACATTATTTCATTTTGTTATGCCATGATGATATGTGTTCTATACATTGAAATCAAATCGCATGATCACCAAGAAAGAATGATTTAGTCTGATGCGGAATTATGAACTTAGAATGTTGTTTGGTAAATGATATTGGGCGTCCCACGGATGCCTGACTCCGAAAACTATTGGAAACTATAAAATATTGCATGTGGTTGTGCATATATTCTTCGTGAGAATATCTCTGATTATCTTGAGCGTGATGCAACTTGAACCGAAACCTTGACTAAACCAAAGGTGTGATGTACCCAAGTTGTGCAATTAGTCGTGTCATGCATTTAGCCAAGTTATGCTTATGCCTAGTTATATATGAACTTAGTATGCCTTTTATTCAGTCTAGCGGTGTCAAGTGTTTTAGACATATTTTGTTATTGGCATGATAAGAGAATATATAACAGTTAGGCTGAGCATATTGATTGGGAACATGACGAACGGGATCACGGTGGTTGAGAAGCACAGTTAGCAAAGAGGTCGTGATCGTTATCCAATGAGAATACCATAATTGGAAACACTGGTTGAATATATATGATGTGGTTATAATTGAGAATATTGATAGAATTGAGAACTCTGATATTGTGATATGACTGATCAAACATGACTTGACATTTTGATACCTTATTTCAGCACTTACGTGTTACTACTTTCAGATTAACTGTTCATTCATCATCATTATACATCACATTATTCCAAACATTAAAAAGAAAATCTAAAGGGTAAAATCTTCTTATTGAGTGTCACAACTCATGTTGCATCTCCTTTTTGTCCTTGGCATTTCATGCCAGGTATGGATGAAGACGGAGCGGAATCCAAATACCCTATCTAAGAAGATATCTGTCCAGAAGACGACATTATCAAGCCTTGGTTCACCTAGTTAGTGTAGAATTGCTCTGACTTTCTTTAGGAAGTTTTTTTGATGCACTTTTTGTTAGCAACTTTATTTCTGAACTTATGTTTTTTGTCAAGAAATGATTATCTGTACAAAACTCCATGTTTTTAATTAAAAGATTCAAAATTTTAATTACTTTATGAAATAATAAATATTTTATTATTATTTTCTTCTTTTATTAGCGGTTTCGAAAAGTCGGGTCGTTACACGATTCTCCTTCACTTTTGTATTTCGGGTTCAATTTTGGAGGTGAGTTAGATTCTCACTGGCTGTCGTGCCAAGTTCTATGCGGGTTTGATTTTCACCGGGCATCGTCCCGATTAAAGAAAAAAAATGAACTTAAAACGCTTACACGTTATTTATTGTTGGTTATATAGCATCTGTTATTTGATTATGTTAGAAATGCTTATTCTCATGAATCCTGTAGTTATGTTGCATTATTCAATCTGCATCTTTTGTTTTTCAGTTCGAATTTTCGGGTCACCATTCTTACAAAGTGTTAAAACTCATTAGTATAATTTCTCTACCCTTAGTGTCTCATGCCAGATGTAGATGTGCTGATCGAGGATCTAGTGCACCAGGTCGAGCTGGAGGCGACAAACAAAGAGACCTTCACCTAGCTATCGTACCCTTAGATAACCTTGTTTTTTTATTTAAGTTTAATTCAATTGTAAACCCAAAAGGGTATTTTCGTCTGTTCAGTTTCAAACTCGATTTACTTTCGTTGTTAAAAGTTGTTTCAGTTGACACGGTGAAGAGCTGGATGTGTTTGGAGATTCTTCACTGGTCTAAGCCAAACCATCGGTAAGTGGCAGATCAAAGATGCCAAGTTTCCCCGGGGCAGCATGTCGGGAATAAGGGCAATGAAATTTGATTTCAAATTTAGGGCTTAACTTTTTCTCAATGAATAAATGTTGGTATTCTTTTCATCAATCATTTTGACAGATAAAATGGTATTTAAAAGAGATAAAAAAATTTAATGTGCCAAAAGTTGAATAGTTACAAATTACAGAAATACATGCAAAAAAAAATCTTGATTATACTGCAACAAAGCCCCATGGTAATGCGTTGCAGTGGTTAAAAGAATGAAGAAACCTAAAATAGGTAAGCTTCAAAAAGTAACTTTACTAAATAATTTTAATTTTCATGACAAAATGTTATCTGAATTCTTAATCCTTAATAAAGAAAATTTATGTGAATTACTTGGCGACAAAAATTTGTGAAAGGATGAAAATTATACTTTATTGAAATTTAAATTATGTAATATATATTTCTTCGAAGAATATTACAATATTTTAAAAAAAAATTATCATCTTGAACCCTCAATTATATGCTCATTGACTTGATCAATTTTTTCATAAACTCTCCAAATTCTTGAGCTGTAATAAGTTTTTAAAATTATCCTGATTTTCTTAAAAAAAAAAAAAAAAGAAGATAACTTGAATTCTGAATTAATTTTGTATTAAGATAAATAGCTGACAGATGTCTTAAAGCAAAAGTCAAAAAACAAGTAATAGACTAGATTTTTAGCTCATCATATGAGAAAAAAAATTGTGATCGTATTATATATGAAATCTGAAAGATTAGTTATAAAATTAATTTTCAAATAAGACAAGAAAAATAACAAAATAACAATTGCAAAAAAAAAAAAAAAAGGAGATTTGGACGTTGCTACATTTGCAATGAAAAAGATCATTATGCACATATCTTAAAAAAGAGAAGAAAATAGTTTAAAAAATGATAAAGGTTCTTGAGGAAGAAATTTTTGAAATTTTATTTAGACAAGATATCATATATGAAACTAATAGTGACATGAGAATTAATTTTTGGGAAAGGCTACATGAACCAACACTTTTTTAGACCAATATTAGACCAACGCGTAAACTCTTCGTTCTCGATTAAATTTTGATGATCTGAACCGTTCAATGTGTTTAAAATATATTTTTAAGGGTACCCGCGAGAAATCAGTTCAAAATATTACCGAAAAGGACTTGATCCAAACAGTGGTTTAAAATGCTGACAGGAACTGTTTTATGAACCAATGTTTGGATCAAGTCTTTTCTGGTAATATTTTGAGCTGATTTCTCGCGGGTACCCTTAAAAATATGTTTTAAACACATTGAATGGTTCGGATCATCAAAATTTAATCGATAACGAAGAGTTTACGCGTTGGTCTAATATTGGTCTAAAAAAGTGTTGGTTCATATAGCTTTTCCCTTAATTTTTATACTAAACAAGTCAAATCATATAAATAATGAGTATGCATCTTTTATCTCGTACAACACGCAACAAAATTTTAGTCGTCCAATAAGAGAGTGATTGGGAAAATATCGAGCAGAATCCAAATGGGTATATATGGATCCAAAAGCATCTCAGTTAGGAAGCTCGCGTTTGGCCATGGAAAGGTGGTTATGGAAGGGAAAAATAATCAAACAAGAGTCAAAATGAAGGAGGAGAAAGATTCAAACCTGTTGTTGGAATGTGAATTTTCCGTGGAAAAGTTCAGCTATTAAACTCATTCTATTTTTCTTTTAAGGGAAAATTATTCTTACAAGCTCAAGAATCAGAAAAAGCCCTTCACTCCACACTCCCCCAGGGGAAAAAAAAAGAAAGAAAGACCTGTTACACTCCATGTCAGTATCTCAAATAACCTTTTATACAGTTCATAAACTTTTCACTATACAACAAAGCTCATTTCAACAGAGTTTTACTATCACATTCTGTGATGAATTCCCTTACTTCCATGCTTCTATGACTTCTCTCTTCTCTCTCTCTCTCTCTCTTCGATTCACCGGGGTCCTGAGAGCTCCATTGCTTGGACAAGCAACGAGGAGTCATCGGTAAGATCAGAGTACCGCTCGGAAGAAGAGAATTCATTTGCTCTGCACCTAGTTGCCTCTGCTCTCTGTGAAGCTTCCCATTTCTCCGCGAGTCCATCCCCTTCGAGCAGTCGAACCACTTCTGACATCTTTGGCCTATGACTTGGAAGAAACTGGGTGCATATGAGAGCCACTTGTACCATTTCCTCCAGCTCGATTCGATCATAGCTGTTTTTCAGGTCCTTGTCAACCAGTGTATCAAGTTTCTTCTCCTGATGAATTTTCTTCACCTGCAATCATATCACCATTTATTAATTGTGGATGAGACAATTATGCTTTTGTTTGCTATATCCTACCATTTTCTTCGTTTACGTTTCCCACTTTATTTTTCGTGTTCTCGAAATCAAATCAGTAAACCAGTTTGGTTGTGTCCTGATTTCCAAAGTTTGCAAACATAGTCTGGTTGTATACTGGAAAGTGAATAAACACCTCATAAAATAATTTTCAAAAGAGTTCTCCCAAAAGTTTTCTTGTGTTTTTCCAGAAACAAGGAACAACAAAAGAAAACATTCTCACCCAATCAAGCATAGCTCCTTTCTGGTGAGCTGATTTCCCAAACTCAAGAGCTCTTTGGCCAGTGATCAATTCCAGCAACAAAATTCCAAACCCGAAAACGTCTGTTTTTTCTGATGACTGGCCTGTGGAGAGATACTCTGGTGCAATATGCCCAACAGTTCCTCTAACGGCTGTGGTGACGTGTGAATCGTGGTGATCCAAAAGCTTTGCCAATCCGAAATCTCCTACCACTGCCTCGCAGTAATCATCAAGCAATATATTTGCAGCCTTCACATCCCTGTGAATGATCTTGGGATCACATTGTTCATGTAGGTATAGCAAACCCCTTGCAGCACCCAAGGCAATGCTTTTCCTTGTACCCCAATCTAAGGCTGGTTTGGCTGCAAAACAGAGGAGAACTATCACTCTAAAACTCAACTGTACATCTTCCTCGGAAGAATTTCTGTTTTCTGCTTTTCTTTTTTGTAAAACACATAAAACTTGTCTAGCAAACTGTTTTCCAAAGAATCTAAGTCTTCTAAATATCACACAACACAATGTCCTCGTGAGAGTTCATTGGAAAATATTTAAGTTAATGCAGCTGACTCTTATTGATTGGGACTTAGGACTCTTTTGGCTTGGTTTAGTTTAGTCATTTTGTTCAAAAATGAAGCTGACTGATAAAATGTTTTCAAAATTGAAGCAAATGAAAATGACAAAAACCTGCTTGTATTTTCTTTTTAAAAAGTCCACTTCAAGAAGCACCAATCAGATGATTTCCAAAACCCTTTTAGTACAAAAAATGAAATTGACATAAGAATGATGAGTTATTTTTTATTCAAGAGTTTTCGATTTTAGAATTATGGAAAGCAAAAAGTGAAAAACCATAAATAAAGCAGTTCGTGGTCTCTGAAATATGACTTTTTAGAAACAGTTTATCAAACAAGTTTGCAGTTTTATTTAGAAACTGAAAACAGGAAACAGAAAAATGAATGAAGTACTCGTAAACTGGAGCAAATTCCTGGAGTATAAAGAACAGAAATCTTGGTTATTCTTTTTTACCTTTGAGACGCGAAGCGACACTCCCATTTGACATGTAGGGGTAAACCAAAAGCCTTTCTGATGAAGTCATACAAAACCCATAAAGCCTAAGCAGATTCCGGTGAACTGCTAAACTAATCATCTCAACTTCAGTCTGGAATTGGATTTCCCCTCCAATTGCATTCCCATCTTTCAGCCTTTTTACAGCCACCACAGTCCCATCTCTGAGATACCCTTTATACACATTCCCAAAACCACCCTTCCCTATTATGTTCTTGCTGCTGAAGTTGTTTGTGGCCATCTGAAGCTCCCTGAATTGAAACCTCTTCAAGTTTCCAAGGGATACTTCTTCATGGTGTTGCTCTGAAATTTCAAGGAAATCCTCTGTTACAAATGAGGTGAGAAAAGAAAATATGTGATTGTGTTTTCTCGCACCATCATGTTTGAGATTTCTCTTATGTATTTGTATTTTGATAGACAATCTCGGTATGTGAATGGTATGTCCACCGGTTTTGTTCTTCACCAAATGTCAAAACTTTAGGTGAGAAAAAACTGGGAAAGAAGAAAGTCCACTTTCTCTTTCTTTCTCACTATTTCTTTGAACCAAATGTCATGTTTACTAACCGTTAACATCAAAGAATATTTGCTTGTTGTGTCGCCGTCTCCACCAGATAAGAAATCCGAATCCAAGAATTAGTAGGCAGATACACCCGAGGCTTGATCCAAATGCTAAGGCAAATCTGTGATCTTTTGGCCTTCCAGGAAGTTGGGAGTCTTAAAAAGCAAAGAGAAAGAGAAACTTTTCAAAGACAAGATTCAAATGTTTTTTCTAAAGAGGTCAAATCAAAGTTTGTATTTTGAACTAAAAAAATTGAAATTTGCAAGTGAAGAAGCAAAGGTTCAACCGCTAAAAAGGATTTATCAAGTAAAGAGAGTTAACATGTTTTGTTGTGTTTCCGAAATTAGTTTTTCTAGAAACTTTTCGAAAACACTCATCATTTTCGTATCTCTTATTTTTCAGTAGAAGTGGTTCTCGCTAATTTGAAAACATATTTTAGGTATTTTTTTTTGCAAAAAATGAGCTTTTTCCCGGATCATAATTTCATAAATCAAGTTTCAAAATAGAAAGGAAAAAGAGAAACACAGGATACAAAATATAAACCAGACAAGGCCTATAGTTTCTTACCCAGTGCATTGCTCAAAGGGTAGGAAAGTGGCATTGCTGTTGTTCCATTGCAGTCTTGCTCTGTCCCAGTTGCACATACCATTGGATTTCCCAGAAGGCTGATTCAATAAACGAAAATAATGTAAGAAAAACAATCTATTTCTCAGTGGGTAAACAATTTTTGGAAGAAAAAAGAATCAAACAAACTTACTTGAATGTTTTTGCAAGAAACCTTGGCACAGGACCAGTTAAATTATTGAAAGACAAGTCCCTGGACCATGAGAAAAAGGACACACCCTTTCTTCAGTACTAATTCCATTAGGTTTCCAATATTACCCATTACAGATTAGCAAAATGTGAATTTTTTGGAAAAGGTCAAGGAGATTTACAGAAATGCAAGCTGGGTCATGTTAGCCAAAGATGAAGGAATTGCTCCAGAAAGACTGTTGTTGTTTAGCCTCCTGGTCATATGTTTTACAAAAAAACACCATAAGAATAATAGCATAATTCAATTCATGACGATCATAAGTAGAAAGTTCATATTCTTTCGTTCACTAGCAAGTATAATATACTTGCTTAACCAGCAAAAGATAACTTCATATTTGTAACAAAAAACCCTTCCAAAGGCACGGTAAGCCTCGAAAATGCAACTAGAGCCGCAAATGAACCAAGCTATTCAAGAGCAGCTCGAGGTTAGGGTTGTTAAGGGCTTGTACGAGTTTGGCTCATTAAGTTAATATATGAGCTTGAGCCAAATTTTAGGCTTGTTCGTGATTAGACTCACGAGAATTTTATTATAGTAAATATGCAGTAATTACAGTATTAAATTATATTTTTTTCTTACAGAGCTGGATTTTGAGCTCAATTTTAACTCAACTTGAGCTCAGCTAGAGATGGAGCTCAATTATTTGAGCTTGACTCTCAACTCTCCCCTGATTTGGAAGGAGTCGAGCTCAAACAGTTTAAAACTCGGCTCTTTTACAGCCTTTTCTGCAACTACTCAATAGTCCCAGTAGCAACCTTAAACTGTTGCGAAACCGCAAATTGGAGAATAAGAAACTCACTAAAAAAGAATTTATGGGTACTGTTTTGATGCTTACAGGTATTTGAGGCTTCTCAGATGGGCTAGAGAAGAGGGAATATCACCAGTGAAGAAGTTGTTAGAAAGATCAAGTGTTTGTAACTTAGGAAGCCTTCCAAGCTCATGGGGGATTGGCCCTGATATGTTATTATTCTGCAGCAACCTGCCAAAAAAAATAAAAATAACCTCCATTAAAGCATTTTAAGCTTCAAAATCGAAAAACCGTTCTGTTTTCCTTTTTGATTACTCACACCATCTGGAGATTTGTCAAGTTTCCGATACTGGGAGAGAGCATACCGGATAGATTCTGGCTTGGAGTTCCTCTGCAGCAAAATTCATTCAATTATCAGTTCAATAATTTTGAAAGAAATTGGAAATTTTCAGTAATTTAGCAAGAAAATCAATATTTTTTTTATTGGTGATTTCTAGGATACTTACAAGCCAATGACTAGTTTATCAGGTGAACAAGTGATCATAGTCCAGCTACATGGATCAACAGCATTAGTATCCCAATTTAGAACACCATGAGGATCTACCAAAGCCTCCTTAATATCCATCAAAGCTTGCACTATAAATTAGCAAATTAAAGGTCAAAAATAAGAAAATATTCTCACAAATTTTTTTTTATCTTACTCTGTAATGAGCAGAAGGACAAATGAATCAACCTATAATTGGAAAAAAGGCTAAAAAATCCACATACCTTCAAAGTTGACACCTTTGGGGGAAAGCAAAGCACTTGCAGAAGCCAAGAAGCCGAGCAAAGCCACCAAACACAAAGCAGATTCCCCTCTCCTCATTTTCATGGAGAGTTTTTCAAAACCAGAGCAAGCAATTTTCAATTCAACAACACCACCAATCTCAAAAGGGTTGTCTTGTGTTGTGTCTATATATACATATACACATATCACATGCCAATAGTGCTAATCTCCTCATTCTCATCATACAAAATCTGCAGTCAGTCAGCTTATGTGAGCCCCAACAAAAAATGCCCAGTAGGTTTGTTTAGGTACCCAAAAAGCGAGAACTAACATGCCTTCCACTTGCTCAGCAAAATGCACAAAAGAATATATACTAAAGGTAAGCCCAATTAAGCCTATCCATACACATACATATACATAAATAGATATATACGTATATGTATATATATTTCAAAAGATGATGGGTAAAGGAAATTCCTTGAATTATGCATTGGTTGAGGAGAAAAGGGGTGTCTTTAGACTTTTTTATGATATTCCCTTGAATTTAAAATAAAAAGCAACTTCAGTGCTGACTGTTTAGCACTTTGTTCAATTATTTACTGACAATCAAAAATCCGTTGTGGGGTCCATTGGTTTGCAGCCAGTCACTCTCTCTGTGCTTGAAAGGGGGTGAGATGCAGAATTGCTTTGGTTTTCAAAGCTTCTACTTTGATCTCTGGGGAATCCAACATTCCTTGGTCATCAAAGACCCCAATTCCGTTTTTGATAATAAATAAAGGAGATGGATGTATGGTCTGGTCCTGCATTTGTGGAACTCTCATGGTTCATAATCTTATTATGATAGTCAAAATTGTTCATTTTTTAAAATATCAAAATATTAATTATTTCAAAAATTATATTGATCGAATATCTTTTGATATTTTTGAAACACGCAAATAAAGTGCAATACTAAATTGAAACCCATTTTTCTTAATATATACGTGTTCAAAAAATATATCAAAGGATGTCGGATAGACATTATGCTTGATGTGGCTGATGTTCTTAATCTCTAAAAAATAAAAGATTTTGATCAAGAAGGTATAAACTCCCACATGATACAATACAATTCAAAAAATGGGTTCATATATAAACTCAGACAATCCAGTCCCTCTTTTCTATATTTGACTCATAAATGAGTTCCAATCAAAATGTTCATACATCAAATTTCATCTGCGATGTTTTTGAAAGTACAAGCTCTGAAATGAAAAGATCACAAAAGCCCAGATTATGCTGTATGATAGTACTTGAGTGCCAAAATTCTGCCTGTATATCAGTATTTGTATCACGTTTATGCACAATACAACCGTTACGAATCTTCACAAGCCAAAGATCGACCATCAAACTACAATGAGGTTCTGGTTTTGATAATGAAGACAAACTAGAATTCGAAAAGCACTTGAAAAAGGGCATCATTTTCACCCGCTTGTATAATCCTGTATATCTATTCAAATCTTCTTGATTTAGGAAGATCTACAAAAGATGGCATATATTGTTAGGAGTGAAGACCACCGGCGAATCTCTGGAAATCCCGTCCGGACGGGAGTGAGATCCGTTCGGATGCCTGCCTACTGCTTTTTCCGTCCGGACGCTGGGGGCAGTCCGTCCACACGCCCGGCCTCTAAAATTTTCGTCCAAAAGCGTGGAAGTTCCGTTCGGACACCCCAATGCAGTTTTGGCTACTAGAATTTCCGTCCAGACTCTCGGCACCTCGGGAAACACGATTTTGTTGCCTAATTCAATTATTGTTGTAATAGGAATACAAGAGTAGGACTCTTTAGTTATATATGTTTGTAAGAGGTTTCCTAAACATATTGTGAGATTATTTAAGCTTTCAAAAGAGAGAGAAAAAGAAAACACAGATCTCAGAAAGATTGGGAGAAGATTTGTACTCCCTATTCAATTCATAGTGGATTGGTTTGGCTCCCGTAGTTTTTTCTCGCGCTGAGGTTTTCCATGTATGTCTTGTGTCTCATTCCTTTTTTATTTTTGTTTCTATTACACACGTGTGATTGTTTTTGCCTTTTGTTTGGTAATCCATTGTTCTCAATATCCATAAAAGGCGTTCTGAGATTGAATGTTATTCGTGCAATTTCTCAACAACTAGTATCAGAGTCGCGGTTGTGGTAGGTTTCGTTCAACAGATTAGGGTTTAATCTTATTTAGGCAACGTAGGGTTTCAGTGAGAGCTATGGATTCTGAAGAAGGCAAATAGAGAATCAAAAAGTTTAACGGGTCAAATTTTGCGTACTGAAAGACGCAGATAGAGGACTATCTGTATCAAAAGTATCTTTACTGACTATTACTGAGTAAAGAAAGGGAGAAGAAGAGAAAAGAGTCCAATGAAGATTGAGACGTTATTGATAAAAAGGCGTTTGGGATTATTCGTCTGTCCCTATCAAAGGCAATCACTCAGAACCTATTGAAGGAGAAGACGACGGAGAATCTTATAGAAGCATTGAAAATATATACGAGCAACCGTCTACTACGAATAATGTACATCTTATAAAAAGGATTTTCAACTTGTCCATGGCAGAAGAGGTTTTCTTTATGTCACATCTTAGCACATTCAATACGATTGTTGATCAACTTACCTCTATGGATATCATGTTTGATGATAAGTGTTAAGAAATATATTTTCTGTGTATTCTTCTCCTAAGAGGAGGCACAATATATATAGAACAATGTACAAACTGAATCCCTAAGTTATCTCTAACTGAATCCCTAATTTATCTCTAACTGAATCCCTAAATAGGCTCCTAATTATATGCCTACTATTTACATAGTCAACAAAATAATGATAAATACAATCTAACACTCCCCCTCAAGTTGGTGCGAAGATATCGATCATGCCCAACTTGAACATGATAGGGAATAAACTCTTGCTACCCAGCCCTTTTGTGAAGATGTCGGCCAACTGGTCTCCAGATTTCACAAACGGTATACATATCACACCCGCACTCAGCTTCTCCTTGATGAAGTGTCTGTCTATCTCTATGTGCTTTGTTCTATCATGCTGAACGGGATTGTGAGCAATATTAATGGCAGCTTTATTATCGCAATAGAGTTTCATCGGGCCACTATCAGAAAGACCCAAATCACGTAACAGGGTTTGAATCCACAAGAGCTCGCAAACCCCATGAGCCATAGCTCTATACTCAGCTTCTGCGCTATATCTGGCAACCACTGATTGCTTCTTACTTCGCCAAGTAATCAAATTTCCTCCAAGGAAGGTACAGTAGCCAGAGGTGGACCGCTTGTCATCCACAGATCCAGCTCAGTCAGCATCAGTAAATGCCTCCAACCGAAAGTGACCATGATTAGAGAACAAAATCTCTTTTCCTGGAACTGATTTGAGATACCTCAAAATACGATAAACTGCATCCAGGTGTGGAGTACGAGGATCATGCATAAACTGACTAACAACACCAACTGCATAACAAACATCAGGTCGGGTATGAGCTAAATATATCAGTCGACCCACAAGTCGCTGATACCTCTCCTTATCAGTACGCTCCTCCATATCTCCACTCAGGTGATGGTTTGCCTCAATAGGCGAGTCTGCAGGTTTACAGCCCAACATACCTGTTTCTTCCAACAGATCAAGTATGTACTTTCGTTGAGAGATACAGATGCCTCTATCTGATCTTGCTACCTCCATTCCAAGGAAGTATCTCATTGATCCTAAATCCTTAATCTCGAATTCTTGTGCTAACCGAGACTTAAGGTTATGGATCTCTTCCTCATCATTGCCTGTCATTATTATATCATCAACATAAACAATAAGGACAGCAATCTTACCAGCACTCCTCTTGGTGAACAGAGTATGGTCTGCATGGTGGTATGGTCATATACACTTCCTCCTCCAGATCACCATGGAGGAATGCATTCTTTACATCAAACTGTAAAAGAGGCCAATTCATGTTGGCAGCACAAGACAAGAGAGCCCGCACAGAATTCATTTTTGCTACCGGAGCAAAAGTCTCCTCATAGTCAATACCATAGGTTTGAGTAAATCCCCTGGCAACCAGTCTGGCTTTGTATCTCTCAACTGTACCATCAGCATTGTGCTTTATAGTAAACACCCATTTACATCCCACCGATTTCTTTCCTCCAGGAAGTGATACTAGATCCCAAGTACCATTCTTCCTCAAGCTGTCATCTCCTCTAACATAGCTCCTTTCCACTCAGGTATAACAAAAGCATCCTGCCAATTCTGTGGAATAGATATAGAAGAAAGAGACGAAACAAAAGCACGATATGAAGAAGATAAACGATCATAGGAAACAAACTGGGATATTGGATGTAGAGTACATGACCTCTTTTCTTTCCTAAGAGCAATTGGGCGATTGTCAATAATAGGAGGTTCAATAAGAGAAGAGTCACTACTAGAAGAGTCAGTAGAGAGAAAAGATTCATTACCGGATGAGTCAGCTGGGAAGTTTGGAACTGGAGTTGGAGGCTGTGAATGACAAGGTGGTACAACACATGTGGGGTCAGTGCTTTGCAGCTGTTGTCTCCGTTCCTCAATATCACCCCCAATGTCATGCGTTTCTGAGTCAGCAGATATAGATATTTGTTCCTTTCCAGATTGATCTCCCAGTTCCCCCTCACCATGATTGTAAAACAAGAGTTGCTCCCCCTTACCAGTATAAAAGGAAGCCATCTCTTCCTCCTGACTAGTCTCCCCCTGAAGAGATGGGGAGTAAAAAGACTCTATCTCCCAAAAAGTGACATTCATAGAAACTAAGAACTTCCGAGAATGAGGATCATAACACTTATAGCCCTTTTGGGTTGGGGAGTACCCAATGAAAATGCACTTATGGGCTTTATGACCTAACTTACCCCCAGAGGGATGTGGGGCATGGACAAAGCACACACATCCAAACACTCGGGGGGAAGTGTTGTGACCCAATAACTGCTAGGAAGACACTCTATAGGAGTTTTGAAGGTAAGAACACTAGAAGGCATACGGTTGATAAGATAAGTTGCTGTCAAAATCGCTTCTCCCCACAAATATTTTGGAACATTCATGGTGAACAAAAGAGAGCGAGCAACTTCAGCAAGATAACGATTTTTGCGTTCAGCAACTCCATTTTGTTGTGGAGTGTCAACACAAGTCGTGTGAAAAAGAATACCATGCTCATCTAGAAATGCCCTAAAATGCTCGTCTATATACTCAGTACCATTATCACTACGGAGAATTTTAACATTGGCATCAAACTGAGTATGCACCATGGCATGAAAGGAGCGAAAACAAGAAAAAACCTCACTTTTTGACTTAAGTAAATACACCCAAGTAACACGAGAATAACAGTCAATAAAAGTGACAAACCATCTATGACCTTTAAGAGAAGTAATAGGTGAAGGTCCCCAGACATCAGTATGAATAACCATAAACGGAGAATCACTCCTCTTATTAATGGGTGCATAAAAAGAACGTTTATGTTTACCAAGCTCACAAGCTTCACAAAAAAACTGACTCTGAGAACAAGACTTTATTAAACTAGGAAACAACCTCGCTAAAATCCCAAATGAGGGATGACCCAATCTTCGATGCCAATGATGTAACATAGAAAGAGCTGGACTCATATCGGCCTGCAGAGCTGAACCACATGACATGGGCTGCTAAGGTGGACAAGGTGCAGATTCCAGGTAATAGAGGCCATCATGTGCTCTACCACTGCCAATCACATTCCCCGTATCCAATTCCTGAAAGACACAATGAGTGGGAAAAAATGTCACTGAGCAATTGGCAGAACGAGTAAGACTACTAACAAACAAAAGGTTAGTAGCAAAGTTGGAAATATGTAGGACTGAAAAAAGAGATATTGAGGAAGAATAGTTGACAGAACCTTTCCCTGAAATAGCAGAGAACGACCCATCCGCTATTCGGACCTTATCCTTACCTGAACAAGTAGTGTAAGAATCAAATACAGAGGAACAACCTGTCATGTGGTCTGAAGCACCAGAATCTATAATCCAAGGAATGGCAGAAGAAGCAGTAAATGCCATAGCTGGAATACCTGTGTGAGCAAAATTGGAAGATGATGGAACTACGGAAGAAGTAGGAGCTATAGTAGATGGAGAATCAGCCCGAGTCAGAAGGCGCCTGAGAGCTTGCATTTCCTCCTGAGAAAATCCACTAGGGGCCTCCCCCTTTCCCGCGAGAAGGAGGTTTTCCATGTAACTTCCAACAGAACTCCTTAGTATGATTGGTGTTGTTCGATGGAAACCGGATGGGGATGATGATAATGACGTCGGCGTCGGAGAAGCCTCAACGACGGCGACGGAAAAAGAAGCCGACGATGTACGGCGGCAGCAGCGGAAGTATATGGCGGCAGGTACGTTACCGCTCTGATACCATGTTAAGAAATATATTTTCTGTGTATTCTTCTCCTAAGAGGAGGCACAATATATATAGAACAATGTACAAACTGAATTCCTAATTTATCTCTAACTGAATCCCTAAATAGGCTCCTAATTATATGCCTACTATTTACATAGTCAACAAAGTAATGATAAATACAATCTAACAATAAGGTTCAAGTTTTGTTGATTCTATCTTAATTGCCAGAGAGTTGGCACGATACGGTTACTACAATTAGTAATTCGGTTGGAAAAATAAAAGTTAAAACTTAGTGAGGTTGTGAGTTTGATTCTAACCGAGGAGATTAGAAGGGCATTCGATCGAAAGTTTAGGTTCAAGTTTAGGTACTTCGAGTTCAGTCATAAGTTTCAAGCAACAAAGGGGCAGAAGTCAAAATAAGGGTGGTCAGAATCAAAACAGAAATAGTTCAAAATTGAAGGGCAAGGGCAATCAGGGTAAATCTCAAGTTCGGCCCATTAAAAGGGAATGTTAGAATTGTGGCCAGACGGACTACATGTCACAAGTTTGTAAAGCACCGAAAAATGATAAGGGTGACCAAAAGGCTCACGTGTTGCATGATGCACTTGTTCTTGCTATGAATAGCGATATCGAGTCATGGGTGATTGATTCGGGTGCCTCATTCCACGTCACTGCTAACAGGGAGATTCTTCATAATTATGTAGCAGCGGACTTTAGGAAAGTATACTTGGGCGACAACAAGCCATATAGTACTGTGGAAAAAGGTGATGTTTATATTGCGACACAAGGGTCTAGATGGTGTCTGAAAGATGTCAGACACGTTTCGAATCTGAAGAGATTTCTTATTTCGGTTGGACAGCTTGTAGCAACAAACTATACTTCTAAATGCACAGGGACGCGTGGAGAGTCTCCAACAGTACCATGGTGGTAGCTAAAGGCAAAAAAATTGATACACTTTACTTGACCTCACATGGTAGTAACACATTCGCAGTTGCAGACGGCGAAAAGAGTTCAAATCTGTAGCATAATAGACTGGAGCATATGAGCAAGATGGGGATAGAGGTTTTGTAGTCAAAAGAGAAACTATTAAGTTTGGAGTCAGTAGATATTGATATCTGCGAGGATTGCATGTTCGAAAGACAAAAACGGGCGAGTTTCAAGAAGACGGTAGGCCCCCTAGGGCTCAAAAGTTAGACCTTGTCCATACAGATGTTTGGGGCCCAACTATAAAGCCTTCTCATGGCGGTTCGTATTATCATATTACTTTTGTCAATGATCACTCGAGGAAGGTATGGGTATACTTCATGAAGCACAAGTCAGAGATGTTCGAAATCTTCATGAAGTGGAAGACCATAGTAGAGAATGAAACAAATTTGAAGGTCCAACAATGGTAAAGAATATGAGTTTAGGGAGTTCAAGAAAACATGTGCTCTAAATGGGATTTGTTTAGGGAAGACACTACCTGGGACTCCCCAGCTCAATGGAATCGCAGAAAGGATAAACCAGATTTTAACAGAGTGTGCTAGGAGCATGAGGATACACGTAGGGTTGCCCAAACAGTTTTGGGTGGAAACAGTCAGCACGACAACATACTTAATCAATCTTGGGCCATCAGTTCTGTTGAACTTCGGCATACTAGAAGAGGCTTGGAGTGGTAAAGAGATAAATTTATCACATTTAGGAGTGGTAAAGAGGTAAATTTATCGCATTTACGTGTTTTTGGTTGTATTTTCTATGTGCATATTAGTGATCATGGTAATGATAAACTTGATGCTAAGTCACAAAAATGCACTTTTATTGAATATTGTGGAGATTAGTTTGATTATCATTTTTGGGATGACAAGAACAGTAAGATAATCAAAAGCAGAAACATTTGTGTTCAATAAAAATGTGATGTACAAATATAGGGACAACAAACTGAGCAGTGAGAGTACCACTTCGGATGGAGACACATCCAACTACTTTGGATTGGAGGATGTTCCACTTGACAATGGGGTTGAGCAAAATTCTAGTCAGACAGAGAAGACAGTTTCGAACTGGATAGTTTCAGATGAGACAATTTCAAATAGGGCAGTTCCACAAACAGAATCCAGTTCAATGGTCAGATAGTCGAGAAGGTCAACCAGAGTATCCAAGCCAAATTCGAAATATATTTCTTCGCTTGATTACTTGCTTTTAACAGATGAAGGAGAGTCAGAGTATTATGAGGAGGCTTTGCAGGTTCTTGAGTCAGCTAAGTGGAAAGATATAATGCAGGAAGAGATGAATTCTCTTTATTCTAATAGTACTTGGTAATTAGCTTAGTTTCCCACCGGAAAGAAAGCCTTGCACAACAAGTGGGTCTAACGGCTCAAGTAAAAAAGTGATGGCAAGAAAAGGTATAAGGCAAGATTTGTTATAAAAGACTTTCAACAGAAGGAGGAGATCAATTATACAGAAATATTTTCGTCGATTGTGAAGACTACCACTATCCGAGTGGTGTTGAGTATGGCTGCTGCTGAAAATTTCCACCTTGAGCAGTTAGATGTCAAAAATGCTTTTTTTCATGTGGACTTGGATGAAGAAATCTACATGAAGCAGCCTGTTGGCTTCAATGGAAAGGTAAGGAAGAAATGGTTTGCAGGTTCAAGAAGAGTCTGTATGATTTGAAACAAGCTCCCAAATAGTGGAATAGAAAGTTTGATGGTTTCATGCAGCGCAGTGGCTACACAAGGTGCAATGCAAATCACTATTGTTACTTCAAGAGGTTTGAGTCTAGCTACATTGTTTTATTACTCTATATAGATGATATACTTGTAGTAGATCCTGTGTTAGGGAGATCAACAGGTTGAAGCAACAATTGGTAAAGGAATTTACTATGAAAGATTTGGGTGTAGCTAAGCAGATACTTGGGATGATAATCAGCAGGGATAGGGTAAGGAAACCTTACGGTTGAGTCAGGCTGAGTATATTAAGTGTGTTCTGGAGAGATTTAATATGTAGAGTGCTAAGGCAATTAGCACATGATTGGGAATTCATTTTAAATTTTCTCAAGAGCAATCACTCAAGACAGATGTGGAGAAGGAGTACATGGCCAAGGTTCCATATGCGTCGACCATTAGTAGCTTGATATATGCGATGGTGAGCACGAGACCAGATATTACCTATGTAGTGGGAGTTGTGAGCAGATTTGCTGGCAATTCGGAAAAGCAGCATTAGGAAACAGTAAAGTGGATCATGCGATACCTGAAGGGTTCCACTGATTTGCCACTTAGTTTCGAGAGAGAAAAATTGACAGTGTAAGGATATGTGGATGCAGACTTTGCCAGTGATCAGGATACGCAGCGAAGTACCACAGGCTATGTCTATACAATTGGTTCAATAGCAGTGAGTTGGGTTTTACGTCTGCAGAAATTAGTGACATTATCCACTGTAACACCCCATGTAAACCACTAACCTAGCAATTTGTTGAAGTCCAACAACGTGACCCAAAATGCTTAAGCCCAAGTTGTTAGTAGTAGTTTACATGGTTCCTTATATACCCAGGATCACCCATGTAGACTTTCGATGTGGGACGGGACATCACAATCTCCCCCATCTTTAAGACCTTGCGCCCTCGTAAGAGGGTTCACACTAGAGTCACCACGGCCTAAACCTGGGTCTGTTCCCTAGTGACCAAACAAAGTCTCGGCCTCACACTCGATCGTGTACACGGGTCACTCTGATACCATTTGTAAAGCCTCATGTAAACCACTGACCCAGCAACTTGTTGAAGCCCAACCACGTGACCCAAAATGCTTAAGCCCAAGTTGTTAGTAGTAGTTTATATGGTTCCCTTATATACTCAGGATCACTTATGTAGTCTTTCATCGTGGGACGGGATATCACATTATGTTGATTGAGGAGATTCGAATTTGCAGTTGGGTTGATTATTGAAGCGATGGTAATCTTCAAGTGGGAGATTGTTAGGACTGACGACCCACCCGCGTGTCTCTAGAAATCTCGTCCGGACGAGAGTGATGTCCGTCCGGATGCTAACCTACTACTTTTTTCGTTTGGACGCTACGGGTAGTCTATTCGGACGCCGGGCCTCTGGAATTTTTGTTCGGACGCGTGAAGTTCTGTTCAGACGCGTCGACACAGTTTTGGCTAATGGAATTTTTGTTCGGACGGTGGTGAAGTCCGTCTAGACACTCGACGCCTTGGGAAACGCGATTTTATTGCCTAATTCAATTATAGTTGTAATAGGATTAGGACTCTTTAGTTATATATGTTAGTAGGAGGTTTCCTAAACATATTGTGAGATTATTCAAGCTTTTAAGAGAGCGAGACAAAGAAAATACCAAATTCAGAGAGATTGTGAGAAATTTGTACTCCCTATTTGATTCATAGTAGATTGGTGTGTCTCTTGTGATTTTTTCTCGCGTTGAGATTTTTTACGTATATCTTGTGTCTTGTTTCTTTTTGTTTCTGTTTCTATTGCGCACGTGTAATTATTTATGTCTTTTGTTTAGTGATCTATTGTTCTCAAGATTCGTAAGGAGCGTTGTAGGATTAACGTTGTTCGTGTGATTTTTCCACATATATATAGTTTGTTTTCTATATAACTTTCTGAAAAAATGCCAAGACAGCATAATAAGATTTCTTATGGAGGAATTACAGTCTCGACAGCTCACTACAAACTGAAAATTTTGTCCTATAAATGGTAATATAACGAACAGCTCTGCTTCCTTGTAGCACAAGATAAGCCGTAATAAATACGTTTATTTTGATAACTTATATTTATGGTAATTCACAAACATTTATTTTTTAAGCCTAGTAGACATGTGAGATCATAAAATAAAATATAATTAAAATATTATAAATAGCCAAATCACTCGTTACTTGTCAAAGCATCATAATCTTAAAAAAAAAAAAAACCAAATTAATATCCTACCAAAGCATATGTAATTTATTTTAAAAATCAAGTATAAAATAATATAGATAAAAATAAAAATATCAAACATCGAATGATAGAATAATACGCCACTCATATTTTAAAACAACCATTGAGTCTTAACTATCAATATTTGAAGGAGAAAATAATTACCAATTGTCTAATCACTCGACAAAACACTTGAGCAATAAAAAATAAAGAATAAAAAAATTCAGGCTTCTAATACTTCAAAGAGAGTACAAGATTCAAATCTATGTTCCTAGAAGTAGTTTTCTTCTTCTTTTGTGAACCATCGCCAATACTTTCTTTGTGCGGAAAAATTGTAAAATTGTGTACAACACTCTTACATAATTTACGTGTAAAATTAAAAGAAATTACAACCCTTGATTTGAGAATATCTCTTTTTAGGAAATAAAAAAAAAAGAATAATTAGATTATTGTAAATATGAAAATATCTTTTTTTTTTCTTCATAAAGTTGAATAATTATCAAAAATAAATATAACAACGTATGATTATTTTTGTCATTTAAATTTTTTTAGTAAAACACTATAAAGAAAAAATTTTATTAAATGAAGTTTAACTTATGCCCCGAAGACACTCATTAGTATTTGCCTATAACGAATATTACTATTAAACTCCACACAAGGTTAAGGACTTTTAGATGTGTATGATTCATAATATATATATATATATATATATATATATATATATATATATTTGTTTATCCTATATTTGTTTATCCTAGCAAAGTATATAATTCTGAATACGTAAATATAGTTGGTGGGAATCTCAAGGGATGGGCATCGGGATAAGTGATGTAATGGCTCCAAGTGAGATCTTTGTTGGCTGAAATTATGCGTCTACACTACACCCTTTCCTATTTTTAATTCCTTAGTTGCATTTTGCTTTGTATTTTTTTAAACATGACTACCATTCTCTCTCTCTCTCTTTCTCTCTCTCACACACACACACACACACAAGCACTCAGTGCATGGTCGACAGTCCAACCAATAAACATATCAAAAGCAGGAAACTTTAAAAAGCAAAAGCTGCAAATTCTATCGCTATGTCTCATATCTGGAATGTGGTTCCAATTCCATCATGCAAGCTTCTAAGAATTGAAGTTCTCAACCAAAAAAAAGCAAGCTTCAAAGAAAAAGAAAATACCTTCAATAATTGCCGTTCGATGTAGAATAAACGGTTGATGTGTTTCTCACTATAGGAACTTGTTTGTTATGGTGTTCGGCACTTTATTTTTATTTTTTTTAAAGACTTTAGGGTTATTTTACATCTACATCAATTAACTTTTACTAGACTAATCTAATAATTACTAGTGGCGCTGGATTAGGGCATAAGTTTCTATATGAGTTGGCTTCATACAAATTGATAAACCTTTTGAGGTTTCGAATCTGAAAACTACGAACAGACAATTCTCTAAGTATTAAATTTTTACAACCAGATCAACCTTTTGGAATTATCTTTGGTAGATTTTTCATTACATATTTTGAGTGTTTAGAAACCGAGCTTTTCACCCCTCCCGCAAAAAAGTAGGGAGGTAGGTGTAGCTGTCTAAAGACCAAATGGGATGAGTTGTCCATTCCTTAGCTTCATTTGATGCATTTTGCCACCACCATAATGTGATGAGTAGTACAATGTAATTAATGAAGTCTCAAGAAAACTTGTATGAAATATTGGACATTATGGGCAATAGCAATTTCTTGGCGTGCTTAGACTACAACCGGATGGGACCTCAATGGCAAGTGAATAAAACAAGCTGAAGCATTTATCTCAAATGTATGCAGTACAGGTTGTATCTTGATGCGATAAACCTAGACTTTTATTTATAGACCATATAACTTAATCTTCCTAATTCTTTTACGACTCATATTTCTCTTCAGAATCAAAATTAGACCGTCTCCTCATTCAGGTTGAATTGACCCTGAACTCCTCATTTGTATCCAATTAAAACTATGTCCAACAAAATCAGAAAAAATTATAATTCTAAAAGTTGATTGTATTTGTTTTTTGTTTTTTGTTTTTTTTAAGTGTTCTGTGGTACTTAAAAATTTAAAGGCAAATATTTAAGTATTTTTTTAAATATTTAAGTGTTCCGTGTTACTTGAATTTTTTTGTTTTTTGTTTTCACCCATTTTTTTTGTTCGAATATAAAGGCAAAAAATATAAATGTTCTTGCACAGGTTTTTTTATTTTGTTTCGCACTTCTTTGAACACCTTGAAATTTGTTGTTTTGTAATTTTGAGTTGATAAAGCTAAAAAATATGGATTTGTATAGTCGGTAGTAATTTTGAAGATAATAACAGTAATATTTATGTTGATTTTTAAGAATCTAATTGATATTATTTTTATTTTTAATCATACATCTTTTTAAAAACACAATAGAAAATAGTAAAATAGAACAAAATGTTATTTTTGTAATTCAGAGGGGAGAGAAAAGTGTTATTTTTGTAATTTAGAGGAAAAGAAAAAGGAGAGAGAAGGAGCGTGGTATTTTTTGAAATTTCAGGGGCAGGATTGGATATTTGTTTAGGGGGTGTGGTTTTTATTTTTGGAAAGGGGTGAAAAGTAATTTTCTTTTAAAATCCGTTTTGGTAAGTGCAGTATTAAAAAATAAACTGGAGAAGGTAAAATTTTAGAATTCACACACTATCTTCTAACAAAAGGAAAAATTTAAAAATTCGCACAATATCTTTTAACAAAATCTATTTTGCATATTAATAACTTATATACTTTTACATATTTTGATTAGAATTTAGTAATTCAAAATTTAGAGTAAGAATTTAGAATGTAAAATCTAAAATCTAAAAAACACCCCTCGAATTAATTTGGATAAGCATTGAAAAAGGTAGAATTAGGAACAAAGATAGAGGGAATGTATGCATCTGCCATCTGCGGAATACAGAAAATCATTGTGTAACATTGGAGTGGGATATTAATAACGCTGTTAACCGTCTTTTCTAGCTCAGAGCAATGATCTGCAAGAAAATGAGGACACCATTATGGTGCCGACCAACACTCATCTGATACTTAAGTCAGATTAGGTAATCTTTTTGGAGAAAGACAATATAGGAAAATACTTAAGACAATGGTAGACCTTACTTGTCCTGTCCATTTAGGGTGCATTTTTTAGAGTAATCATCTTCGACTATTTGAGGGTATCTATCCATATGGATAGAGACTCTATCCCTTCAAATTTGCATACGAGGTGACACATTTCCAGTAGGAGTCTTCCTTCGTAAACGCCCACCTTAATCCACCCAGCCCCTCCTTTGTATAAGGGTTCCATTTTTCTCTTTGGTTCGGCTAGTGCATAAAGCTACATGTCCTTATACTCCAGAACAAACTGGGATAGCTAAAAGGAAACATGGTACATTATTCAAACAACTATAGCTCTTGTTCATCAATCTAAACTGCCTATAGCATTTTGGATTGAAGCCATAACTCTGAGATCCCAGTCCAAAATATGGTCATTTATTATTAGCCATGTGGAGATTAATAATTTTAACTGGGGGATTAGAAAAAAACTGTTCGTGAGTTGTGAGTTATTTTTCTGGGGACATCGTGAACATGCAATAATTAATTAGGTGTAATTGTGTACCAGCGGGTGTGCTTGCTGAAAAACTTGATACCCTTTCTACAAAATGTGGAAATCCCTCCACATATGGGACACCGCTTTGCCTCTTCCCTTCCGTAATCAAAATCCAAGTTCCTTCCACTTCATTCTGCTGCTAAATCATTCCAGAGTGTTGAGAGAGCTGTGTGTGTATGTCTGAGAGAGAGAGAGAGAGAGAGAGAGAGAGAGAGAGAGAGAGAAATTGGAGAAGGAGGAGCAATACTCAGTTTTCCCAATTCCAAAAACTAGGTAATTAGTTCTCAAATTTCTCGATTGTTTTTAGTTTGTTTTTAGTTTAATTCATTTATTATTTATTCATTTTAGCTAGGTTAAGTGGTATTTATTCGTACTAGGATGGTAAACCTTGGTATTGAAGCTTGGAGGTTCGGCCATGGAGGTCTGAGAGCTGAAACTGAGCTTTGTATTATGCCTGGAAGGTAGTCCGGACATTCTCTAGGATGATCGGACTTGATACCGAACCCACAATCGGCTCCACACCACAGTTAAGTATGCTTATTCTTGAGCAATACAGTGATGGGTGACCTACTATAAAAAGTTTATCAGGTTTGGACGGTCAAAGCGGATACTATTGTACAAGGCAGGAGCAGGTCATTACAAACAGTATCAGAGTTTGCACCAACTGAAAATATGGAACAATTATTTACCCCTACACACAAGGACGTGTGTTCCTAAGTGAGGGAGATTGTGACACTCCAGCCAGGCTGTGATGCCAACTGTTAGGCCAAGCATCCGGGAGAGAGAATCTCGGTTCACGTTCGGATGGGTGATCAAGGGTCTCACATCGTTTGGTGGATATAAGTTCAGTACTATATGTAATAAATTATAGCCCTACCTTGTACAAGATGTTTTAAAATCGTGAGGGCGTCAAAATCAAATGAAACTTCACAGTTAAGTGTTTTATTCTGGAGCAATCTAGGGATAAATGACCTACTGAGAAATCTATAGGGTTTGGACAGTCAAAGCGAACAATGTTGTACAATATGAGAACGGGTCGTTACAATAAGGGTGTAAACCTCTCGAACCTAGCTAACTCGAAACTTGGAGCCTATCTGCGGTATTAAACCTAGAGCATAAAGTTATGCACCTCGTACCTCTCATGTTTGAAAAGGCCGAGCATGTACCATTGACGTAAATGCTGACTGAAATAATTTTATGAAAAAATTAATTAGATCAAGTTCTTCTTGATATTTATTTGAGCCGATTTCGTACGTTAATCTTTAAAAATATATTTTGGACACACTGAACAGGTCAAATCGTCAAAATTTGATAAGAAAATGAAAAATCTGTATTTTAACAAAATGAAAAATTCCTCCAAAGAAGTGAACTCTCTCTGTCTATATGTGTGTGCTCTGTGGTAACACATTGGCAGAAGATATTTGTTATCAGATAGTAGGATAATTAGTGATGATATAAGCATATCTCCGACTACAACTTGATTGTGCATGTACACGTGCAGTTTGGACCACATGATGCCCTTGACCTGATCTTCAATTACTTGTTTTGGGCCACCTAACCATAATAATGTTCTTTACCATCAGTGGAGGCAAAGTGGATCAAATGGCTATTAATTAATCAATATTTCATTATTATAGAGATCGAAGACTCAGTACTTGATCAGAGAGAGAGAAAGAGAGAGAGAGAGACGTTACTAACATCAAAAGTAGTTTTACGGGTCTGATTGGATATAGGGACTAATCTATTACAGTTGAGGACCATTCTCTGCTCTGATAAAAGATAGTGGTAATTAGGAAGGCCTAACATTTCATTTATTTCAGTTGTACAAGACTATTGTTATTATTGTTGCAAAGCATTCTACTTTAACGAGTTAATCTCAAGCGAGTTTGTAATGACCTAAATAAAAGTTTCACTAGATTAGCTTGATTGGTTTTACAACGGTAAACATTGGATACATCCAAGCTCCAGAAAGGAGCAACTAGCTAGTTAGAGATACTCTGGCTGATAATTGAAATGCCTTCTGATAATTAAGTACCATAATGAGAAATTGCATGTAGAATTAGAGTTCTTCGAGCACAAAAATATGCAAGAAAATTGATATAAAAGTTAAGGCTTACAGTGATCTTAATGTGAAAATGGGTAAAAACGTTCTAACTGATCAACTCGCACGGCGTTAGTATTCTAAGTGATCGATTCATTTTTCAATGCTATTCACCCTTATTTATAGGGATTGATGGAGTGTTCTTCTGTCCATACTCGAGGCATCTCCTGCACAGGCATCCCTATATATCATGGGCTAATTTGATATATATCATGGAATTGATCGGTATGACTGAATTTACTTGAATTGGCCGAATTGAGCAATAATGACCCGAACAGATCTTGGGTTGGCTATATCCAATGGGCTCTAATACAACAAGTTCCCAAACCGAGCTCATGGCCTGAGATTCCGCTTACGATCAGGCTGGCTAGGCAAGTTCTGCTTCTATGGCGACTTGAAATTTATTTCACCCCCATGAGTATTTTTAATTTTTAAAATCTACTCCACAAAAGTTTTTTTTTTACAAAATTGCAAATAAAATAAATCAAACTCAAATCATTAATCAATTGGGTCGGCTGCAGGAAATTTTTTTTTTTTTTTAAATAAGATATGTCAAGAAATATTATTTCTGAGAGAGGAATGTTTTGCCACGAAGTCCGGTGAATGGGTGCGTGTTTCTCAAGTGCCTCAACCAAGACTAAAGTAGAAGTTGTTGGCTATTATTTGTCCTTTCTCTTCACACCCCCACGTGCCACAACCAACAGGCACTCCAGTACTCCACTTGGTGGATTCTTTGAAACATTACATAAATATCTCAATACGTGATTTATACATAGATGCACGTATGTATGTAAATATATATAGATACAGGCGTATAGTTCCTTTTTCATGTCCATTCAAATCCATCTTTAGCATCATTTCATGCCTTTATTCTTTTTAATTTCACTTTAAACCAATTTGCCAATCAAGTAATCTCTCTCTCTCTCTCTCTCTCTCTCTCTCTCTCTCTCTCTCTCTCTCTCACACACACACACACACACACACACAAAAGAAGGTGGAGCCACAATAGAGTCAAAACAAGTGGAATTGAATCGGACAAATTGACCATAATCCTGTTGAAGATATGCTATTAAGTGGGTGGTACCCAAATGAGTAGGAAATAATTGTTCTTTTGACCACCCGATGAGCTTGAATGGAGGAAGAAATACTACTACTTCACAGTTCAACAAATTAGTACGAATTTGAAATGATATGTGGACTTAGGTCTGTCTCCACGAAAGGGGGAAAAGCATCATAGAGCATCCAATCTAGTGGACACTCACCAACTCTACTTTTGTCCCTCATCTCCTCAATCAACATTTTCCATCCCCACAATTTTTCCACACCACCCCATGGAAGAGGGGAAAAAAAGGTTTGAGATGTTGAAATTTATCAAAATAAATAGACTTTTAGTTAGGTGTTTTATCAAAATTTCTTTATACTTGAGAATACTTATTTTAGAGTGTAAAGTTTTGTTCCACATTACTTATGTGGGAAAAAGTTAAATAGTTTATATATTAGAGCACGCCTATCAAGTTCACTTTAATAGCTTGACTCTAAAGTGACTTGGCTCATAGGTGTTTTGCACTGCAAACCGACGAAGCCGATGTGCTTTGCACTTCCAAATTCACTCACACCTACGCACTGTGGAAGTGGGTTGGGTGACACTTTGATGGCGCACTTTCCACTTAGCGTGAGGCGCCTTGTATGCTCCCTTTCTTATTACGACTTGGCAGTAAGGTGGCGCTAATGTGACACACGCATGGTGTACGTGTGGCGGTTGAGTCACATGGGGTTCACCCATTGGATTGGATGCAACCCATGTTTCGTACCCATTCGGGTGACCCAATTATGATTGGATGTGGACGTGTCAATTCGATTGGGTGTGGGCGTGTCCATATACGAACAAGTACAATCCTACGGGATTGGGTGCACTTAAGCAAAAAGTCAAAAAAAATTTCTACTTGAATGAAAATTTTATTTGGAATCATACAGACTTTTACAGTCCGCTTCATTATTGATTGGAAGTACATATAGTTAGTTATAAAAACTGAACATTTACCAAGTGACATATGATTTTGATTTACAAATCCAATAATTTCCATATTTCGAAAAACGGTCCGTGATAGAAATAGTAATTAACATGAATAATATAAGCAGTCTTTTTGAGTATTGTGGTGGACCGAGTTCTCTAATTGACCCACCACCTGCCTATCGGACCGAAGTGTGAATCAATCAAGTATCAATTGGGCCGAAGACCATCTTGAATGGATCCTGGCCGTGGAACGTGTCAATAGCATGGTTCGTCACTATGCCGATTTGCCGATTTGCCGATTAGCCTAGAAGATTTTGGAAGTGGGATGGATGGGTCGGCAGCGTGGCTCATCGCCCTGCCGAGTAACTGACTTGTCGTCCGAAAAAGCAAAGGCCCCTTTGGGAATGGAAGGTGACCTGAATAAGACACTGATATGGCAAGTTTCCTACTTAAGAAACCATTACGCTTCAAGAAAACGATCAGAATTGATAATGCCCAATTTGGAAAGGAATCCTTAATGAATAGGGAAAGAATCCCACAATATTCGATTACCAAATAAAGTCACTTGATGACTTCTAAATATGAGATTACAAGACAAAATCAGGTACTTAATACGCAATTAATTATAAGTGCAATTACTATTGTGCTTTCAGCTCACGTATTCTAACTTAAGTATCAGAGTGTCTTCTAGCTATTAACGACTGAGTGACACTAACTAGTTGTTCTCTGCGCAGGCTACAAGTGCAACTCAAATCTCGGAGACAAATCGAATCAGATTGACAGATCGTCACAATTCAACAACTGCCAACTCCACTAGGGATGAAGATCTTATTTTTTTGATCAGTATGATAACAAGATCTCCCATGATGACAAAAGTTAGGATGACCACGCTCAATGGGAAGAAACCAATAGAACCTTCTGTTCCTAGAGAAAAGGGAGTATTGATTGAGAAAATCGGCTCTGGAGATCCTCAGTCACCGAAAGGAGTCCCTAGACTGACCAAGATGTGAAGAGATTTGTTTTGAAGAATATTGTATCTTGGTCCGGCATTCCACACATTGGTATATAACAATAGGACTTAATTTGTTACAAAGTTATTTACGAGATTTTGTGTCGAACACCAGATCAAGTTTTACAAATCAACCCCTAGTTATCCACAGGGCAATGCACATGCCGAAACATCAAGCAAAATAGTAGTTTCTGGGATTTAAAAAAAAAGAGGCTCAAAGTCACAAAGGGAAAGTGCGCCGAAGAACTGCCCAATGTGTTATGGGCATACTGAATAACTCCTCATCGATCTATCGGCAAACCCCATTTGCCTTGGCATTGGACATGGAGGCACTAATTCCATTGGAGGACGAATTACCAACCATTTAAATAAAAACTTTCAACCAGGAGAAAACTATAAAGCTATAGCCAAAGACCTGGACTTCGTCGAAGAGAGACCTGAGATGGCCAGAATTCATTTAGCAGCTTACCAACAAAGGTGGCTAAAGGCTATAACCTTGGCGTTCAATAGAGGATATTTTCGCTAGACGACCTGGTACTTCATAAAGTTGTTGGAAATAAGAAGAAAAAGACTAATGGAAAACTTGGCCCGATTTGGAAAGGGTCATTTCGAGTAACATAGTAGGTCAGCACTACAGCTTACAAACTCGAAGACATGGAAGGAAAAGTCATGCTCAGCCGTGGAATGCACTGAACTTCAGAAGGTACTATTACTAAATATTTTAAATTTCTTTCAAGTTCATTCAATTCCTTTTAATCAAATTTCATTTTAAGTTATGAAATAAAGCCTTGGTTGCTCTTGCACTCTATTCTATCCGAACTCTTAACTCGGTGGCATCACTGGGTGAACCACGCCTAAGGCTAAGCTCGGTAACATCGTCGATTCTCACAAATGAAAATCCCCAAACCTAACGTATGAAGAAATGAGTTTTGATGAAACACGCCAAATGTAATCAGTGAAAAACAGTTCATGTCAAAACACATGGCTAAATATTCGCCAAGATCCGCCTTTATGGGACATGCCAAATGTCTTACAATGGTGCTCTAGACTGAGAGTTCAATTTTAGAAATTTTGAACTCCCCAAACTCACGCTCAGTGGGGTAAGAGGGAGAAAGACAGTAAATCCAGACTCAACAAAATTTGGCACAGCGGCCAAACTGAAGCAGCATTCTTTTCAACAAAATCTTCTAAGTCATTACGAAAGGCCGAAATGCTATCCCAAGAAAATTTCAAAAGTACCAAAAGCAAAGAGTACTGGCAAACAAGTGTACGCAAAAATATTACAACCCTTGGGCCAGCAGTGCATTATAAAATAGTTCAACGTCGACCCAACACTTGAATCAAAACAAAAGTCTTACAAAACTCACAAACTCTCAACTGAAGAGGTCATCTTTGGGCAAAACATCTTGTTGGTTAGCAGGAGTGAAAGCCTGGATCTGGCTGGAAGGCTTGCCAGTCAAGTAGCGGGCCAACTCGGTCAGAAGTGAGGAGTCGCCTAAAATATTGACGACAGTCAGCGCACTGATCCACCTCTTTTGGCAAATCTCATGTGTTACTTCAACCATCTCTTTAGCGTAAACCTTATCAACCTTGTCGTAGCCTTTGTTCGAAGCCTCCACGACCAAGGTTTTTCTCTCCTCCTCGTAGGTCGCCACCATCTTTCAGCATTTGACCCCAACTCGATATTTTTGGCCGGAAGAGATTCCAAGTCTTTTTTTTGGGCCTTGGTCTCTACTTTTAAGCTGCACTCTGTACTCCTTCTCTTTAGTATACTTGGTCACTGGTTTCTTTGTCAGTCAAACTATCTTAGAAAGCTTTCGATCCAGCACGGTCAGTGTTTGCACAATCTAAATATAAAAAGAAGGAAAGGGTTCAGAAAATACTTATAGTCAATAGAAAAGTCAAACTAGATACACACACTCATTGAAAGATCAAACTTTAAGGCATTTTGGAATAGCGGCTTCATTTTAGTTGGCATCACTTCAGAATCTTTTGGTAGGAGGACCGAACACGCTAGAGTGTGAGCCACTCCTTGGTCTTCGTGTTGTGGGCATCAAGCATGGCCTCTTACTGACCCTAAGTTTCGGCTTCCAAGAAAACCTATAGCGTAAGGAAGGTAAATGAAATTATTTCTCCAAATATAAAGAAGAAATTGCTGCACAGCAACAAAAATAAAAACTTAGAATACCAATACGAATATAGTTGAAGGAAGGGTCATAATACCTAGACCACTATTGCAAAACACAGTAACACATATAGGATTAAAAAAATTCAAATGTAGGAAAACACGGGATGGAGATGGGGACGGGATGGGACAACGCGGTGATTGGGAAGGGAGATACATATCTCTAAATCTTACCTATTCTCTGAATGTTTTTCAAACTCATTCCCGAATCTTACCCGATCTCCAAAAAAATTGTTGAATCCCCAATCTATTTGGGGCAGAAAACGGGATGGGGTAAGTTGGACAGGATGAAATTACCATCCCTATTCACAACCCCACAAGTATTAATAAAATGAGAAAATATAAAATTATGAAGTTGCGTTAAAGAGCCGATGAGATAAGGAGAGTGACACACACAAATATATCTTTGTATATATGTCACTATTCAAATTAGGGAGAATATATTTGGCATTAAATAAAAATCCTTAGGCAGGAACAAATTTCAAAAAAGAAATTAAACCTTTAAAACTATGGGTTGAAGTTTATACACTTTTACAAAAGTTAGTGGAGCAATTACCCCAGTTGTCTCTTAATAGCTTTGCCAATAATGATACAACTTTGTATCAGAATTAAATAAGAATTTTGAATTAAAAATAAATAAATAAAAAGAAACACCATTTGACATGTGTTCATATATCCGTTAAATATTAGAAAACATAACCATCATTGGTATCCCACCTTTGGACAATGGATGAGAGAATACCCAATACAGTTCTATTTAATCAAAATAAAAGTTCTCAAATTTTAAAAAACCAGAGAAATAAAAAAAATCCATAAGTGAAGAATCTAAATAAAAAATATAAAAAAGCATCATTTATTCGCCTTCATATATTTAATCTTTCTATTTGTGATGTATTTCTAGGTAGTACCGCTTCAATGAAAACCACCAAGTGCTAGGTTTAGTGAATAAGTATTTATAAATATTTTCTTTCAATAGTTGAGTTCAAATTTCCATATTCATTTGTGAGACTAAACATACTTTTCAGCACTCTTAGCACATATTGTAATCTTAGTTTCTGTCCCGATATAAGTACGAAGGTGATATTTTTTACGACAATGATATAATGTTCAGAATAATACTGCTGACGAATATATAAAGTATTAAGAAGTTCTTTGAATGTAAATCAATGTTGATCATTCGTATCAAGTGGTACGTGAATTGCTAGAAAAAATAGCTTAATATTTTATTTTTTTTTTGTTTCAACAGGTGCTTCTTGAAAAGCTTAGGATGCCTCACACAAGAAAAGTAGGATGCCCTCATCCACAGCCTATACTTTTCCTTGCTTTTTTGTAGTGCAAATATGTTCCTTCACATTTTAATTTCTTAGATAATCTCCAATAAGAAGAGTCAAATCCCCGGTGGCGTCTCAATAGTGAAAAATAACATCAGATACTGATTATATATTATTTTTTAAATACACAATCAAATCTAACTTAAATTTGGTGTTCACTATTTTGGTCCAAATTTGGCATAAAGTGTCAAATTTGACATCCACCGTGAAACTCAACTCGATTATTCGAGCTATTAATTTGTTGTCTAATTTTGCAACTAAATAAATCAGATTGATTGGTTTATATTGGACGTCTGATCAATAACATTTGTTTTTAGACCAATATTAGGCGCCGGCTCATGTGGAGGTTTTATATATAAAAAAGTATTGGTCTAATATATATATATATATATATATATATATATATATATATATATAGGAGCCGGTTCATGGACCAACATTTTTTTAGATCAATATTAGATTAAAATTTAAACTCTTCATTCCTGATTAAATTTTAATGTTACGAACCATTCAATGTATTTAAAACATATTTTTAAGGGTAGCCGCGAGAAATCAGCTCAAGATATTGCCGAAAAAAGCTTGATTCAAGCAGTGGTCCAAAATACTGACAGGAACTGTTTTGTGAACCACAACTTGGATCAAGCCCTTTCCGATAATATTTTGAGTTGATTTCTTGCAGGTACCCTTAAAAACATGTTTTAAGCACATTGAACGGTTCGGATCATTAAAATTTAATTACGAATGAAGTGTTTAAATGTTAATATAATATTAGTCTAAAAAAGTGCTAGTCCATGGTCTAAAAAGGTATATATATGTATGTATGTACATATATATATATATATATATATATATATAGAGAGAGAGAGAGAGAGAGAGAGAGAGAGAGAGAGAGGAGCTTGTACACATTAGAAGCCAAGCCACGTTGTCTCAACTGCAATTTTAGGAGACAATGATAATTGGTCACAAGTAGGTAGGTCTGTACCCATGAATGAAGAGAAGAGACCCCCAATCACTGTTGAGTCACAACTATCCTTCAGTATTGATTTGTCCCCAGTTTCACTAGGGGACAAAATCTACCCCTGCTTTTGCTTTCTCTCTTATCATCTTCCTTTACTTTTAAAAGTGGATTCTTGCATTACCCTCTCGAATCTTTTAAGGATTTAACCTTCTTTCCATACTCCAATATTCTTTTTTTTATACTTCTCTAAACCCCACTTCCAGACTCATAATCATCATTCTTCGGGCACTTTCACGAAGGATATACACACACACACATATATTTGTACAGAAATCAGCTTGCCTTTACATTCATATATACATGAAAAACACATATTCTGTTTTATAAAATAAACGATAATTAGGATTTTGAGCTAAAATCGTCCATCTTATGAAACGAAGCTGAGGTATTTATGTGTCTATCGATGTTGGATCGAATTGATTTTTTACAATGATGTTCATCTTTGCGGCATTCATGAGATGAACGCTTCAGATCATAATTGGGAACTCGGGATGTGGGATCAAATTAATTCTAAGTCTTAATATGAAACTAATACAGCTTAAAGCAGTCTGTTGATTTAATCAATAATTCACACGTAAAAATCTTTTACTAGTACTATATTGATTTAACATCTTTAGAAGCATTAGGTAAAGAGAGTGGGAGAATCAACTTTAGGGGAAAAAAAAGATCACTTGTGGAAATAAAGTAAAAAGTAAAGAAACACAAACGGACAAACCAGCCTAGATTAATAATTGAATCAAAGTTAATCACTTTAACATATTGATGTGATTTTAGATGTGGCTGGCATCCATATATGTATATTAAATTTACATTTTATAAGGACAGATACAAGATGTCTAACATGCTGCCTATATTGCTATAATTTTCAAATACATGCCGCAATGACTTATTTGCCCTTGACAATGAATTTGGTGATAGTTTTTTTTTATACTTTTTTTTTTTTGTGTGTGTTTTAGGTACTTTTTGGTAATACCAAAACATTGATCTCATTGCACTATTCTGGTTCTAGACGTTTACCCCTTCATCAGCTTGGAATCTAAATTTAGGAGAACCAATTAGGGAGATAGCTTAAAGAGGGAAGTGATTCATATTCCCCACCACTATAATGCCTTATTGTGAAACTTCTGGGCCAAATTCTACTCGGTTCAAAATGGTTGTTGAAAGAATATCTATCTTACAAATCAGAATGACGTGAGTTCTTTAAACATATTTTTACAATAATAGTTGAGATATTGTTATGATCTAATGGCTGAAGTTTATTACAAAAAAAAAAAAAAAGTTACATAATGCAACATGCTAATAGTAACATTCATATTTGTTTGGGAGATAATTAATTTTGATCCTATCAATACAACATGATAATAGTTTGAATAGTAGCTGAATTTGAATCCTAACAAAAGTTTAAATTCGTGGATAGTAGTACCGTAGACACGAGTAATGCTCTAGTGGTAAATATTGTAAGAAAGACAATTGTGCATCGTTTTGCTCAAAGGTCTTAAATTGAGATAGGCTATTAGCATAAAGAATTTGTCAAAACTTGTTTATGCGGCACTGTTCATGTGAATACTCATACGTAATGTTATTTTACGACAATCAATAGGCTTTTCTTTCTTTTATATCATAAAACGTTGACAATCCTATTCATGCGTCATGACTCTTTACAAACTTAACTTTATTTTTGACACTTTTATTTGAATACACTATGTGGAGTATCTTGTTCGAACAATACATTGATGTATAGTATTAGAAAGCTCGAAGTTCCATAATATCATCTTCTTAAAGTTGATCAGGTCCTCAACTATGCACACAAAATATACACACACACACACAAGCACACATATTGTGATATATACATACAGATGTTCTCCCCATGTCCCTGGACTCTTTTGCTTTTTAACCATAGCAGGAGTGAGGAAAGCCTGTATTGGGGTTTGACTACTCATATCAAAACATTTGAAAAGCCAGACATTAAGCTGGATTGCTTTCTCTTTCGTGTGTGAATGGATATGGCAGCATTTTGCCCATGGTCCCCCAATTTCCCACCCCTCCACCAAATCTAAAGCCAGAAGTTTACATAATAGAAAAGAAGCAACTTATTACTCATGACTTCCCCTGGTGGAAGCTAAAAGTACCAAAAGTAAGTCTTCAGAGAGGAGTAAAGCTGTAAATTCAGACAACCCATAGGCACAAGTTTACAGCTTGGTGGTGAATTGCATTTTATTCCCCAGTACCATGTACCACCATGGTTACATTAAATAGACGTACTAAGGATAGAGAGAGATCATTGGAAAAGAATTTATATATTTCAAAATACAATGATCTCAACAGAGTTTAGTGGAGAAAATAAATTTATAAAACGGATCCCAATTGATAGAGATGGTCAGCTATCAGAATATATAAAATAAAAATGGTGTAATTTTGAGGATAAAACGTGCAAAACTATGACATTTTACCCGCACTACAGCTTCCCCGAATCCCAGTATGGTATCACCAAATACAGCCCAACATTTCTGGCCCAATGGATAAGGAATACAAGGAAATTAGGTGAAGTCCCAAGTTTTCAAGTTATCTCAACTCTTACAATTTACTTAGTAGAGCCAATGCATTGCATTGTTGTGGATCATTTCAGAATCTTTGCATCAAACTCATACAACAAAAGGGTATATAATAATGAATTTGACTTTATTTTTTTAATTTTCGCAGAATACAACTTTCTAGAGAATACTATATTAAGTGATGAAAATATACATTTTAATTAATAAAAAATTAATATTTTCCCAAGATAAAGAGATTCATTCTCATTATGACAAGGGGACTAAACAACAAGTTGACACAAGTAGAATTGATGCTCTAGATAAGCTATCTATATTCTATATTACAAATCAGGACGGTGTGGGTCCCACTAAACATATTTTCACAAGAAGGGTTGGGATCGATTTGATCCGACGGAGAAGATTAGTTTAGATTTTAACTATGTTGTTATAATGGGTAGAAGTTGGAAGGACACTTAAAAGGAAAACTTTTGAGCTTATTTTTGGAAAACAAACAAACTTTTGAGCCTTTCTCATCCTTGGAACCATAAGAGCTATTAATGAAAGGTTGAATTGCAACATACCAAATTGATCTCGAAAATCTATGATCTAAAAATATTTTTTTTAAATTTTGGTCTTTATTTTTAGGCCAAATTAGAAATGAAAAAATTTATGATCTATAAATAAAAATGTATGATCTAGAAATGAAAAAATCTACATTAATCACGAATGTCAAAAATCTACACTGACTTAATTACAATGAAGATTTTTTGTCAAAAACAAAGAACAAAAAATCTACCCGATTATTTTTAGCTTGATTAGAAATGAAAAAATCTACCCTAAAAGTAAATTTTTTTTACCACAATCATTGCTTTTAAAAAACTTGATTAGTCTTGAAAAATAATAAAAAACTTAGAAACTAATCATTTGTGTTAAATTTTATTTTTATTTTCTAGATTCAATCGTCAAGAAAAAATGATTAGTTCAAAAAAATTGACATAAATTTTATTAAAATTTTAAAAAGGGTACACCCTTCACTTCCATAGTTATAGACGTCAACTACATAAATCACATAACTTTAGAATAAAAATAAAATAATTCAGTTTATAATTTTATGAATTTAATAGTTACTCAATTAAATAAAAATTATGACATGCAAAAAAAGAGAGGTTAAGATACTTAATTTCATACAAATATCTTTAATCAATAGCTAAGTTTAAAAAATAAGTTTAATTTTTAGAAACACTTTGTTAACTTATTTTTGCAAACACCTTTTAATCTTTATTTAGAAAAACCTTTTTAATTTTTATCTACTACATCTTTAAAAAAATTATTTTTATTTCAATAATGTTTTTATCCTAAATCGGTGAATAATTTAAAAACTAAGTTTGGTTGTGTTTTGAAAAAACATTTTCATTTTTATTTAAATATACGTGATTTTGTACTTTTTCATCTTTAGTTAATTTTTAAAATTTTAATGTGCTTTACTTTCTGTATACATCTATTCTAAATACAGATAAAAAGTAAAACAAATAAAAAATTTCACAAAAAAAATCACTTAAAATGAAATTAGAAGTGTAATTCTAATTTTGAACTGCAATTGCACTTGAGTGATTTAATTAAAACTTATAATCTTATGAAAAAGAAGAAAAAATACACATTTGGATTGCTAGCTTTCGAAGGGTAAAAACGTCAAATTTCCAATTTCAACCATTTCTATCTGTTGTCATCCCTGATAAGGGGGTAATTATAATTTCAAAAACCATAGGAGAAATATCTGTAATTATCAGAAAAATATTTTACCCTATTTTTATTGTACTCCATGGTTGTGCTGAAATCTTTTGGCTAGAAATGAGATATGTGGTTCTGACATTTGAGAAATATTTATAATTGCTTTTAAGTGGTAATTTTGACATTTGAAAAACTTTAAACTCTAATTGGTGGTTTTAATTTTTTGGTAGTGCAATAGACACAGGTAATATGCTAGCAATTTTGAGTGTATGAATTATTCTGAGTAGTGACTATGATTCTGTTTTTCCAAAATCCTGTAGTAGTTCTTGATTTTAAAGTTACTTGATTTTTTTCCCAAGTAATCGTAACCAATCGCATACAACTGGACCATTCTTGCAAAATTGACATCATCTACAACCAATATCAAGATCCAACGCAATTTGCCCATGAATTGTTACCAAATTCATAGGGAGTGCCGTAGGCACGGGTAGTACGCTAGTTCTTCAATATTGCGGAACATCTTTTATCCATTGAATTTGTAAGCCCTTTCCAAAAAGGAAAAAAGGGTTGACTAAGAGAATGTGGCTGCTGGGATTCGAGCCCAGGTCTCTACGGCCACAACGTAGAATTCTTACCACTAAACTACAGCCACTTGTTGTGTTCAATTAAAATGTTTTGATATACGTACTATATTGGTTGGAAGAAAAGAACGAGAAAAGATTTTGCTATTTCACTATGGAGGAGGAGAAAAGATCCAAAGGGGTATAATTTTCCCCTTCAATTTCTTTCCTTCATTCCTCAATTTCCTTTTTTGGGGTAGCCAATTATTATTACTATTCTTTTCTTAAAACCAAAGAAGAAATATTACACACATCCAATCAACAAAATTCTAGAACTGTCTCATTCGTAACAAAAACTTGGCTGAACCATTGCACCACATCGTCGTGCTGACTTGATATGACAATCCAATGGAGAACTAACATATGGGCATAGTAAATCCCGCTGTGTTGAACCTGCTACTCTACAAGGTGAAAATGACTCCATTCAGACCCTTAAGCTCGACTAATTCGACATGCAAAATGGCTTGGTGTTTCAACCATTACTGTAGGGGAGAATGCCTTGGTTATGAAGGCATCAATAGTCAAAATGAGCGCCACCCTTGGCGACTGCCGACTGCGGCAAGCTGCCCACATCACTTAGCAGCTCCCCTTTCCAGCTTTCCCAAATTCTTATCCAGATCCGTCGGAGGTGAGAATATATCTTTGTTTTATATAAGATGGGTACGTCTCCTTGTTCAATGTCCGTCTTTAAAGAGAGACATCTTATTGAGTGTACCTGTTTCATTTAAATACATCATACATGTCCTCATCTAGCAGCCAGTTTAAGCAAACGTAATGTTCAATCACCAAGGGATGGGAAAAATGTAAAACAGCACAAACCTCCGCGGAGCAGAAAGTCTCCAACCTTAATAACCATAATTCACTATTCAAACACACTTGAAAATGGACAAGGTATATATACACACATATGTAAGAGCATTTTTCAGAGCTTCACGATATAAATACATCAACCTGTTATATGCCCCAAAAAGTACCATTAAAGCTAGAAAGAGAAAGAACACGAAGGAAAAAAACCAAGCACAGGCACTGCATTGAATAGATATAACCCCAAGTATCCAGTTTTTAGTATAACACCTTGAGTGAAACCGAATATTAGTTACCGAAAACATAGTAGCAAACACAACGTTGGATATGTAGTCCAACTTATTTGAAAACAGAGACATTATGAAACTAATCATATCTAAGACAAAGCAGAATAAAATAACCCTTGAACTACTCCATTTCTTCTCCCTCTTCCTCTTTCCAGCAGCATTTCAGAGTCGATTTCGGAGATCCACAACCAACAGTCCTGACAAACTTCTGGTACACAATGGAGCCACCCATTCCTACATCCTCACAACTTCTCTCTCCAAGGCTGTAACCCTTCACAGTCACCAAGCATGTCTTCTCCAGTAACTCAACACCAATATCCGCATGCACAGCAATCGAGAATTCACTTGGTTGGAAACACGACAGCACCCTTTCCACCAGTGAGCCCAGCTTCACAACTTTCAGATCATACCCAACTGACTCAAAGCTCGCATAACTGAAACCCTCCTCCGGCGTAACATGAATGGTCGAAATTGCAGATCCCTCTATACCGTTCATGGAATAACCACATGGGTCAAAGTCAAAATCGCAAATCTGGGAATCCGGGAGGATCTTTCTAATTCCAGAGGTATGGGTCATAACAGCCGCGGAGCCAGATTGGCTTTTGTAGAAGACAGAGGACATTTCCCTGTCCAAACCAGTCATGCACATCTCCAATGTGTAAACAGGGTTATGGGTGGATGCAGATTCAGCAGAGGCAGAGTAGACGTGCCATTTCTGCTGCTTGCCAAAGCTGCCCATCACGTAAGCATTGCCAGCTAAACCAAGCTTACCAAAATAACTATTAAGGACGGAAACTTCATCTGAGAAGTGGCGATGAGGGTACAACTGAGCACCAGGAAAAATGAAGCTCCCACGGGTGTACCTCACGGATCGCACAGTGAGGGAAAGAGTATCAGCCAGCTTCAGAATAGGAGCAATGGACCGAAGCAACTTTGTGGTCCCACAGGTTTTGATAATAATTTTGTAAGGGTAAACAAAGAGGCTTGACTCGGAGAGGACATAAGAGTCAACATGGTCATTTGACAGTGACGAAACTATGGTGCAATCAGCAGGTTCAAGAATCTCATCCAATTGAGCTCTGGAAAGTGAGCGAAGGCCCTTTCCTTCAGGGTCAGCGAATATGCTTGGCTCAAAAAATGAAATATCAAGTCTCTTTTCGAAACCCTCAAATCCGATTGCAGAGACTGCCAAGGCCATGTTGACTGCACAGAATAATGACAGCCACAGAGAGAGCAAACAAGAAAGCGAAGGATTGAAGAAGAAAAGGGAGACAAGGGATTAAAACTAAAAGCAATTCTAGTGAACTAACACCACGCCAAATGACGTGGTTGGGAAACCAATTTAAGGAATATCAGGATGGTTTGCGAGCGCACTGCACATGCAAGAAAAAAATAACAGCATGATGTTAGCATTAAATTTTCACCCATTTGTTCTTGAAAGGAACTCCAATACAAAATAAGTAAACCATACACCAATATATCACCCACTAAGAAACTTACGTTGGAGTAAGCAGCAGATCTGAATTTCTTGATTCCTCCGTTTGGTCGAACGTCTTCAATGATGTATCCAAGGGGAGCTTCGTACAATTGAGAATTGCTACTAATACTACTACTACTAGACTTCTTCTTGCCACCTTTAGACTCCATTAGATCATTCAGTCTTCCCTGATCAAATATTGATATAAAGTGCCATCAGAACAGATTATCATTATAATAAGATAATAACAGAGCAGTAACCAGAAACAATAACTGAAGACAAGCAAAAGATGATCAGAAGCTGGCCAACACAATCAAAGAAATGTTACCACTTGTTACCAAAAACAATTGCTAAAAAACCTTATGCCACCACACCATACCAGTTATCAAGTTAAACTATAAGCAGCACAAGCATATTGTGCATGGCTTTCAAGGCAATATGTTTTGAATTCTGCACTCTGAAGTATAAACAAATACAATGCTAACCCTGATAAGTTCACTTAGAACTTATTTTAAAAAACAGACGCAACAAATTTCTTAACAGATTCATAACCTTATCACTTAACAATCAAGAAACACAATTTCGCAGCAGTGAATGAGCAGGTAGTAGGTACAGAGCAAATTGGCCACCAAGAATGCTGATCTTTTCTTGCTGTGAGCTAAAGATTTGGTCAAAAGAACAATACCAAACTCTATCAACAAAACCACCACAAGACATGGAGAATATCAAAACATCGGGAAACAATCAGCGACACTACAGGTCATGCGCTGAAGGATACAATCTTGCTAATAAACTTAAGCCACATTATCAAGGCACAGTAAAGGTGCCAAGATCTCCAACAGTGCAAGTACAAAGTGCAACATTAAGAATGAACACGGGTGAAGTGAAACTGCGTGGTTGAAAAGTACAAGTACTATACCATTACAGCTGAAACCCGTACCACATAAAGTTGTGCTCTTTGCATCAAATTTTTGAAATATTAACCAAAACAGCTACACAAAATTGATTTAGAAATAAAAGTTTCCAGTCAATACAAGCAGCAAGAGAAATGCACATTGCGGACTTAATATACTACAAAGAAACAATACACTATGAGTGTACGAGAGCTTCAGAGATTAAAAGGGGGACTGCAAATAACATATCCCGAACAAAAGGAAAGAAAAAATGGCTAACTATAGTACGTCTGTGACTACAATTTTTAGAATTCAGTTCTGGATATTTCGATTTCAAATAGTCCTTAATATTAAATCCAATATTTCCATTTTTAAGCTGAATATAGAAACAAATATAAGACTATCAACTATGATCAAACCATTGATCCATACATAAGATTGTGAAAACAATAGAAGGCATTGAATTAGTGACCACATGAATGATAAAATAAATAAATAAATAAATTGATTGGATCAAAATTTGAAAAAGTTGTATCCTCCATTTCTTGCATCTAAATGTATAGATATCTCACATTAAACTAAATCATAATTCCCAAATCAAGAAGCTACAAATCCAGTGCTCGTGGATGGATCTCTCTAGCTGTTAACCAGAACACCATGGTTGCTTCACAGCACAAACTACTTTATTTACAGAGACAAACAATCGAACACCCATTCTTATCAACAAATACCGATCACCAAACAAAAACACAACACCACGAAACAAGCGAAAAGACAAAGAAAAACACTTACAAATTACAATTCGAAATGAAATCAATCTCCCAATACCCACGAATCGACCTTCAACAGACCCTGGAAATTGCGAAGTTGCAAACATTGCAAATGAGAAAACAAGGAGTATCAAATTACAGTATCATGTAGATATGTACCAGTTGATGATTTGTGCAAGCACTTCCAGATTGAATATCTACAGCGGATTTTATGGCAGGTCTAGAGTAACAGTACAAAATCGGCATTATCAATGTTGTGTAGTTCAAAATCAAGATTTCACCAAGCAGTCTCATAGAAAAGGAAAAATTAATTCAGTATAAAGGAAAATAACAAAATGATTAAAAATTATATTCATTTACGAAATCACTAAGATATGCTTCAAAAAAAAACAAGTCTACGTATTGTATATTTTATCTTATCAATCCATTAATTATGTAAATAAGAGAGACCCCATATTGTATTCCGAGCATCAATTATATTCTCACTTTCACATTGAATATAAAACAAGACATAGATTATACCGAATCAGATTCATTTTAAAAAGACCAATTAATTCTATATAAAACAAACACAATGATTACATACTACATGCATTATCAAATAAGAAAATTCAACAAAGAGCACTACATATGCAAACTTTATCTTGGCGATCTATTAATATTCAAAAATAACTGGGGGCCATATGAATTTTTTAGCATCAATTGCGGTCTCATGCAGATATGTATACGTACAAGTACATAGATTTGATGATTTGCGCAATCACTACTTACAGATTGAAAATGTACGGTAGATGTGATAGCACCAAAAGGTAGAAACCCTAGAAAATTTGAGGCGGAGAGACGAGGAAGCTGAGTTGGTTTTGTCTTCCGTTTGGGATGCGCTGCTGCAGAAATGTGAAGGCCTTGATGCCAATTTATATACTGCGGCCGAGGGATGGAAATCGGTTTGTACAGATTACGATACTGCCCTTTGCAGTTTCGTGGGACTTGCTTCGTTTAGGTGAATGACTAAACTACCCTCGGTTTGAATTAAGGATGCATTTAATTGACGGTTTAGAAAGGAGAATGAAAAAAATGCTTTCAGTTTTCTATTACGTGTGGCTCAATCTTTTATTAAATTATTGTCTAATTATTTTTTAGTTTTTATTTAAAAAATTCATAATTTTTTGTTCAAAAATTTAGAAAAAAATAAAAAATAAGTTTTGTTTATTTTGAATTATTTTTCATTGAACTTTTTTAAACTTTTCAACTTAATTTTATACCCCCAAAAAAAGAGAAAATAATCAATATTATTATTTTTTGAATAAACACAAAAAAATAGTTAATTTTGACCAAATATTTGAGATTAATTTGGTTGAAAACAAAATTAATTTTTAGATAGACTATACTAGATACATATAAAAATTTAAGATATTAAAATAAAAAATAAATCATGAATCAATTTGACTTTTTCATTAATGTATTTGTAGAGTATAAAAACAAGATTAGGACAGAAAATTAAATATTTTTAGTAAGACGGGTTCAACGTTGATTGGCACAATAAAATAAACACTTGCTCTGAACTTAATTCTCCATAATACGTAGACAAAATCCACATATATTTAAGATTGATCCCATCACCATAGAACAAGATCTTAACCATCCATACCGACGGATAAAAAAAAACATGATTTTATTATTTGATTACTTTTTTGTCTTTATGTGTAAATTTTGAAAAATGGAGTTGATGGGATTAATCTCCAAACATGTGGATTTGTTTTGGTATTATGTGTGATAAACTTTAGAACACATATATTTCCTTTGAGTATTAAATATAATAATTTTATTACTAGTGATTGATTTATTTTTATTTAGCCACCCAACATTCAAATTTTAGTTACAACCCTAATTCGCAGTCATCGACAGAATCATAGAAGGACGAGACTTCAAACTGAGATCTCTTAGCCTCTAATCATGTCACGGAGCCACAATTTATTTAGCAAAAAAAAACAGAGCGACAATTTCACACATTGGATTCTTACTTGTTTCTCCTATTAGTCTTTCAAACTTTGGTATGTATACTTGTGTTTGTTGACATAGGGCATTTACAAAACATATTATTGGTTAATTGATATTAAAATGATTGAGCCATCTTCTCTCTTAACATGTAGACATAATTTTCTATTTTTTTAGAATTATTATTTTTGATACTCCTTTTATGTCAATAGACAAAAATATTATATTAATAAATTTACAATAACAGAACACTACATTAGACTCGATATAGACAACCCCATGTACCAACTGGGCAACTAATGATTAGGATTATCAATTCTGGTAATTGATCAGCCTAATTATGTGGATAAGGGTAGTTTCGTCAAATGAGAAGATGGTGAGTTTGGATTTAGCGTGGAAGGTGACGAGACAAAAGATAGGTACGTGTAGGAAAGGTGCGTCTCTAGATTTTTGATCCTAGCTAGTAACGTGTGGCAAATGATTGATGAAATGATAGTAATTAGTAAGGGTCAATTTGACCTCTCCTTTTTATTGAATAAATTTGTCTCCTTCCCATTCAAACAATTTTGAGGGCCTCATCTAAACCTAATTTTTTTATTGGATTATTTTTTATTTTCATGTGAATTTTTTTCTAATTTTTTATTTTTCATTAATTTTTTTGTGGATTATTGGTTCATGTCAACGAGAGCTTTCAGAAAAATTATAAATAATTGACTGAAATTTAAACAAATTCAGAAAAGACAAGTAATCCCAAAAAAAAAAAAAATTGTACTTATTCATCGTCTATAGTGATATTTTTAACATTTTTAGGAATAATTTTATACTTTTTATATTTTTTTTATCAAGACGGACCAAAAATTCACAAAATATTGAGGCCAAAATAACAAATGGAAAAAAATATTTCGAAAAAGAAATTTAGGCCAAATGGGACTAGTTAGTTTGGTGTTATTTTTTTTTTCTTTTGAATATTAGTTTTTTTTACAAGGAAATTTTAGAAAGTAAAAACAAATCATGACTACAAATTTAAAATAGACATATGTTATATATTATTCTTATCTTTTCTGAATGTTTTTAAAATTTTGTTAATAGTTTTTTACATTTTTGAAACCTCTCATCAAGATTTATTAATAATTCATAAATATTTATTACAAAACTAACAAAATAGTTTAAAAGCTCAACCGATAAGTCAATTTTGAAGCTGTGCGAATTGCGAATTGACATATGTTAATTTAAAATAAAGTAACTAAACTCTATTAAATCTTCATTTACAAATGAAAAGAAAATACATGTTTGCTCTTCTAAATTGGGAAATACCAAAAAAAAATCCAAAAAAAAAAGATTTTTCCACAAAAGACTTTACATGAAAATTTTAGAGCTTCTAACCATATTCTAGATAAATCAAGGCTCAACAATGTCCTCCTCGATGTTGATGTTGTCGTCGACCAGGTATTCTTGACCTGCTCCGTCATCTTTAGTACCTGACATGAAATGTCAGGGATAAAAGAATTGTACCATGAACTATGAGACTCAATAAGTTATCATATCCCTATTCTCATTATGTGTGATATTGTATATACAATTCATTCGAAAGCTGTAACATATAAGTGGGAGATACATAAGACAATATTAAAGTCTAAGTTTAATAATAGTCCTCAATTGTTATTTGTCAAATTTATATCTCAAGTGTTAGTGAATTATTAAATTTGCATAAGTCATCGACTTTCAATCAAACATCACTGATCACGAGAATTGCCATGTCATGATAAACATCAAAGATTTTCGTATCTATGATGTTCCCGTCCAATAACAATTCTGATCGCTATGCTAATTGTGTTACCGTCCATCATATTCCCAAACGTTATATTTTCGTACATCGTGCTGACACCAAGGTACTTCCTAAACTTCACTTCTATAATGACTAGACTATATTGAAAAGGCACACTATGGCTAAAGAACTTAACTCGGTTCAATATATAACTTGGATATATGCATGACATGACATAAGACACAACTTGACTTGAGATGCAGGTTGGCTAAAGACACCTCATGGTTCAAGTCATAGCTAGGCTAAAGTTGTATCATGACTAAAACATCCAAATTCATTCCAATAGAGAATGACCATTTTCTAAAAATCCAATTCCACAGAAATAAACAGTTCTCAAAGTTCAGGTATTCACATAAGGAAAATGCTAACTACTACTCATTAGGCGGTGGATAATATGTAAAAAGTGTATTGATATCCGTAAATATTTTATTGATATCTTTGAATGTGCATAAATAACCGTAAAATGTGTATTGACCATGTTTGTTTGTTTTTATATGTATATTATCCACCACTCATTAGGCAGTGGTCAGCAAGACCTTTCACATAATATTCCAAGTTCCCAAGTTCAACTATCATCCTACTATTGTCCCTAAACCAAAGTCCAACATCGTGTCAGTTCAATAATCTAGCATCATGCTTCAAATACTATCATGCGGTTGATGATATTAACTTGCATAAATTTTGAAAGCATAATAAACATGATATCAAGTAGTCATGGTATGATAAAATAATGTTCATAATGATCGGGGGCAATGGATGCATAAACTAAATTGGATTCAAATGCGATCATCAATGTGGGGGCAAAATGCAATCAACATAACTAGCAATATTTGTCTATTTAATGATACCGGGGTCGAAGGCGTGATGAACATGAACAAGGAGGGGTAAAAGTATAATTTCCTATTTAATACCTTGAACGGTTGGGATAAGTTTCAAAGAGTTGAAATATGTGTTGGAAATAATGTTGTCACATTAAATATTCACTTGATTATGTTTTGATGATGCCTTTTATAAAATAGGAATTAGAATTGAATTATTGAAAATAACATGTGTCATCGAAAATCTAATATCATGATCCGAACTCTTATTGGTGTTTATCTAATTTGGATGATTCATTGCAATGGTTCATGGAAGATAGCCTTAATCAGAATATGTCATCGCGAGAAATATCCCATTGATTATGTTGTTAATATTACCTAGATTGAAGATGGTAATTTAACGAAAGTGGATTGAGTTTGAAACCTATCATATGTCTCGTCGGTTGACGAAATCTACCAAGTATGCATTTATTATTTAATACATTTTTGAAATAGTTTTTATCACATATTTTGATGTATTACATGTTGAATAGTATTCTTGCAAAGTTTCATCACAATCCGGATTGAATACAGATCACATGAAGCAAAATATACAGGTTGCGGTTGACCAGCACTGTCAGGCGGTTGACCGGGCGGGTGGTCGACCGACCAAGTCATGTGGTCGACCGGCACTATCGTGTGGTCGACCGGTCGCTGTTTTGTTCGAAAATCTTTTGACTTAATTTTTACAGGGTTTTGATTTGATTCAACCTTTCCTTATGGGTTATAAATGTTCGATTTTCTACTTATGGAAGGTTGGAAGATTGATTGAATCGATTACGATTTGATTGAGGCTCTTTGAATATTTGATTTGGATCTCTAGGGTTTCATATATACCTTGGCTGTGAAATACAAAGGTCAGAACTTCAAATCATCTAATTTCTAAAAATCTAAGAGCTACCCTCTGCAAAGTTCGAAATTATCTCACATTGTTCAAATTTGTATTTGATTTTTGAGTGAGATATTGAGAGAGAAGAAGTGAGGCTTTGTACTATTCGATTTCACTGTTCATCTTCTTCTTTATTACATTGTTGAAGACAATCAATTATAGTCTTCTTCATCAAATTGTATCAGTTAGTTGCTTGTAAGGTTTGTGAGTATAAGCCTTGAAGAAACAAGTTTGGGAATAAAACTCGGCGGTTCGGTTAACTCCTCAAGAAAGCTAACAGGAAGGAAATGGTGTAAGGGTTTGTGCGACACCCAAAGTCGTTCAAGTTTCTAGTAGATCACGTGACTCCTAGGGAGTGGACTAGGCTGGGCAGTGGACATGCTGATACGATCGCTTCGATCGCATCGCGTACTCGAAGCCAACACCAAAATCTCGTGGCAAGGATGCTCCAACATTTACGCCACGAAGAGGCTCACCCAAAGTCCAAGGACCAATGGATCTCATGTATACAAATCCAAGGACCAAAGTTAGAGGACAAGACCAGCCTCCTTGCCAGCCCAGCCCAACCCACACTTGGGCCCAAGGACAGCCCAGCCCAGCAGCAGCCACGCACCAGGACAGCACGACACCAACCTCCTCACCTGCACGACCAGTTCAGCCTGCCAGCCACGTTCCACCCACCAGCCGCACGATCCGGTCAGGCCACCTGCATGCAAACGTGAACCATCCACGTTCAAGTCCAAGCGGTTAATTAAATAGCAATAGCTTGGTAATTCAAGCTATAAATAGCTGATGCCATTTTTCTTTTAAAGGGCGGCTTTTTGGATTATTGATATTTATCAAACTTTGAGCCAATTTCTAGTTAAATTACCTTGTAATTTCTTGCGCTCGTAGTTTCTTTCTTTCCCTAAATTTCTTGTAAATTTTCGGATTTAAACTAGCATTTTCAATTGTTAGTTTGAGTTCGATCTTTCAAGTATATTCAATATAGAAAGGTTGCTCATTCTAGTTAACGAGAGGGTTTTTTCGAATTTACTTGCTCATTTTATCTTCCATCTTTCACGTCTAAAATCCCCGATTCAAGAACCATTAATCTTGAATCAAAATTCCATTCTTTTCCACGAGCCTCTCTAAAATACCTCCGCATTCCTAACATAATTTCCGCTATGCCTACTCATAAATTCATTCCAAAATACCCGGTTCCCAAAACTTCATCATAATCCTTCATTATCCGAGCCATCCCCAATCAAGACTAGTTCCTTGCAAATTCACATCGAAGGATCCTAACACGTGGTATCAGAGTTCGGTTGTCTCGAAGGTTGGTAAACGCTTAAATTCTCAAAATTAATTTCTTTTTCCAATTTTCCGAATTCAATATTTCTTCATCCCTTCACTTGTGATAAAAAAAAAAAAAAAGAGAAAATGAGCCACATTACCGAAGAACAGTCAGAAGTACTACCCCCATCGTCCGATCCAAACATGAGCCACATTAGCTCCATCTTGGAGAAAATGATGGCTAGACTCGAGGCCATCGAAACTCAACAATCCCAAACACCCCCACCACTACAACCACCACTACTACAAAGAACCCCTACATTTCCCCACTTCCAACAAAGCACCCGACCCACCGACCCAAGAAATCAATCCTTATATAATCCCCCATTCAATAGCAACACCGAAGGTATCTATGCCCATATTGATAGCAGTGACAATGAGGAGGAACGCCAATCACACAACCGCCTACCTCCTAACATGCCTCAAACATCCCAGCCACTAACACCACCTTTCCTAAACCGATATCGAAATAACACGTCTAACCGAGGACCCAATATCCCACTTCACCAGGCGAACTCCTTCGTGCCACCACCAATACACCCAGTCGTGTCCAACCCGAACCCTCCTCGATCATACATGCAATCACGTCAAATGCCTTTCTTTGACGCACCACGACACGAACCTCTAAGGGAGGCTCGAAGGGTACTTCGACATGAGGAACGGTATGATAATACTTCCAATATTAAATTGTTTATTCCATCTTTTGAGGGTAAAGAAGACCCTGATGTTTATTATGAATGGGAAAGTAAGATGGAGAGGATATTTGCCTGCTACCCTTACTCGGAAGAAAAGAAGTGTCGTTTGGCTGTTGTTGAGTTCACAGGTTTGGCCATACAATGGTGGGAAAGAGTCTTGGTCAATTGGAGATTGGATGGAGAACCACCAATAACGACTTGGACTGAACTGGTGGAGGAGATGCGGCAACGGTTTGTGCCAGTCTTCTACCTCCGAGACTTACATCAGAAACTCCAGCGATTGTATCAAGGAAGTAGAAGTGTCACGGAGTTTTACCATGAGATGCTGTCAATGTTGACACGATTGGATGTACGAGAGAGTAGTGAAGCAACCATGGCCCGTTTTCTCGGTGGACTTCGCAAGGATATCTCTCAACAGTTGGACTTCCTCACCTACAACACACTTGAGGAGATGTATCACCTAGCCCTTAAACTAGAACGCCAAGTAAGCTCTAAACCCCGAAATTTGGTCAATACCACTCCTCCTTTTACTCCACACTCTGTGACAAATACCAAAAAGCCTTGGCAAGCGAGCACCTCTAAAACGAACTACTCCAAACCAACTGACTCCCGACCAAACTACACCAAACCACCCGACCCCAAGCCATACACGTCCTAAAACACCTCCACAACACCAACCCCAAACACAACCCAAAGAACCCCAAGTCGATCAATTGAGTGCTTCAAATGCGGCGATAAAGGGCACATGAGAGCCGAGTGTCCAAACCGTCGCATCATCTTGGTTCGAGAAGGAGGAGAGGTAGTAAGTGAAGACGAGGAACCAGAGAGGGAAGAAGAAGTAGAATTTGAGGAAGGGAATGAGGAAGAAGAAGAGTATGCTCCTTTAGAGATTCCCCGAAGTTTGGTTGTTCGCCGGACTTTGAGTATGCAAGCGCGAGCAGATGATGAGATATTGGAACAAAGGGAGAACCTGTTCCATACAAGGGGCATAGCTGAGGAAATGGTCATATCGATCATCATCGATAGTGGAAGTTGTGCTGATGTAGCTAGCACCTTGCTAGTTCATTCGCTTGGATTATCAACGACCAAGCACCCACATCCTTATGTGTTGAATTGGTTCAACGATGGAAGTTTGATCAAGGTGGCCAAACAAGTGAGAGTCAAGTTTCAGATAGGAGAGTACATGGACGAGCGAGTGTGTGACGTCGCCCCCATGCAAGCCAGCCACCTTCTGCTTGGTCGACCATGGCAATTTGATCGTCATGCCATCCACGACGGATTCCGCAACACATACCGGCTCACTCACATCGGCCGTAAATTCTTAATCCCACCACTCGTACCCAGTCAGGTATACGAAGACCAAATCAAGCTTGAAAAAGCAAGTGCGGCCTTTGGTATTTCAATATCTTTAGCTAAAAAAGAGGGAAAGAGTGGAGAGAAAAATGTAAGCGGTGAGAGCATTAAAAACAGCCCGCAAGAAAAAAATGAGCTTGCGAAAAGAGGAGAGAAAAAGGAAGGAAAGAGTGGTAACACACGGCTAGAAAAAAATGAGCTAGCTAGTGAGGTTCCGAGGGGAACGAGAGGAGAGAAGAAAGTGATTCTTATGGGAAGATCTCGGGATGTGAGGCGTGCACTCATTGCACAAAAAACCATTATTTTTCTCCGTTTTCGTGCCTTGGGCGCGGAAACATCTCACACTAACCCCATTTCCTCTTCCCCTACTTTTGTGTCTCTGATGGCAGATTTTCAGGACGTGTTTCCTGACGAGTTACCCGAAGGACTACCACCCATCCGAGGGATCGAGCACAAGATCGATTTGATCCCCGGCGCGCCCATGCCTAATCGCCCTGCTTATCGGTGCAACCCGATGGAAACCAAGGAGTTGGAGGCTCAAGTCGAGGCGCTTCTCGCCAAAGGTTATGTTCGAGAGAGCCTTTCCCCGTGTGCCGTTCCAGTGGTCCTCGTTCCAAAAAAGGATGGTTCGTGGCGCATGTGCATGGATTGCCGAGCCGTCAACAAGGTAACCATCAAATACTCGCACCCCATACCTAGACTTGATGATATGCTAGATGAACTAAGCCATGCTACAGTATTTTCTAAAATTGATTTGGCTAGTGGATATCATCAAATCCGTATGCATGAAGGAGACCAATGGAAAACTGCTTTCAAAACGAAATTTGGTCTGTATGAATGGTTAGTTATGCCTTTCGGATTAACAAATGCTCCTAGCACATTTATGCGTTTAATGAATCATGTGTTGCGTGCCTTTATTGGTAAGTTTGTTGTTGTTTATTTCGATGACATCCTGATATATAGCTCCTCGCATGACTCACATTTCGAGCATTTACGACTTGTATTCCTAACCCTTCGCGAGCATAAGCTTTATGCTAAACTCGCGAAGTGCGAGTTTTGTTTGGACGAAGTCCACTTTCTGGGCTTCCTTGTAGGTACTGATGGACTCAAAGTTGATCAAGCCAAGATCAAGGCGATTGCGGATTGGCCAACTCCGCAAAATGTGAGCGAGGTTCGCTCATTCCATGGTTTGGCCGGTTTCTATTGACGGTTCGTACAGAACTTCTCCACAATTGCTGCGCCACTAAACGCACTCACCAAGAAGGACATTCCATTCATATGGGGACCCGAGCAAGATAAAGCCTTCAAGACCCTTAAGGAGTGCCTTGTGTCCAGCCCGGTTCTCGCCCTACCTGACTTCGACAAGACGTTCGAGGTCCAATGCGATGCAAGTGGAGTCGGCATTGGAGCGGTGTTGTTACAAGGAGGTCGACCGATCGCTTACTTCAGTGAGAAGCTGAAGGACGCCCAACTCAATTACTGTACGTATGATCGAGAGCTGTACGCCCTAGTTCGAGCCCTCACTATTTGGGAGCACTACCTCGTCCCGAAGGAGTTCGTTGTTCACACCGACCATCTATCCCTTCACTACCTCAGAGGACAAGGTAAGTTAAATCGTCGCCATGTAGTTTGAATGGAATTCATTGAGCGATTCCCATATGTGATCAAGTATCTGAAAGGAAAGGAAAACACGGCCGCAGCTTAGATGGGGAAGAACGTGCGGCTAAAGTGAAGGAGCTACATGCTAAAGCCAAACAAAGGATGGAAAATATGAACGCCAAACTCGAGGCAAAGCGCAATGCCGGCAAACGAACCAAATCCTTCAAAGTTGGCGATTGGGTTTGGTTGCATCTTCGCAAGGCGTGATTCCCTCACCTTAGGAAGTCTAAATTGAGCCATACAGGGGCTGGACCTTTCCTTATTGTTATAAGATTAACGATAATGCTTATGTCTTAGACATTCCTAAATCTTTTGCTATATCCTCTACTACGTTCAACATTACTGATTTATCTCCCTACTTTGAAGAGGATTCAGATGAAGAGGACCTCGAGGACGTACAATCTTTGGATTCGAGGTCGAATCCACTCGAAGGGGGAGGGGATGATACGATCGCTCCGATCGCATCGCGTACTCGAAGCCAACACCAAAATCTCGTGGCAAGGATGCTCCAACATTTATGCCACGAAGAGGCTCACCCAAAGTCCAAGGACCAATGGATCTCATGTATACAAATCCAAGGACCAAAGTTAGAGGACAAGACCAGCCTCCTTGCCAGCCCAGCCCAGCCCAGCCCACGCTTGGGCCCAAGGACAGCCCAGCCCAGCAGCAGCCACGCACCAGGACAGCACGACACCAACCTCCTCACCTGCACGACCAGTTCAGCCCGCCAGCCACGTTCCACCCACCAGCCGCACGATCAGGTCAGGCCACCTGCATGCAAACGTGAACCATCCACGTTCAAGTCCAAGCGGTTAATTAAATAGCAATAGCTTGGTAATTCAAGCTATAAATAGCTGATGCCATTTTTCTTTTAAAGGGCGGCTTTTTGGATTATTGATATTTATCAAACTTTGAGCCAATTTCTAGTTAAATTACCTTGTAATTTCTTGCTCTCGTAGTTTCTTTCTTTCCCTAAATTTCTTGTAAATTTTCGGATTTAAACTAGCATTTTCAATTGTTAGTTTGAGTTCGATCTTTCAAGTATATTCAATATAGAAAGGTTGCTCGTTCTAGTTAACGAGAGGGTTTTCTCGAATTTACTTGCTCATTTTATCTTCCATCTTTCACGTCTAAAATCCCCGATTCAAGAACCATTAATCTTGAATCAAAATTCCATTCTTTTCCACGAGCCTCTCTAAAATACCTCCGCATTCCTAACATAATTTCCGCTACGCCTACTCATAAATTCATTCCAAAATACCCGGTTCCCAAAACTTCATCATAATCCTTCATTATCCGAGCCATCCCCAATCGAGACTAGTTCCTTGCAAATTCACATCGAAGGATCCTAACACATGCTCAGACCGAACCACTATACATCGTTTGCGTACTCTCTCCCTTACTCCTTTATTTATTGTTTATCATATTGTGTTGTTTGCTGTAACATCTAATTTAGTTTATATTGGCTTGTTTCCGCATAAGTTTTATTAGCCAATATTTTTCATAAATCCAATTCACCTCCCCTCTTGGGTTGCCACCTGGGTAACAATATGAATTTCATATTTTTGGGTAATAACTATATGAATCGTTTGATAAAGGGGTTCGACCAATTAAAAGGTCATCTCTATTGGTTGATCGGGTTATTTTCAAAGCATATTAAAGGGACAGTACTGAAATGAATCAGTTGAGGTAAGTCTTCAATGGGTTGAGGGTCGTCTTCCTCGATCAATTGGTCTGGTTTTCATCCATTAAAGCTCCGTGAACCTTTTAGGGGTTCTCCAAAACATAAAATTGAGGGCCAAGAGTATGATGACTTACTTCTAATATTGGAAGAATGGAAGAAAGAATTGGCTGAATTGGTTGGAATGAAAAACAGTAGTCGGTCTCCTCCTTCTTTGGTAGTCTGCGTCCTTCTCTTACTCTAATGTGTTGTTGCTCTAATATAATACTATCACTCACTCTATTCTCTCTCATAGTATGCAAATTGGAAGGTGTGAGGGATTGAAAGGGAAAAGCTTGTATTTATAGGTTGGGAGGAAAGTCAAAGGAGGAAGTAGGTGAAGCTGAGGGAGATGGAGTGTGAGAGAGAGAATCTGCAAGAATAGGTTGATGGGGGAGATCAGTGGCGGACCCAGGATTTTAACTTGGGGGTGTCGCCATAAAAATAAAAGAACGACTAAGAATAAAATTTTTATTCAATAACCAAAAAATACAAGTGATCAAAATCTAATAAACCATAATATTTTCCATAAAATTTAAGATGTCCATCAACTTAAAACCAAAAAGTACCACAACGACATATGATTTATCAAAATGGAACTCTAGGTTCTGTCAAGTCTCGAAAATCATCCAATATTGCTTCTAGATCGAATTTCAAAGAAATTTCCCTCTCAATATATATAAGTGAAGTGTTTGAGAGAAAATCATCTTCCATCTTGTTCCGAAGTCTAGTTTTGATGATCTTCATAGCTGAAAATGATCATTCTGCCGTTGTAGTAGAAACAGGAAGAGTGAGGACAAGTACAATAACTCGAAGAACTAGGTGGTAGATTGTTGATTTTCTAGTCTTCACCATCCACGCACACAAATCAAAAATAGATGACAGAGATTTAAACTCAAGAGATCGAACTACATTATACTCATAATGACGAAGTTGCATCTTCAAATGTATTTTCTCCTTATCTGTGAAGTCTTGCGAATAAAACTTGTCTACCAACTGACAAAATTTTTCTATTTCGAAAGATTGATGCTCTTTAGGATCCAAAGTCAAGTTAAGAGTAATCAATTCCATTGAGTGCTCCTTAAAACGAACATTGAGTTCCAACACCTGAGAATCAATTGCAGCATAAAAGATATCCACTTGATAGTAGTGCCCAATTAAAATCTCATCTTGATAATGACGAGCCCGACCTCCTCGTGGAACATAACGAGCACTCATATTTGGAACCTCTATTTTTCGCAAATCACAGAATGAACTCACTGTAGTAAGTAAAGAGTCAAATCCATCATCTCTCAATTTCTGTAGAAGAGCTTTAGTTGACAATACAAGATAAATAGCATTCACTATGTCTTGAGATTTAGATTGCAAAGCTTGACAAAAAACATCAGTGATCTCCATGATTTCTCTCATAAGGTGCAAGATGAATACAAATTCGAATGAGGTCAATGATTCATAAGCGACATCTGCTGCTCCCCGATCTTGCAAAGTGGTTCTACATTCAAAGATTTTGATAAGAACTTCAGATGCTGGACTAAAACATTGTTATCAAACTAGAAACAGACTTAAAATGAGAACTCCAACGAGTATCTCCTGCGCGTTGCAAAGTGTCAATTTGATTAAGTCCTGTCTCGGTATCAAGCTCATTAATTGATATCAAATATTCCATTTCAGCAATTTTAGCGGCTTTCAATTGATCATTACGCTTGCATGAACCACCAACGGCGGTGATAATAGAAGATAACTTTCCAAAGAAATGAAAAATGGGAATCACTTCTTTGGATGCTGCAACTAGCGCCAATTGCAACCGATGTGCTAAACAATGCACAAAGTATGCATATGGACAATCCCGCAAAATCAAAGCTTGTAGTCCATTCCACTCTCCCTGCATATTGCTTGCCCCATCATACCTTTGCCCTCTAATATTTTGGATATCAAGATTGTGATTGGACAAAGCAGAACATATTTCATTTTTTAGAGTCATCGTTGTAGTGTCAGAGACGTGAACAAGCCCAAAAAATCGCTCACAAACAAGGCCTTTTTTGTTCACAAATCTCAAAACTATAGACATTTGCTCCCTTTTTGCCTCATCACGAGCTTCATCAACAATGATAGAGAATTTTGAATCACCAATCTCTTCACGAATCGCTTTCTTCACTTTCATTGCAAAAACATGCAAAATTTATTTTTGAATCTTCGGAGATGTATAAGTGGCATTTTTTGGTGCTTTATCTAACACAAAATCAGCCACCTTTTCATTACACTCACCCGTGTAAGCTATCAAGTCAATAAAGTTTCCTCGATTTAGTGAATCATGACTTTTATCGTGACCTCTGGTAGCTATGCCATGAGATGCAAGATATCGGGCTGCTTTAATTGAGGTTTCAACTTGTAGGCGATTGCTTGCCATTTCTCCAGAATTGTACTTCTCAACAACTCTTCTCATATGTTGAGCTTGGTTCATCAAGTCCTCACATTTTTTCTGAGCACTTTTATGAAATGAGTTAGGATCTCTACCCACATGATTAGACAAAGCACCGTTCTTGCCAGTGGCCTTATTCCAAGTTCGAAATCCATATGGACTAAATAGATAATATGGTAGACAAAAAATTCCATTTTTAGAAGGAGAATATTCAAGCCATGAAGGATGTAACGTGAACCACGAAGCAACAAAACTACAGGATTTGCTCTGTGACTCATTTCTTGGATAGCTTGAAAGTAAAGGTTGGAATGGGTCGGCATTGATATAAAATTGTCGAACTTCATCGCGTTGATCAATATGATAATAAAAAATACTTCTACGTAATCCTAGATCACGCTCTAGAGAAGCAATGTCACTTTCATTTGATATCAATTCTTCAAGATTTGAGGGGACGATTTTCAGAAATTGGAGTATCAATGGTAGGGGTTGGCAAACTTGGAGACTCAACATTAGGTGTTGGCAATGGTGACTCATTTTCTGAATTTTTGTCATTCGTTTGTTTGAAATATGCATCGATAAAATTTCTCTTGCCCATCTACAAATTAACCAACACATATATAGTTTCAATAAAAATGAACTACTCAATAACCACATAAGAGGGAATGGTGCAGTGAACATCCCTCTGTTCAACATAAAAACGAACTACTCAATAATCACATAATATTAACTAAAAATCAATAATGAAAGGGGGAGAGTCACTGCATCCACTTGCACCCTTAGTGAATATCACAAAATAATTAACTAAAACGCTTTAGGGGTGATGCAAAGAACATCTCTCTTGCTCCCTTGACAAAAAGATACATAATATTACCTTTATCAAATGGACAAAATTCAATCCACAAGCGCTTTCTTCAATCCACTAGCGCTTTCTTCAAATTTTATATTGGATAAAAATAACTATTTACGAACAAGACAAATGATAAAGATATTAAATTATTAATTTCAATCCACTTTTTTGTTTGTGCCCCACATAGACATTCAATTTTAATTCACATTTTTGCTTGTTTGCCCCACTGCCCCACAATCCACATTGACATCTACATCTTCACCAGTTCACCGCACATGGGATTATGGGAATTGGGATATTGGGATTTGGGATGGCACAGTTGGCACTATAAGTCTATAATAATTAATATATTATATCAGTAGACAGTATATGCTTACTGCTTACAAGTTACAGGCTAGTTACAGCTTATAATATATAATACATAACCATAAACCATATCTCTGAAATTTGATGTTTCACTTTCTCAGTTCTGATTTTAGCCATTTTCAAGCTTTTCAGCCACCGACAGACCGACTCACGGTCTCAACTCTCAACTCTCAGTTCTCACGGATGTGCAATGGTCTCGGGTCTCCCATTTGGGCCAGTTTAGTCGGTAGTCACCGATGGTACAAGAGAGAGAGAGAGGGGGAAGGAGGGAGAGAGAGAGACAGAGAATACCAGTTTCTCAGAAGTCAAAAGCAATAGTTATCACCGCCGCCGGTTGCTGGAAGGAGAAAACAAAGTTGAACCCTAGGCGTTTGGCCGCTTATGATTGTGCTGACGGCCTGAGGCGTTTGGCCACTTACGGTTGTGTTGAGGGCCTGAGGCGAGAAGACTGACAGAGAAATTAGAAAAAAAGTTTAAATTGGTTTTTAAAAAAAAAAATTTAAAATTTTTTACTGAGCCACGGGGGTGTCACGTGACACCCCCCCCCCCCCCCCCCCAACATACAAGTCCGCCCCTGACCTCATCCTTGCCACCTTTAATCCTTATAAAAGCCATGGAAGCTTATCAATCAGACCATTTATGTCTGTTTTGCCCCTCGCGCGCGAGAGAGAGAGAGAGAGAGAAAAGGAGAAGGAGAAGGAGAACAAGGAGAGGAAGACATAGAGCTAGTTTTATATTAAATTTCAAGCGTGGGCCAAACCAAGCCGGTGGGCTTAATGGCGATGTTTTTTTTCTAACAAAAACAATTAGAGCTAGTTCTGAGGTTATATTAAGATTAAGAAATAGTGTGTTATATAATTAGTGACTGAATAAGTGCCTAGTTGATTAAAAAAAATTGAGGGCCTAGTTGATAAAAAAAATGAGTGCCTTAATGATTGAAATGACAATCTACCCCGATGTGTCGACCCACTCCAATCCCGTCCCAACAGGGATGGTTCCATGACGTATTTTTAAGTTTGGGTTCATTTTAGGATTTTAAGTATAGGTAGTTGAGTCGTACAAACTATTACAGATTCAATAGATGACACAGTTATTTATATGTGTTGGTTGATACAATCTGATACCGATCAATATATATGGTTATATTATTGATACCTTATACAGTGGCAGACCCACGAAATAAATTTAAGAGGGCACTGGATAGGATCTCCACTCTTCACTCCTTACTCTCCTTATTATGTACTAGCGTATTACCCGTGCCTACGGCACGACGCAGCGGAACTAAATCAGAAAAGTTAAATCTATGTTATGCATAATATTGCACTGACAGAATCCACATTCAACCATAAGATAAAAGCACTTAACTAATAGTGTTAAAATCCATATAAAAATGTAACCAAATAAACGTCATCATCAATGTCTATCTTGATTATCCATCTTCAAAAAAAATTTGTCTTCTTCACTGGTTGTCTATCTTGAAATCTTCACTTCATCACCCTTCGAAAAGTATTTGTATCAATATATATGTACTTCGTCCAAATAGCAGAATTGTGAACATGAACAACAACCTTAAAATTCATAAAAAAAAATGAATGAGTAAAGTCCACTATTTTAAAAAAAAATATAAAGTGATTAATACTACCTTGTTGTGATACCCCCATCGAAGTAGCCTAGTGGTATTCACCATATTACTCTCAATGACTTTTTCATCCCAATTGTGCAACAGATCAATTTTTCATAATAAAAAAACTAATTAATGAGTATATATGAATTTACACGTATGTGAAATAATGTACCTTTCACTATAACAAAACCTCAGGGTACGAAAATTAAACATGCATCGCAAATTTATCAAAATATTCAACATTGCAAAGGCACGTGATTGCATCGTGAAAATTGCTGTTTTATTAAAATATTCAACAGAATTAGAAAAGCATGGGCAAACGCACGCTAGAGAATTGCCCGTGCCTGAAGGCACTTGATCGAAATTGAAAAATCTTGCAAGGTTCCTGCCGTGTTTCTTGCATTTTCTCCTAAAAACATGTTAAAATCTAATGGACACGTCACGTGATGTGTACCGTACGTCATAAATGAATAGATGACATCATGTATTGAAGATTGTCACGCAAACTTCAAATTTTAGGGGCGCAAATAAAAAGACGAATAGATTGGTGTTTCATAACTCCCCTAAAGCACATAAAATCCTAATTGAACTTTTAAATTTTTTGACTTTTGTTGTTTGAAGTATATACTGGGCATAAGCACATGATAAACAATAAAATAATGTCATGAACCGAAAGTTTTAAACTTGAGTTTCAACTAAAATTAAAATTGATAAACCTATTACAGACCTTATTCCACAATCTTATATACACAAAATTAATTATCAAACACTAACTATGTCTTATACGAAAAATACTAATTATAAAAAAATCACCAACCGAATTAAACTTTGCAATAATAAGATACAATAAAATGAGACAAAAATTCTTCACCATAAAACATGAAGCAAGTATTCGAAAAACTATAAAAATAAAAAATAAAAATTTCACTCTGAAGCAAAGATTTTCTTTTTCAGAAACCACTTATTCAAATCAGGAACAGTGCAACTGCAGGTTAGAGTTAAAATTGCAAAACTAAACTATGAAAAGCATTAGGTATAAAAATACAAATCAACAAATAGAATAACGATTAAACTTTGGTGTAAAGTTCCAATCCTCATATCTTACGGTACCTTAATATTAAAAAGAAATGTAAAAAGTAAAAAAAGTATCGGAATAAATACTAAGAAGGATGTGAGTGTGACACGTTCACCAAGAATGAATGGTTCGAGAAGGAATGTGGTTGGAAACACCTAAAGTGGCATGTTTACTAAAAATACAAATCCATCAAAGTTGATCATGATGTCCATGATGTCCTAAGTCTGTTTACAATAAATATCACATGAAAGAAATAAAAATCCATCAGGGTCAGCCATGTTGCCCATGATGATCGTTCACTAAAAATACAAAAATACAAAAAAAAAAATTCTTACAATTCACCTATTGCAAAACTGTCAAGTTATTAACAAGAAAAGAAGCCACAACTGCAAAAAAAAAAAAAAAAAAAAGAAAGATAGGAGCTAGTCTGCAAGTATTAGCCATGAACAATAAATACCTTTGCCCTTATTAGAAGATCCACCCCAGCAAACAAAATTTGCATCAAGAAACTGAACCAAAGAATGACTCACCCATTATGGTAAAAGTAATAAGGCGTGGGAATAGCCACTGCAAGAAAGAAATGTAAGAAATTTGTACCAGGAAATATGAATATACAATATAAGCTAATTGAAATGCTGGAAAACAAAAAAAATATTTTATGTTAAAAGCTAATTGAAATCAATAGACCCGAGATAAACAAGTTAGCATATTACCTCGGCAAGGCATCACGGATTCCGCTTCTATCTCAAGACTGCTTCTACCTCAAGCTAATTCAGCTATCCCTCTAATCAGAATAGGATGTAAGCTTTTCTCTTTATTCTCGGAAAAATATTCCTATTCTACATTTAAAACGGAATGGAAAGATGCTCTAAGCTTACGGTCTTGATCATTGTTTTTTTTTTTTTGAGTTCTTAACCAATAGGTTTTTCTTTGTGGTATACTTCACGACTATTACAGAAAGAATGTTTAGGGTTATTTGTTTCTCTTTCAAAATTAAAAACCACTTCAAATAATCAAGGGGAAAAAATAAATTACCTTCAATCTGATTGAAGTTTTTTAAAAGACGTTGAATGAAATTACCTATGAAAATGTATTCAAAGATAAGATAAAATTTCTTAGACAATACTGAAAACGTAAAAACATTAAAACGTAGATAACATAGGTGAGATTCACGTACCAAATTGTGGAGATAGGCATGTGTGCACTGGCAATAAGGAAAATCGTTTATTGAAGTGACCAATACCATTTTAACTTGCTGTTTCTCTCAATGAAAGTGAGTGGAGATGATAGTAGCAATGGGTTTCGTTCATGAAGAAGTAGTGGTGATTTTGCAGTAAGAAAGAATTGGACCACCCTCCCTTGCAAGCCATATTTTTAACGAAAAATTTGTATACAATGAGGCAATTAAAGATTCAGAACTAATTTTTTTGTCACTTCTATTTGCTCATTATTTTTTCCTTTGATCTAGCATGGGTATTAAGCAAATATTGGTATTTAGTAAATATGTTTTTCGAAAGTTGGACCCGTATTTAGAAAATTGAATCACTGATATTTATGTTTTTCGAAACGTAAAATCTGTACATTTATTTAGAAAGTTGCTCATTACACACTTTATGTTCCTAATTAAAATTGAATTCCTCATTCCTAATTCCTAATTATTAGAATATGGGCCTGATTATTGGAAAACTAAATCTGTATAATTATTACCAAATTGAATATGTCTCTGTACAATTATGATTGGAAACCCTTTGGTCAGCAAATGGAAACCCGTGATTGGAAACCCCAAAACTACATAGGTGCCTGATATCAATATGTTTTACAAGTTATGGAATAGATACCAAAGGCACGTGATTGCTGTTTTAAGTTCCTCCGCCCCCCAAGATTGTGATTGCTGTTTTGCAATCTCTTTATTTTGAGTTCCTCGGAAATTTCCATTGGTGCCATCATTGCTATGCTTTTTTAAAATGAAGTCTTTCCAACTTCTCCTCGGTAGTTAAAAACGTGATGCTATCGAGAAAGACATGTGATACAACTAATGCTTTTTTATTTGTTTTTTCCAAAAGAAGTCTTTCCAAATTCTATTCATCATTATAGGCAATAGTAGTTAAAACGATCTCAGCCGTTCTTGTGAAAATATGTTTGGAGGGCCCCACACCGTCCTCCCTTGTAATATAGATTATTGATTTGTTAATTAACCTATATATTATGCAGTGGTGGATTTGGTTCTCCAAATATGAAGTACAAAAAATGAGTATCCATTTGAAGACCCAAATGGAGTTATCATAATAGAGTTTTGGTTCTTCAAAATAAAGACATGGAGATGGATTAAATACACTCTTACATAAACAAGTTACGAATCAAGTAACACTCCTAACTAAAGCTATATTATTTTGCAATACTTAATTGATTGCAAATTACACCTACAACTGCATTTCGTCACTACGTCTACTAACCATATTGTTGCTTATATCGATTAAAACCAAACAGGTCTTAATCGATATAAGCACCACTACCGCCACATAATAACTTGGTTTGCTATAATGTCGTAAAAAGAGTGTTTAGAACACTGGTGAAACCGATGACAGACAATTCACCACGTTCAGAATGTCCTTCCAGTAATTCTTGTTCTCTTCAAAATCGCCGCAGCATATTCTGGCAACACCACCATCGGAGGAGTTTCCTCCGGTGATGGATGGGCATGGTTGATTGCAATTGTCAAGCAGCATAATATCTCCAAGCCTTGTTGCTTCCATAAAATTTGGAAGCCTTATGTTTTGATTTCCTATAGCCAAAGATCCATCATCCATTGAATATGCCAAACCCTGAAGCTGCATCTCAATCTACATTCTTTCTTTGAGATCATCTGGAAAATTATCTGCTATTCGGATTCTGCTTCACCTACTTTTGGAAATGGTCCAAATGTGAGGAATTCGAGACTTTTACTGGCTGCGAAGGTAGTGCCCGAAAAGGCATTATGCTTTGGTGATTCAAGCCACGATCCTTGCCAAGCTGTTAGTACGTCCAAACATGGTGGTCGAAGTGGCACAGTTGGGATTATGGGAATTGGGATATTGGGATTTGGGATGGCACAGTTGGCACTATAAGTCTATAATAATTAATATATTATATCAGTAGACAGTATATGCTTACTGCTTACAAGTTACAGGCTAGTTACAACTTATAATATATAATATATAACCATAAACCATATCTCTGAAATTTGATGTTTCACTTTCTCAATTCTGATTTTAGCCATTTTCAAGCTTTTCAGCCACCGACAGACCGACTCACGGTCTCAACTCTCAACTCTCAGTTCTCACGGATGTGCGATGGTCTCGGATCTCCCATTTGGGCTAGTTTAGTCGGTAGTCACCGATGGTACAAGAGAGAGAGAGAAGAGAGAGAGGGGGAAGGAGGGAGAGAGAGAGATAGAGAGAGAATACCAGTTTCTCAGAAGTCAGAAGCAATAGTTATCGCCGCCGCCAGTTGCTAGAAGGAGAAAACAAAGTTGAACCCTAGGCATTTAGCCGCTTACGGTTGTGATGAGGGCTTGAGGCGAGAAGACTGACAGAGAAATTAGAAAACAAGTTTAAATTGGTTTTTTTAATTTTTTTTTTTTAATTTTTTACTGAACCACGGGGGTGTCACGTGACACCCCCCCCCCCTGCGATACAAGTCCGCCCCTGGGGGAGATGGGGTGTCACAGAGGGAGAGGGTGGAGGCAGGTTGTTGATGGAGTGAACAGCGGTTTTGAGGGAAGAAACTGTGGGAGGAAGAAAGTGGTCTGCCTTGGTTAACTGGTGAAACGGGAAGAAGATACACATGCCTGCACATGTATATATAGATATAAAGTATGTATGACATGTATATGTGTGTATATATATTATTCAAGAAAAAATGTGAACCTTTCCTCAAGAGTTTTATTTTTACTTGTTGGCATCAAAAAGATTCAATTGGGTTCACAAATTCCTTTTTCTTTTCTTTCTCCAAAACCAATCAGATCATTTTGTAAGATACACGCGCGCGTGCACATGTATATATAGATCTGAAGTATGTATGACATGTATATGTGTGTATATATGTATTATTCAAGAAAAAAGGTGGACCTTTCCTCCAGAGTTTTATTTTTACTTGTCGTTGGCATCGAAAAGATTCAATTAGGTTCACAAAATTCTTTTTTCTTTTCTTTTTCCAAAACCAATCAGATCGTTTTGTAATTGAGCTACTAAACACGCATGCATAATAAGATAAAAATATAAGACACGGAGGACCTATACAATAGTAGGGTGTCTAGTGTGTCAAAACAAGATCATTTTAGTGTGTTTTCAAATGCCAAAAAGATTGCATTTGAATACCTGTGTATCAATACTCAACTTGCTGCTATACATTTTTTATTTTTAAAGAGTACAAGTAGTTTTAAATAATTACTTTGATATGGCATAACAACGCACTTTTATATCATACAAGAAGCAATTTCAGTAGAAATAAGAGAGAAGTGAGAAACCCACTTGAAATCCAAATTCTAGATCAACTACATAAATCAAACCCTCCTTCCATTGTGTCCTTCACGAATCACAGAGTTTGGGAGAAGAAAAGCTCTAATACACACACACACACACAAAGAGAGAGAGAGAGAGAGAGAGAGAGAGAGAGAGAGAGAGAGAGAGAGAGAGAGAGGAAATAACCACTTTCCAAGTTCTTGCTCAAATCCATTCAATCAACTCAAAATCAAGTTCTAATCTTCGATCTCACGGTAAATGATCCTCTCCTAAACTTTAGTTTGTGTTTTGGATCAAAGTCATAAGCTTCACGAAACGTTAATGGTGGAAAACTTTGAAAAACATTTGGGGGAAGACGATACACCCTAACTGATGACTCTTATATCTTGACTGGTCACCTTTACAATACGTTGTGTTTTTATCTTAGCCCTAATTGGTCACCCTTATATCCTGACTAGTCACCTTTATAAGTTGTTGTGTTTTTATCTCAATCCTGATTGGTCACCCCTATATTCTGGCTAGTCATCTTTACAATCTGTTCAATCCTAACTGGTTACCCTTACCTTACCAATCCCCCCATACTAGTTACCTTTATCCTAAAAGTCACCACTATTCCTTACTCGTACCAATCACGATTTCATACCAACTTATTTATATCTTTTAATATAACCCATAATCGATCACAAGAAAACATTGATCCATATTCTTTACTGGCCCAAAGCATGAAATTTGAACCTATCAACCTAGAAACCCTAACCATTACAATGGACTTAAGTCATGATTCGACCACCTTCTACGCGTCTATTTAGACACTTTTATGCAATTTATGACATCCTTTGATAATTGGTGGTTAATGAGGATCTAATTAAAACATTTTGTCATGTTAAAATACATGGACTAGTAAACGACAAATTGAGATTAAACACTCGAGGCATCATACATGACATTCATGTTTGTATACATACTTGCACATTCATATTTCCATTACAACCTTACTATTCAATTATGATGAAACATCTGGAAATTATGAGTATACCTGACTTGGAATTAGAATCTCATAAATTCACTAGATCGTGATGCATGAGAACATATTTCTAAGAATTTGACTACCGTAGTAATCACCTTGATCTTTTGACGTGTAGTGCGTGAAATGTTCATGCTGTCAATGCCCTAGTTGTTGTGACGATGACTTCTGACATGCCCTTATCAATAACATATGCATGTTCAGAATATGTTTTATGATGCATTTGATGAATTATAACATTACAATTTTCATGTAGAAGGGGCAACGCTTGTGATGACCCCAAAGGCAACGGTTGTGTCGGCCTTGAATTTGAGATATTTTACAGATAACGCTTGTGATGGCCCAAGTTTGAGAATTATTGGTGTGGAAATTATCACGTATTTATGTTTTCAGTACCCCAGTTATGAGAGACAATGAGTTCTGACATACTTGATGGATATTAACGTGGGACTTATCACATGCTTATGATGTCGGTGCACCAATTGTGAGAGACAACGAGCTCTAATATGCTATTGAAAAATGTGATCAAATCATAAATTACTCTTGAACTCTTGATATTGTCCCAGCTATTAATTTTAGTTACATGTATTTCAACACTTGTTTGTTGCTTCTGTTATTCATTACACACTTATATCATGTACATTTTGATTTGTTATATAAATTGGGATGTACATGTAGGATTATCTACTGGGCCTCATCGGTCACGGTGCAATTTCTCTACACTTAGCATTTCACGCCAAGTACCAAAGATGGACAAGAGGAACCCGAGCTTATCGTCATCACCAGCATCAATCTGGAACAATATTCGATAGCACCATGGTTTACGTAGACTATGTTTTAGTGCTTTATAATCCAATTTTAGAATGTACTTCCTATAATTCTGTATTTTTGTAATTCAAACTCAATCGTGTTTTGCTAAATTATGAAATAAAAATTCGGTTGTATTTTAATCAATCTCTTTTAATTAACATTTCTGATAATTGGGGCTGTCACGACCTTAACCCATGCTACCCTTCATCAACACCTACCAACGATGCCTAACCGAGCTTTTTGCTTAAGGGAGTTGGTTATAGAATTGACATCTGGAAGCTTGGATCCCCAACTTCGTCAATCTGGTTCGATCAACGACCTTGACAGTTGCAGGTGTTGTTGCAAAGGCATAGAATAAAAGAATTTTTGGTGATGTTCGCTAGACCTATTCCCCGAGTCCATCGCAACAAATATTGGGTGATAACAAAATCACCCAAGGCCAACACTAAAAATATGCAAACCATAAATGTATACAAGGAGGATCAAACGTAGCGGAACATTAAATAGTAAATTAATATCCTTGTGATTAACATCAACAAAATAAAATTTCACTCAGATAATATAAAATCACTCAGAGTTGCTATTATTGTCTTTACATGTTCACACAACTTTAATTGCAAAAGTTTACAGTAACAACAAAGTCTATACATAGCTTTAACTTCCAAAATGATAAAAATAAAGTACTTCCAATCATACACTACAAGACTACTTCCATTCACATACTATAGAACACGACACAACAGGTGTCCACAAGTTAGCTTCCGAATGCTTCTTCAATCTTATTTCAATTCTCATCACCTTGAACATATATAAATATGCCCCATAAGTTTTCGCTCATATAAATGAATAATACCAAGGTTATATGTTTTAACAAAGATACAAAAGTTCTTAAAAGTATAACAAGATAACGTATTCAAAAGGCATAGTTTTTCACATTTTTCATATCATTTATGATGCACATCATTCTTACTTGTCATATTTCATACCCTAGCAATCCTTGGGCAAATAAGCTAGACGTCATAGATTATTCCGTATTTATAGCATGCACGTGGCTAGCGTTCCCAAAAGAACGAGGTAGAGTCATGACACTACTAATTTTCACAACACTTTACACATCTATTTTGTATACATGTTCATATTCAATAGTTTAAACACAAATCACATTCTTCGCATCGTTATAAGATAAGTGAAAAAATGCATAGGACCAAGGTATTAAATATTCCCCTTGACTTCAAACTTTTACACAAGTTTCCGATACAAAATAAACATTATAAACACAAATTAGACATATTTCAAGTCATTCTAACTTTTCACGCATCTAAAAATCTATAAGCAAGAATCTAGAGTCCAAATTTTAAAATTAGTTTCAAGTCTAATAACTCTAAAGTATTCAAATATGCAATTACAAGTATTGGTATCAAAGTCAATAGAAGATATACTCCAAAAGATTCACAATAATAGATAAAACGAAGTTCATACAACATCTTTGTGTCCATTCAAATTCAAAACTATTTCTGCTCAAATAAAAATAAGGTTCAAACTCTACATATTTTTGAAGTTCAATATATCTAGTTTTAAATAAAATAAATGGTGTGCAATTCCGACAATCGTGCAGTAAGCACTCTTACGAATTTGATAGCAGTTGAGTTTGTGAATTTTGTAGAATTGTGTGTTTCGAATTAGACTCCGAAATATTTACGCAATATAGAAGAATATAAAACAAATCTCTGTAGAAATTTCATAATCTTTCGAGTTTAGAAATAGCTCCAACTAAATTAATCAAAATCGAGCTATGGTTAGGTTTTTAAATTTTGCAGATTGCCAAACTTCTTAATTCATGCTCAATGTCCAAGAATCCATCAAGGTCTCATCTTAAACTCTCAAAACTCCATAGAAGAATAGGTTCTATGATTTCTAAACTCTAAACCCTACCAATAAACATGAAACCAAACTTAAAGAAGATGAAATCAAACATAAAGGAATATAATATACTCACCACCAAGGGCTTGAATCTCAACTCAAGCAAACTTTTCCCTCAATCTTAATTACTTCTACGATGTTGATCTTAGGTTTCTCTATTTTTCTCCTTCTCTTTGTACGTTTGCTCTTGTTTCTATCATTTACAGAGAAACGATGGAATAAACAGTGAAATAACGTAGAAAGAGTTAAGATTATAATCTTATGAGGCAGAGTGCATAGGCTAGAGTGTACCATCATATATTGTAACCATATAGTTTCACTTATTAAGCTTAACCAAAAAAATCATAAACTCATCTACTAATACATGTAATTAACCAAAATTGTGTTAGTCAACTTAATTCTCTAAACTTTATTAAATTGAATAACATTACCTCACATAATAAATGAAATATGGCACCACATATAACATATACACATGTATCTTAATTAAAAATAATTAAATTCAATTTCAACTAACATACTCATGAAATACTACTTAAATTACTTTACAAAAATTGATTAGGGACCCAGAGTGTTACATGGCATTATATTAGCACATAAGTTTATGGAACGCGACATGATGGCCAGTGGGACTTAACCCAAATAATGAGCATGCCGGACTCTTAACCCTCATATCTCATTTCCGGCCTTGAATCCGAAAATAATAAATATGGGGACTTTAGCTCACAAAATTTATCTTGGGACTCGAACTCAAAAAAGTAATGGATATGGGGACTCTAATCCACAAAGTCCATCAGAACTCTAATTCGAAAACATAATGGATATAGAAAATCTAAGCCTTAAAATCCATCTCAGGATTCTAATTTGAAAAAGAATGAATCTCAGGAATCTAACACATAAAATTCATCCTGGAACTCTAACTCGGAAAAGAATGAATTTGGGGACACTAATCCATAGAATTTATTTTGGGGACACTAACTTAGAAAAAAAAAGAATCTGGGAACTCTAACCCACAAAATTCATCTCGAGACTTTAACCCGAAAAAAAATGAATCTATGAACTCTAACCCACAGAAATTATCTCGGAACTCTAACTCAAAAAACTTTAGGTAGCACGACGGCTTTCGACATCTTTTATCATTTTACTTAGGTTTTCAATAGTCAAACTTAGCAACAACATAACTAGAAATCCTACAACATCAACATCGTTATACAAGATTTATAATTACCATTATTAAGAATTAGACACCAAAACATGGTCCCATGTGCAATCCTTCTCGGAGGATGTCTCTCAGGGATCCGTGGACATAACATAATGAGAGTGTATACTTTTGCATTGTGAAATTATGCATAACAGGGATGTTATAACAGTTTGGGAGAATTAGAATCCTTTGCACAATTCGCTTCTGATATCGATAAAGGGACTCAGACTCAATTGGCAAGAGGTCGACGATTACGTGTCAATTTGTCGTAACAGAAAATCAACTCGTATTAACCAATCAAATTTGTTGTAATTAGCAATGTTTTGGATTTTAGTAGGTCGCTCAAGCGAGCCTATGTTTTAAATCTACTATTAAAAATTTCATTTTTCGGATATTGTCAAACCACTGGAAATTTACCAAACCGCTAGAGCGAGCTATCGTACGTACTAGTTTCTGAAGCAAAATGAAACCTGCAAAATTAACTCGAAAAATAATTTTGTTCCTGTGATCCATATCCTAAAACATGCAATAAATGATGAAATTAAAGGCCTAAGGAAGTTAATGATTCATACCTCTGATAGAAGAAAAACGTGAAGGAACGAAGTGTGAATTCACCAAAAATTTGACAGAACCTGGCTCATTACTATCATGAACCTTGAAAAACCTCACAAAATCTCTAAAAATTCTAATAATATGATTTGTGAACGAGAAATAGAATTCCACCTTCGTTTCTATAGCCAAAAGTCCTCATAATTCCTTAATAAATGTCATAAACTCGCTGATGGAAAATTATTTTCCTCAATAATTCTGTCATAAATTCTAATCTAATTATTCGTAATATGATTAGGAAGAGGTCCATCGAGCGATCTCAACTCATTTGAGCGAGCTATATATAAAATTTTCAAGTCCGAATTTTGGTAATCTAAAACAGAAATATCAAATGCAAATGTTTTATGGTTAAAATTATTTAAAATTTTAGAATTATTACAATGTGACTATTATGAGCACCACGTAATACTTTCAGCATTCCTCTATGTTTAGGTAGGCGTTGCTTGGATTTTTCTTGCACTTCCTGTATCCTTAGTTTAGGCAGCCTCGTAGACCCTTGTTGCCCTACACGCACAATTCAGATGGATTTGGACCAAAATTATCAATCCCGTTCCGTATCGGCCGGTACACCTCGTAACGGTACCGGACTATTCCGGCCATTGTTTTGGCCGGTATCGTACCATACTGATCTGTATTTTAAAAAATAAAAATTTCAATTAATGTTCTTTTTTGATAATTAGACATAAATTGAGACTAAAAATATTTTTTTTTTTATGTTTGATGATTTATTTTTAAATTATGATGCTTTAATTTTTATATTTAGTATGATTTTTTGTTAAAAAATATTTTTTGAAATATATATATTAATTTTAGCGATAAATCTAAAATGGTATGCCGTTACACACCAATACCGGTATACATTGTACTAATAATAAATTCGGTAACTCGCGCGGTACGATATTGATAACTTTCATTTAGACTATAATTCTTTTCCCGTGAAATGTATACTCAAATCGAGTACCACCCTCTGTGACAAAAAGCGCCCAGAACCACTGTTGGTGGGCAATCGCTAGCAAAATTTTAAAAAATTTAGCAACAAGTTCGTGAAAATTAAAATTTTTTTCCATACAAGGCATTTAGGACATGCAAAAATTTATTATGGTCAAATAGATAAAATTCTTGATCAAAAGTGAATGCGTGAGGCGATAAAGATTTTTTTTCATTGTATTTGCCTTTAAATTGTTTCAAACTCCATTCTATAATAGTTAAAAGTAGACTATATGCATAAACCGGAAAACCGGACCAAAACGATAAAGCAAACCGAACCTATAGTTTGGTCTGATTTTTCAATCAAATCGGTTTAGTTCGGTTCGATTTTTAAAAAATCTCAGTTCAACTTTCACCCCCTATTGGTTTTACGTAAACCCAAAAAATTAAAATATCTGTTATTTTCCTTATTGATTTTTCGTTCTTCACCTCATTTCCCCATAATTTTGGTGAACTCTTGCATTTAATTTTTTTCATAATTTTTGGTTAACAATCGAATCAATGGGCCAAGTCTAATGGGCCGAAAACCACGAAAATTGGCGATTAACCTATAGTTTTTATAAAACAAAATCGAATTTGGACCGAGTCGAATCTTGGTTGCAATGCGCGTACAGTGTTTTTTTTTATAAAAATTAAATTAAATTCGGACTTGGCCTATTAGACTGGATCTTTTAATTTTTTATAATTTTTTGGAATCTAGGTTTGGGCCCACCCAAATTAGAAAACTAGACCAAATCAAACCAAAACTGAGTAAACCAGACCGGCTCAAATTGAAAATTCTAAGCTCGATTTCGGTTTATAAAATCTCAAACCAAAATTAACAGTTTGCTTTTCGACAAAACAGACCAAATCGAACCGATTATAACCCTAGTTAAGAGTCAATTTTTCTCTTTAAAAAAGTTGGCTTTTACTCGTTATAAGCTCCATTTGGCCTCTCTACATTATTCGAATTACTTTTTTGTCTCTATCCGAAATATTTTATTTGTTATTTTGGCCTCAATATTTTGTGTATTATTAGTCCGTTTTGATTAAAAGAATCTAATAAGTATAAAATTATGTCCAAAAGTTTTAAAAAATATCACTAAAGATGACGAATAAATTCAAAAAATTCCGTTTTTAGATTATTTTTGTCTTTTCTGAACTTTTCTTAATTTGGTCCATTATTTATAATTTTTCTAAAAACTCTCGTCGAGATGAACCATTAATCCATAAAAAAATTAATGAAAAATAAAAAATTACAAAAGAAATTCATATAAAAACAAAAAAAATAATCCAATAATCTACTCTTGTGTCTTTTCATTACTTTTGACAAACTACCCCAGTTGTACCGATTCATTTTTCAACTAATCACATCACGATCGTTAGATTTCTTGCACCTTTACCTAAAACTTGAGATCACAAAGTTTTCCCAAAGAATATCAATACAAATGGTGATGTAACAAGAAATTGTTTGGTGACCAGCTGGGGCGAAGCTGTGTCTGGCTCAGTTTGCAATAATAAAGAGATTGGCATATTCAAAGATTTAAGACAGAGAGATTTCTTTTCAGGTTTAGGTTTCAAAAGTCCATAGGAAATAAATAAAGAGTAAAGAAGAGAAATTGCAAATTTATATATGGGAAAGGCTACATATACACTAACAATTTTTTAAATTAATATTAGACGAACATCTAAACTCTTCATTTCTGATTAAATTTTAATGATCCGAACCGTTCAATGTGTTTAAAACATGTTTTTTAAGGGTACCCGCGAAAAATCAACTCAAAATATTGGCAGAAAATAGCTTGATCCAAGTAGTAAATCATAAAATATATATAGGGTCGGCTCCATAGACCAACACTTTTTTAGACCAATATTAGAGTAACATCTAAAGTCTTTATTACTGATCAAATTTTAATGATCCGAATCGTTTAATGTGTTTAAAACATGTTTTTAAGGGTATCCGTAATAAATCAACTCAAAACATTACCAGAAAAGACCTTGATCCAAGTGCCAAACAAATTCCCACAACATTATTTTTCTGTTTTAAATTCTTATAGAGTTAATTCATACAAGATTTATACTGAAATTTAATTAAGAACTCTCTTCCGAAACAAAACGAAACGTGAACTTAATTCTCAAACACTAATTGAGGTATGAGTAATTTATCTGAACATTTTCAATTATAACCAAAAAAAAAAAAAGCTTTAGAGTTCAGCAAGATGCCCTCAAGACACCCCTCAAAAGTCAAAACTGAAAAGAAATGCAAGTGGTGTGTAGGCAAGCTCTGAATATAGTAAATTGGGAATGGGCATGGGCATGCATTGCTCCAACAAAATTGAATCGCTGTCCATAAAAGAATGTGAAAGCCTCATGAGTTATGCAACCGAAAGCAAAATCAACAAATTCAAAGATATCCTTAAACGCGGCGGAAAACACGGAAAAGCCTACATTTAATTGAAGAAATTTAAACACCCCCGAATCAATCCACGCATCAGCTTCTAATCGTTTCATGTCTGACCGAACTGTGTTTTCTCGACTTTCATGCTTCCGTCCTAACAATTTTAAGCAATCTTCAATTTTCAAATGTAAATTAAATTAGGTTCTAATCTATACTATTATGTATTGCAGGAGATGTTTTTGTAAAAAATGTCCTTAGCTTGCCAAGTGGCATCACTTAGAACAACCTAAATTAATATTGATCAATTGAACTCCGAACTCTAAATCTCCTCCACTTAGACTTTTTAAGTTATCTTGACTTATGAGGAAACTCAATCCAAGTTGAGTAATTAGATTTGAGTCCTCGTAACGTGACTATTGACCAAATTTTTTAAATCAAGATTAACTTTTAGGTCCCTACGAACTGTTTATATATATTGTTGATAGATTTTATATTTTTAAAACACATTCCTGATAATTCGCAAGGTATGTATGTGGATTTATAAATTTCAAATTCAATATTAAGATCACTTATCAGAAGGTCAACAATAAAAAAAATCACATGATTTACATAATTTTCAAAAGGATATTGATGTAGAACCTACTTTTATTGCATTAGTTATTGCTGTTGAACCTATTTTTTCATTTACCTTATGCAAAATAAACTTTGAATATAAGTATATCCGGTTATTTTTTAAATGTAAAATATAGTATATAAAATTGAAAAAATATCAAAATCAATTCTTACGTTAAATTATTTTTTGGGATTTATCATGCAATTGAATTATGTATTCTATGGAATGTATGTCAGTTTCATCATCAAATTTTTATAATTAAATATATAGAATGTCAAATAATAGTTTCACTATTGAATTTCAATAATTCACATAATATCCGAACTATTTACCTTTTTTTGCTGTGTCATTTAGGTTTGGCAATTCACTTGTGCATGCTTGGTTTGCTACATATGAAACACAAAAAAGTGAATGATTACACGGATTTGTTTCTATTCCACGTAAGGTTTAAAAAAAAGTTTAGTGAGAAATAAAAAATAAAGAAAGGTAAAATTAATGCTTATTCCCCATTGATTGAGTCTATTTTAAGCAAAATCCTAAAAATTATCATTAAGCTAAACAAACTATGAATTAAGAAAATAACAAATGGACTTGTGGAATGAGGGGATGAAACTTACAATGGGAGTGTCTTTGATTCTAAGATGAGGCAAAGGCTCATTGGCGCTTATATATACCGAAGCCAGCGGAGTGTCCAAAACACCAAACAAAAGATTCAAATGATCATATCGCTGATAGGAATTCAAAGCCATTGAGAGAGCCCTAGAGATTTGCCCCTTCATCCACTGCCCTAACCCGACTTGCATGCTTTGAATCCCAACTTCACAACACACATCAAGAACCAAGCAATTCATTTGTGAGTTTCAATAATTCACATAATATCCAAGTGATTTACTTTGGTTTTGCTATTTAGATGAGGGGGGAGGCTCAAGGGACCAACACTTTTTTAGACCAATATTAGACCAACGCCTAAACTCTTCATTCCCGATTAAATTTTGATAATCTGAACCGTTCAACGTGTTTAAAACATGTTTTTAAGGGTACCCGCGAGAAATCAGCTCAAAATATTACCGGAAAGAGCTTGATCCAAACAGTGGTTCAAAATGCTGACAGGAACTGTTTTATGAACCAATGTTTGGATCAAGCCCTTTCTGATATTATTTTGAGTTGATTTCTCGTGGGTACCCTTAAAAACATATTTTAAACAAATTGAACGGTTCGGATCATTAAAATTTAATCGGGAACGAAGAGTTTGAACGTTGGTCTAATATTGGTCTAAAAAAGTGTTGGTTCATATAGCCTTTCCCTTAGATGAGAGAATATTTATTTTCAATGGTGCTCGATGTATTAGGCTTGACAAATAGAGGGGGCATGGAATTAGACATAGAGGTGAAGAAATAGAATTGGACATAAAATTAAAATAACATTTAGTTATTTGAATTCTACTAATTTTAAGTGTCAATTAATAATATTCATAATTACCTATTTGGATTTTTTTGCTTACATTATCTATAATTAGTTAGTTAGTTGAGTTATTTATAATTATCCCTTTTCATTTGAAATACTGATTCAAAACTATAATTATCCCATTAGATTTATCCAGCCAATAAATATTAATTTATTAATTAGTTTTTTATCCAATCAAAGCTACCACTTGCGTGCTCAGACTCTCACGAAAATCACCCTGCAATACTATATAGTATAGATATTGCAGGACGATTTTTCGTAAAAGCCGCTCTTAAAGTGCCAAGTGGCAAGATTTGGTTGGATAAAAGTTAAATTAATATATATTCTAATTATATCAGTGTAGACATTAACTAAATAAATCTAAAGGGATAAATACAAATTTGAATTGGTATTTTAAATTTGTAGGACTACATGGCCACTAAATTAATAAGTTTTTAATTTAAATATATTAGTCTAAATATTAATTATTTGAATCGGTGTTTAAAATGTATAGGAGTAATCAATTCGTGAGAATGTTTTTTGCTAGAGATAATCATAAATATAACTACACTTTAAATTAATGAATTCAAATTAATAACCAAATTGGTAGAATATTTATCAACACTTTAACTACTATTTCAATTATTATCTCCACTTGGTTACTGCATTCCTATCTTCAACCCAAATTATATCAAGAATCATTGCAAATCAATGCTTAATTCTCATCTACTAGAAGAAAGAGTTATATACTTCTAATTTGGTTCCATCTATTTGTTAAGCTACCGTATGATGAACAACCTAAGAAGGTAAATTAATATCTCTTTCTTATAACTCTTAAAAAAGAAAATGCATTTTGATCATCACAATCAATTTAGGTTGACATTTTACATATTTTTGTTTACTTGGACTTTTGTCTATATGTTTTTTTCTTTTCAATTAAATTGCATTTGAGGTTTTACTACAACTATTGGCACGAAGTTAGTGATCTTCTTCCTAAGGCACGTACTTGATTTCTCGCAAATGCCATTCATGATTCTAACAATATATGGTGATTGGTATATGTCATTGGCAATCAACAAATATTGTTGGATTTTGATAAATATTAGTTCATAGTCCATCAAATTTGTTGATTTGATCAATTTAGGTTGGATTGCGAGAACATTCATCCTAATGTTGTCCTTGAATGTTGAAAAGATCACGATGGCTCTTCTAACGGAAAACAGGTTGATGAAATTACAAAAGAAGCACGTCGTGTTAGATCGCGCACCTTAGTACACAATAAAAATTAGATTGTCAAAATATCAACCACTTTACAGGTATTGAATTTCCATCATATGTCTACCGGTAGCATTGAAGGTCCACATACAACGACCAAAATATTAGCCATGTATAAATACATATATTGCCGCTGGTAACGTGTGATCGAAAAGAATGAAACAAAATAAATATGTGCGCCAATTGAAAATCAATTGAATACATTTTTTATTTTTTGCTGCTTTAATAATCTCACTTCATCTATAAAAATCTCCTCTCCTCAATCAATTGATTTGGTCTTTGCTTAGCTTGCTCATTTTCCGATTGCTTTCGAAGCCTTTTACAAGGTAACAAAATACTAGACAAGTAGTAAACGTTTATTATATATTTGACAAGTAGTAAACGTTTATTATATATTTACATATTGTTCATTGGTATATTTTCAAAGATAATTTTATTTATCATATTCACTGTGATAATTACTCTGATAATCTCAATTATGCTGTTTTGATTTAAGCATGTACTATTTCTGCACTTATCTTATCGCATGATTAGATCTTGAATATTTTATTCTCTTGTACATTAAACATAATGTTATTATACTAAAATATTCAAAAAGAAATTTAATGGTAGGGTAACTTATTGAGTGTCAAAACTCATGGCGCAACTTTCTCCTACCCCTAGTATTTCATAACCAGGTACTGATGATGATGGAGCCGGATTGGATTATACACCGAACAATGACGCTTATCTCATAGAAGACATGGTGGAGCCCTAGATCACTTAGACTAGTTTAGACTGCTCTGACTTTGTTTTTAATTTTTTTGTTATAAACAGTCTCTTTTAAAATATATTTTGACTATCTCCTATATCAAATTTGTATTTCAATATAATGATAGTGTTTTAGTTACTTTACTCTTTTTATTAACGTGTCCGAAATTCGAAGTGTTACAATAGTAATTAACTACAAAGGAGCTCTCAATGAAATTTAGGAAACTTAGTTTTTATTTAATTAAAAATGATAGATCAGAGTGAGGATTATTGGAAAATTTAGATCGATGAATATCATGTATTGTTCTACTATTGATACTATGCTTATGAATGGTTGTTATTGTTGTCCTGTTGAGCAATTGATGTTGTTGATTACCTGGTTAATTGTTGGAACCTTGAAATAAAAAGGTACTATACATGAAAAGCCTTCGTGTAGCTTAATACTTTCCAGTTCAAGTCCTGTGGTGAATTGGAGTTTAGATTCCCCTTTTCACTCTTATTCCGGATTAGATTTCCGAGGACAACCAACAGTTAGATTCTCCAATCATGTTTATTTATTGGGTTAGATTTCCAAGGTGAGTTGGTGGTTCGATTTTCCTTTTCGCTTATGTTCCAAATAAAATAGCCGAGGTGAATAGCGGTTCGACTCTCCATTTCACTTTGTATTAGGGGTTTGGTTCTTGAGGTGGGTTAGATTCTCACTGCCGGTGTGCTACGTGTAATGTGGGTTTGATTCCCACCGAGCGTCGTCCTGATTTGAAAAAAGAAAGGCTAAAGACCTTATAATATTTCAGTTTTTCTTTCACAACTTTGAGTTATTGACATCTGGTTATTTGATCCTGTTATTGCTTCTTAATTTCATGAATTTTATTATTATGTCATATATCTTACTGTTACCCAGGAAGCAACCAAAGAGGGGGGGGGGGGGGGGTGAATTAGGTTGCACTAAAAATATTGTTCCAAAAAAAAACTTTTCAATCCAAAATAATATGAGATAGAAATAGATAAATGATCAAGCACACAATATTTCAATCAAAGCATAAACAAGGATAAGGAAGAGAAGATACAACCGATGTATAGTGGTTCGGTCTGAGCTTGTCCACTGCCCAGCCTAGTCCACTCCCTAGGAGTCACTTTGATCTACTAGAACACGAGCAACTTTGGGTGTTACTCAAACCCTTACAAACCCTCTTCCCGTTAGCTTTCCCGAGGAGCTAACCGAACCGCCGAATCTTTATACCCAGATTCGATTACCCAAGGTTTGTTCTTCGCAAACCTCACACATACACTAGCAATACAGAAGTGAAGATGGAGACTAGGTCTCACACAATTCGTACAGAAGGAGAAGAAGAATGAAAGTGAACTTTTGTAGCTTATATCTCTCCTTCTCTCAAATAAACTCACTCTAACAATCAATACAAATATGTAATCACGTGAGAATGGTAGAGAGTAAGTTTCTTTTGCAGTAGAAGCTCTGTAAAAATCGAAGTGACCTCTGTATATTCGTCCAATAGGTTTATATAAACCCTAACGCGTAGAATCCGAACTTGAGAGGAGCCTCTTGATTACCAAAATTGTTGATACGATCTTCCAACCTTCCAAAACTCTCTTAATCGACCGTTTGATCTATTTGGGGAAGGAAATCATCAATAAAATCTTTGAGACGCTCCAATCTGTGATTTTCCGCGCAAGACAGCGACCGGTCGACCGCACGATGGTCCCGGTCGACCGCCTGGTCCGGTCAACCGCCTGTTGGCTCCGGTCGACCGCATAGCCCGGTTGACCGCAGGTATTGGCCGGTCAACCGCACCCTGTAGCTTTTGAAAGACCTGTCATTTCCTTATCCAAAACCACTCCAAACATGATCAACATAAATGTAATAGTAATTTCAACACGAATATTGTCCGATGATTGTTTCATGGTCATGGTACTCTTAATCTATGATGAACATACTTACGCGTGAGTACCACTTTTCATGCATCAAAAGATTATGTGTAATTTTCATATTTAATCTTGGCATCATCAAAATAAATAAATAATGTGAATACACTATTTCTAACAACTATATATGATTTTATCTTTGGGTTCAATTTTCAGATAAACTTTTTTATTGAGTGTCAAATCTCATTAGTGTAACTTTTCTGTTAGTACTGAACCTTAGTGTAAGCGAGCACTAAGACGTAAATGGAAGCGTTTAGGAGACGAAACCTTTCCCTTGACCTTTCATGCCAGATGTAGATGAGCAGGCGGAGGTCTCAGTAGAGCAAATGGAGCTGAAGGCCACCGACGGGAAGACCATCACTTGGCTATCATACCCACAGAATGTCCTATTTCACGGTATTTTTATCTTTCTCTTCACGAGCGTCACAACTATATTTAATGTTTTATTTGTTGATGAAGAATAAATGAGAATCTTTGAAATTAATATTTTAAGTAATAAAATAAGATTAAAAGGATTAAAATAACGTTTCGGAAGTCGGGGCGTTAAAACTTTTACTTATTATTACCATTGATTTCTGATGAACTAACAGAATCACGAACATAAAACGTATTGGGCCTCGAGTACTAACAACCCCATTTACACAACCAACAGTGTAGTGGCCTATTTTCTTGGGCCCACTATTTGGTTTCTTGAGGCTCGTATAAAAGATAGGTTCCTTGTCCATTACAGACATATCTTTCAAACTTTTGTATCCACGCTTTCTTCTTCTTATGGTTTCTTCCTCTTCTTCTATACCAAGATTGAGACAGGGTCACCATCTTGCGTACTTCCCCTCTCTGGGGCACCTCCAGTATCGTGGTGGTTCCCAACGGTCCTAACACACATATATCGGCCGGTATGGTCCGTATGTTATCGATCTCGGGTCCGTTTAAGGTCCTTAATCTGCCTTTTTGTTCTATGGAGCAATGCTTAAGGTTTCTTATCCCATCATCCCTACTTTGCAACTTCTCTCTTATACTATTGGAATCATTGCGCATTTTGGTGCATCAACTCGTATAAGTTTAGGATCGTCTCCTTCCCCTAGAGGTCATGCCATTTGTCTATTAGTGATCCCTATGGTAGGTTCTGCGGTGCCTTGTGAGGTGGGTTCACCATGGGGCCTAGTGGTACACCATATAAAGGAATCGATGCGGGTCCCGTTGTAGGGTCTTTTTCCAGATCAGGACTGAAGGCGGAGATTTAGATTTCTACTTGCTTGGTGCCCCCTTCGTGCTTTGGATCTGTGGTGTTTCTATCATGAAATATTAATTTTTTCACATACGACGCCAATTGTAGGTGGGAGGCTTTTCTAACAACTAAAAAGTTAATACGTTGACAATAACATGATAGATATTCTCTCTTACTTTTATGACATGTGATCTACAAGACAAAAGATTTTCAAAGAATTCTCTACCTCAATAGCAAGAAGACACTCCGATGATTAAGTTAGGACAAGATATACAAGAAACTTTCAACATCAATGTGTAATAGAAATTTACAACGTACTTTTCACCATGGGTGTGTATCTTTATTTATAGACTTTATGACTAATCACTCCGAGTTCTTTCTAATTTCTAAGTCCTTATTAGAAACAGAATAGAAATGCCTTTTGACTGGCCACTAAAATGATTAATTCGATCTAAACTCAGTAAAAACTTATTTTCTACTATTAGAGACTCATTCAACCTCAAATTTTTTATTATAAATTGAACTGACCTAGGACTTCTCATTCTTATCTGATTGAACATGTAGAACAACTTCATAAATTGAACATGTAGATGAGGTTCTCCATCCTTGTGTTGTTCAGTTGCGACCTTGCAGTAAGTAGGTTCGTAAGTTGTAAAAGTATTCCATAGTATGTTTAATACGAATTGGGCAATGAGAGGAAAGTAAGGGTATGCTAGGAATAATGATTTGCCCTGAATTCTGAAGTTATTTGGCGTTCTAGCCATTTTTCGTGGATCAGTAGTGTATTTTTGCTGAAGGGGCTCAAGTTAGAATGGTCAAGATCTCTACAATATACAGGTTTTGCTGAGTCCTGAGTCCCCATTATATAGTCTGAAAATTATGACACGTGTCTGGGGGCAAAACCTTTTAATATTACGATTTTGCCCCTCAGCATAATGATAATATTCGTTGTCCCTCCAGCACGTGGGCCCACCTAATGATGATATTCGTTGGGGCGTGAGCAACCCGTGCTAGTGAGTGGGGCACAGTAAAATGAAAAAAGCAAAAATGCGAGAAATTTGAATGCGATTTCAAAATTTGAAAAAGAAATCTTGTGGGCCACGTTTTAGGAGTGTGTTGTATATATGGGTACGTTAGAACAACTTTTGGGTGAGGGGAATATGCTTTTGCAGTCGACATCTATTGTGGAGATTTTGTGTTTTGGTATCTCATGTCCGCCCTTCTTTTTTATCTTTCATTAGTTTTGATATTATTGGCATACAATTTTATACTATCTCGAAGATTATCCTCAGAGTTACGATCAGTTTACTAAAATGTGTGTGGACCGTTATTTAACGTGGCAAATAGGACTATGGCAAGAGAGTAGGCGGACATTGCCGGTGAAGTTTGTTCCAGCTTGCGAGGAAGAGAGGGAGTTTGTTAGAAATAGTGTATTCACATTATTTATTTATTTTGATGATGCCAAGATTAAAAATGAAAATTATATATAAACAAATAGATGTATGGAAAGTCGGTACTCACACGTAAGGATCCAGATCATAGTCTAAGCGTACCATGACCATGGAACAATCATCGAACGATATCCGTGTTGAAATTGCTATTATATTATGATGATCATGTTTGATGTTGATTTGGTTGAGCAAAGCACAAGTTTTCAAAAGCTACAGGGTGCGGTTGACCGGCCTCTGTCTGCGGTCAACCGGGCTATGCGGTCGACCGGACCTACCAGGCGGTTGACCGGACCAGGCGGTCGACCGGGACCATCGTGCGGTCGACCGGTCGCAGTCTTGTGCGGAAAAATACAGATTCGATCTTCGCAAAGATTTGATCGATGATATCTTTCCCTAAATAGCTCAAACGGTCGATTGAGAGGGTTTTGGAAGGTTGGAAGAGCGTGCAATCATTTTGAAAATCACGAGGCTCCTCCAAGATTCGGGATTTCACGTTTTAGGGTTTATATAACCCTTTGGGCGCATTTACAGAGAATAACTTCGTATTTTACAGAGCTCTACTGCACAACCAAGTTACTCTCTACCATTGAATCAACAACTCTCACGTGGCTACACATTGTATTGATTTTTGGAGTGAGTTTCTTTGAGAGAAGGAGTGAGATAAGCTAGCATAGTTCATTCTTCTTGTTCTTCTCCTCTCTGTACGAATTGTGTGAGACCTTGTGTGAAGTCTCCATCATTACTCTTGTATCGCTGATGTATGTGTGAGGTTTGCGAAGAACAAACCTTGGGAAATCGAATCTGGGTATAAAGATTCGGCGGTTCGGTTAGCTCCTCGGGAAAGCTAACGGGAAGAAGGATTGTAAGGGTTTGTGCGACACCCAAAGTCGTTCAGGTTTCTAGTAGATCACGTGACTCCTAGGCAGTGGACTAGGCTGGGCAGTGGACACGCTCAGACCGAACCACTATACATCGTTTGCGTACTCTCTCCCTTACTCCTTTATTTACTGTTTATCATATTGTGTTGTTTGCTGTGACATTTAATTTAGTTTGTATTGGCTTGTTTCCGCATAAGTTTTATTAGCCAATATTTTTCATAAACCCAATTCACCCCCCCTCTTGGGTTGCCACCTGGGTAACAATTAATCTCAAAATTAAGGTGTCTCAATCAAAGGGTCAGTGGAGGTAATAAAATTTCTAGAAGTTTTAGAGTTAAAGAAGTAGAGTTGTTTCTAAAAAATGGAAGGAGTAGGAAACAACCAATTTTGCACACCTCTGATTTACCATCGGTCTCGGACTCCAGCAGTGAGTGGGTATAGGCGTAGCTACCATGTTCGTGGTCAGAAGGCAACCTATAGTCGTCGCCGGTATGTCCAAAATATTCCAAGATATATAAGAGAAACAAGAAGGGTGCACGTATACTACAATTATTTGATGAAGAATTGAGGAATGTTAATTTTAGTAATAAGGGTTCATCTCGGTTGCTTAATGGTATTAATTTGGGAAATAAAAGGTCAGATCGCCCATCTAACAAAATAATTGTGAAAGGTATAAAGTTGATAGGCAATGTGCAGTTGGGAGCGGACGCTAGGAAAGATGAGGTGGTCCACCATGTGCTATTATTTATAATAAGTGATAATAGCCCGTCTTTGTCTGTCCCCACACCGGACAAAATATTTACTTGCGTGGGTGAAGGAAACCCAGAGACCTGAGTTATTGATGCTGATGAGGCTGACCGCTATAGGGTTTTGAAAAAGATGAAGTTCAAACTTATGGGTGGATCAGACAAAGACCAGCCTCGGAATGGAGTTGAAATCGTTGATCGTTTTTTGGACAGATTATAGAGACTCTCTGATTGGGAATGTGGAAAATATTCAGAAGGGAGCCATATATTTGGTCGCTGCATCTGATAGTGGGAAAGAGTGCAAGTATACGTTAAGAAGTCAAATGTATTTTAAAACTGTGTAGTTATTCAGTTTAATTGAATGTTGATTGAGGAATTTCTAAAACCGTCCCGAGATGATAGGGATTCTAACTCATCTTTTACTCAATTCTGTTAACCTCTTTTCTCGAATTGGCTATCTATTTAATCGCATTTCTCAAATCGACTAATTCCATTTTGATCTAGTCAACATGCACATGCGTTATAACACCTTATTTCTGAGTTCAATATTCTTTTATTTAACTAATCCGAAAAAGTCAATAAATCTTATTTAAATAATGTGGTCTTGTTCCTTTTTCTCTCACTTTCCATCTTCTCTCATCTCTCTTCTTTCTCACAATTTCCAACAAGTAAATTTTTCAATGCTTGTGGAAACAGCATTGACATATACATGTGATATTTTTAAGAAATTATGTAGCGATAGAATTTTATAAGTGGCACATTAATATGTACTGTTGTTGGGATATGAGGAGACAAGGAATAACTCAATAACGTTGTATGATAATTTATTAACATGATATCTAGTAAAATATGAATAATTAGCCCTTCTCAACCCCAACTCCCTCATGTTCTCTCTTTCTCTCCTCTCGCTTTCTATTAGTACTTCTCTTACGCTAATTTTAAAGCGGTTTAATATTAATACATAATAACAAATACCGCTAATAGTACACACAGTGGATTTGGTCCAATTTTTTTTTCGATTTTTTTTGTCTTTATTCATTTTTGTTGCATTTTTTAATTTTGTATTTAATTTTTATAAAATTATTGATTCGTCTTGACGAGAGATTTTAAAACATTAAAAAAATATGAACAAAGTATTTAAAAAGTTTAGAAAAAAAATTCAAATATATATGTTTGTTTTAGATTATTTTCATATTTAGTGAACTTTTTTGAATTTTGGATCACAAATTCATATTTTTTGGATTCTTCTCGTTAAAACGAACTAATAATTTATAAAAATTTAACATAGAATTAAAAAACACAAATTTTTAAAATAAAAATAATACAATAATACAATAAAACACACACACTTTACACTTACTAAAACATTGGATAGTGTTGTTTGTTAATGTCCTTGCTATTTTGACACACACTGTCGGGAGAGTTTCAATTGACAAACAAACAAAACATACTCTACGACTGTACGTTAATACGTGTTTGACCGACTCCAACCTTCACGCGGAGACACAGTACTTTTCGGTCAAGGTAATGTTTGATCGACTCCAGACCGACACAGAATCATATTCCTTCCTGATTGGACCCTTACAACTTATACATTTCACATTTGGCCCCCCCACCCAACAACAGAAATAGTTACCTTCCACTTCTTTATTATCCACTTTAAGGACCAAGAGAATATTGACCTTTACCGACATCAAATATATTTAGTATGTCGGAAAAAATTATTTTCTCCCGGAATTTTTCATCATTGTTGAACTTTTTCAGAAATTAATTAGTATACTTGATCTTTATTTATCTTATTAAAAACATAACCTAGGTTCCATAACTACAGGGTAGTTGTGGTTAGTCTTGTTCGTTCTAATTTTCTATAGTTGTTCACTCTCAATCGCCTATTGTACTTTCGACAGCTCCATATGTTGATGTTGCTGCTAGGAAGTAGGGGTGAAACGACTGCTTTTACTTTTACCTTTGTAGAATCTGCTTTTCGAATTGAAAGAGATGCTATTGAGCGAGGTGCTGACCTAAAGCTAATAGTTATCCGGTCAATAATTCTATGCATTGGGTTGCACAAAATGGGTCATACTAGCCACCATCTAGTAGGTGGTGGATAGCATACATATAATGACAAACAAATACGAATATCAATACACACTTGACGGTTATCAATGATAATCACGGATATTAATATACATTTTATGAATATCGATTCATTTTTTATATATTATTTACCATCTAGTGGGCAGTGCTTAGTATTTTATTTTTTGAAATGTTTCTATTATATTAATTTACAACTAGTTTTTTTCATTTATTTGAAAAAGTTATTTCTCCAAAACTTTTTGGTATTTCTCCAATCAAACGTGTTGCTTCTTTGTTACTTTTAGTTTTTCACAGTTATTCCCCTAAACCTTTTGGTATTTCGTTACATTCCCCTCCTTAATTTAATCCCTACTAGGGGCGGGAGAGAATTCGCCTTTATTACACTGATATTTGCATACAAAAAGTATACGTGCACTCATTTTCTTCGCAAAAGCTCAAAGCTCTGATCGTTGTCTCAATCTTCTCGATATCTGAAAATATCAACAGGTATATGCTTTTCTCGATCTCTCAGTTCTTCATTTCCTCTTTTGATCCAATTTTCTTATTTATTCGTGCATATTTCCTTCTTTTGTTTCCATTTCAAGATCACTTGGGTTTCTTGTATTGGATAAGCTTGTATATACATCTGCTCTCTTTTTGCTTATGCTTGAATGCTGAGGTCGATTTCTGTTGTATGCATACAAATTCGACAGGTTATATAGAGATATCTTTAGAGAATGGGATATATAGGCGCTCATGGAATTGGTGCGCTGCATAGATACAAGTACAGCGGGGTGGATCATTCCTACGTTGCGAAATATGTGTTGCAACCCTTTTGGAGTCGATTCGTTAACTTTTTCCCTCTTTGGATGCCGTAAGTGTTCAATTTTTCATGATCGACTTTTTCAATTTTATTTGGCATAGTAGCACTCTGTATTCAGGTTTTACTGTTGTTCTTGTTGGTGGTGGTAGGGTTTGAAAGTGTTAGTAATTAGTATAATTGCGTTCTCATAGCAAAAACAAGAAGAAGATATATTTTTGTTTGATTTTTCGTTAGTATAGTAAAACTTGTAGGAGGAATCTGTACTGCGCAACCCCCTATCATAAGGAAGTTATGAGAATTTTTGCTTATGAGATTTTTTGTTGGGTGAGAAAAGTAATGAATTTTTGTGGTAGATTGGTTATTATCTTTCGTGGAGTCAGTAGCGGATGTTTGTGGTGTTCTCTCTTTTTTTTTTTTTTTTTTGGGGGGGGGGGGATGCAATTTGTTGTGATGAATCATTTTAAGCTCTTTTTTTTTAAAATTTGATTACCATGAAATTATAATTTTTAGTAATTTGTGCTAGTCCCTTGTTTGCGAGCGTGAATGTGTTTGGAAATAATGATTCGCGAATTCCTGAAGAGTTGTTAAGAGACTTGGAATCTTGAAGTTGAATCTTACTGAGCTCGTTTTACTCTGATTTGCTGTGGGATTTTATGAGCTCTCACTCAAAGTAACTAACCTTTTTCTTGCTCTTCTTGTTAATGTGTTTGCAAATGTGGATGCTTTTCCAGACCAAATATGGTAAGGCATTCTTTTCTGATTTATCAGTTTTTTTCCTGACATGTAATTTTGATTCAGGATTTTTAAACTGGCTTCTTTACTCAGATTTTTCCACTGATTATTTTTCTTTTCAGATTACTCTTACAGGATTCGTGTTCTTGGTCATTTCTGCATTGCTTAGTTATGTAAGCTTTTTCTGGACTTCAAAAGAATACTCTTTACCACATGGAATTAGTAATGCCATCTTTATTGTGGTTTGTCTAGTGGATTTAATGTCAGTTTTTTCCTTTATCTTTTGAACCCTACTTTTATTTTTCTTTTCGTCTTAAGTTTTTCTGCTCGAACTTTCATTAAGGGGAAAATTGTTGGTCCAATCTAGGTATGATGTTCTACCTTCAAAAATATTTGGGTCTAATGTACTGAAGCCTGGAGACATTTTGTTTCTCTTATGTTCCGATAGTATGTTCTCCGTGTAAAACGACATTTGGCTCCCCTTTTTCTTTTCTATTAACAATATTTTGGCTTATCAGAGAAACCAAATCATCTCTTCCAATTTATGAGAACCTTCTCTAAAACGTGCATCGGCTTTTGTTCTTCCTTCACCACTCGGGTCTGTGTAAGGTCATATATTTGGGTTACACTGTCAGCAGTAATACCTTGGTCTCCCACTCATTCTTTGCAGCCTCCCTCACTTCCTTTGGCTGTCTTTAATTTGGACAAAGTGTCAGAATTTCTTAGAGATTTGAGAACTCTACTAATGCTAAAATATTGTCTAGTTGTATGTCCTGAAAAAAAAAAGGGATTAGTGGCTCCTCTTAATCTCTCAGGGTTTCTGTTGATTCCGCGATTGACCAAGAATTGCATGAGACTAGATTGAGCTTTCTTATGGAGACTTGTAGCTTGGATAATTTGCATGAGACGAGATTTAGCTTCAGAGAGTAAGCGAGACTTTTTGGCGGTGGCAAATAAGTCCCAACAAGTTATCTGAAAAAATCTCGTCCCATTATGTAAGCTGCTGATCTTTCCCAGGGATTAACTGGACATGTCCTAGTTAGGGAAAATCTAGGTCTAATATAGGTCATGGAATGGTGATAATGGTAGTCAATGCTGTGTTGGATCTGAACTGTGGCCCAAAATATTAATGATGGAGCTGTACATATTTCATGCATATAATAAACATGAAATCTGTAGTTGTAGGGAAAGTATGTGTTTGGAAAGCAACTATTTTCACCGTGCTACTACTGATCTAAATCCTTGTTGTTATTCGGATGTTGCAATTCAGATTAATATTTAGGTATAGATATTCTCTTGTTTTTTCCTTTTAAACAAATTGAAATGATTGAAGTTTTTCTATTTGGAATCTCTCCAAGGTATCATTTCTAATACATATGTGGGGCAGGCTCGGACACATTGAGTACACCCTATACATGTATCATAAATTTTTACTAAATGTGACATTGGGTCTATATCTTTCTTCTTCTTCCAAATCGAGACGATCTTGATGAGTCTTCGCTCTTTTTCTTCTTCGTAATCCAGACGAATCTTTCGTGTATAATCCTGCATAATCTCGAATGTTGTCAGTTCTAGTACGTAGACCAAATAATACAATGCAAGCAAATAATGTCCATTTTTTGTGCTGTGAGTATCATGGCAGTCCAAAACATCTCAAGTGAAGTGATTTTTTGTGACAAGTGTTCCCGTGGATGTATTGCAGATATATTCACCCCGATTGGATACACCTCCTCCAAGATGGGTTCATTTTGCACATGGATTACTTCTGTTCTTGTATCAGGTTTGCTTAAATTCCACCATCAGTAGTATTTTATCTCTCTGTCCTGTTATTTGCTTGTAGTTTATGGGCATGTTTTTTTTTGACAACTAGGACAGCTTTGTGAATAAATTCTTTCCGTCAGTCCTGTCTCTTGTATTTCTGTATGTTCTGTTTCCCTTCATATATAGAAAGCTTCTTTCTCATTTTGATAGTGTCCTAACTGCAATGGCTGGTTGTTGGTTTTCTTGTATTTCTTTATGTTCCGTTTCCCTTTATACAAAGAAAACTTATTTCTCATCTTGATAGTGTGCTAACTGCAATGGCTGGTTTTGGTCTCTATTGTGGTTTTGTATTTGTTTTATAAGGGTACTGCACAGTTTAACGCGAATCGTTGCGCCATGATGAAGGGTTTAGAATTCTTAACTAAAGTCATCGAACAAGTCATGTGTGATTCTCATATGATCCTAGGTGTCATTTTAAAGAACTTCTCTTTTGTTTTTCTAGTTATTCTCATATGATAGAGAATTTCCTCCATTTTCGTACTCTATGTTTTGACCTTCAACGACCCTGCCAGACTTTTGATGCTGTTGATGGGAAGCAAGCAAGGAGGACAAATTCCTCTAGTCCACTGGGGGAATTGTTTGATCATGGTGATTGTTCTTACTCTTAGCATCCCTCCTTTTTCTGTTACAACATATGAGTGTAGTTTATTAATTTAACATGTTTCTTGGCATTGATAACCTACTGCAGGGTGTGATGCACTTGCTTGTGCGGTATGTACTTCTGTTATTTAGTTATCCTCAGGTGACAATGGCAATGTATTCGCTTCATATTTTACTTATGGTGTTTATCAGTTTGAGGGATTGGCCTTTGGGAATACTGCTATGTGTGGAAGGCTTACTTTCTGGTATTGGGTGATTTCAGCTGTTCCATTTTATCTTGCAACATGGGAGCAGTAAGTGTTCTAGCTAATTGTTGTTGACTCCATTTTGTGCTATCACAACTTATTCACTCCTGCACTTTTCTTTTGCCTTTCTTCTCGTTGCTTTTGGGGAAGGAGTTTGGTTATGCCTCCTCCATTTGCAAAGGAAGTGAAAGGAAGATGGATGAAAGTCATTTTTTGCTTTCACATGCCTTGGTACATATGTTTATATGGTATGAGGAACATGTAGGTCATGTTATGGGTGCACTGTCTTTAGAGGGAGCTATACATGATTTCACATGGCCATTAGCTCTTGAATGCTAATTTGAATTATTCAATGGAATCCAGTTTGGATGATATACTTTTGATAATTAAAAAAATGTTTTATGCCCATGATGTTTTTGACTGAGGTGGTTGTTTAAATGATTTTGCTTTCAGTTATTGAATTACTTCAACAGGAGCCATTTAGTTTCTTGCTATTAATATTGTTTTTATTATGTAGCTACTTCACCAATACCCTTATTCTACCGGCAATAAATGGTCCCACGGAGGGTTTGATGCTGATATATTTGGTCCATTTCTTTACAGCCATAGTTGGTATGCTTCTTTTACATAATTAAGGCGCTCCTTACAGACATTGATCACAAAATTTTCATGTTCACTAATTATGTTTTTCGTTTTTCTTTGTTAGTTGTATTTCACTTAATATAATGTTGCATTTCTTTTTCAGGTGCTGAGTGGTGGATTCAACCTTTTGGAAAGTCCCTGCCTTTTTTGAGGTGGATTCCTGTGATAAATGGTATGACTTGTTGATAGAACAGGATGTCTAGAGACACATCGGCAACTAAAATTTGATCTTTGCGGTTCTCTGTATATGGAAGGATCTTTCCACTTCGAGTTTGCTTATATACACACACGCGCACACACTCTTAAAAGTATTGTTCCATTGTGCTTGCTTCACAGTCTTGCTTTTAAAACGTATCAGAATAATGGATGGCTAGAGGAGTTTCTGAACTTCAAAAGCATGATTTTTATAACTGAGATTGCATTGTTTTATTGAAAATTGTCAATAGGGTTTATGTGCAATGTAACCGTCTGATTTATGTGATCTGAACCCTTCTATTTACGTTGATCAACTTATCGATGGCTGCCCCAACTTGGTTGTGTCCTCCTTGATAGATTTGTTGTACTTTTTGTTTACTTTCAGAGCTGGTCAGGCCAACGTACTTTCTACTCTCATTTTGTTTCTAACCTTCAGTCATTTAGGTGCCAGAACTTCAGTTTTTATGTTCCGTTTTTATTCTCAGGACAAAAAAGGTCAGACCAAGCAGGGTTCCTTTTGTATAGATTATAAGTAGATACTGGCGAAGCTTTGCTCACGAAAGAGGGAAAAAGTACTAATCAGTTTGGTTTGGTTGCTCCTTTTGACTTTAGGCTCAATCTCTTGGGTTGGAATAATTTTTCATTACCTTGCTTTTACATGATGATGTCTTTTTACTTGCTGCCATAACTTCCTTTTTCCAATAATTCATTTATTGAGTTTTATAGCTTTCGACTTACTTTTATTTTACTTTTTTTTTTTTTTGCACTTTAGATGTCCCGACAAACAAAGTTATGCTGCTTCTAATGGTAGTTTTTGCTGTTATTCCAACAATCACATGCAAGTAAGTACTTCATATTTCTTTTATTGTCAAACTTCATATTCTTTATGGCCACATATTATGTACTCATCTTCCTCCCTCCAAAAGCCCCAGAATTCCTCTTTCTCTTTCTGCCTATATAGTTTCTGGTAGAGCACTTCATATTACATGTGAAGGGGTTTTGCATTCTCGTAAACTTGAATGGAGTTGCAGGACAAGGGTTCAGGTTCAGATTTGACGTTGTTGGTCCCCCTACAAGGAAAACAACAAACTAAATGCATTGCATCAGATAATACAACAATAGAAGGCTAAGATGGTTTATATAAGCTAACCTTATTAACCTTAGGCAAACCCTAATGTGACTAAAAGACCACACTACCCTTATAATAAAAGATAAATAAGAATAATAAAAAATAGTGCTTGTGACTAAAATTCCTTACTACTTTCACAGGCGCACAGTACTTTGCATCGTTCTTGTTGCTGTGCTTTGTGTTTTGTTGATGTGGACTTGTATATGTGTCCATATCACTCAGCTGTTCCAAACCATATAGCATATTTGGCTTAAAAACCTTACTTTCTTGAGTTAGCTTATTACCTTACCCAGTACAGGCTTCTTGTGAGCAGTGTTTTGGTCCGAGTTCTGTAACATTTAAGCTCATGCAGAAGCTCAATTTTACGAGGTCTTAACTAGTGTTGAGCTTGAGCCTACTTTACATGATGTTGTGCACTTGTGCAGCGTGCAGAATGTCTACAATGTTGTCAAGGCGAGGAAAGGAAACATGTTACTGGCATTGGCTATGGTAAACCCCGTTTTACTGAATGCTTCATCAATCGTAAATAAAGTTGCTTAATGTATGTCTTGTCACTTTTTGTTGTCAGCTTGCTCCATTTGTTACACTTTTGGGAGGAGTCCTGCTCTGGTATGTAACCTTCTATGTTCTTTGTTTTTCACATGGTTAGGTCAAGGATTATAATTTGTCACATTTACTTAAATTGCAGGGATTATTTGTCTCCGGAAGATATATTGGGGAACTACCCACATTTGGTTATAGTTGGAACTGGACTTGCTTTTGGGTTTCTTGTGGTAACATATGCGCTAATCCAATCTTTTAAATGCGATAGCATATGTTAATTTTAAACAGTATGATCTCTATTGCTGTATATCTATTCGTGGAGATTATAGTTGACTCATGTGGAGCATGCTTATATGAATAGTCTACCAATCTTTATAATAGACCATTATGTATAAGTTATAGATAATGGATGTATGTGATTAATTTTTTGCATAAGCTGTTATGAATTAAGTACTAAGGCTACTTGTTGCTTTGGCTGATTTTAAAGCCCCGGAACTACCTTTTTTTGTTGGTTTTGGGGGTGAAGGAGCATGGCTTCCTTTGGTCCAGCTGTGGTAGTATACGAAGAACAAATTTGATCATTGAACATAACCAGTGTGTTAATTCCATTGTGATCTTGTCTTTTGGTACGAACATTCATGATGAACAATTACAAACATGTAGCAATTGGTGTAAAGCAGAGATTAAATCCTTCAGTTCGTAATAAAGTGTGTGCAGCACAGCATACGGCACAATTTTTCTTATTAATGAGATGGACATGTTTTCATCTTTGATTTTGTGCCTTTTTCATCAGCTCATTTTGAAGGTTGTGCCAAAAGTTGTGCTTATAGGTCATATGTTTAGCTTGTCAGTGTAGTACTATACTACTATGTGCTTCCAGTGGTTCCTGAAACTTAAACGTGTGTTATATATTCTATATATTCTTGAGACATTGTCTGTTGGCGTTGAATAGTCTATTATTTTTGGTATTCAAGGTTCATGTTTTCCCTTGCATTGAAAACTAAGTTTGAGTGTTCAAAAATTTGAGAATTCCAGTTGAGTATTATTCTTGTGTGAGCCAACTTTTCATGCACGCTCTCACCACAGTACATCTCCAGGCTGGTTCTCGTCTCAATAAGAATGCTAGTTCTTACTGTTCATATGTTATGATATCATTGTATTTCTGAATTTTAGCCTTTTCTTGGCAGGGAAGGATGATACTGTCTCACTTGTGCGATGAACCCAAGGGCTTAAAAACTAGTATGTGCATGGTATGTTGCATTTTCTACTCAAATATTGCTGAACCCATTCATAGATCTTAAAAATGTATAGATTTGTGGAATTTTGTTTTTGTCTTCGTGGTAACTGTTGGGAGTTTGTGTTGCTTCTTTTTGCAGTCGTTATTGTTTCTTCCCTTTGCCATTGCAAATGATCTTACTGCCAGGTTGAATGATGGGTATGTGTTAAATTTGCATGGAACAGTTTACAAATACCAATGGGCTTGATCGGTTAATAAGCACTAGTACTGTACAGTCATACACAGATAAGCTTTGGCATGCGGGTTATGACAGTCACGGTTCTCTCAACCATTAAAATTTGTGCTTTTGTGGCAGGGTTCCTTTGGTTGATGAGAGATGGGTTCTTCTTTTGTACTGTGCATACACAGGTATGGCGACTTTTGCCTTTCATTTTGTGTATTGCCAATTTGCTGAAAGTTGCCTTGTCCTGTTTTTCTCTCCATCCTGAAGTATTTTATCAGAGTGCTGTTGTTCCATGATAAAGAAAAGAAAATCTATTCTTGATTTAGATTTCCGCATGCTTTGGTTTGTCTCCTAAGTATTAATACTTCTCGTAGTATGCTGAATGCAACCTTAGGCATGCTTTATGGTGTCTTATTTTTTACCACAACTTATGTTGGTCTATTTTTTATTATAATGGCTACTTTTGTTTATGCATTCCAATTCCTTCTTTTGATGGCGTTCTTTAATGCAATAGTATGCTTCATCGTATTTGTGATTTTTGCTGCTGACAATTTTCTTTCGCTGGACTCAGCTGCACTTTATTTGCACTTTTCCACATCAGTCATTCACGAGATAACAACAGCCCTTGGAATATACTGCTTCAGGTGAGAAATTTGGACTCTTACCATGCAACTTGAATGAAATTGTTGATCTGACCCATGCATTCATGTCAGTCACCACCACTCTGTAGGGTTTGGCTTGTGTGTGTGTGTTTATCTATCATCCTTGATAGATGGAGGCTGATACAAAATATTCTCGGAAGTCGGAATACTGCCTCTTATCTCTGTTATGTTGGGGTTTCCCAATATTTCAGTAGTTTTGTTAGTATTTTTATTTATATTCTGTAGGTATATATTGTGCACATTGGCGTCTATTCATGTACTTGTTTGCATTCCGCTTGGGTAGTTATGTCCCCCCCGTCCCTCAGTTTCTAACTACAAGATTTTTGATAGAAGTATATAAGCGGTTGCTATACGGGACAGAATGTTGGGCAGCCAAGAGCCTGCCAAACGTAAATAAGATGAGCATCAAATTAGGAGAAATAGAATTATAAATGAAAACAATCGTGAATTGTGTAGGCAGTACCAATTAGAGATAAGATAAGAGAAAAGATTAATGTGGTTTGGTGGCATACAAACGGGACCAGTAGACAGAATAGGTGCGAAAAGCTTAAGTTTACTGTTAATGAATATGCTAAGGAGAGGGGAAGGGTTAAATTGACATGACTTGCTGTCATAAGAAGGGCAACGAATTTGTAAATTTATAGCTCTTGATAAGGGCGGGCGAAAAAAGGATTCATGTTGCTAACCCACTTAGTTTGGTTTGGTTTCCATGAATTAGGTACTTCTTGATCTGCACGACTACGTATCTTGACACAAACTGCCTTGAGCTTGCCTTTCTTAACATTACACAGGAAATTGATCGAGTTGGTTCTTATATTTTCAATTTGTGTACTTGATTTTAGAAGGTTGATTTCTAAATTCTTTTTGCTCGTCGAATGCCAGGATAACGAGGAAAGAAGCTTGAGATGTGCTAATGTTGTATTCTGCATACGTCCTCATTCGAGGTTAACATGCTCTATATTATGGTCCTTTGCCTTCTTTATTTTTCATCATATCTAGAACTGTCACAAAAAAAAAAAAAAAAAGTCATATATTTTGGTTACACATTGCCTTTTAAAAATATTCTTTCTTGGTGGTTTTTTTTTTTCTTTCAGCTGGCAAGTCAGAAGCATCTACAAATTTTGGGTGGATATTCAGCATACATTGTTTTTGGATAGTGTCAGTTTCAGTCACTCGCTTGCTTTATTGTAAGTCATCATATTACCGATCGGAGGATTGCTTCCTCCGAATTGTAGGCAGGAAATTTCATATACTCACTATTTTGGCTGCTATTAATAAGAGAGATACAGAGAGAGATTACACGTGCTGTAATAATTGATTTTGGAGAGTTCTGGGAGGGAGTCATTATTGCACGTTTACGTGAGGTGAAAGTAAAGTAAATGCAGCTGATGCTGCAACTTTGTTGTCAGATTTGGTACCGATTAAAGTAATTTATTTTGCACATATCGTACGTGGTACTGACTTACTTTTTCTACTGTTTCGGCTATAGTTTCAACTTGTTCCCATTGATACCGTATTTTACTGGACAATTATTTTTTTAATTTTAAGTTGTTAGATTTTATTTTATATGTTTAATATAATTTTTATTAAAAAATATTATTTGAAAGATATATATTAATTTTAGAGATAAATTCAAAATGATTGGTTGTACATATTGGTACTGGTACATACTGTATTAGTATATTTGTCGGTATGAGATTGATATTTTAGTATTGATTGGTTGTCTACTCCAATGGTTTAAGTTGAATTTTCACGGTCAATACCTTTCATTTTTTCTTATTTAATTTTTCAAAATTACGCAGCCAGATTTAGATAGGGCTGATTAATGAAAAAAGCTGTACTTGACTTCAATATTGTATTTGCGATCAGTTTGTTACGTTAAAAAATTAAGTTTGAATATTCTTTTATAAAGATAACATATTGAATTTTCAGAGGCGTTAAGTTTTAAGGCTTTCTGTTACAAGTCCCTAGTGAAGAATTTCTAATACCATTAGACTTTGTTTGATTTGTGAATTAAAATTGATGGGATTAATAGTCCTGTGACTAATAGTCATGGGATTTTGTCACGTTACTGTTTTAATACCAGTCAAATATAATTTTATGTTTGATTTGGATTATTTTCAAGTTATTATACTTGGATATCTAGGATTTTAAATAACGATATTTTGCTAGAATTATGTGAATATACGTATGTGGCGGTGGTGTGATGGTTAGAGGTGACGGCGGTGGCATGGTGGGTAGTGGTGGCGTGGTGGTGGTCGGAGGTGATGCTGGTGGTGATGGTGGTAGGGTAGTGGCGGTGGCGGTGGGGTGGTGGTCACAAGTGTTGGCGGTGGTGATGGTTGTCGTGTTGGCGATGGCGGTGGCATCGTGGTGGTGGTCATAGTTATCTATTAAAATAAGTCTCAACTTTTTAAAGCTCATTATATCAAATTGGTTAAAAAAATACTCTTACTATTCACCACAATATTATTTTTTATTTTTATTTAATTCTTCTATGCATTAGTTATTTTTATATCAATTTTTTGTGGTATATTGTTTCGGCTCGACAAAAAATATAAAAAATATAAAATTATGTGTAGAAGTTAAAAAATATGCACTAAATACAAAAAATAAGCACAAATAAATGTTGTTTTGGTTTATTTTTTATTATTTCTAAATTTTTGTTAGTTTTTTAACATAATTTTATACTTTTTTGAAATCTAGTTGAAATGATTTAATCACCATAAAAATAATTGACGCAAAACACAAAATTATAAAAAAAAATTACACATAACTTTATTTGTTGTAACAGATAATCTTAATCTAACTGATAACTTGTTTGTTACAACAGATAATTTTATTCGTTCTAATAGATAATTTTATTTATTTTAACTGATATCTTTATTTGTTTTAACAAATAATATTTATTGCAACAGATAACCTTATTTTCTAACTGGTAACTTTATATGTGTTATGTTATTACACAAATCACACACAAAAAAATACCAACATAAATTACACAGATAAATTTCTAACAAATAATTTTATCATATCTAACAAATACCTTTATCTGTTTTATTTATTTTATTTGTTTTAACAATATAACTTTATTTGTTAGAATTTTGTTGTCTTTAGTAATTTTTTTGGGGGCTTTTGCTCGTAATTTTTTTTAATCTTTTTAGATTTTTTTCGATAAGACAAATAGTTAATTCAAATAATTTAACGCGAACTTTATACAAGTTAGAAAAAGACAGTCAAATTAATACCGAATAATTTTGACTAAAAGGACATAAGTGACCATCCTCCATATTATGTTTTATTATAATTGGATGAGTAATTAATCAAGTAGATTAAATAAGGATAAAATATGAATGTGAAAAAAAAAGATGAAGTCACAACTTGAGCAGTTAATTTTATTCTTATTTTTATTGGTGTGCAACTATTTTACTCGTAAATTTTATTCTTTTTTTTATTCTTTAATTGGACTACTTAGTGAAGAATAGAATAGAAGAGCATTTTCTATTCCCAATCGAGTTTGGCTTGAGCGCCACAAATCTTAAGCAAATAAGAACAATTTTGTCTATTAAAAGACATAACCTATTAACACTTTAAAAACTGTGGACCCTAACAATTAACACTTTAAAAACAGTGAGTCCTAACTCAAAAATTAAATTTATCCAGACTTAATGGGCCAATTCACAATAAATTTGTCATTTTCACTAATTCTCCATGGTTTTAAAAAGAAATTAAACGAACAAAATGATTTCTATTTCATAACATAATAAACTAAGACTTTGATTACAATTACTAAAATAAAAAAATTACATTAAAACTTTGGAAATAAAGAGCTAAAAATAAGTATAGGTAAATTCGGGTCCAAGTTGGTCTTCTTCGAAAAGCTGTCTACATTGTCTAGGGAGTCAGATTCGTCCACATGGCGTGAAAAGTCAAGGGCAAGAAAAAATCGCATCATGAATAATAAAGCTCAATAAATAAAATTTATCCGGAGTTTCTCAATTTATGCAACAGATGTGCATGATCGTGGCATGAGCAGTAATATTTATCGGAAACAATAATCGAATAAATGTAGAAAGTAAATCAGTGTTTAATGTAGGGGAACAATTTTTCAAATGTTGATGTAATAACCCAAAATTTTAATTTAATTTATAATTATTATTAATTAAATTTTCGATAACCATTTTAAATTATGTTATTTAAATTCGGGTTCTGGATATTTAGAGCTTGCTAGGTCACTTGAGCAACCTACCTTTTGAGAGCTCGCTCGAGCGACCTATTTGAATTCCTGGACGGGCAGTAGCTCTGTTGATGGTCATTAATGGAGGAAAATATTTTTGAATTGATTTCGAAATTCATGAAGTTGATTACGCATTTATGGGATTAAATCATTACATAAATATAGTAATCAGGTATTTTTTTGTTTACAAATCATGAAAATAAGAGCTTTGAGAGAGAGAGGCGTTGAGAGATTGTTCAAGAGTTTTTGAGAGTTTAAAGGCGGAGGCTCATTTTGTGCACGATTCTTTGGATCTGTGATCATTCGTTGTCGTCATCCACTAATCAACGTAAGGGATGCTACTATCAACCCTTAAGAGTTTATTGTATTTTTGTTAGAAAAACATGACTAGGGTTTATTGTTCATGTTTAGATTTTATGAAATCTATTTTGTTTGTAGTTAGAAACTTTCAATTGATAGAGGAAAAATGGTTTATAACTCATAAAGCTTTTGTTTTTAGTTTTAAATTTCTATTTTGGACCAGAGACATAGATTAAGGTTTGTATCAAATTGTTCTTCATAAGAAACCTTAAATCCAGAATTTACAGAAAACGACAGCTCGCTCGAGCGACTTGTCTGATGTTATCAGATTCTGTTCGTTAACTCTGAGATCCAAAATATGTAATTTGGGGGACTGCTTGAGCAACCTCTTTAAAGTTTGGCAAATTTTGACAATTGACCAGAAAGTCAGAATTCATAATTTGGTAGACTGCTCAAGCAAGCTATGGCCTCTTGAACGACCTTATAAAATCTAGCAAGTTTAGTTTTGTTGTTCGGACATTCTGGACTATGTTTTCAGACTGTATTTCACCTATGTGTGCATGTTCACGCTTCACAAGTATCCATGATCACATTGTTTATGTCCATGGACCGCCGTGGAATTTCGTGTGAGCAGGTTGACCAACTTTGACCATGATTTTATGTTACTAATATATTATTGAATTATGCATATGTTATCAACGTTATGGGATAAAGTTGTCAAACCTGATAGTGGTAGTAATCTCGGTGTTCCAGGTACAACCATCATGCTGCCCGAGGTGTTGTTGTCGGTTTAGTTTACAACCGTTGTGCTGGCCAACATTGGTAGTGGAAAGTAGTGACAAGGCTGTCATGATGTTTGAATGACTTAGTATATCCGTCGTGCTACTAGATTATAGTAGAATGGACTTAGCATTACTTGTGAACTATGTGAAAACCTAGAACTTACGTTAGGGATACTAGTTCGAATGTCACCTGTAACAAGACAGCGAAGGGCGTTAGGTGAATATTATAAGTAATGAAACTGTGTAGAGAACAAGTAAGAAACGTCAATAAAAAGTTGTAAAACTATGTTGGTGGAGACAACTTGTGTGTAGCCGTTGTAAATGCATTTTATTTAAATAAAAAGTTATTTTCAAGTTTTATTATATTCTTCATTTTCCCAGTATAAGTTGTTTTATTTAGCTTGTCCCTCTTAAAATTTGTACTTGGAATACATGGCATGACATCTCAGGAAGATAACAATGGTATCAAAGGTAACGGGGGATGTGTGGACAATGAGACACGTGTTGTAAGGACCTAATTTTTTTTTTTTTAAATATTAGAACATCGTAAAGTGTTTAGTGTTAATGAGTATTAGATGAGTTAGGAATTGATGGATAAGAATGATGATGATGAGGTGAGAAGGGAAAGGAAGAATAGGGGGTTGACTGGTCAGGGTCCTGGGACCGGTTAGGACTCGGAAATATTTGAGGCAGTGGCTACGCGTGATCGGTTAGGAGTGTGCCATGACTGGTCAGCACATCGCATGACCAGTTTGGTAACCAGTCAAGAAGAGAGTATCATTTTCAAGTACATAATCTAACCTCAAGATCATCCAAATTTCTTCAAGATCCACAGCTAATATATCAAGATCTGTTGATGGTTCGAGCTTAGTGGCACCATTTCACTTGGAGGAGGGTTGATTAGAGCTTCTTCTTCACCATGGAAGCTAGGGTTTCACCTTGGAGCTTAAATCTTAACTTTTTACTTTGAGGTAGGGATGTTTCACCTTTATTATGCGTATATTGCTTGATTTGGTCCATATTCTATGATTTTTCGTGGTTCGACCTTATTTAAGAGTTTATGAAGTTTGGGAATAATCTGTCCCTAGTTCTAGTCATGTTAACCTGTAGTTTCGGAATGTCTTTCTAGGTAGTGAAGTGAATACGGATTCTCTTGGGTTGTGTTTAAATTGATCATCCCCACCTTCAGTAGATACTTTGTCTTGGGTTCATAAAGTACTCTTTCACCTCGTTAGATGTCAGTATCCTACCCAACATGTGATTTTATACCTTGTCATGATGTGGACATAAAGCTATTGTGTATGGTTTGGGGCCATGATGTGGAGTAGAAGGACACATCTTATGTTTTGAACACTTATCTCAAGGGTTATGGATATTTAGTGAAATTTTAAGGCATGCTATGAATAAAAAAAAGATGATTTAAGATATGGAATAAACGTTTGTAGTGGAGCTACCTTTATCGGTGTTACCCCTCTGTACCCTTTGTACGAAACCTATTTTCCTAGTACGTTATTGAGACTTAGCTAAAGGAGAGTTTTGCATTCAACCATGGATTGAGTTACGCGGTGAGACAGTAGTGGGAGAGGTCCTTTCTCTCAAGGGGCCTACTCCTTATAAAATTACTTATGGGAATGGTTTTATCTTCTTTTAGTATCGCGAGGAGTTTCCTTGTTTCCTATGGGTGATGTTTGCCCCTGTCCTATCATGCGACGTGACATTGAAAGTGATTTGAGATAGAGATGTAGTAGGAGTAGCCCTTTGGACTGACTTGCCTAATCCTCTCTTGGAGGTTAACACTACACAAAACTATATGAGATGCTGTAATAGACCGAAAATGGTAATGAGATGTGTTTGTGAAATGACGTGGCGTGATTGAAAAGTGACACGTTGGCAGATGGTTATTTACGTGCCACTATTATTTGTTTCTCGTATGCTCTAGGGTGTTTGTCGCTTTTATGTCTTGATTGTTAACTTTTCATTGTTTATTGGAATTGTGTAGAACTCGATGCCAAACTATGAATGACGATTGTATGATGTGTCATAATAAAATGGAGACTATCATTGTGACATGCTGTTAAATGAAAATATAAAATGTAAATCATGAGAGTTACAAAAATGATAGATTATGCATAAGGAAGGTTATAGGGCACATGGCCTATGTTGTTGTTTAAAATAAAACTAGACAATAACTATGTGACATTAGATATATGTAAACACCGATATGATATGAGATGATTGCTATGAGACACATGACATGTGCGAATATTGTACTAGACTCCTTTGAAAATGCTAGGAGTGATATGAACTAGATCCCCTCTCGGGAGTGCTAGGAATGCAAAGTAAACATATATTGGATTCCTCCGGGTATGACAGGAATGTAATAAATTCCCTTACAGGAGTGCTAGGAGTGATATGGATTGATCTCATTCGGGAGAATGCCAGGTATGACAACTTGACACTAAATGAGAAAATGTTGATAATGCACATGAGTCGTAGGATGCCTTAAATAAATTGAGGGATTATGAATAATCATTATGAACTAATGTAATGTTTATCATTGTTTTTCTCTTGTGATCTCATCGGTGCACTATTTTGATGTTTAATGTGAGACGTGAACATACATTTATAAATTGATAGGCTCCAAGTATAACTTGCTAGCTTCTTATGGGAGTGTTAGGAATGACAATGTTATGGTTATCTACCTTCGTGTGAAATGATAGTGATGACGAATAAACAACAATTAAGGAGAATGAAATGACATGCGCGAGTTGTGTATTGATTGAATTGTTCATTAGATAATAAGTTAGTATCATAGATTGTTAAAACAAATTCCGAGTTTGCTTGGGAAACCTTGTTAAACTGAGGCATGATGATTCGATGCAAGATGAAACATGTTATTATACTTATGACGTGTGGAACGTGAGGGATGACTATGTAAGTGTACGTATGGATAGAATGTTGGATTGATAGTAGATAGTGTAACCCACCGCTGAGAATTCAGGAGTTATGTTATAGCTAATGTGCTGGTGCTGTGTAACGGTCAATGGGAAACGACCCGATATTGTGAAATGGTTAATGGACAAAGAATTGGTAGTGAGAAATGGTTGAGTGTGTTGGTCGAGCTTATTTTAGTGTTTCGTATAATCTCATAATTGTGCTAATATTTAATGAACATATTATATGTCTGATCCTTTCATATTCACACAAATATTAGTGTAGATATTCCTATTAGACTGTGTAACTCAACCCTTGTTTCTTTTTAGGAATAGGATTGGAGTAGTGACATGAAGTTCATAGAATTTATATGAGTGACCTATTTTTTGAAGGATTGCATGGGAGAGCTGTTAACATTTTGTATTCTTTATTTTAGAGACACGTATGATAATTTGCATTAAATATTTTAACTCACATGATATAACTTTCTTTAAAATTTTTCTAATATGGTAATAATAATTTTGGGTTGAGATGTCTTATTTGTATATCATCAGAACTTGAAATATTTTGACTTATGATAAATGACATTTGGAAATATTTGTGAAGACTTAATTAATAATAAATATACTTTTTATTATGTTAAAAATTAAGGACGTGACACACGTCAACGCTCAAGTTGATAATCTACCACCTCTACCACTTGTTAACCCATAAACTGGAATTTTCCCTAATGTCGTGTATGGAGCGAAACGTATGGCACAACTATTCTATGCGTGCGTGACCACCCAAATGGTAGCCCAACACCACCACAGGGACGCCCACTGCAACAAGTACTGCCGCCACCACCACTAGAGGGGCTAGAGCAATAATCGGCACCTAACCGCCACCTATGGCATGCTAGCCGCATATGCCTTACTACCAGTACTAGGCACCTTACCCACCTCCACCAATGTCAAATGTCCTACCTAGAGCTCCGGTGACTCAATGTATGCTACTAGTTGATTTTGATAGAAAGCGTCCTCTAACGTTCGACAGGGAACCTGCGATCGCTGAGGCATGACTAAAACAATCGGAGAAAACCTTCGGGATTATGGACATCATCGACGAAGGTGACCGGATAGCACTAGCCACTCACCAGATGCAGGGAGAGGCTGATTTCTAGTGGAATGTTGTTAAGACCACTCATGATACTTAGGCTATGACCTGGGTATAGTTCAAGGAGTTGTCTTTCAGGAAGTATTTTCTGACACCAATTAAACAGGATATGATGCAGAAGTTTATGAACTTGACGCAGGATAGTATGCAAGTTGCCCAATATGTCACTCAATTTGACGAACTATCGCCGTATGCATCTGCTCTTGTGTCAACTGGTGAAGCAAGGGACATAAAATTTGAGCGGGGTCTAAGCCCTACCATTTGAGGGAATTTGATGTCACGGGTGCATGCATCATATGCCACCATTGTCAATAACGCGCTTAAACTAAAGCATGAAGCACTAGATGCCCGACAACACTAAGAGCAGAAGAGAAAGACTGGGCAGGGTTTAGGGGGAGCCATCAGAATAGGCAACAACAGCAGTAACAACAACAACAACAGGGGTTTTGTTCAGAATAAGCAATACTCCCACTCGTAACAACAAAGGATTGGCCAAGTCAATCAGAACAAGAATTAGTTCCCATCAGGCAGTAATAGTCAACGACAGTATCAGGAGCCTCCACGGGAGATGACTGACATCACGTGCTATAACTGCAATGAAAATGGCCACATGAGGAGACAGTGCCCACATCCGTCAAGACAGTAGGGCTAGCTGGATGGTTCAAAAAATAACTAGGGATAAGCGATTGGGCAAGTTAAGTAGGGCAACTGGAAAGCTTGACAGGGACAAGGAGCAAGGCAGAATAGGGAGAAAATTAGAATCAAGCCTTAAAAGGAAGGATTTTTGCTCTCCAAGGACAAGAAGAGGAGTATGACCGAACTGTCATACAAGGTACACTTGTATGGTTCAGTACTTGTATGCAAACGTTATTTGATTTGGGTGCCATACATTCTTTTATATCTATTGCATGTGCACGATCAGTTGGGTTAGAGACGGAGGGAATGAACATAGCAATGTACGTAACGTCACCTTTAGAAGGGTAGGTTTCTGTGGGTAAGATTTGTCGGGCTTGTGATATAGAGATATCCAGGCTTTGTTTGACTTCTAATTTGCGGGTTATTAAGATTGCAAATTTTGACGTCATTCTAGAGATGGACTGACTGTCTGCGCATAGAGCAATGATTGATTTTAATCGAAAGTCTATGATTGCCTATTCGTCAAATGGAACCTGCTTCAAATTTAAGAGGGATATGCAGGATTTGACTTCCATGACACGATCAAAGTAGCATGATCACTTGATGGGCCGGTTGACAAGTTTGAAGTTGGGGGAGATAGATTGGAAGGATTTGGGTTTACCTAGGGTGGTATGTGAATTTGCTGATGTGTTTCCAAATGAGATACTAGGGTTATCAGTAAAGTGTGGATTGGACTTCATGATTGAGTTGCAACTGGGAACAACACCTATATTAATGGCACTATACAGGATGATACCAATTGAGCTGCAAGATTTGAAGACTCAACTCCAGGAGTTGCTAGAGAGGGTGTGTGTCCGACCAAGTGTGTCACCGTGGGGAGCACCAACTTTATTTGTGAAGAAGAAAGAGGGTACACATAAGATGTGTATCGATTATCGTCTACTTAATCAGGTCACGATAAAAAATAAGTACCCTCTACCTAGAATTGATGATTTATTTGATCAACTGAGAGGAGCGACGTGTTTCTCAAAAATTGATCTCTGGTTTGGGTATCACCAGAATAAAGGAGGAGGACATTCCGAAGGTCGTGTTCCGAACACATTATGGCCATTATGAGTTTGTGGTTATGCTGTTTGGACTTAGTAATGTACCAACGGTGTTCATGTGCTTAATGAATCAAGTTTTTTCACCGTACTTGGATAGATTTGTAGTGGTCTTCATTGACAACATTCTAACCTATTCGCCAACAAAGCAAGCACACGAGGAGCACTTAAGAGTAGCACTATAAGTTCTAAGTCATAATCAGCTTAATGGCAAGGTCAGCAAGTGCGAATTATGGATTAAAAAGGTTAAGTTCTTGGGACATGTCGTGTCTCGGGAGGAATATTAGTTGATCATAACAAAATGTATGCGATAATGGATTGGAAGCAACCAATAACGGTCTTTTAGGTCAGTAGTTCTCTTGGGATGATTGGCTATTACGAAAGGTTCATATAGGATTTCTCCGCGATCACAAAACCATTGACTTGCCTTACAAAAAAAGGAGTTAAGTTTGAGTGGAGTGAAGCGTGTAAAAAGATGTCCTAAGAACTCAAGCGAAGATTGACTAGCGCGCCAATTCTGATCAAACCAGAAAGAGGCGTCGGCTACATGTTGTACTGTGACGTGTCCAAGGAAGGACTATGATGTGTACTCATGCAGAACAACAAAGTTATAGCTTATGGGTTTGCGTAGGTGAAGGTTCATGAGAAGAATTACCTGACTCATGACTTGGAGTTAGCAGCTGTGATTTTTGCTTGAAAGTCATGGCATTACTACTTATACGGAGAGAAGTTTGAAGTATTCACTAATCATAAACATCTTAAATATGTTCACACAGAAAGATCTAAATATGAGACAAAGGAGATGGTTGGAATACTTGGAAGATTTTAAATTCACCTTGTCATACCATCTGGGCAAGGCAAATGTGGTGGCTGACACTCTAAGCTGGAAGTCGAGAGCGACAGTGGCTAGTCTGGCAGTTCGAGAATAAAAAATAATTGAGTCGATGAACGAGTTTGTCCTACAACCGACATTAGGCTTAGAGGGGGCCGGTTTAAATGCTTTGATTGCCGCCCCAAAATTATACAGAGAGATACTTCTAGTGCAAGGATTTGATCAAGATATAGCATTTGTGAAGCACTAGATAACCACCGGTAGGTCACGATGGGTTGGGCCACTGGGCTGATGGAGGATTGAGATATCAGTAGAGGCTATTTGTACTAGGTATTGAGACTTTGAGGGGGTCATTGTTGAAGGCGTTTAACCAATCCAGTTTTGTTGTTCGTCCAGGAGGTAATAAGATGTATAAGGACTTTCAAAGATAGCACTGGTGGAATGAAATGAAGAGGAATGTTGCTATATGTTTGTTTCGACATGTTTGACATGTCAACAAGTCAAGGCAAAATACCAAAAGTCTGGAGGGATGCTCCAACCACTACCAATACCAGGATGGAATTGTGGGAACACATAATAATGAACTTCATTACTGGGTTGCCAAGGTCAATGCGGGATTGTAATGCTATATGAGTTGTTATGGACCGATTGACCAAGTTGGCACAATTTCTGCTGATTAAGATGTCTGACACGATGGAATTCTATAGTCGACTTTACATTTGGGAGATAATTTGACTACACGGTGTGCCAATCATGATAGTATCTGACCGAGACCCTCGCTTCACATCAGTATTTTGGTAGAGTCTACAAAAGGCATTGGGGATGAATTCTCACTTGAGTACAAATTTTCATTCCCAGACTGACGATTTATTAGAACGAACGATTTAGACGCTGAAAGATATGTTAAGGGCTTGCATGTTGAATTTCCAAGACTGGTGGGAACGACACTTACCATTGGTAGGATTCGCATACAACAACAACTATCAAGCCACCATATGGATGGTGCCGTACGAAACATTGTACAGGCAACCTTGCCTGTATCTGATTTGTTAGACCGAAGTTGGAGAGACGAGTATCTTAGGGCCAAAGTTGGTACAAGAAACCACTGAGAAGATCAAAGTGATCAAACAAAGGTTGCTGACTGCTCAGAGTAGGCAGAAAAGCTATGTTGATAAAAGGACACAACCATTAGCGGTCAACGTGAGTGATCACGTTTTCCTAAAGATCAAGCCAAGGAGAGGTATTAGTTGGTTTGGTAAGAAAGAAAAACTAATATCAAGGTACATCGGGCCATTTGAGATTTTGGAGAAGATCGGAGAGGTGGCCTATAGGTTAGCCTTGCCTCCACAGATTGACCGGGTTCACAATGTCTTCTATGTAGTCATGCTCAAGAAGTACATGGCACTACCATCTCATATCCTGAATTCAGATTGACCAGGTTCACAATGTATTCTATGTAGTCATGCTCAAGAAGTACATGGCACTACCAACTCATATCTTGAATTAGAATTATGCCATGTTGGATGAAGATACAACATATGACGAGAAGAATTTAAGAGTCAAGACTATCAGGTTGGTCAAGGTTCTTTGACATCATTGAAATCTGGAAGAGTCAACCTAGAAAAGGGAGGATGTAATGAGAGTCAACCACCCTGAGGTTTTTGCTTAGACTATATTTTATAAATTTCGAGGACAAAATTATTCTTGAGATGTGTTCTCTTATTACGACGGTGGGATGAGGGGTGCTATTTTCGTTTCCCGATCTTCCTCCCATTCCCATTCTAAATGCACATTTTTAATAACTTCGCTCCCACTTCTATCCAAAGCTTTATTGCTCCTTTCCTCCCTGCTTCCCCTGTTCTCCTTGCACATTACTCTCTCTCGCTTCGATCTGGATCGTTCTTCTTCATTGATTTTTCAAGGGGACCTTTTCCCTGGTCTTATCAGCCTTTCGTCTCCCGCCTCCCTCTCTACGCCTTCTTCCAGCATTCCCTGGATAGGTCTTTCCTTTTTCTTCAATTGACCACTAGACTGGGAACCACCAATTTATTAGCGCTTCGCATTCCCTTTTTGCTTTTGCCTTGTTCATGAGAGAAAGAGATTTGGAGTGAACTTTTGTTCGACCACTGGACCTAGATTCCAACTCCATCTCCTCTTCCTCTTCAGACCCCAAAAGCAGAGAGGTCCTTGACGTTTCCCTATAACAATGGTTGCCCCTTCTGACGTGCCTATCGGCCAACCTTTTGCCGCTGAAAACCTTGCATCTATCCTCACTGTTCCTGACCTAGATAGGATAAGGATCATGTACTTCATCCCCGATTCCGTTCACTTGTGAGTGCCTAATAAAGACGAGAGGGCATGCACTTTTGTAGGTGGGGAGGTTTGCCTGTACGAGAGCAATTTTCAGCGCGGCTTGCACTTTCTCTTCCATCCCATCATCAGCGAGATACTTCATTTTTTTAATCTGTCACCCGGCTAGCTAATGCCAAATGCCAAATGCCAAATGCGTGGCGATGACTGCTGTTCTTCATGATCATCCTATGTCACCATGCGAGTGAAGGCCGACGGTCACTCACCGTTGTTGAGTTCCTCTACTGCTACCAGACAAAGGAGGCCAGGCTTGAGGTCGCCTGGTGGTTCTTCTGGGCCAAGGAGGCCACAGCTTGAAAACAAGAATTCTTTCTTCCAACAAGGGTTGGAAGAACCTTTTCTTCTATGCTGGGGGTGAAGGCTAGGAGTTTGACGCTGAAGAAGTCCTTACTGAGCGTCCCATCCGAGTGGTTCACCTATTGGGTGACCCTTCGCAATCTTCCTTTGGCACTGCGCCGTCAATCTCAATCTGATGAGGCATTTATCAAAGGGCTGAAGAAGAACAATCCCTATCTCTACTCGGCGATGATAACTCCTTCGCTCCTTTTTCTCTGTTCTCTTGACCTTAATTTGAACGGTATGTTCCTGCATCTTTCCCCTTTTTGACACGCTTACCATCCTATCTCCCTCACAATTTCTTGTCGCATCTTTGCAGGAGGGGCCCAGGGGCCAAATAGAATAGCTCCAAAGAGGTTGCGGCTAACCTTGAAGTTGTGGACTCTGAAGCAGTCACCAGGCATAGGCTTGCTGCGAGAAAGCCCACTGCAGTGGCGCATAACCTTGCTGTGGATGATACTAGAAGCTCTGAGCTAGCGTATGCCGGTCAAACTTTTCAACACATCAGGAGGGGTTTACCCTGGTTAGCTCAGCAACTTCCCGAGCTGGTGGACTCCGAGCTCGCTCTATCGACTGGTCACGTATCAATCTTGGGGTCTACTTGACAACTGGCCATCCAGGACAACCCTCTTCAAGCCCCTCGTACCTCTCCACCCCAGTTGCCCAGAACAGAGGAAAGAGAAAGCGATATCTGGGGTTGACTGCCTCGAGACTAGGGAAGCTCACCAATCTGCCCATGAACAGTCCAGGCCTTCGGCGAGTGAGACTACTCCTATTGGGGGTACCAGTGAGGCAGCAATCGATTCGATTGGTCTGACCTCCCCTTTCAAATGTTTCAGCCCCCTCCGCTCGAGCGACCTTGTAAAATAAAACAAGTTCAGTTTTATTGTTCGGACATTCCGGGTTGTATTTGTGGATTGTATTTCACCTATGTATGTATGTTCATACCGCACAAGTATCCACAGTTACATTGTTTATGTCCATGGATCTCTGTGGGATTTTGTGTGAGCAGGTTGACCAACTTTGACCATGATTTTATGTTACTAATATGTTACTGGATTATGCATAATGTTACGGGATAAAATTGTTGAACCTGGTTGTGCTAGTAATCTAGGTGTTTTGAGTACTGTCGTCATGTTGCTCGAGGTGTTGCTATCAGTTTAGTCTACAGTCATCGTGCTGGCTGACATTGGTAGTGGAAAGTAGTGATAAGGCCATCGTGCCATTTGAATGACTTAGTACAGCCATCGTGCTACTAGATTGTAGTAGAATGGGCTTAGTGTTATTTGTGAACTATGTGAAAATCTAGAACTTATGTTACAGATACTGGTTCGAATGTCACCTGTAATAAGGCATCGGAGGGTATTGGGTGCATATTATAAGTAGCGAAACTGTGTAGAGAACAAGTAAGGAACGCTAATAGAAAATTGTAAAACTGATGTTGGTGATCGTCGTGCCAAGCGTTTTCTGGGCGTCGTGCCAAGTGTTGTTCCATGTGAGTTTGATTCACACCGGGTGTTGTCTCGCTTGATGATTTTAAGAATCCGAACTAGGAGATGGTTGTATTCGGTTGGAGGTGACTTTGGAGACGTCTGTGTAGACAGCTCCGGACCTCGAGGGAGTGATGACCAGTGTTTTGGGCGTCCTTAAGTCGATAAAAGGGAAGCGACAAAGGTTTGTTGGTACCTAACTTGGCAAATCCACATATTCAGTCGGATCTAACTAGAGTGAAGTGGTTATTGACCCAAGTAGACGACAGAAGGTCTCTTTTTTACTTAGGTAATGACATGTCAATCTCAACCAAAGTTATCAATCTCGTACCGGCGAAGGTACCGGTTTTGTTACTGGTACGGTACGTAGCGGTACCGGAGTACCATTTCGAATTTATCGCTAAAAAATAATATAACTTTTTTTAACTAATATTCTTTACAAAAAATTATATTTTATATATAAAGTAAACCCCACAATTTAAAAATAGCTCACAAAACATAATATTTTCAAAGGACAATAATAAATCTATGATATTTCAATATCATTTAATTCACAAAATTTATAAAATTAGTTAGCATATGCTTGATTAGAAAAAAATTAATATTCATTTTAACATTAATGTATGAAAAGTGAAAAAAGAAAAATTAACATTCATTTTTTTGTCTAGAATTGAAAAGGAAAATTAACATTCATAAAGTATCGAAAGTGGCGAAAAGAAAAATTAATATTTATTTTCATGTACGTACAAAATTATAAATGAAGGTTAACATTTATTTTTTATTTTAAAATGAAAAGCAATGTTAAGTTTAAAAAAAAAAAGAATGTTAACATTCATAAAAAGGAATCTTAACTTTAAATTAAAAAAATGCTAATTTTTCCTTTTAATTTTCATAAAAAATAATGTTAACTTTCCTTTTTGCATTATAAATTTTCATACCTTAATTAGGAGTACTTACAAGGAAAGTGAAAAAACAAAGGTATATAAATGAAATTAAAAAATACATAAAAATTAAAAAAAAGAAAAACCGGTACCGGCCGGGATCCGGTATTTGGCCGGTACTGCCAGTATTGGCCGGAACCGCCGGTATTCTTGCCGGAATGGTACAGACATCCTGTGGTACCGTTTTTGATCCGGTACAGGAGGTACCGCCCAGTACCAGGCGGCACGGTACGAGATTAATTACATTGATCTCAACAGATTGCTCTAGGTAAGATAAGTTGGGTAAGAACAGAATACAAGGATAAAAGGGTGTTCCTGGAAATTTTAAAAAAACTTAAAGCATAACAAACATAAGTGTTTGCTGTACTATTCAGTTAATGTTGCTCTTGATATTCTAACACTACTTTTATCCTGTTGTATGTCTATTTTTCGTTGGGTTTGGTTTTTGGGTGACTTTCACTCTTGAATTTTGTTAGTCATCAAAGCAATTTCTCTACCCCTGGTATTTCATACCATATGTTGAGGAGCAGTTGGAGAATTCGTCCGAGCAGAAAGAGTCAGGAGTTGTTGGAGAAGACTTTGGTGGCGTCTGGCTACCTTACCCTTAGCTACTTTGTTTAGTTATTTTTCAATAGAATGTAAAGCCAGAAGGGTATTTTTGTCAATTTTACTTTCGTACTTTAAAACTCTAAATTATCACATTTTCAGTTATTTTTAATTAATAATAAAAGTGATATTTATTTGATTTATGTTTTAAGTGATAAAATAAAAATGAAAAGGTTTTAATTAATGTCTCACGGGGCGTTATATTTAACATCTATGTCTCTTTTTTATGTTTCTGACACACGTGCTTGACAGAAGCATGCATGTCAAAATTCATTTCAAATTTCAATATCAGATTAACACAAGTGCTGCCCGTAAGTCAAAATCTTAATTTTGATACATTGCAAACTAAGTCAACAATAGCATTTTCTCACTACCTCCACTAACTATATTGTTCCTTATATCAATTAAAACCAACCAGTTCTTCTACCCCAATCACCCTACAACTGGTAACTTGTCTCAAATTACTCCTCTATCATATGCTTTTTTGGGGCGTTTGCGATAGAGAATCCTACCTTATTTAAAACACTGGTGAACCCGAAGAAAAACAGTTCACCACATTCAAAATGTCCTTCCAGTAATTCTTGTTCTGTTCAAAATCGTCGCAACATATTCCTGCAACACTACTAGAGGCGTTTCCCCCGGTGATGGATGGGTATGGGTGATTGCAATTGTGAAGCAATATAATATCTCCAAGCCCTGATGCTTCTATAAAATTTGGAAGAAGTATGTTTTCATTTGTTGTAGCCAAAGAGTCATCATCGGTAGGATATGCCAGACCTTGAAGCTGCATCTCCGTGTCCATTCTTTCTTTGAGATCATCTAGAAAATTAATATCTGCTATTCCCAATTCAGATTCTGCTTTCATTATCATTGCTTCACCTGCGTTGGGAAATGGTCCAAATTTAAGAGATTCGAGACTCTTACCGCCTGCGAAAGTAGTATCCGAAAAGGCATCATGTTTTGGTGCTTTAAGCTGCCATGAGCCTTGCCAGTCTGTTAGTACGTCCAGACATGGTGGTTGGAGTGGCGGTAGTGGCGCTGTAGTTGTTGTTTCGTAAGCGAGTTGAGCTAAAGCCGAAGAGGAGGCGAGTTGGGTTTGAATGGGATTGGGAACATGCAGCTTGGATTTGCGAACAAGTCTGGCTTCGGCTTCAAGCCGGGCAGTTTCCCACTGAGCCATGTGACTAAGGTTTGCGGCATCCTTCAGTTGGTCGAGATCGAGGCCGTGTCTCTTCGGCTTATGAGTTACTGGATCGATACCCATTTTGGTTAATCTCTTTTTCAAGCACGTGTTCCAATAGTTCTTGATCTCGTTGTCGGTTCTCTTCCACAAGTGAGTTGCTATTACTGACCATCTAAATCAAATTAACCGAAATAGTAAAAAAGTAGGTAAAGCAACATTTTTCAACACAATTTCTCTAGTAACGTGACAGTGGCATATTTACAAGTTTAAATATTGCATTCAAGAGTCTTCTTTATATTATATATGTGTGTCTGTATAAAATGTTATTTAGAAAAAAAGAAGAAGAATCAAACGTTATTTCACGTCATCCATTTATTTCTCATTAATACTATTTAAACTATTCTTCCACCCATATCTTCTTAGTCTAATTTGTTTCTTTTCATGAGAACTAAAAAAAAAGGAATAGGGATTTTGCACGGGTAAGATGCTTACATGTGCTATATATATATATAATATTTTGAGCTAATTTTGTACTAGTATCCTTAAAAATATGTTTTAAATACATTGAACGGTTCAGATCATTAATATTTGATCAAAAAATAGAAAATTCTTATTTTAACAAAATAAAGAATCATTTATTAGTGTGTGTATAACTGTCACGTGCTGCCACATTATATTGCATTAATGAATTTCAGTGTACTATTTATAGCAATGATAATAGCACCTTACATGTGGTTCCTGTACTGTGCATATTTTATGTTTTAATACAATCTTATTTTTGCCTTTCAAAAGAAAAAAACACTTACACGTGGTTCCATTTCCTTGCAGAAAATGGAAAAGGGAATTAAATTAATCCATATGATTAATTATAACAAACTGTTCCCCCATTTTTGTTTTATTTCTCACTTTTTCCTCATTACCGTGAATTATAATGCTAGATGATGACATTACGTGCCATTAATTTTATATGGCAACGATACCTCAAGATAAATCGTTCCATTTGTAATAACCCGTGTCATAAAAATTCGAATAATTAGTTATAATTTAACTCTCACACGTCCAAAATTTTAATTCTTAACCTTCAACCCAGTAAGTGCTTGGGAAAAAGAGAAAAATCATTCTATGTAAATGCTAAAATTATTCTCTCTCTCTCTCTCTCTCTCTCTCTCTATATATATATATATATATATATATAGAGAGAGAGAGAGAGAGAGAGAGATCTTTGTATTTGTGTTCACCTGTTTCCAAGAAGAGCGTGAAGTTGGATGATGGTTTGTTCCTCTTGCAAACTGAACTTGCCTCTCTTGATATCAGGTCTTAGATAGTTTGTCCACCTCAATCTACAACTTTTCCCACATCTTCGGAGCCCTGTCACCGATCAAATCCAACCAACCAACAAAAAGAAAAAATTCACACCATTGTAACCAAATCAAGTTTGTAGAATAAAAACAAATTGTAATTTCTGAATAAAAGTTGTATCAACCTGCTTTTTTGGGAAGAGCTCGCCAGCTTCCATGGCCATACTGTTCAATGTAAGCCAAAAGCTTGTGGTCTTCTTCAGGTGTCCATGCCCCTTTCTTCAATCCCACTTCCACGCAACACGGTGTCCTTCCCATTTGAGAGAGAGAGAGAGAGAGAGAGAGAGAGAGAGAGAGCGAAGACTGGAGAGCGACGTGCTTTTCTTTTTAAGTTGTTTTGTGCTAACTATATGTGGATTGGTGAGTGAAAGGCAATTCATAATTTATAAGGAGGAGAAATTGAATAGCTTGCTGTTGTACACAATTTAATTATTTTTTCAAAGAAAATTGTAGATACGATTGCAATTGAGTCGAATCAAATTTTAGTATGTTTCAATTCAAACTCGAGCTGGAGCGCAATACAAATTTGACAATTTGAATTTGAGTCGAGTTCAAGCTTGTTTACATATCTTAATCTTAATGAACCAAAAATGTCATATATTTATGCTCGGTGTAAACATCTATATATTGTCGGGCTAAATTTTGAACACATTGTATCTCAATATGTCTTTTGAATAAAAAAAGAACAAAAAAAAAAAAAAAGAACTTTATAGATACCCAAAAAATAAATATTTATCAATAGACACTAAGAAAATATTATTTATATTTTGACCTAATTTTCCGAGTCTAATCGTAACAAACACTGTTTACTAGAGACTCAACTCATTTAATCGTAAAGAACATCTGTTTTGGATCATAGTTTCATTTTTAGTGAATTTTTTTTAATGTTTTTGGTCTTAATTTTATTTTTTGTCAAGACGAACCAATAATTTAAAAAAAAAAAAACGTGGGAGTTGGAAATGAAACAAATGAACCGAATATTTGAATGAAACATACTGCACTGATATCTGAAAAAGTTGCTTCAAAGCAAAACTACATGCACCAACCCTACTCCCCACCCCAAAAATAATGAAACAAAACAAAGATTAATAAATAAAAATGAATATTTGATTTTTTAAATTCTGAATAAAAGTTTTTTGGATTACTTAATCGTCTCGATGAGATGAATAAAAAGATAAAAAAATTTATTAATCAAAATTTAAAAGTTTAGAAAAGAGATAAATAATTATATAATCTATCTGTTTTGCATTATTCTTGTCTTTCATAAATCTTCATAAAAGAATTTAATCATAATTTTTAATTTTTTTAATTTTGCTCATCAAGATGAATAAATAATTCAAAAAACTAGATGCAGAATTAACAAAATTTTATGGAAAACAAAAATAAGTCGAAAGGATAATCTATACTATATATTATTTGAGGATGACTTTTCGTGAGTTATTTTAAGTGTGCATTAGTTTGTCATCAAAATATTAAAGTGATATATATTACCTTAGAACAACCAAAATAAAATATGAATCTTTTCGAATTCAAATTCAAAAAGTTTTCATATTTCAAATATGATATTTTCTTCCCATAAATTTTTCTATGGTTTTCAAATTAAAATATAAATAAATATACCTATTCTTACATAGAAATAAATTTTGGTTCATAATTGTTTACAGTAAATAAATATATGATGATATCATTTTACATTATTCCTTACGTTGATTTTTCCAAACAAAGTATCACCTCTTTTTAAAGCTTGCGTTTATTTTTTTTATAAATATATTTTACAGTAAATAATAAATTATACGAACAATTGTCGAGATAGATTTATATAACCAAAAAGTGTTTATTTATTTTTTACTAAGCAACATAAATTTATAAATCTTTGGGAAATGTTACAAAGATTAAAAGGAAGCAAGCACTCGGCATCATAACAACAAAACACAAGTCTCAACTATCTTAGTATCCATAATTGTGGACCAACGGTTCTATCGCCTTAGGGATGCACCTTGATCATATTAAATAAGTTGAGGCTAAATTTTAATCCATTCATCCTATGCAGGTTGATATTTTTTTCACCCACTGTAAAATTTCTTATCTTTAAACTTGATGAGTTGATTAATCTTCTAGATAGTTTTAATTTGATCGTTAAGTAGGTTGGCTATTAAAAATAAAATAAAATAAGATAAAATAACAAAATAAACGATTTAAAGAAATCCCTTTTAGACTTTTTTTTTTGCTTTTTAAAATTAAAGTAAACGATATGAAACGTCACCCAACGTTGGGAATAAGAGCAAGGAAAGCGATGAACTATATTAAGTATGTTTAAATTTTGTTAGATGGGTAGTACTAATTTTGGTGTAGAAGGATTTATTCTTATAATGTCTTTACAAGGGATCAAGTTGAATGATATATGAATTATTAAATTTTACTCACATTCATAGTTACTTATTGAAAAATTAAATTGGATGGATAAAAATATTAATTATGCTATGAATTTATAATTTTATTAAGATAAGAAGTGTCTTAATTAGACCTTTTATATTATCAATTAGAACTTTTATATTTGAATTTTGATTATTGATTGAAAATTTTATATGCTTTTTAGCTAGGGTTTTAATTAAGTAGATTTTTGATAATTTAGTTTCAACTAAAATAGATCCAGCTAATAAATATAGAGTCTATTTTTGTGATAAAATGATGGGCAAAGTGACTCACAGTCCTTGAATTTTAATATTTGAATTTAATTTTTTTTAGAGGTAAGAGTTAATGAATACTTGATTGAATGAAAGTCATGGAACTATTAATTTTGATACTTCACTAAAAAACTTAAAGTTTAGAATAAAAAATATTAAAGATACGTGTGCTTTGGATTGCATTATCGCAGTATGTATTTATTATTAATCATATAGACTGACACGATGAAATCTCTCTCATATAATTTTACAAGTCTCGTGTATAGTAAGGATTAATTATTGTTAGTTCCATATTATAGCAATAATCATAGGTGAATAATATTATGAAATTGAATATATTTTTTATTTTGATGGAAGTTATGGACCCATCCATAAAGTAAGAGTAATTTTCCAAACACATGAGATATGAATCCAACAGATATGTACAGGACAAGTATTTACAGTTGTTTGCTACGACTTTATGAATTCCATGGTGATGATATATAAAACAGACCCCGCTGTCATAACCACCAAATGTGTGTGAATTTATGGTAATATTTATTTTTTATACTCAATAGGTATGCGCTGGCAGGAAAAATCTAAAGAGGGCATATATATAAGCCTCATATAGAGTGATAGTAAAATCCATATATTCAATGCCAATGAGACCAAATAATTGTTTATGTGAAATCGGGTGGGCCAATTTATTGCCATTCCAATTTTTCCATTGGCAGTTACCTAATTTATTCTCGGCCTTATTTATTCTCATGGGCTTATTTATCTTTTTGGTCCCCCATATATTTGTCTAGTGTGATCATCTCATTCCCAATTCATCAATTTCTTGAATTTAGTCACCAAGGTTTAAAATACACATAAAAGTTGTCCCTAATGCAGTGTAGTTAATTTGTTTGACCATCAAAACTTAGGGTGTTATAGTCATTTTACTTGTATAGTTATTTACTTTTCCGGTCGCCAATAAATTCAAAGAGTGTCCTTGCGATGCCTAATGTTTTGGCATATTAATAGAAATATACTAGGGCTCATCACCATTAACCCCCAATTCCGCCAACTCCATCATTTGTCAATTTGTCATTGTAATTTCAAATAAGGGGATTATGTAAAAACTAGAGAATCATAATCTAAAAATTAAGGATACAACATTATTTCATTAAATGGGTCAAACTTTTAATTTTTTATAATTAGGCTTTGGTTGTTTCAACCTAATATATTATTTGCATGAAGAATATTTTTTATGTACAATGATTTTCCAGAAAGGCTACTTTTTAACTGTAGTTTTATGTGTGTGGCTATTATTTGCAAAATAATTCACAATTTCAGCATAATATGTCCCCTCAATTCCACTGATTCTTTTGTGTCAAACTCTCCAGCATAATGGTAAAGTATTTTAAACTAATTACATGGTGATTTTTTATTGGATTGTGATGACATCAAAGAGTTCTAGAAGTTGGGCATTGTCAGAGTAATTCAGCTGACTTCAGTTGGTAAATCTTATTCGTGCTCTCCCCTTATAAGGAAATAGATAAAATATCTTACAGAAGTTTTTGACGCAATTCGTTCTACGACTTGCTCATATAAATTGTTTATTCCGGAAAGAATTTTACTTATATATTTTGGCACAACCAAATAGTGAAAAAAGAGAGTGAGAAAATATTTTTGTCCCAACAAATGGAGACTTATTCTTCATAAGATTTACGTTATTGGAGTAAAAAATATTGAGGATTAATAGGAGTGTAAGAGGGTTAATTTTGATAATCAGGACGGAAAGCTAAGAATTCACTATCCAGCCGAAACAGTGCTCTTCTCAATATGTGGACCTGGTGTCTGCAAAAGAATAATCTGTCAAAGAGCCCTCTGCCGCTGTGGCAGGAGGACACTCCGATGATTAAGTCAGCCGAAATCTCACAGGGAAATGATAACGCAAGCTAATATTCTCTATCAGCAGGCGAAACTCTAGGTTATTCAGGCGTATCTCTTTTTCTTCATCTGGAGCTGTATTTATAGACTTCACCTTATGCCCTAATTCTCTTAGGGCTTTCTTGGGCCCCAATTCTGTTAGGGCTCTCTTGGGTCCCAATTCTGTTAGGGCTCTTTTGGAGCGAAGTGTCCTCTGATTGGCCGTGGATTTCACGTCCATAACTGAATCCAACAGAATCCCGACTTATCCGGGATTCTGTTTTATTTCGGAAAAACGGTTACTGGTCGCCTTTCTCGGGCTGCCCGTAATCCGGACCGACCTCGTATGTTCGGCAAGTCATGGATCTGCCTTTCTCAGGTCGGCATTGCTCAATGCATGGTTCTGTTACCCAGATTTGCGTATGGTCGGCACTCCTCGTGTCGGCCATTATGTCACGTGATCGGCATGTGCCTCTGGATGTGTTATTCGGTCTCGGCCGAACTTCAAACTTACTCGGGGGGTCTAAATGTATTTTCTCAATTACATTTTACCCTCATCAATTGCCCCCTAGCTTCGGCTGCTTTGAACCGACTTGGCGAAGTAGTCGAGGCTATACAGTGCACTCATGGCGTCCTTTCTTATTCTTGATCGGACGGTTTCTGAACCGTCACTCGTGAATTTGCAACGTCGCATTGAAGTTTGATGGGGCGTGCAGCAGACTTTATGGCTTTGGGACCATGCGTCTCCTGCGTGTGCCCCGTATGTGGGGCGTCCTCATTGGGGAGGCCTAGGGTTTTATCCGTTTGGCTTCCCTCCCTATCAATACTCACCCATTCTTCACCTTTGGCTTTTCTTCTGCAATCTTCCACTGTCGTCATACCAGAGAGAGAATTCGCCCGTTTTTGTAAGTCATTTTCAACCAGAGCCCTAGTTCTTCCCTCCTTTTCTTGATTTTTCGTCCCCTTCTCCTTTCTGTGATGGGGATCTTTAGGAACTTAGTTGACACACCGGAAAAAATGGCAGAATTCCGGCGACGGTACAACATCCCTCACGATGTTGCCGTCGAACTCAACGAGCCGCACACTCCCCGTGATGGGAACGATCCTGTAACACACAAAATCGAGTCCTGTAATAAAGACAAGAAAAAGATGCACAAAAGAATATTTTCTTGAAATTAAATGAAAGTGGACACAATCTCTATTATGTTCTTCGTAATGAAAGAACGATTCCTCTGATTCGATCTCCGACTATGATGGTGATCCAACGGCTGTTGAAGCTTGTTGTTGAATGGACCGGTTGATGACTTCTTGAATGAAGAAATCGAAGTGGTGGCTTTGATCGAGGGCTTGAGCAGCTTGATCTCGATGGAGTGCGGTTGCAGACGAATCGGCTTTGTTTGAGTGCTTGTTGATTCCTCGCAAAAGCTTGAGAGAAGGCTTGAGAAGAGGCTTGAAGAACGCTCGAATGCTTGAGAGAATTCTTCTGGCTCCGGGGATCCTTCGTTTGTAGATGAATCGGCACGTTGTGTATGTGCTTGTTGATCCTCCACAAGAACTTGAGAGAGATTTGAGAAGAGTCTTGAAGAACGCTTGACTGCTTTGGAATTCTTCTGGCCGAGGGGATCCCTTTTCTTCATAATGAGAGCCTCTATTTATAGGCTAGAGGAGAGCATATTCCATTTGGCATATACCCCTTCATTGATTTACCTTTCCAAATTTATGGAGAGAATCTTTAATCAATAATAAATAAATAATACAATAAGAGTATTATTTATTTATTTAATGACGTAGAAAGAATTAGAGTGGGCCTCCATCTTTGGGCTGGCCCAACTCCTTAACCATTTAGCCAATTAGGCTAATCCATTTATTTTTTTGGTCTCCCTCGTATTTTTAAGTGGACCGAGCCCACATAATTTTGAGGGCCCAATACTTACTTAGGCTTTGACTACATTTCATATATACATATGTATATTTGATTTTAATTAATCAAGGATATTTATTTATCTTGACTAATTAAACAACACTTAAGTTGTGTAAAAATTTCAGTGCCTACAAATTGCCCCCAATTCAAGACTGGACTAGATGCATATGCTTGTTTGCGAGCATTGAAGCCATGACTTGAATTGCTTTAATCTGGCACATCCAAATATGAGTTTGTCATGGATTTGATAACAAGAGACAATCCCGATGTAGAATAACACAAACGTAGACTCATTCTGAACGGGTATCTCAAGCCTCCATGGTGTGTACAAACTTGGACAAAGACATTAATTGGAGATGCCTAATGGTGCCCTTTTAACTCAATTCGCAAGATCTCAATTCACACCAAAACTAATAGATCTCCCTTTAATAAATTCTCACCAAAATCTTTTGAAACTGATTTGATTCAAGTCACTGATGGTAGAATCATGGGCATGTAGGCCCCGTATCTCCAGTATTGACAAATTGAAATGTTAGATCTTGAATTTGATAAAATTGGAATGTTTGCCCAAGATCTCTACACGCCAATAATCAATTGATTTTCTGTTCTTATTTTTTTTTTACCTTTTTTTGTTTCCAAAGTAAAGACCTCCATGCTAGAATCAGTGTTCAGAGATTTTTTTTTTTTTTTATTATTAATCAACACCTTTCCAACGTGAAGAGACTATATGGACACCTTCCTAATTTCAAGTAAAATTAGTTAGTATGACTTCCTTATGCATACATTTTTCTTGTCTCCAGCAGATTTGCATTCCAAATTCCATCCCTTATTTGGCCTTTAATAGGGAACTTCCAATATGATGGTAAGGGTCTTCCAAGAATAATTGTGAAATTCTTCACTATATATATGCAAGCCCAATCTTTAGTGCTAACAGATTTGGGTATTTTCTGTCTTCCAAAAGCAGAAGAGTAGATCTTAATGCTTGTGGGCTATTAGACAAAACATCTTAAATTCTTGCTCGGAAACCAGGTACGTGCTCCTGAACAAAGTTCTCATGAAACCTGTTGTATATTAGTGTAAGTGGCTCCAAATTATGGGCATTCTGAATCGAAACTGTACTCTTTGAATCAATTAGTTGTAGCCCAAATCTGTTAAAATGATGACGCCGAGTTTGTCCACCGACAATTTGATCCCAGTTGTCAAATTATTACATGCATTCTCCACTTTGGCTATGGTCGGATTTCATTGTACGTAGAACAAATTTCAGTGGGTCCTACACTGATAACCACATTGCTTGGTCTATGGACTATGGTTTCTTTTCCACAAAACCCATAGGATAGTGGTCAGGCTCCAAATTGCTGATTGCAATTGAAACAGAAGAAAGGGACAATCCACGGGATATATATATATATATATTTTCTTACTTCTTTTGCTGCATTTGAGAGAATCATTTTTGTTTTTTTAATCTCTACCTTCATTCTTGGAAAAGATTATTTGCTGTAATGATTTCCCATTGCAATAGCATGTCGTGCTTGCTTGATCTCCCATTGCTTGAAATCAATTTCTGAGAACTTAGTATTTTCCTTGCATGAGTGCTCACATGCTTCAATGCAACCCGACATGACAAAAAAAAAGTATAATAATGTGAGACCTTCATACTTTAACTCCCATATTCGAAATCCTTAGAAAAGGAAGTAAATATCATCTTTCACTATAAAGAACATAGATTGGTTAATGCTTTTTTTTTTTTTGGCAAGAAATTGATTCACTGTAGAAAAATCAGAACCTTCTAAATTTCGTGCCCCAAGAAAGTTTCCAAAGATAAAGATTTCTTAGCAAACTTTACTTGTGCACCTCTTTGTATAATAGGCATATGCCTTTCCAGTGCTTCAACACCTAAGAATCCTCTAAAGTTCACAATTTTATTTAACAATAGTCTACCACAGAAGTTTATGAGCAGTCTGCATCTGTTGTATGCTTCGCTTTGATTTCTGTTAATTAGACAATGAAGCTGCTCAGATTAGTCTTCAAAAGATGTGTTAATCATATTTTGATCATGTCATTCATTGACTTGACTTCTTGGCGTTCAAAGCTGAAAACAATCACCTGTTTGGCTCTTAATTATTGTAAGTTGTGGTCACTCATATCATTATTTTTTCATTTACGGCTTCACCATAGATTTGATTTTTTTTTCTTTTTCAGTGTCAGGCTTGGCGTCCTTTTTGAAGGTTTGATAGCTTGGTTTTGACAGCTATTTGGTTCTACCACAAATCGTGAGGTAATTTTTTTTTTAACTCTACAATATTGTCATCTATATATTTTTTTTGTGATTGTCGACGACAGGTCAAGTTGGGCTTGATCATATGGGATTTATGCGTCGTAGTTGTTACTTCAACATCAAAAGGGCCGCTTCTTGTTTGAGCAAGTCATTCCAATATTTTCTCTACGCGGCATCTCTTATTTGGCGGAGACTTCGGCATAGACTTCAAAACGGCGGGAGGGCCTCTGTACTTCGGTGCAAGCTGTCCCAATGTTTCCTCTACACGGCATCTCGTACTTGGCAGAGACTTCGGCAAAGACTTCAAAACGGCGGGAGGGCCTCTGTACTTCGGTGCACGCTGTCCCAATGTTTCCTCTACACAGCATCTCGTACTTGGCGGAGACTTTGGCAGAGACTTCAAAACGACGGGAGGGCCTCTGTACTTCGGTGCAAGCTGTCCCAATGTTTCCTCTACACGGCATCTCGTACTTGGCGAAGACTTTGGCAGAGACTTCAAAACGGCGGGAGGGCCTCTGCACTTCGGTGCAAGCTGTCCTAATGTTTTCTCTACACGACATCTCGTACTTGGCGGAGACTTTAGAACGGCGGGAGGGCCTCTGCACTTCGGTGCAAGCTGTCCCAATGTTTCCTCTACACGACATCTCGTACTTGGCGGAGACTTTGGCGGAGACTTCAGAACGGCGGGAGGGCCTCTGCACTTCGGTGCAAGCTGTCCCAATGTTTCCTCTACACGGCATCTCATACTTGGCGGAGATTTCGGCGAAGACTTCAAAACGGCGGGAGGGCCTCTGTACTTCGGTGCAAGCTGTCCCAATGTTTCCTCTACACGGCATCTCGTACTTGGCGAAGACTTCGGCATAGACTTCAAAACGGCGGGAGGGCCTCTGTACTTCAGTGCAAGTTGTCCCAATGTTTTCTCTACACAGCATCTCGTACTTGGCGGAGACTTTGGCAGAGACTTCAAAACGACGGGAGGGCCTCTGCACTTCGGTGCAAGCTGTCCCAATGTTTCCTCTACACGGCATCTCGTACTTGGCGAAGACTTTGGCAGAGACTTCAAAACGGCGGGAGGGCCTCTGCACTTCGGTGCAAGCTGTCCTAATGTTTCCTCTACACGACATCTCGTACTTGGCGGAGACTTTAGAACGGCGGGAAGGCCTCTGCACTTCGGTGCAAGCTGTCCCAATGTTTCCTCTACACGACATCTCGTACTTGGCGGAGACTTCAGAACGGCGGGAGGGCCTCTGCACTTCGGTGCAAGCTGTCCCAATGTTTCCTCTACACGACATCTCATACTTGGCGGAGATTTCGGCGAAGACTTCAAAACGGCGGGAGGGCCTCTGTATTTCGGTGCAAGTTGTCCCAATGTTTCCTCTACACGGCATCTCGTACTTGGCGGAGACTTCGGCATAGACTTCAAAACGGCGGGAGGGCCTCTGTACTTCGGTGCAAGCTGTCCCAATGTTTCCTCTACACAGCATCTCGTACTTGGCGGAGACTTTGGCAGAGACTTCAAAACGGTGGGAGGGCCTCTGCACTTCGATGCAAGCTGTCCCAATGTTTCCTCTACACGGCATCTTGTACTTGGCGGAGATTTCGGCGAAGACTTCAAAACAGCGGGAGGGCCTTTGTACTTCGGTGCAAGTTGTCCCAATGTTTCCTCTACACGGCATCTCGTACTTGGCGGAGACTTCGGCGGAGACTTGAAAACGGCAGGAGAGCCTCTGTACCTCGGTGCAAGCTGTCCCAATGTTTCCTCTACTTCGCAGAGATTTCAAAACGGCGGGAGGGCCTCTGTACTTCAGTGCAAGCTGTCCCAATGTTTCCTCTACACGACATCTCGGGTTTGGTGGAGACTTCGGCAGAGACTTTAGAACGGCGGGAGGGCTTTGTACTTCGGTGCTAGCAATGGATCATTTGATCCTCTCCCTTTGTCTATTGAGTATAGATCCCCGCTTTTACCTAAAGGATGTGAGCCAGAAGCCACTTGTGATTTTGATCAGGCAGCAAAATTTGGTGTGTCCAAGTTTGATACCTCCATTGTGATTTGTGGTGCTCGCCGCCAGTCGGCTCTTTTGCTAGCAGGCAATATTTTCAACTTGCTTGACCGTGTCTCTTTCGAGAAGCTTCTTTTGCTTCGAAAAACATTTGAAGAAATTTACAAGGAGTTTGCTTTACTCGAGGTGGACTATTCTCCTCTACAGATGCGTATTGAAACATACATGCAGAATGTTGAGAAGTATGTCTCCATAAGGTCAGAGTATGACAATGCCATGACTTCAGTCTTACAGTCAGAACGTTTGACCAATCTTACTCAACACATCAGTAAAGAGTCTACTCTTGTGACAAAAGACATGGAGAGCACCCAATCTATGCAGCGTGACTTGACCAGTGTGGAGGCCAAATGTGATATTCTTAGAAGAGAGTTTGGGACTCTGGAGGCATGTGCATCACAATTAAGGACATCGATCCAAGAGAGCGAGGCACAAACATTGGAGAGACAGAACACTGTTGCTCGTCTTACTGAGGAGCGAGCTACTATCGAGCAAGCTTCGTTGGTTACTGAGGGAGAATTTCACGTGGCAAACAGATTGCGGGACTTTCTAGAAATGGAACGTGAAGACATCAAGAAGCAGGCATGGATTTAGGGACTCTTCTTGGACTATTTATCATTGTCATCTTGACTTTGTATTTCTTGTCCTTTTTTTATCTTTTTTGCTAGGCATGTTTAGTTTACCAGATGCGTATTTTACTTATGAAGCAAAGTACTGTCATTTTTATCATGCCAATGAAATAAAACATTCTTTAATTTGGTTGAATGTATCTTCATTTATTTTTATTTGTTTTGTGAATGAATGGATGAATTTTTTTTTTTTTTGTATGGACTGAACTTAAGAAAAATTCTTAAGCTGCCTACGTACCCTTTAAAGGGATCAAGTCAAAACGTAGTTCAAGGATAGGATACTTTTTTTTTTTTTTTTGGCAGGGCCGTACACAGTTTTAGCTCATGCGGGCCAGGAGCGTCGTGCAGTTTAGACTCATGCGATTAGGAGTTTGGACTTTCACGGGTAGTAGCGCTTCAAAAACTTCCCGTTGATTGGACCGATTCGTAGTCCTTCTTCATCAACTATCTTGTATGCCCCATTAGTATAAACTTCCGATACCACGTACGGACCGTCCCATTTTGATAGGAACTTGTTGCCGGTTCGATGAGTAGTGATGATGGGTCTTCGGACGGCGAGCACAAACTCTCCAATTTTAAAAGACCGAGGTCTAACCTTTTTGTTGAAAGCTTTGGAAAGTCGGGCTTGGTAACATTCAAGACGTTGTTGAGCTTCTAGTCTCCTCTCATCCAACGCTTCTAACTCAGCAAGGCGGAGTTTAGCATTTTCTTCATTAGTCAAGCCCTCTTGTATGGCTATCCTTAGTGATGGGATTTGTTGTTCCAATGGGAGGACAGCTTCCACGCCGTAGACCAAAGAGTATGGCGTCGCTTGAGTTGGAGTTCTATATGTTGTTCGGTATGCCCAAAGAGCTTCTCCAATCCTTTCATGCCAATCTCTTTTGGACTTCGCTACCACCTTTTTCAAGAGACTACCTAGTGTCTTGTTGAAAGCTTCTGCAAGCCCATTAGCTGCTGCGTTGTACATTGAAGAGTTTCGCTGCTTGAAGCTAAATCTTTCACAAAGTTTATCCATCAGACTGTTGTAGAAGGGTTTTCCATTATCAGTGATGATGTAGCGAGGCACACCATAGCGGTAAACGATATTGGACTTGATGAAGTCGACGACTGTCTCCTTCTTCACTTGTTTGACTGGAATCGCTTCAGCCCATTTGGAGAAGTAATCTGTAGCTGCCAGAATGTACATGTGACCACCTGAAGATTTGGTAAGCAGTCCTACAGCATCCAATCCCCATGCATCAAATGGCCATGAGGCGATTGTAGGGTGCAAGGGTTCTGGTGGCTGATGGATAAAGTTTGCATGAAATTGGCAAGATTGGCATCTCTTCGCATAGTCCATGGAATCTTTGACCATGGTAGGCCAATAATAACCCATTCTCTTTACTCGAAAATGAAGTTTGGGACCAGACTGATGAGCTCCACAAATTCCAGAGTGGGCTTCTTCTACTGCTTGCTGGGATTCTTCCTTTCCGAGACAACGAAGAAAGATGCCTTCGAATGAGCGACGAAACAAAGTGTCTTTAAAGAAGATAAACCGAGAGGCTCGTCGTCTTATCTCTGTTCTATGGCGAGAATCATCTGGAAGTTTTCCGTGCTGAAGGTAGTCTATCAGTGGTAGCCTCCAATCGTCGTCTTCAATGGGTAGGAGCGTGATGGCATTTGCTTCCTCGAGGTGACAATCCAACAGCTGCGGCAGTACCCATCGTTCGCACACAGGAACATTGATGGTTTCGCCTTCTATTAATGCCAAAGTTGTTGCTAGGTTTGCTAGTGCATCTGCCATGCGATTCTTCTCACGTGGGACATGCTCTAGTGTAACTCCTTCAATCTTTCCTAGTAGATGACTGGCATATTGAAAATATGGGATCAAGTCGTCTTTCTTTACGTCATATTCACCGCAAAGATGATTCACTACCAGCTTTGAGTCTCCAAAGATTTCGAGGTCTGTTAACTTCATTTCAACGACGATTTGCAAACCAAGAATTAGGGCTTGATACTCAGCGACATTATTCGAGCATCTTTCACTGAGTATAAATGCATAAGGTAGAACTTGCCTTTGTGGAGAAACAAAGATGACACCAGCTCCAGCTCCATCTATTCTAGCAGCTCCATCAAAGAACATCACCCAAGGTTGGAGAGTCTCGATGAATAAAACATCTTCATCAGGAAACTCGTCAGATATCTCCCAATCGGCTGGAATTGGATGATCAGCTAAGAAGTCTGCTAAAGCCTGCCCCTTCACTGCCTTTCGTGGGATGTACACAATCTCAAACTCATTAAACAAAAGAGACCACCTTGCTAGACGTCCTGAGAGGACAGGTTTTGACATCACATATTTGACTGGGTCTGCTTTCGCCACGAGATGAATTGTGTGAGCTTGAAAATAATGCCTTAACTTCTGGGAAGAGAAAACGAGCGCCAAACACATTTTCTCAACAGAAGAGTATTTGAGCTCATTTTCAGTTAGCCTTCGACTTAAGTAATAGAGTGCTCGCTCTTTGTTTTCCTCATTATTTTGTGCTAGCATTGCTCCCAAAGACTCTTCATGGGCAGCAATGTAAAGTATCAATGGTTTTCCAGGAATTGGAGCCCCTAATACTGGAGAGTTAAGCAAGTATTTTTTGATACTTTCGAAGGCATTTTGACAAGCATGATCCCAGATAAAAGGTGTGTCCTTTTTCATCAATCGACTGAAAGGTTGGCAACGTCCAGCTAAATTTGAAACGAATCGACGAATGTATGCAAGATGACCCTGCAAACTCCTGAGTGCTTTTAAGTTTTCTGGAGCTGGCATCTTCTGTATTGCCTCAATTTTGGATTGATCAACCTCAATTCCTCTATGTCGAACTATGAAGCCAAGGAACTTTCCGGATGTGACTCCAAAGGCACACTTTAGAGGATTCATTTTCAAATCATACTTTCTCAATCGGTCAAAGACCATTCGAAGGTCCTGTAGATGATTTTTTCTTTGTTTGGTCTTAACAACCAAGTCGTCAACATAGCATTCAACGATCTTGTGGAGCATGTCATCAAAAATCTTTTGCATGGCACGTTGGTACGTAGCACCAGCATTTTTGAGACCAAAAGGCATTACTTTGTAGCAGTAAATCCCCTTCGTAGTACGGAAAGCAGTGGACTCCTCGTCTTCAGGCGCCATCCGAATTTGGTTGTATCCCGAACATCCATCCATGAAAGACAGCGCCTCATGGCCGGTAGTTGCATCTATCATTATCTCCATTATAGGTAGAGGGAAATCGTCTTTAGGACATCCATCATTCAGATTCCGAAAGTCAACACATATTCGAATTTTTCCGTTTTTCTTTATCACAGGGACCATACTTGAAATCCATCTTGGGTACTTCACCTCACGGATAAATCCTGCTTCGATTAGTTTGTTGACTTCTTCTTCAATCATCGAAATCCGCTCAGGTCGGATATATCGGAAGGCTTGCTTTACTGGACGCGCATCATGTCTAATCCCTAGGTGATGAACGGCCACCCTTGGGCTTAAACCAGGCATTTCTTTGTATGTCCAGACAAAGACATCCTTGTACTCGGATAATAGCTCAAAGTATGCTTTTTCCTCTTCGGGGGCTAAGAGTGCACTCACAAAGATTGGTCGAGGCTCGTCAAGAGTCCCAAGGTTGAGTTCCTTGAGGTCATCAACTGTCGGTTGCCCCCCATCTTCAAGTTCAGGAGGAGCTTCTGGGAGATCATCATCTTCAGATTCTGAGCTTGATTGTTCATCAACTGCCACATGGTAAGATGTGATGTGCTCAACTCCCTCCTCATCTTCATCCTCATCTTTTGCTTGATTCTTGGACTGCCCCGTTAGTACAATTGTACGCCTTTTGATCTTGAGTGGCCCTTCTATGTTGACTTCAAGAGATGTCACTCGTTTCATACGAGATGGAACTGAGCTTTGAGTGTCTTTATCCTCTTTAGATGAATCAAGCTCGATACTGTTTGACGCTCTCTTAGAGTCTCCTTTAATTAATGACATACTTTTACTACCAAGACGAGATAACACCGATTTTTTAGGCTGAGACATCGTCTTCTTTCGTGCCTTCTTTGTAGCACCAAGCCTGTCAAAGACTGAAGTATGTGTTGCAGGAGCTCCAATACGATCAAACACTGAAACTCGAGGAGTATTTTGTTGAGCATCATCTTCTTTGACTTCTTCCACCGTGATATGCTGCGCGTTTGCCTTTTTCCCTTTTCTTTTGGCAGATATACGAATGGGCTCCGGTGGTGTGAATCCAAGGCCGGTCTTTGGTGGACTAACTTTGTGTCCTTGTTGCCTCAACTTCTTTTGTGCTTCACTAAGGCCATGAACTTTCTCACCGGTGAGTTCTGGGCTCAATTCTCCAAGTGATGCTGGATTGGCAAAGTTATAGCCTGAGTTAGCTAAAAGCTTATAGGCCTTTCGGTCAAACCCTCCCGTTCTCTTTTCTGGAAGCACGACACGCTGAAATGATTCATTTAGAGGCTTGACAAATCCTTCTGATGCGGATTTGATGGAGCCAAGTTGCCCAAGAGCTGGAAGAGGCATTGCTAAGTCTTCTCTTAATATCTGAAGAGTTTCCTTTGTCGATGCTTTTGTACCATTTTCAGTAACTTCGCCGGGTGTAATGACCTCTTCAAATGGTGATTGCCCTTCCTTTCGTCGAGATTTTGGGATGTACTTGAAAATAGTCTTTGCAACTTGAGCGTGAGACGATGAAGGGCCCACTCGTGATGAGTCAAACTTTGTCGATTCCTTGCGACTACTTGCGAGCTCCCTTGCATGCGTCACTTCGTCTTCCACCACTAGCTTTAGCTTTTCTTGACCTATGGAAGGGACTTTAGTTGGGATAATCTCAGAAAATACATCAGAGTCCATGTAAAATTTTGCATCTGCAAAATGGGAGTCGGCTTCGGTGAATGGCTTGTCATCTGCTACAACAGTTTTGATACCGTCTTGGTAAAATTTGAAGCATTGATGGAGTGTCGATGCAACTACTCCATTCCCATGTACCCAAGGCCTCCCAAGCAACAGATTGTAAGATGTTTTTGCATCAATGACATGGAACAATGTGCTTGTTGTAAGTTCATCAATGGTGAGGTTCAGACGAATCATTCCAATTGCACGTTGACCCCCTTAGTTGAAACCTTGTATAACCAGACGACTACGGGCTAACTCTTCGATTGGGACTCCAAGTCTTTTCAAGATAAATTTTGGCATGATGTTTACCGCTGAACCCCCATCGATAAGAATGCGACTCACTTTCTGCTCTTTGATGTATCCCGACACGAACAACGGTCGATTATGAGGTTTTGAACCTAACTGAAGGTCATCATCAGTGAAAGTGATTGCTACGCAACAAGAGGCGGAAGGGGAAAAGTCCACCTTGGTATCGTTAACTTCATTGGTGAACTGTTCGTACTTTTGAGGTTCTTCTAACATTCGAGCAAATGCAAGTCTGGAAGACCGAGGAAGTTGTGACACTTTGCGGAGGCTGAAAGATGGAGGCATTTCCTTCAAAACCGTGACAATGTTAGCCTCTTCTTTTTTCGGTTCTACCTTGACTGTGTCGACATATTGTACATCCTCTTCAGTTTCTTCACTGGCTGTGACCATGTAGACAGTTTCAACTACATCATCTTCAAAGTATCCTACCGGAAAGAAATCCCCAAGAGTAACTGGAGCAAGAGACTTTGGTTTTAGTGATTCATGAAGATCCAACGCCTCCTTTCGATCACTTTTGCTTCTTTGCTCCTTCCTTTTTGCGTGTTGGTGATAGTTCTTTGTCCTTAGCCATTTCCTGGCCTGAATTACTTGAGCTTTGGAGTTGTACTTTTGTGACTTCTTCCTTGCCACGAGGGTCCATCCTTCGTCATTGTCTATCGGGATTTCCTTTGCACCGTGACGAGTGGATATGTCTTGGTTTGAGACTTGAATAGTCACAGGGTCTAGCGAACCAAACTGGATGGCTTTTGAGACTGCCCCCGGTGCGAGAGTTGATGCCCGCTTCACTTTTGCTCTGGTATCCGAAATCGGAGAACTTGGTGATCCCATGACAACAGTGGTATGGTTAGACTCCACGGCTTCATCAAGATCTAGGAGAATCTTGTTCTTGCTTGCTAGATCAACAAGTAGTTCTTTCAAAACAAAACATTTTTCGGTGGGGTGACTCACAAATCGATGGTCATGACAATACCTCGGATCATTCATTCGGCCCATCTCCTCGGGACGTTTGCACTCCGGAAGTTGAATGACTTTCTTTTCGAGCAAGTCCTCCAGCATGCCTGGTACGTCAGAGTCGGGGAATGGATATTTTCGTTCTTGCAATTCTTTCAAACTTGGGTGTCCATCCTTCTCCCGCGGGCGCATTTCTTTCTGATCTCCTTTCTTTTTGTCCTTTACTGATATTTTCACCGGAGCAGTGGTTACCACCATGGAATTTTTGTTGGTGCCTTTGAAAGACTTTTCTACTTTCTTCACATCCTTGTCGTTTGGCTTGTCGGGAATTTGAGGGTTCTTTCCACCATGATTAGCTATGCTAATTTCCATGTCATGGGCACGCGTAGCCAGCTCTTCGAACGTGCGTGGCTTTATTCCCTGAAGAATGTAAAGCAGGCCCCAATGCATACCTTGCATGCACATCTCGACAGCAGAAACTTCTGAGAGTCGGTCTTTGCAATCTAAGCTCAAACAACGCCATCGGTTAATGTAGTCCACCACTGGCTCATCCTTCCATTGACGAGTGTTAGTTAGCTCCATCATACTCACTGTGCGACGAGTACTGCAGAAGCGGTTAAGGAACTCACGCTCCATTTGTTCCCAACTGTCAATTGACTCTGGTTGCAAATCTGTGTACCACTCAAACGCATTCCCCTTGAGCGAGCGGACAAACTGCTTCACAAGTAGGTCTCCTTCTGTTCCAGCATTGTTGCAAGTTTCAACGAAATGGGCAACATGTTGCTTCGGGTTTCCCTTTCCATCAAATTGTTGAAATTTTGGGGGCTGATATCCAACAGGCATCCTGAAGTAGTCAATTCGCTTTGTGTAGGGCTTCGAGTACATGAGATTGCTTTGTGGAGCTCCACCATATTGTGCCCTGATCGTATTTGTTATCATGTCGTGAAGTTGCTGGACAGATAATGCGGCAATAGAAGTTGGTTGAACGCTTTGACTAACTTCTTGGCGCACAGCAGATGCATGGTTGATGTCGCCAAGATTTCCTTGCTTCGATGACGAAACATGACCTGCCTCCACCGCTTGCTTCAACTTGTGGTGTGAAACCAGGTGGATGAGAATTGCCTTGACCAGTTTCTCCCACATTATGAGCCTCGAGCTTGTTCATGAGAGATGCGATTTGAAGGTCCTTCTCCTCCACCGTCTTAGTGAGCTTTTCGATGGCACGAGCCATTGTCGCAAGTTGTTCCTCTATTGTTGATGTGCCAGTGGTCATGACTTGCATGGCCATCGAGTACGATGACTCTGAATAACTTGATGAGCCTGAGTATTTTGGTGACGAAGGGGAGGATCCAGATTGCGAACCTGTGCTTGAGTTTGCATCAGAAATCGAATGAGATGGGCGTGGCGAAAAGCATGCTGAGGTTAAATTTTTGGGATCGGATGGAAACTTTCCGGAGTCCTTTCCCCCTCGGTGTTTTTCGTGCAGCACCTTCGTTGGATTAGCGCCTGATGCAACTTGGAGACTTGCAGAAGTAGTGATCATCCTACTCTTGCTTCGCGTCATAGGACCCGTGGAAGTGCTATTGCTGCTTGTGTCAAGGACGACGTTCTTGTTGGAGTTCTTGACGATTTCAGCAGCTTGAACCTTCTTGGAAGCCATTTTAGAAGAACTTGCTCTTGGAGAAAGAGATAAGAGGTAGAGTGGTCCCACTGGGCGTGCCAAATTTGTAACACACAAAATCGAGTCCTGTAATAAAGACAAGAAAAAGATGCACAAAAGAATATTTTCTTAAAATTAAATGAAAGTGGACACAATCTCTATTATGTTCTTCGTAATGAAAGAACGATTCCTCTGATTCGATCTCCGACTATGATGGTGATCCAACGGCTGTTGAAGCTTGTTGTTGAATGGACCGGTTGATGACTTCTTGAATGAAGAAATCGAAGTGGTGGCTTTGATCGAGGGCTTGAGCAGCTTGATCTCGATGGAGTGCGGTTGCAGACGAATCGGCTTTGTTTGAGTGCTTGTTGATTCCTCGCAAAAGCTTGAGAGAAGGCTTGAGAAGAGGCTTGAAGAACGCTCGAATGCTTGAGAGAATTCTTCTGGCTCCGGGGATCCTTCGTTTGTAGATGAATCGGCACGTTGTGTATGTGCTTGTTGATCCTCCACAAGAACTTGAGAGAGATTTGAGAAGAGTCTTGAAGAACGCTTGACTGCTTTGGAATTCTTCTGGCCGAGGGGATCCCTTTTCTTCATAATGAGAGCCTCTATTTATAGGCTAGAGGAGAGCATATTCCATTTGGCATATACCCCTTCATTGATTTACCTTTCCAAATTTATGGAGAGAATCTTTAATCAATAATAAATAAATAATACAATAAGAGTATTATTTATTTATTTAATGACGTAGAAAGAATTAGAGTGGGCCTCCATCTTTGGGCTGGCCCAACTCCTTAACCATTCAGCCAATTAGGCTAATCCATTTATTTTTTTGGTCTCCCTCGTATTTTTAAGTGGACCGAGCCCACATAATTTTGAGGGCTCAATACTTACTTAGGCTTTGACTACATTTCATATATACATATGTATATTTGATTTTAATTAATCAAGGATATTTATTTATCTTGACTAATTAAACAACACTTAAGTCGTGTAAAAATTTCAGTGCCTACAAATTGCCCCCAATTCAAGACTGGACTAGATGCATATGCTTGTTTGCGAGCATTGAAGCCATGACTTGAATTGCTTTAATCTGGCACATCCAAATATGAGTTTGTCATGGATTTGATAACAAGAGACAATCCCGATGTAGAATAACACAAACGTAGACTCATTCTGAACGGGTATCTCAAGCCTCCATGGTGTGTACAAACTTGGACAAAGACATTAATTGGAGATGCCTAATGGTGCCCTTTTAACTCAATTCGCAAGATCTCAATTCACACCAAAACTAATAGATCTCCCTTTAATCAATAATAAATAAATAATACAATAAGAGTATTATTTATTTATTTAATGACGTAGAAAGAATTAGAGTGGGCCTCCATCTTTGGGCTGGCCCAACTCCTTAACCATTTAGCCAATTAGGCTAATCCATTTATTTTTTTGGTCTCCCTAGTATTTTTAAGTGGACCGAGCCCACATAATTTTGAGGGCTCAATACTTACTTAGGCTTTGACTACATTTCATATATACATATGTATATTTGATTTTAATTAATCAAGGATATTTATTTATCTTGACTAATTAAACAACACTTAAGTCGTGTAAAAATTTCAGTGCCTACAGATCCCGACACCCTCCACATCCCACTGATGGCGGTTGTTGAGGGTGGAGTTCGATTTCCACTCAATCGCCTTCTTCGTGAAGTGCTTTGTTGGTACTGGCTTCACCCGATGCAGATTTCCATTAACACTTATAGGATAATCCACTGTATAGTAGAACTAAATAGGTTGAACAATACCGATATAGGACTTCGGGAGATCCGATTTTGTTACGATATGGTCAGAAAAGGCTCTGATGCCTATTACCTGAAGAACAGACCACATATCGATCGGATCGTCACCTACCTGACGGACTCCAACCGTGGCAATGACGATGACTTCCTCATCGTCACTGGCAACTGGGAGATCGGCCGAGATGAGCCTGAACGCCCCAAGTTCCACATCCCGATCCGGTTTGGAGTCACCCGTTAGTGCCCCGACCTTGTCTTTCATTTCTATGTCTTTTTCTTTCTGATGCCGAACATATCTTGATGCTGATTGCATTTTTTCCATTCTTTTTTACAGCTACAAACGCCAACAAGAACCGAAACAAACGGTCGGTCAATCTCGACGACGTCAAAAGAGTCGTCCGATACACGGGGTCTTTTGGCCGAGGCTGGGCCCGATCCCCCGAAGTGCTTCTGAGGTACGCTGCGAGCTACAGGGGGTACATCAAAAATTCAATTCCCGACACCAGCGTCTTTGGTGCCGACCTTCCAGGGTACTTTCCTAAGGCAGTGCCAATTTTCGAAGCTCAACAGCCAAATCCGATGACGGTAGCTGCCATCGAGGGTATCCCGATCTCGTCTACCTCGACCGGTGCCGAACATCGTTCTCCCCAGCCGCCTTGCAACTGGAATTCAGAAGACGACCAGGAGATCGATCAGAGTTTAGATCCAATGGCCTGAGACCCCAACATCCCGAATCTCCGCGAACTGATGCGGCAGAAGAAGAAGGAACAGTCTGACGTCGGCCCGAGCTCGCAGAGGAGGGAGCCGACCTCAGCGTCTGATGAGGCTTCAACTGAGTCCTATGTTCCCCTCATCCCGAGGCGGAGGCCAAGGGACCCTGCTCAGGAGGACCCCGCTGCAATAACCTTGCCGAAGAAGAGCAAGACGGCCGATAAGGCCAAGACTGTTGAGAGGGCTGCCCCATGGCGCCCTTCCTTGCTGGTGAATGGGACTGACCCCATCACTGTCGCCGACTCGGCGGCCGATCTTGATGTCACGCAAACCCTCACGGGTATGCTGATGTTACCAAAAGATGTCGAGCCCTACAAAGGTACCGACCTCCCGACTTTGCTGCGATCTGTGATGGCTCACGAAGTCTTCGTAAGTATTCTGTCTCGGCTATTTTTTTGTTTTTTTACTTGCAACTCTATTTCTGATTTCGTATTTCCCGATCTTGTTGCAGGCTGCGCAGAAAACCCTGATGTGCCTGAGCCATTGCCAGGACTTGGAAGCTCGATACAGCACTATTGAGTTGGAGCTGAAGGCGTCCAACGACAGATTTCTGAAAGCCCAGGAGAACCTGGCCTCGTACAAGAAGAGGGCTTGGGACGCCGAGATGAGGGCTGATACTGCTCAGTATCAGCTCGGGACTGAAAGGAGGAAGTCAGCCGAGCTGGAGGAGCGGATGGCCGAGCTCAAAGCTCAGCATGAGGCCGAGCTGAAGCGCCTCCAGGAGGACTTTTACGCTAAGGGCATGTCGGACGCTACTGCCGACTTCCTCAGTAACCAGATGCCCGAGATCCAGACCGAGTTCATCGGGATGGGTTGGAAGGCCGCTTTGGAAACTGCCCAAGTCCCAAAAGATTCTTCCCTCTTCTCCAGGGTTCCAACTGCTGTCGAAATGGAGGATGGGGAACCCGAAGCCGAAGAAGAAGGCCAAGCTGCTGCTGGAGAAGGAGAGGCAGGCCAGACTGCCAATGGTGCCGAAGCCGAGGGGGCTGGCTTGTTTGCCGATACTGGTGTCCCCGATGCCGAGCAGCAGCTCGCCGATGAAGATGTAGTTGTAGTTTAGGTTTCTTTGTATTTTGAATTTCATTTGCAACTTTCTTGTAACACAATTCTGAATCTGAAATGGAACTGTTTCCCTCTGAATAATGTGTTGCAACTAATGGATTGTTCTCAATTAGGTTTAGATTTCATTCTTTTCTTAAGTAATGAATCATCTTCATCCCTTCTGAATATCAGACTTTTCTCAAGTACTGATTTAAACTCAAACTTTTCTCAAGTGTTGAACATTCTCAGACTTTTCTCCAGTTTGTTCGGATGTTTAACCTTTACTTAGGCTTAAAACACATACTTTTCTCAAGTATATTCGGTAATTCAAACTTTTCTCAAGTGTTGAATCTTCTCAAACTTTTCTCAAGTCTGTTCGGCTGTTTAACCTATACTTAGGCTTAAACACATATTTTTCTCAAATATGTTCGGGGGTTCTAACTTTTCTCAAGTGTTGAACATTCTCAGACTTTTCTCCAGTCTGTTCGGATGTTTAACCTTTACTTAGGCTTAAAACACATACTTTTCTCAAGTATGTTCGGTAATTCAAACTTTTCTCAAGTATTGAATCTTCTCAAACTTTTCTCAAGTCTGTTCGGCTGTTTAACCTATACTTAGGCTTAAACACATATTTTTCTCAAATATGTTCGGGTGTTCTAACTTTTCTCAATTGTTGAACTTTATTCTGATCTTGTATGTACTGGATTTCCCTTTGCCCTCTAGCTTCGGCTACTTCGAACCGATCTGGCGGAGCAGCCGAGGCTATAAAGCGTATTCATGATAGGCTCCGTATCGATCTGAGGGGACTTTCATCCGTATCTGGTCCATTCTGAAGCGTGCTCTGTCTGGCCATAAATGCGATGTGACCGTTTGGTTGCGCCTTTAATGAAAGACGCGCTTTTATGCGCGTGCCTGACGTGTCGCTTCAATATCTCATTCGTGATTTATTGATCGGTCCAGGAGTAATGGATCTGACGGTTGAGGGGTGAAGAATCTGACGGTTGGGGATTTCAAACGTACGGCATAATACATTCTGCCGCCTCAACACCCTATAAATCCCTTCTTCCATCCTTCATTTCTTTTTTCTCGTTCTTTCTTGCTACTGTTCTTCTTCGTAACTTCTTCATCTTAGTCCAGTACCTTCCGATTTTCTTTTCTGTCTGCACTTTTCCCCCACTCATCCTATGAGTATGGGAGTCTTTCGTAAACACTTCGCCTCTCCGGCGCGCATAGCGGAATTCCGTAGGCACTACAATATCCCCGATGACATAGTAGTAGAGATCAATAGGCCGGAGACTCATCCTGAGATTCGGGATGAGGGCTCCATTCACATTCCTTTAATGGCCGTAACTGAGGGTGGAGTTAGGTTCCCCCTCCATCCTTTACTCCGTAGGTTTCTGGCCTGGTACCGGCTGAACCCTATGCAAATCTCCATAAACACATATCGCATAGTAATGGGCACAGTTCGTTTGAGCGAACTGTGCAACACAAACTTAGGTTTATGGGACATTAATTAATAATTATGATATGGCATATAACAAAGAGGAGAAATGGTATCTTAAATCCTGTAGAGGCCGAGAGAAGATAGTGACGCATCTCGTCGACTCAAATAGGGGGAACGATGACGATTTCCTGATCGTCTCGGGCAATTGGGAGTTTTCTCCTGATGAACCCGAGCATACGCGGATCCCTGTTCCCCGCAGTTTCGGGCAACCCCGTTAGTTCCCTCTTCCCTTTGATCATAATCTCTGTAGTTTGCCGACATTAGATATCTGATTGTTTCTTTCTTGTGTTTGTGCAGCTGTTAACGTGAACCGAGGTCGGCAACTGGTCGCCACCAACCCTGAGGACCTAAAGAAGGTGCTGTGTTACAAGGGTGTAGAGGGGCAGGTCAAGCCGAGATCTGCCGAGGTGTTGCTGCGATATAACCCAACCTACAAGGGTTACATCAAGGATAAAGCTTACATTGCCGACATCGTCGCTGAAGAGTCCCAAGCTGCTATCCCCGAAGGCGTGCCTCTGCCGTACCTTAGAGAGCCACAACGCGTAACAATCGCTGCAGCAGCCGAGGTACCGAGTTCTTCTTATTCTTCTTCATCTACGGGTAACTTAGGGTCTCGGCCCTCCACGTACTGGAATACCGAAGACGAAGAAGAGATCGACCGGGAAATCATGTCGAAGGATCCGAACGTCCCAAATCTGAAGGAAATGATGAGGCAGAAGGCAAAAGCTACTGCCGATGCAAAAAAGGCGTTAACGCCTACTGAAGCGAAGAAGCCATCTGGTGTGATGGTGGCTAAGCGGAAGACTGGGGAAGAAAATGCCCCAGTGCAGCCTTCGTCTGCATCCACCGAGACAGGTGAGATACCTAGGAGACGGTTAGTAAAGACTCATGATGCTGGGATCTCCAAGCCAAGAAGGAAGTCCAAATCCTCTGAGAGGGCGGACAAATGGGCTCCTGCCCTTCTGGTTTCTGGCTCCCAGCCTGTCATAGTTGCCGACACTGTGGGTGACTTGGGTGTGGCGACCGCTCTTGCCCAAGCCCTGATGCTGCCCCGGGACATTGAGCCATACGCCGAGTCTGATGATCGATCGTTGCTGCGTACTGTGATCGCGCACAACATCTTTGTAAGTACCCCGACACTCGAATTTGTCCTTTCTGTTTCTCATATTTCTTACTGTTTTGTTTCTTGTGCAGTTAATCCAGAAATCTATGCTATGTCTCGAGCAGAGTCAGGAGCGCCAGACCAAGCTGAATCTTGCAGAGAATGAGGCCCGGGAGTTTAAGGCCAAATACTCCAAGGCACAGGACCAAGCCGATGATTACAAGAAGAAAGCACTGGAGATTGCCCAGCGTGCTAAATCGTTTAGCCAATTTCTGGCCAAAGAGAAGAAGAGGTCAGCCGACCTTGTTGCTGATATGGATGCTTTAAAGAAGAAGCATGCTGAAGATCTCGCCGAGACTGAAAGGAAAGCTCATCAGCTCAGCATGGATGAGGCGGCTGAGGACTTCCTAAATAATCAGATCCCTGATCTGCAGGAAGAGTTCCTTGCTACCAGGTGGAAAGCTGCTCTGAAGGCCTGCAATGTGCCTTCAGATTCCCCCCTGTTCAAGGAGATCCCTCATTCTTCTGAGCTAGGCGATGAAGAAACTGAAGTTGCCCGAGATGAGGGTCCGGAAGGCGGCATCACCGACCTTACCGCTGATGACCAAGACCTTGCTAATGTCGGGGATGCTACTGCAGAGGAAGGCCAAACCCATGAGGGCCCAGTCGACATCGCCTGAAGAATGTTTTTATGTTTTCTTTCTACATAGTGTTTCCTGCTTTTGTAGTAGTAACGCATTTTGATGTCTTCTGTTCCCACATCCTTGTTTCTGTACTTTGCTTAGTAATGAATGAAAAACCATCTTTCTTCTGTCGGTAATTCTTATCTTTATCCCTGCTTGATATTCCTCTCATGACTGAAGTCGGGGGTCATTACTCTGAAACATTTCCTTATGCAAACTCTGAATGTTTTTAAAGTATGAACCTTTCTCATGTATGTTCGGTAATTCAAACTTTTCTCAAGTATTGAATCTTCTCAAACTTTTCTCAAGTCTGTTCGGCTGTTTAACCTGTACTTAGGCTTAAACACATATTTTTCTCAAATATGTTCGGGTGTTCTAACTTTTCTCAAGTGTTGAACATTCTCAAACTTTTCTCAAGTCTGTTCGGCTGTTTAACCTATACTTAGGCTTAAACACATATTTTTCTCAAATATGTTCTGGAGTTCAAACTTTTCTCAAGTGTTGAACATGTGGTGACATCATTAATAGCCTTTCTGGACATCTATTTGAACATTGAAGCTGGAACTTTTATTTACTGAAATAAACATAAGTACTGAAACGAAGAAATTACTGATAAAACTTCTTAAGGTTGGAAACATTCCAAGTCCTTGGTATTTCCTTATCATCCAGATCTTGCAGTTTGTAGGCGCCCTTCCCGAGTCGACCTATAACTCTGTATGGACCCTCCCAGTTGGCCCCGAGCTTGCCATCAGTTGGATCTTTCGTGTTTCCCATGACCTTGCGCAGGACTAGGTCGCCGAGATTGAATTCCCTCTGATGGACTTTCTTGTTGTAGGTTCTAGACAGGGTGGACTGATAAGCAGCGAGTCTGATCATGGCTCGTTCCCGTTTCTCTTCGGCAAAATCGAGCTCTATTGTCAATGCTTGATCATTGCCACCTTGCTCCATCACTTCAGTTCGGAGAGTCGGGATGCCAACTTCAAGAGGAATGACAGCCTCTGTGCCCTAAGCAAGTGAATATGGGGTTACACCCGTAGATCGGCGAGGAGTGGTCCTGTATGCCCATAAGACGAGTGGCAATTCTTCCACCCACTTACCCTTGGCTTTCTCTAGCCGTTTTTTGATTCCTCCCAATATCGTCTTGTTTGAAGCTTCTGCCTGCCCATTGCATTGGGGATATGCCACTGAGGCGTAATAGTTTCTGATCTGGTATTGTGAGCAAAAAGTCTTGAACTTGTCCTGGAACTGGGTCCCGTTGTCCGAGACGATGGCGTATGGGATGCCGAATCTGGTGATAATGTTCTGCCATACGAATCGTTCGACATTCTTCTCGGTGATCTTAGCCAGTGGTTCGGCTTCTATCCACTTGGTAAAATAATCTGTGGCAACCAACAGATACTTCCTCTCCCCAGTTGCTTTGGGAAGCGGGCCAACGATATCCATACCCCATTGGGCAAAGGGCCATGGACTGGTGAGTGGTGCCAGATCGGCAGCAGGTTGATGTGTGATCGGGGCGAACTTCTGGCACTTTTCGCAGATCTGGACATACTTCTTTGCATCCTCTTGCATATATGGCCACCAATATCCCTGAGATATGGCGCGATGGGCTATGGACCTGCCCCCAACGTGACTCCCACATATCCCCTCATGAATTTCGTACAAGAATTTCTGAACCAAAGTAGGGTGTACGCATTTCAAATAGGGGCCAGTGTAGGACTTACGATAGAGTTCTTGCTTTGGTGATAGCCAGAAACGTGTTGCCTTGATCCGTAGCTTGTGGGCTTCTTTTTTGTTCTCGGGGACAGTTCCCCCAGCGAGGTAGGAGATAATGGGATCCATCCAGCTTGGGCTGAGATCGATTTCCAAAGCCTTCTCAGCAATTGGGATGTCGATGCTCGGGTACTCAAGGGAATCCACGTATATGGTTCTGAACTTGTCTTTGGGTATTGCCGAAGCCAAACATGCTAAGGCATCTGCGTGGTCGTTCTGTCTTGAGCTGATATGTGTCATCACTGTTTTCTTGAACTTTGATAACTCTGCTCTGGCCCTTTCTGCATAGGCGGTCATCCTCTCATCTCGGGTGGCATACTCTCCACTGAGCTGGTTGAGGACCAATTGTGAATCGCAGAAGACTTCCACATATTCTGCCCCCAGATTATGTGCGCACTTGAGTCCGAGTATCAATGCCTCATATTCGGCGACGTTGTTGGAGGCGCTGAAATTCAATCGGAAGGATTGCTAAAATAGCACCCATCTGGCTCTTCTATCACGATGCCGACTCCAGATCCTGTTGAACATGATGATCCGTCAACGTACAACCTTCAGTACGGTGTCTGGTCGGGAACTATTTCCCCCTGGTCGGGAACTATTTCCCCCTGTTCGGGCATATCCCTCTCTGAGATTGAAGCGATGTTTTCCTCAGGTTCGTGGGAGAATTCTGCGATGAAATCTGCCAGGACTTGTCCCTTCACTGCTGTCCTTGGGAGGAATCTAATGTCGTATTCTCCGAGCTCCACAGACCAAGTTGCCACCCTTCCCGACAGTTATGCTCTTCTCAAGACAGTACTGATGGGATGTTTGGTCGGTACTTCTACTGTATGGGCCAGGAAATAATGCTGCAATTTCCTGGAGGCCACCACAAGGGATAAGATCAACTTCTCCAAGGGGAGATATCTTGTCTCCGAATCCAGGAGCGTTTTACTTACATAGTAGACCGGCGTCTGCTCACCATCTTTGTTCTTCAACAAGACCGCGCTGACCGCATGCTCGGATACGGCCAGATAAAGTGTCAGCACATCTCCCTTCTCGGGAGTCATTATCAGTGGGGGGTTTGCCAAGTAATTCTTCATATCTTGGAAAGCCTTTTCACATTCTTCCCCTCAGGTGTACTTGGACTGTTTTCTCAACAGCTGAAAGAATGGCCGACATCGATCAGATGATCGGCTGATGAACCTATTGAGGGCTGCCACCATTCCGGTTAACCTCTGAACTTCCTTCACAGTTCGGGGACTCTGTAAATTTTGCAGGGCGACGATCTGATCGGGATTAGCTTCTATTCCCCTGCGTGTAACCAGATGCCCCAAGAATTTCCCCGAGTGACCCCGAAAGCGCATTTCGATGCGTTGAGCTTGAGTTTGTACTTTCTTAATACCTGAAAAGTTTTGCCGAGATCATCTATGTGGGATTCGGCCTCCTCAGATTTGACGACCATATCGTCGATGTAAACTTCCATGCTCTTCCCGAGCAGATCCTTGAACATGAGAGTCGCCAACCGCTGATATGTTGCCCCTGCATTTCTCAAGCCGAAAGGCATCACTTTGTAACAGAAGAGTCCACGTGGAGTAATGAAGGACGTCTTCTCTTGATCCGGCATGTGCATGGCTATCTGATGATATCCCCGATATGCATCCAGAAAACTCATACGCCGATACCCAGCTGTGGCATCCACCAGCTGATCTATCTTAGGCAGTGGAAAGCTATCTTTGGGACAAGCCTTGTTGAGACTAGTGAAGTCCACGCAAACCCTCCACTTGCCATTCTTCTTCTTGACCACCACGGTGTTAGATAACCACTCGGGGTAATGCACCTCTCTGATGGCATCGGCCTCCAGCAGTCGATCTACCTCTTCTATTACAGCATCCACATGTTAGACTTCCGGTCTTCTTCTTTTCTGCATCACTGGTTTGTGGGCAGGATCCACATTCAAGTGATGGCATATGATATCCAGGCTCACCCCAGGCATCTCCTGTGGTATCCAAGCGAATACGTCTATGTGCTCTTTAAGAATCTTGATCAGGTCCTTCTCGTCCTGCTCTGATAGCTCAGCCCTGATCAAAAAATACCGCTCTGGGTCCGTCTCGTGAGCTGGTATTTGCTTGAGTTCTTCTACAACTCGATCGGCTGGGTTATGCCCGATATCCTCTATCGTTGGCCGATCTGGTACCTCTATGGATTTTACGTGTTCGGCCTTTGATTTATGTTTGATGGAGGTGACGTAGCAGCTTCTCGCTATTGTCTAATCGCCCCGAACACATTCAATCCCCTTTTTCCCTGGGAACTTCAACATTTGGTGATAGGTAGAAGGGATTGCCCCTAGCCTGTGGAGCCAAGTTCTCCCCATTATGGCATTGTATGTCGATGGTACATCAACGACCAGAAAATCCACATCCAAAGTCACTTTCCCCGCTCGTACAGGGATAGTAATGGATCCTAAGGGCCAGACTGCTTCGGCACTGAACCCGATGAGTGGTATATCGGCCTTCTGCAAATCTGCCTTGTCCAGCTTGAGCTTCTTGAAAGCATCATAATACAGGATCTCTGTTGAGCTGCCCTGGTCGACTAGGATTCTCTCCGTGTTGAAGGTGCCGAGGAGCAGCGTGATCACCAGTGCATCGTTATGGGGGTATGCTACCCCCTCCAAATCCTTTTCCGAAAAGGATATGACTATTTCCATCTGTGTCTCGGGCTCTTTCCTCTTCTGCCCGAGATGTTGTACATCATGTTCGTGCCCGTCTCGGCAGCGTTGAAGCCGTACTTCCTTTTTATCTAGAACCGGAGTTGCCGCGTGTATGAAATGCACGGTCCTGGTTATCATCGCCTCTTCCTCAGAGGATTCGGCCTCCACCGGCTCTGGCTGAACCGCTTGTTGCCTTTGTTCGGCCACAAAACGTCGAAGGTGCCCGGCTTCAACTAATTCCTCTAGGAATCGTTTAAGCGCCTTACACTTTTCTGTCATATGGCCATTGTTGCGGTGATAGCTACACCAGTCTTTGCTCGGATCACGCTTTACCGGTTCTCCCGACCCGGCAGGCCATTTCCAGAATGACTCATTCTTCAATGGATGGATCAGCTTGAAGATTGGCGTGTTGAAAACCGTGCGTAGCTGTTTGGCACTCAAAAGTGCATGTATTCTATGTCAAAACTCCGCGACTTGCATGTGTTTATTGTTTATCGAATGGATATTGATATACTTTGACTATCTAACGCACATTCGAATGGTTAGTGTGAAAATGAGCATTGTGTAGTGTTTTTACGAGCCCAAAGATGTGATCAAGAACCAAGAATCAGGGCATGAAGTGGAGGGAAACAACATCAGACTTTCAAAGACAGTGCCCCAAATTACCGGTAATAAGTCCCAGACTACCGGTAATAGGGTGCTTTGCTTAAGTGAAGAAGAAGTCAGAACCTCAAACTACCGGTAATGGATGCCCAAACTACCGGTAGTAGAAGGCAAAGATCCACATGAAGAAAAGTCAGTGCCCCGAACTACCGGTAGTAAGGACACATCTACCGGTAATACGAGGCACTGGCCAAATTGAAGAAAGACCAGAAAAGTCAGTGCCCCGAACTACCGGTAGTAAGGACACATCTACCGGTAATACGAGGCACTGGCCAAATTGAAGAAAGACCAGAAAAGTCAGTGCCCCAAACTACCGGTAGTAAGGACACATCTACCGGTAATACGAGGCACTGGCCAAATTGAAGAAAGACCAGAAAAGTCAGTGCCCCGAACTACCGGTAGTAAGGACACATCTACCGGTAATACGAGGCACTGGCCCAATTGACGAACTACCGGTAAAATGAAGCCCAGAAGCGCACAAATCAGATCCTAACTAACAGGCGGGATTGAGGAGATTCTATTTTTTATTTGAAAAGATATTCAGTTCTGATTTTTAGCTTTATCTTAGGGGATTCTATTTTTGATTTGAAAAGATTTTCAGTTCTAATTTTTAGCCTTATCTTTAGGGATTCCTAAATGAGATTAGAGAATCTTTTGATCTCTATAAAAGGATAAGGAACCCTAGGGAAAAGAAGAAAGCTTTCCATTAAGTTTTATTCTAGTTTCGGCAAGCTTTTCATTAGTTTTGACTCTAGTTTTTCCTTAGCCGTTTTTCATTCAGTTTGAAATCGAATTTCCAGATTTGAGCATAGTTAAATAAAAGTTCTTCAAGTTCTTGTTTCAATTATTATTCATTGATTGTTCTATCTTTTCTTTTTCCTGTTATTAATTTCTCATGGATTCCCTCATATCCATGAGGAACTAATCCTTCAAGGATCCAATTCGACGGTGAAACGTTGAACCATGGCTTAAGGTAATCCAATCCTCGTCTATGATATTCAATTTCCGGTATCGTTTGAATAATCAAGTTATATTCTGAAATCAATTAAAAGTTTTTGTAAAAGGTTTTTGCTTGTGTGTAGACAAGCTTTTGGCACACACAATTCTTGGATCCATACAAGGTTTTAATTCGAAACCCTAAATTCTTACTTGATTATTGAATTGATACCAATATTTCTTAAATCTCCACAAATAAATTATATTCCTGATTATCCGACGAAGGTTCGATGTTATAGAACCGGAGTTGAGTTATATTTTTGAGGATTGGATTATTCCGAGTCACGGTCAACGTGGATCTTGAGAATTGGATCCTGTTTGTTAAACCTTTGATAAATCATTCTTAAGTTCACCACAGTATTTTCACCACAACTAAAATCTCAAAACCCATCTTTCTCGCTTCCGATAAACTTTCAAATCACTCGTTTCCCTGTGGATTCGACTCCGGACTTCCGGATTTATTATGCTACAACCGAAACCTAATCCTACGCTTGGGATACATCTTAATTGACATCGGTTGACGACAAGCATTTTTGGCGCCGTTGCCGGGGACCCGAGTTGATTTAAAAGCTTATCAGTTCTCTGATATTAAAAAAAAAAAAAAAAAAAAACGAGCAAAGTCAGATCCAGCGGAAGGAGGTGCACTCATTACCGGTAATCCCAGTATTATTACCGGTAGTACCAGGTTCTGCCCAATCAGTGGTTGGAAAGTTAAGGTACGTCCTAACCTAGTTTCTTTTTATTTTGTGCTGAACATTAGTGTATGTGGGTACGTAACGAACAAAATCGACTAGTGCGCCAAGAGGATAATCTCGCTATGGATCCAAATGGCCTGTTACCACCACCCATTTCACCTCAGCACAACCACAATCAGAACAACCCTCCGCTTGACCAACATGAGTTCCCTCAAATGCCTGGGCAGATTCCTCCACTCCAAACCAATTATCCTAATTTGGAGGATCTAGATACTGGCTTAGAGGATGTTAATGTCCAACACGAGGCATATCCAGGTCGCACCATGCGCGATTTCCTGAATCCTACCCGCACATCTGCAGCATCTTGCATACGCTTGCCCATAGGGGCCCGTGACTTTGTAGTTCGACCCAACCTTTTACAGCATCTTCCTCACTTCCACGGAATACACAATGAAAATGCATATTTACATGTTCAGGACTTCGAGGAAGTTGTGAGGACTATGATAGAACGAAATCAGCGGCAAGACATTGCATATCTGAAATTGTTTCCCTTCTCGTTAAAAGATAAAGCTAAGACTTGGTTAAATTCATTGCGTCCACAGTCCATCCATACGTGGGCTGATATGCAACGTGAGTTTTTAAAGAAGTTTTTTCCCACTCATCAGACCATGGCCCTCAAGAAACAAATCCAAAATTTTTACGAAAAACCCGGCGAAACATTTTATGGATGCTGGGAACGTTTTAAAGATTTGTTACAACTGATCCCACATCATGGGTTTACTTCGTGGCAGCTTGCTAGTTTCTTTTATGAAGGAATTACCCCAGCTTCTCGCCAATTCATTGAAATGATGTGCAGCGGGGAGTTCCTAAATAAAGACCCTAACGAAGCTTTAGAATATCTTGAGAAAGTGGCTGAAATTGCTCAATCTTGGGACAATTCCGATCCTAATGATAGATCTCGGAAGGCGGGTGCCCAAGTACCATTGGGGGGAGGGAAATACACTTTGAGCGCAAATGACGACTTACAAGCTAAAGTTGCTCAGCTCACACGAAAACTTGAGAGTCTGGAACTACAGAAAGTCAATGAGGTAGCCATTACACCTAAGAAAGAGGAGGTGTGTACCATTTGCGACACCCAAGACCATAGTACTAACGAGTGTCCCACCATTCCGGCCTTTAGGGAAATTTTGAATGAACAAGTGAGTGTGAATGCGATCATGCCACCGCAATAGCAGAAAAGGCCATTCAATTCCCCATTCTCGGATACTTACAATCCAGGGTGGCGCAACCACCCTAATTTTGGCTGGCGGAATGAGAACACAACAAACCAAGGCCCTCCCCAAGGATTTCATCCTCCGGGACAAACCTCTTATAACCAGCACAATCAGAGTTATGGCCAACAAGGCCAGAGTTCTAATGCTCCTCATTCCTACCAACCACCCCATAAGCGGAGCTTTGAGGAATCAATGCAGCAATTTGTCCAAAGTCAAACCCAATTTGTCCAAAGTCAAAACCAATTTGTCCAAAGTCAAAACACGACCAATGCACAAACCGCACAGGCTATAGGGGACATTAGAACTCAATTGACTAAAATTAACTCCACTTTGAGTACTCTTCAGCAAGAGAAAGGGAGATTTCCTGCCCAACCTCATGCTAATCCTAAAGGGCAAAATTCTGTTGAGAGTACCCACTCCGGAAATACATCATCTGAGGATGTTAATTCGGTTACTACACTTCGGAGTGGCAAAACAGTGGATAATGGCGTTGTTTTTCCTCCTACAAAGGCACCTGGCCCTATGTCTTCCAACATCGCTGAAGAAGAGAGTGTTCCTGAAAAAAATGAGAGGAATGAAAAAGAAAAAGCGGATAGCGAAGTGAATAAAACTGTTGAGAGTGGCACCTGCCCAATCCCTGCCCCATATCCACAACGGTTGAGACCTACACCCAAAATCAATCATCAATCTGAAATTTTTGAACTTTTTAAACAGGTGAAGGTCAATATACCATTGTTGGATGCTATTCGACAAGTCCCCGCTTATGCCAAATTCCTTAAGGATTTGTGCACTGTGAAAAGGAAGCTGAATGTCCAAAAGAGAGCTTTCCTTACCGAGCAGGTAAGCTCCATTTTACAAGCCCATGCCCCCCCTAAATATAAGGACCCTGGTTGTCCTACGATTTCCATTACTGTGGGGGAAAACAAACTTGAGAGAGCCTTACTTGATCTTGGGGCAAGTGTAAACTTGCTTCCTTATCATGTGTACCAATCCCTTGGCCTAGCTGATCTGAAACCAACTTCTATAACTCTCCAATTTGCTGATAGGAGTGAGAAAAGGCCAAGAGGAATAGTAGAGGATGTCCTTGTGCAAATCGACAAATTTTACTTCCCAGTAGATTTTGTTGTACTTGACACACAACCGGTTGCAAATCCTGCTGCACAAATTCCCGTCATCTTAGGTCGCCCGTTCCTTGCTACAGCCAATGCTCTGATTAACTGTAGGTCGGGTATCATGCAATTAACTTTTGGCAATATGACGGTAGAGTTGAATGTCTTTAATGTTTGTAGGCAACCAGGAGATGATGATGAGGTGTTCGAAGTTAATCACATTGAAACTTCCGGTTTCACCGGATGTATTAGTCGGTCGGACCCTTTAGAGTCTTGTTTGTTAAATGCAGGAGTTGAGGGGCACACCCCCTCACCCGAGGAAATAGAATTTGTTTATCTGTTGGATCATGCTGAAGTTCTTAATACGCAGGGTTGGACACCAAGGTTTGAGAAACTTCCATTGTCAGAGAACCCTATTTTTCCTTCAGAGGTGAGGTCACCAAAACTCGAGCTGAAGCCCTTGCCGTCCTCATTAAAATATGCCTACTTAGGAAAGGATGAGACTTTTCCTGTTGTCATCTCCTCTACCCTCCATGAGGAACAAGAGGCTGCCCTGTTGAAAGTTTTGCAAGCCCATAAGAAAGCCATCGGGTGGACCATTGCTGACTTAAAAGGTATTGACCCCTCAATTTGCACTCATCGCATATATCTTGAGGAAAATGTCAAACCGACCCGCCAACCTCAGCGTCGTCTGAATCCTAACATGAAAGAGGTTGTGCGGGCTGAAGTGTTAAAATTGTTAGATGTGGGGATCATTTACCCCATTGCTGATAGTCAGTGGGTCAGCCCAGTGCAAGTGGTGCCTAAAAAATCTGGTTTAACGGTAGTCACAAATGAGAATAATGAATTAATCCCCACTCGAACCATCACCGGATGGCGAGTATGCATCGACTACCGTAAATTAAACACTTGTACCCGAAAGGACCACTTTCCCTTGCCCTTCATCGACCAAGTGTTAGAACGAGTAGCCGGCCATCCATTCTATTGTTTTCTAGATGGTTACTCGGGCTACAATCAGATTGAAATTGCTTTAGAAGATCAGGAAAAGACCACATTCACTTGTCCTTTTGGTACGTTTGCCTATAGACGAATGCCATTTGGACTATGCAATGCTCCTGGTACCTTCCAGCGATGCATGATGGGAATATTCAGTGACATGCTAGATAAGATTGTTGAAGTATTTATGGACGACTTTTCGGTTTATGGTACTTCATTTGACCACTGCCTTCACAATCTTGAGTTAGTCTTGGAACGCTGTGAGGAGAAAAATCTGATCCTCAATTGGGAAAAATGTCACTTCATGGTCACTAATGGCATCGTCCTAGGTCACATTGTGTCTGAGAAGGGAATTGAAGTAGACAAAGCAAAAATTGGTTTAATCTCTAATCTACCAATTCCCAAAAGCGTCAAAGACATCCGATCTTTCCTTGGCCACGCCGGTTTTTACCGGCGGTTTATTAAGGGGTTTAGTGCCATTTCTCGCCCTCTTTGCAACTTACTTGCAAAAGACACTCCTTTCGAGTGGACTATGGCTTGTGACAAGGCTTTTACCTCTCTCAAGGAGATGCTGATTTCTCCACCTATTATGCAGCCACCGGATTGGAGCCTTCCTTTTGAGCTGATGTGTGATGCGAGTGATTACGCTTTAGGGGCTGTTTTGGGCCAAAGACGAGGGAAAGAACCATGTGTGGTATACTACGCTAGCAAAACATTAAATGATGCTCAAATGAACTACACCACCACAGAAAAAGAATTGCTAGCTGTTGTCTTTGCACTTGATAAATTCCGCTCGTATCTCATTGGATCCCCCATAGTGATTTTTACGGACCATTCGGCACTAAAGTATTTGCTCACCAAACAAGATGCTAAGCCCCGACTCATTCGGTGGATCCTCCTCCTTCAAGAGTTTGACATTACTATCAAAGATAAGAAAGGAGTGGAGAATGTAGTAGCGGATCACCTATCACGCTTACTAGTAAATGACCGTCCGAGTGAGTCACCTATTGCTGATTCGTTCCCGGATGAACGACTTTTTGCGGTAGAAATTTGTCCTTGGTATGCCGATATTATCAATTATCTTGTGACAGGACAAATTCCGGAGAAATGGAGTAAACAAGAACGATATAAATTTTTAAGTGAGGTGAAGAAATTCTATTTTGATGATCCCTACTTATTTAAATATTGTTCTGACCAGATTATGCGGCGTTGTGTACCCGATAATGAGATCCGTGGGGTACTAGCTTTCTGTCATTCTGAACCTTGTGGAGGTCACTTTTCTTCCAAAAAGACCGCCGCTAAGATTCTGCAATGTGGCTTTTATTGGCCCTCACTGTTTAAGGATGCCCATCAATATTGCCTAGCTTGTGAGCCATGCCAAAAATTGGGAAGTGTGACCCGCCGGAATATGATGCCCCTTCACCCAATCCTAGTCATTGAAATCTTTGATTGTTGGGGCATTGATTTCATGGGCCCTTTCCCTCCATCGTCTGGTTATCTCTATATCCTGTTAGCAGTGGATTATGTGTCTAAATGGGTTGAGGCGATTCCCACACGCACGAATGATCATCGTGTTGTCCTTTCCTTTCTCAAAGAGAACATTCTGTCGCGATTTGGGCTACCTCGGGCAATCATTAGTGACCAAGGGACACATTTTTGCAATAGACCCTTCGGTGTCTTACTTGCCAAGTATGGGATTACGCATAAAGTCTCTACCGGATATCACCCACAAACCAATGGCCAAGCCGAGTTAGCTAACCGCGAGATCAAACAGATTCTGGAGAAAACCGTAAACCCCAATCGCAAGGATTGGTCCATGAGATTGACTGATGCTTTGTGGGCCTATCGCACTGCGTACAAAACCGTTTTGGGCATGTCTCCATATCGGTTAGTATATGGAAAACCATGTCATCTCCCAGTCGAGATGGAGCACCGGGCGTATTGGGCTCTTAAGAACATGAATTTCAATTTACCAGCAGCTGGTTCTAAGAGGAAATTAGATCTCAACGAATTAGAGGAATTGAGGCGGGATGCTTATGAAAATTCCCGCATTTATAAGGAGAAGGTAAAAGCTTTACATGATAAAAATATTTCTCGAAAAACCTTCGAACCTAACCAAAAGGTTCTCCTTTACAATGCCCGCCTTCATTTATTCCCCGGAAAACTTCGATCTCGATGGGCTGGCCCGTTCATTGTTAAGAAAATCTTTACTCACGGGGCTATTGAGATTGAAGACCCTTCCAATGGGTATCTTATGAAAGTTAATGGACAACGTCTAAAACCCTTTTTGGAAGATTTTCAGCGTGAAGAGATTGTGGAGGAGTTAGTTAATCCTGTATATCAGGATGTGTGATTTTCTGCGAAGTCTAGGAGACTATAAATCCATGGAGTTTGTGATACCTCCAGTGTTTGCCGTGCTCGAACGGCATCTGACGGTCTGGTATAGCCACCTTGTCAAGCTACGTATGTAGTACCTTGAGGTTGGGTCTGACGGCAGGCGCGTGAACAATGAGAAATCTGTCTGAACCCTTTCGGCTTTAGTGTCAAGTTCCGTGGAGATTGCTTCAAAGCGGAATGAAGGGGTACGGAATTTGGGGGGCCCCCCTCCAAAGGGAGTGGTAGCCTATTAGATGATGGCGCTACTTCTCAAGATATTGTTGAACCCCACGCATACTGTCCTTCCAACAATAGGGAAACACAGTCTTCGACAAGGAAGAAAAGTAGTACTCGTGCCTTTCGCGTGAAGAAAGTGGTGGATTGATTACTTTGTTCGCATGTTTTACTTCTGTTAAGACAGGTATGCAATAATGGAAGACGCTGGAAGCATACTATGGAAAGGTTTTGTTTCTTACCCTCTTATTTATTCCTTGTTTTTCCTTTGCTTTACGCATTGGGGACAATGCTCATGTCAAGTTGGGGGGGTGAGGCATGCACACAGCCTATACTTATAATTTTTTTTTTTTTTATGTGTACACATTGCTTATGCTTATGGATTAAACAATGCTTAATATCACATTTGTGTTCCGGCACATGCATCATCACTCGTCAAGCATTCGTAAACACTTATGCAAGAGTACACTACGAACGCCAAGTGGAGATTTTAGCCACGTTATTTTCCATTTGAACCTTTCTTCCATTGTTGGGCCGTTTTATGCTTGTATGACATTCTGTATCTGTGCTTACTTTGAACGTTATGACCAATGGGAAGATGATTCGAGGCAGTCATTTCATTTATAAACCCACCACACGAATTGTCAACAATTTGAACCGCAATTTGAGCCTGTTAGTTTCCCCTTTTTATCACAACCTTAGGAAACCGATGTTCGAAGTCATGTGGGATGGGGTTCATCTATTTTTGGGTCAAGGGAAGGAGTTGAGAATGCTCGTTGGTTCGTCATTTGGGGAATCAGAACAGAAAAATCAGTACCCCAAATTACCGGTAGTACCAGATGTACTCGCCCCAAATTACCGGTAGTTGAAGGACCTGAGAACTGAATGAAAAGTCCGTGCCCCAAATTACCGGTAGTATCTGCTTCACTTGCCCCGAATTACCGGTAGTCCAAACTTTAAAAAAAAAAAAAAAAAAAACAGTGCCTCAAATTACCGGTAGTACGGGGCTTATTACCGGTAGTCCGTGCCACTATTTAACCCTTATTCTTCATTGTTTACAAACTCATCCGTACGACTCTCTCTCTCTCTCTCTGAGGCGATTTGAACCAGTTCAAACCCTAAGCCCTAAACCATCCCAAATCCTTGTGAAGGCACGATCTAAACCAGAAACTCACCCAACCCGAACCATCAAAACACCACGAATCGAAGGAATCGAGTGAATTTCAGAGGGAAATCAAAGGTCCACTGTGCGCGATTTGGATTTCTGGGTTCCGCGATCTCGATCTCTCTCTCTGTATCTCCTGCTTTGTTGAACAACCCAGGTAACCTCCACTCCCCTTTCGAGTTTGGTTAAACCCTTGGCGTAAGGGATTTTCTGCATTTTTGGAATTTCTGGGGTTGTGCACTGTTATTGCATTACGTATTATTGTTGAGTTGTGTTGATTGAAGTTGGCTGGGGAGAAATAAGGTTGGGATTGGAGGATTGATTTTCTAGGGATTGAATTGGAAATACTAATCCAAGAACCAAAAATGAGGAAGAAACAAATAGCAAAAAGGGATCAACATACCCATGGAAAACCTTCAAACCCTAAACCATCAGCCACAACACCACCACCAGTACAAAACCCAACACCACCACCTGCACAAAATCCTCCCACCGCAACCATTGGTAGAACCCCAATGCTGGCATCCTTTGTGCCACAATTCCCACGTCAAAACCCATTACTAAACTTGGGGCGTAAGTCTCGCTCCAAAAAGCTCAAGACAGGTTTTAGTTGGAAGGAGAATATAGAGAGCAGACCAATATCTTGTGAGAGGCAAATAGACGATTCAAACCCCGGGGCGAAACTACGGATAATCACGGCAATAGTACGAGATTTGGGCATAACTAAGTGGTTTGAGGAGGTACCCGGATACGTGTTATCTTGGGTTCACGAATTTTATACCTCAATACACAGACTACCCAACCAACGGGTAGTAGTAGGAAGGGTGAAGGGGAGTCAAATCATGGTATACCCTGAGAACATAGCTGAATACCTTGGATGCCCTTACCTTTTACCAACTGAAGTTCAATTTCCCAAGGAGGGATACCAAAGTTTGGAAGGGATGGAGTTGGCCAAGGAGGTATGTGATGCTGAAGGGCTCAAGGAATATGAAATTAAGAAAAGTTTTGCCCAAGGAATGTTGACTGCTGAACATGGTTTTGTGAACAAGCTGGTACATGCCAATGTCAGACCAAAAGGGTCAGAAAAAATACCATCACAAGCTGAGGTGCAGTTGGTCTATGAAATCATGGCTGGAAAGAAAGTAGACATACCGGGTATTATCTTTGAGGTTTTATCCAATTTCAAAAATGATTCGAGATTGAATAGTGGCCTACCTTTTGTATCCATGATTTCACACTTTTGCATAGAGGATGGACTGAAAATTGGCGGGAAAGATAAATGGATCAAACCAAAGAACGGCCCATTATCCAACAAAACCTTGAATAAATCTGGAGCAAACCGCCGGAAGTCTACTGACCCAACACCCCAGTCTAGACCTACTACTGCCCCCATTGACCCTGAACCAGCCACTCCTACTGTTGATAGGGTACCAAATCCCACCACGGGCGAACCAAGCTCAAGTCAGGCAGAACCCCAGACTCCACCTTCTACAGATATACCTTCCCCCGGAGCGAATAACGAGGTTTTGTCTTTACTCCGGACAATGATTGAAAACCAAGAACAGATAAAGGAAAAGTTGGAGAGTGTGGAGAAAAATCAAGTGGAATTTGGAAAAAGGTTGACTGAGGTGGAGAGAGAACAAAGAGAAGCAGCAAAAGCGATGAGAGCAACAAATGGAAAATTACTCCATGAAAAGAGTAAGACTGAATGGTTGGGAGCAGCGGTACACAGTTTGAGACAGTGGGCAGGAACCCAGATATTACCACCAATCCCAGCACCTGTGATTCAGGTGCGCACTGTTGTTTCTCCACAGGGGGATCGAGTTGAATCCGCCACTATTGCTGGACCAGCATTTTTTCAAACCATTCCAGTGAGAATGGTGGCGAGACCACCTGTACCCACTGCCCAGAACCCACCAACCACAGCAGAAGCATCCTCATCTGTTGCCCCAGATGGCATCAATGCATCTACTCCACCACCCGATCAGGACAGAACTGACACTCATCAGGATAAGGGGGATAATGATGAGAGTGAAACAGAGGAAATTGAAGCGGATTCACCACCACCAACAGAGGAAACAAGAAAAAGGAAGAGAATTGGAGAGGATGATGAGGAGGAGGATGCAGAGTATGATCCGAATAAAGACCCTGACGTTGGAGATGATTAGATCTAATCAATTTAATTCGGAGTCTAAATGTTTAGAGTCATGTTAGTAATCCTCTTGTTACCGATAGATGTATGGACGGTGGCTGGGTAGATTCCGAGCCAATTGTTTTACCACTGTTCTAACACTTTTTGCTAAAATCCAGAAAGAACCATATGAATGATAAAAGCCCTTAAAAGTCCCGTATGATTCCCATAAGTTATAACAGGATTTTGTGAGTTCGTATGGTCTTGATTGCATGCATCTAAATTCTAATTCCACATCCTGCCTACACTCGTTGTTTGTGCTTCTTTATTCAAAGTAGGCAGTGGTTTGTTTCTATTCCTTACAGCATGGGTCCTACACCTTGAAATATTTAGTGAATCAAATTTTTTGTGAGTGAACCACCAGAGAGATTTGAAATCAAAGCTTAATTGTTCAAAAATGACTTTTTGCACCATTGTTTATATTTGTTTGATTGGTCTTTGCAAGTGTCGGAACATGGATGCACATGAGTTTGTTGATCTTTGGGCATTAGTGATTACTTGTACATGGATATAAGAACCACGATAATAAAGAGATGTTGATATCAAAATTATTTTTCGGGAATTATTGCTAGGGACTAGCAATGCCTAAGTTGGGGGGTGTGTTTGGCACTCAAAAGTGCATGTATTCTATGTCAAAACTCCGCGACTTGCATGTGTTTATTGTTTATCGAATGGATATTGATATACTTTGACTATCTAACGCACATTCGAATGGTTAGTGTGAAAATGAGCATTGTGTAGTGTTTTTACGAGCCCAAAGATGTGATCAAGAACCAAGAATCAGGGCATGAAGTGGAGGGAAACAACATCAGACTTTCAAAGACAGTGCCCCAAATTACCGGTAATAAGTCCCAGACTACCGGTAATAGGGTGCTTTGCTTAAGTGAAGAAGAAGTCAGAACCTCAAACTACCGGTAATGGATGCCCAAACTACCGGTAGTAGAAGGCAAAGATCCACATGAAGAAAAGTCAGTGCCCCGAACTACCGGTAGTAAGGACACATCTACCGGTAATACGAGGCACTGGCCAAATTGAAGAAAGACCAGAAAAGTCAGTGCCCCGAACTACCGGTAGTAAGGACACATCTACCGGTAATACGAGGCACTGGCCAAATTGAAGAAAGACCAGAAAAGTCAGTGCCCCAAACTACCGGTAGTAAGGACACATCTACCGGTAATACGAGGCACTGGCCAAATTGAAGAAAGACCAGAAAAGTCAGTGCCCCGAACTACCGGTAGTAAGGACACATCTACCGGTAATACGAGGCACTGGCCCAATTGACGAACTACCGGTAAAATGAAGCCCAGAAGCGCACAAATCAGATCCTAACTAACAGGCGGGATTGAGGAGATTCTATTTTTTATTTGAAAAGATATTCAGTTCTGATTTTTAGCTTTATCTTAGGGGATTCTATTTTTGATTTGAAAAGATTTTCAGTTCTAATTTTTAGCCTTATCTTTAGGGATTCCTAAATGAGATTAGAGAATCTTTTGATCTCTATAAAAGGATAAGGAACCCTAGGGAAAAGAAGAAAGCTTTCCATTAAGTTTTATTCTAGTTTCGGCAAGCTTTTCATTAGTTTTGACTCTAGTTTTTCCTTAGCCGTTTTTCATTCAGTTTGAAATCGAATTTCCAGATTTGAGCATAGTTAAATAAAAGTTCTTCAAGTTCTTGTTTCAATTATTATTCATTGATTGTTCTATCTTTTCTTTTTCCTGTTATTAATTTCTCATGGATTCCCTCATATCCATGAGGAACTAATCCTTCAAGGATCCAATTCGACGGTGAAACGTTGAACCATGGCTTAAGGTAATCCAATCCTCGTCTATGGTATTCAATTTCCGGTATCGTTTGAATAATCAAGTTATATTCTGAAATCAATTAAAAGTTTTTGTAAAAGGTTTTTGCTTGTGTGTAGACAAGCTTTTGGCACACACAATTCTTGGATCCATACAAGGTTTTAATTCGAAACCCTAAATTCTTACTTGATTATTGAATTGATACCAATATTTCTTAAATCTCCACAAATAAATTATATTCCTGATTATCCGACGAAGGTTCGATGTTATAGAACCGGAGTTGAGTTATATTTTTGAGGATTGGATTATTCCGAGTCACGGTCAACGTGGATCTTGAGAATTGGATCCTGTTTGTTAAACCTTTGATAAATCATTCTTAAGTTCACCACAGTATTTTCACCACAACTAAAATCTCAAAACCCATCTTTCTCGCTTCCGATAAACTTTCAAATCACTCGTTTCCCTGTGGATTCGACTCCGGACTTCCGGATTTATTATGCTACAACCGAAACCTAATCCTACGCTTGGGATACATCTTAATTGACATCGGTTGACGACAAGCAGTAGCGCTCTATACGCCTGAGGTCCAGGTGGTTTTCGCTCCCTTGTTGCTTGTGACACCTCGGCCACCTCAGTTCTGGACCTCTTGGCCTCAGGCACTATTACCGCACCCCTGTGTGCCTTAATGACTGGCCGATATTTGTCTCGGCGGATCTCGTCTTCGAACTTTGCATACTTCTCGACTCTGCTCATCAGGTCGGCAATGGTACTTGGGGGATCAATGGTGAGAGACTCTCTTAGTCGATCTCGGTATGACAGACCCAGCCTGAAAGATTCTACGGCATAAGCCTCCGTGCAGTCCCCGATCTCATTATAAGTTGCCCAATATTTGCTGGCGTACTGTCTGAGATCTTCTTCTGGTCCTTTTCTCAAGGCCAAAAGCGTGTTCACATACTTCTTTTGTGCTCGGTTAGCCACAAATCTCGTGAGGAACTGATCGGCCAGTTGCCTCCAGCCTGTAATTGATCTCGGCGGTAGAGCCTGAAACCAATTTAGGGCTATCTCTCCGAGGCTCAAGGAAAATACCTTGCAGTAAAGGCTGTCATGGCCCACGTATATCATCATGGAGTTCACGAATCCTTTGATGTGAGTCATCGGATCCGTTCGTCTATTATAAATCGTAAACTTCGGAGGGACAAACTTTCTGGGTAAGTCCTCCGTCTCAATCTGAACTGACAACGGTGACACCGCCAGCTGTTGTAGCTCCTTGTGGTTTTCGTCGTCCTCCGGGCGGTTGAGTCCCAACTGTTGATTCAACCACGCCCTCATATCGGTTACTGGAACCACCGGCGGCAAAGGCCGATATGGGAGCTTCGGCTGGACGTCTGGGGCTGATTCTGCCCGCTGATTCAGCCATTCCCTCATGTCGGGAAGCGGCTGTACCTGAGGTGGTCCGCCCAGATTCGACGATGCCCCAATCTGCCTTTCTCCTCCTCGGGGCCTTTTGCTAGGTTCGTGTCGGCTATCTTGCCGAGACAGCCCAGTCTCGGAGCGCTCGTCATGTCCAGACATTGACTGGCGGACTGGATCTTTATGCTTGCGGAGAGTTCGGTTTTCCCTCTCCATGCGTCGTATGTAACGCCTCATATCTTCTATTTCTTGATCCCTCTTTCGGATCCGATCAGCATTATTGTATTCTTCGTATCGGCGAGACCCTTCATGAGTTCGGGATTCTCTCCCTCCCTCATTCCGGGATTGATTTAGGGATCTGTCCCTGTTTCTGGACCGTTCCGCTTCTCGCGGACGATCTGGACGTTGCTCTAGAGCAATGGCGTGGGTAGCGCAGGAGCTCCCGATGTGTTGGCAGACAACGGAACGGTAGGAGGCAGCACCTGTTCTCCAGGCTGTTCCCCTACCATCCTTGGGGGAGGAACCCTAGGAATCTCTCTCCTAGGACCCCTGGATTTGTGTGGAATTGGAGGGGGAGATCTTGTTCTTTCTCTGCTATCACGTTCCCTCCCCTGATCTTTTCTGGACGTTTCAGCCATGAATCTTTAACTTTCCCAGAGACGGCGCCAATTGTAAGAGGGTTGATTTTGATAATCAGGACGGAAAGCTAAGAATTTACTATCCAGCCGAAACAGTGCTCTTCTCAATATGTGGACCTGGTGTCTGCAAAAGAATAATCTGTCAAAGAGCCCTCTGCCGCTGTGGCAGGAGGACACTCCGATGATTAAGTCAGGCGAAATCTCACAGGGAAATGATAACGCAAGCTAATATTCTCTATCAGCAGGCGAAACTCTAGGTTATTCAGGCGTACCTCTTTTTCTTCATCTGGAGCTGTATTTATAGACTTCACCTTATGCCCTAATTCTCTTAGGGCTTTCTTGGGCCCCAATTCTGTTAGGGCTCTCTTGGGCCCCAATTCTGTTAGGGCTCTTTTGGAGCGAAGTGTCCTCTGATTGGCCGTGGATTTCACGTCCATAACTGAATCCAACAGAATCCCGACAGAATCCTGACTTATCCGGGATTCTGTTTTATTTCGGAAAAACGATTACTGGTCGCCTTTCTCGGGCTGCCCGTAATCCAGACCGACCTCGTATGTTCAGCAAGTCATGGATCCGCCTTTCTCAGGTCGGCATTGCTCAATGCATGGTTCTGTTACCCAGATTTGCGTATGGTCGGCACTCCTCGTGTCGGCCATTATGTCACGTGATCGGCATGTGCCTCTGGATGTGTTATTCGGTATTGGCCGAACTTCAAACTTACTCGGGAGGTCTAAATGTATTTTCTCAATTACATTTTACCCTCGTCAAGGAGTAATAGATATTATAAAGAGTTTAAATTTAGTGGTAGTCCCAGTTCTAGTCTTGATAGAATGTCCCTCTTACTAAATCAAAAATTATCAAGAATTCAGTAGATATATTGAGAACAATGTAGACACTAAAATATTGCATGGTTTGACGGTGATTCAATTAATCAAAGATAAAGAAATAAGAAAAAAAATATTAAATGCTTTTTTATTTAAAATTAATTCCAAAAAAATAAGAGGGCAAATATCTTATTTCTAAGAAATTAGCTCAATCAAATCAATAATTAATACTCATTGACAATTATTTGAATGACATAAGAAGACAAGTATCTTATTTTTAAGAAATTAACTCAATCAAATCAATAATTGATGCTCATTTAAGAAGTTACCAAAATCAATCCCCTCTCCTTGAGCCTATAAACAGAGGCTCATATCAAGGAGCGAACACATATTGAGCCAAGAGCATCAACAAGCACCCAAACAGTGTACTAGTTCGCCTATGACTCAAGATGTTGTGGAGAATCAACAAGCACCTGAACAATGTACCGATTCATCTACAACTCATGTTCCTATAGAGAATCAACATCAACAAGCACACGAATAGTGTGCCGATTAATCTAGAAATGCACTTTTCGTGTCAAATCGCGTATTGTCAAGAAATCATCAACCCGTTCGTTCAAAAATAGGCTTCAACAGCCGTTGGATCACGAAAATATTCGGAGTTCGAATCAGGGATCTCAATTTTGTCTGTTACAATTTTAGCACGCCCGGTGCGACCGCTCTACCTCTCATCTCTTTCTCCATAAGCAGGTTACTCACCAATGGCCTCTAAGAAGACTCAAACTGCTCAAATCATGAAGAACACTAGCAAAGAAATAGTCATTGTCGCAAGCAGCAATAACGTTTCCACGAGTCCTATGACACGAAGCAAGACCAGGGTGATCGTTACCCATACAAATCTTAGAGTTGTATCAAGCAGTAGTCCAACGAATGTGCTGCATGACAAATAACAAAGCCTCACCATTCTTGTAGGAAAGGAACAAGAGGAAGAGGGTTCTGAAAAGCTTCTATTCGACTCCAAGAATTCGATCTCGGAAAGCTTGTAATTGCCACGCCCTTCTCATTCAATTTCTTATGCAAACTCAAGCATAGGTTAGTGCTCAGAATCCTCTCCTTGATCGCCAAAATACTCAATCTCGTCAAACCGTTCAGAGTCATTGTATTTGGCAGCCATACAAGTCATGATCATTGGCACTATGATAATAAGGGAACAAATGACAACAATGGCTTGCGCAATTGAAAAACTCACCAAAAAAACTATAAAAGAAAAAGGTCTCCAAATTGCCTCGCTTAAAATCAAAAGGCGCATTATCATATTGATTAAAGAAAATGAGCCTCAAGTGGAACGTGTGGAGGATGAGCAAGTCGTCTTTATGTCTCTTTGGAGAATACCAATGTTCAAGACACTCCTTTCCCAAAAATAATAAAAATTCACCCTTCCACTCAGGTCAAGTCCAAAAGTTCACTCAATTATGCTAAAGTTTACTAAGCAAAGTACAGTACAAAGTGTTACTTCAAGTCTCACTTCCAATGCTAACAAGCATGCATGTAATATTAGTCTTGAAGTGGGGGCAGATTGTAGACACGAAAATGTTGCATGATTTGACAACCATTTAATTAGTCAAGATAAACGAAATATCCTCGATTAATTAATTGAAATTCAAAATAAGGAAACAACGTAAGATGTTTTAATTTAAAATTATTTCTAGAAAATAAGCAGACAAATATCTTATTTTTAAAAAATTATCTCAATCAAAACAATAATTGATACTCATTGATAATTATTTTAATAAGTAAGAACGCAAGCCCCGATTGGATGCAGCCTTATGGGGTGCCTTAGCTAAGGCATGCCTTAGTTAAGGCTGGGCCCACCCATAAGGTGTTGATTGGCAAATTTTTTTGTGTATGTATTAATTAGCCCGGGGGCTAATTAAAGCCCCAGAAAATTCTTATTTAGCCTTACCCCCTCCCCCTAAGGCTAACTAAGACAATGTGTTAACTTTAACAAATGACCAAAATATCCACCATTCCCTTATATGTATATGTATATTACGTATATATATTTTGGATATATATATATTTCGTACATATTTTGATATACATTTCGCGTATATATAAATATATATATACACACGCACACACACATATATATACATATATTTCGTATATATATAATATATATTTAAAGTGTGTGTTACATATATATATATACACATACATACGTACATACATACTGATATATATATATATACATGTGTATATATATATATACATGTATATATATATATAAGTACAGTACACGTACATACATACATACTGATACTATAAGTACGTACGTACATGTATATATATATATATATATATATATATATACGTATGTTGTGTATATATAAACACACACACACATATATATTTAAACATATGTATATATACACATACTTATACTTATACTAATAAATATGTAATATACATAAGTATATATACTTATATATACTTATATAAAATTATATATACCTTATATATATAGATATACATAAGTATATATTTAAGTATATACTAATATGTATATACTTATATATATTTTATATACACGTACTTATAGTATAAGTATGTATGTATGTATGTGTATATATAAAAACACACACACACATATCTAAACATATATATATATATATATACACATACTTATACTTATACTGATAAATATATAATATACATAAGTATATATACTTATATAAAAGTATATATACCTTATATATATAGATATACATAAGTATATATTTAAGTATATACTAATATGTATATACTTATATATATTTTATATATACAATATATAAGTGTACTTACATATATTAGAAATATATCAATATGTACAATATAAGTATACTGATATATATCATTTATAAGTATATATTATACATATACATTAAATACATGATGGGGGCAAAAATATCTTTTGACAATTTAACACATCTTTCTATTGTCTAATACATCCAAACTAACTCTTTATCCAATCAGTAGATTATTTAACACACCCTCCTTAAAAGTCACATCAATGTGGGCCACCCTGTCTTATTTAATACACTCAATTATTTAACACACCCTCTTTATTTAACACACTAAAAACTAAGGCGGCATCCAATCGGGCAAGTATCTTATTTTTAAAGAATTATCCTAATAAAATTAATAATGGATACTCATTGAAGAGGTTGTCAAACTTAACCCCCTCTCATTTAGCCTATAAATAGAGGCTCATATGATGGAGGAAACACACTTTGAGGTAAAAGAATCAAGAAGCACCTAAGCAACACGTCGATTCGCCTACAACTAAAGCTCTCGTGGAGAATCAACAAGCACTCGAACAATGTGCCAATTCGTCCACAACTCAAGCTCCCACAGAGAATTAATAAGTACCCCAGTAGTGTACGATTTGCCTACAACTCAAGTTCCTATAGAGAATCATCAAGCACATGAATAGTGTACCGATTCAACTACAACTGTACTTTTCGTGTCAAATCGTGTAGAGGCAAGAAATCATCACTCCGTTCATTCAACAATGGGCTTCAAGAGTCATTGAATCGCGAATATAGTTGAAGTTTGACTCACGGAACTCGATTTTGTCTGTTACAATTTTAGCACGCTCACTAGGAGCTCTCTATAATAACCATAGATTTTTAGTAAATTTTAAATCAATTTAATCGTTATTATTTTCATTTTGATTATTAGTGTTTAGCATTTCAATTTAGAAAATGGAATTTTATTTTTAGAAGGTCGCTCGAGTGACCAGAGACCTCTGGAGCGGTCTATTGGTATTCGAAACTGCAGAGTGAGGATTTTATGGCGGATTGATGAGGAAGGATAAGTTCTATTGCAATTTTATGACTATGAATACATATTTTTATGGAGGAATTCATGATATATACACAATAGGATCTCATTCATCCTTCATATTTCGTAAATCAGAAATTTTGCAAAGAGGGTTATGTGAGGTTTCTAGAGTTCTTGAAGGTAAGGACGTTTTGTCGATTTATCCCATCAACTCAATCACCATTTTTTGCATATTTCATCGATTCAAGGTAGAAATCGTTACCTAACAACTCTTAGGTTTTTAATTCTATCAATAATGACATGTTTAGGGTTTCAAAATATATGAACAATATTTACTTTTGGATTAATTTCGCAAGTTTCAGTTTGTTCCAGATTCAGAAAACACGATGACTCGCTCGAGTGAGCTATGGTTGCTCGAGCGACTCTTGCTTTTACAGAAGATTATTTAATTTTTAGAATGTTAGGATTTTGATCAGAACCTTTAATATTGGGGCTCGCTCAAGCTACCATTAGGCCGCTCGAGCGACCTACTAAATTCTAAATTGAACCAGAATGCATGTTGGACCTACAGGTTCTATTTTTTGCACTAAAACTATACCTGAATTACATGAACATGCTGCCCAAGCCTACACACGCCTTGTTTTATGTCCATGGGTCCCCATGGACCTCGTGACAGTAGGAGTGACCTATGTGACCTTATCTTGAAGCTTGACTTTTGTCGATGAACTATTGATAAAAATTGATATTGTTGGACTTCTGTTTACATTGTGGTTATTGTTATTGAAATTGTGAATATTGAAATTATTTGGTTGTTTCAAGTTCAGCCGTTATGTTGCTTGATGATTTATGGTTTAATTCTGTTATAATTGTTATTCTGTCTGTCTAAACATTTATGATGATAGTGTTGGCTAATAGTGGTTAATTGAACATGTTATGTGGATTTGGGATTCTTTGAAAAAACTAGAATCAAATTAGTTAGGGACACTAATTCGAATGGCACTGGAATAAGGCAATGGAGGGTATCGGGTGTTTGTCATAAGTAGCGAAACAATATAGAAATATGTAAGGAAATGTTAAAAGAAAGATGAGAATCAAGTGTGGCTAGGCCGTTGTGGCATGCATATGGGTTGAAGTCCTACCCGACTTCATCCCGTTTGTTTATAAGGGCCCTTACTAAGAGGAACTGGAGACGGTAGAGGTGACTTCGAAAACGTCTACAAAGACAGCTCCAAACTCCAAGGGAGTGACGACTAGTAGAAGGTCTTTTTCTTGTCGGTTTATAATCCAGACGACGACCTGTGATATCTAAGGTCTAGTCAATACCAACTAAGTGTCCTATGCTAGTGTGCAAGGGAGGACATGGTATTCCTAACTAGGATACGTAGAAACGTAAGAGGATTTTAACTAATCTTACCTACGTGTTTACTTATTCGCTCTGTTAATATCAACATTGTTTATTTAGTTCTATTAAGTTATTATTGTTGTAATACCCCGACCCGATTTAATTAATTAAATTTAAAAATAGCACGGATAATTACAATTATTATATAATTTAATTATTCGATTTGGAAAATTTGATTTCGGAACCTACGTTATTAAAACATTAATGTTAGGGTGTATTGGGATGTCGTCTTAATAACACATACTCGTATGAGAAATACGAGCACGCCATGATGATCCTCGTAATTTTCTGAGTCACCCGGTCTATTTTCGTATTTTTTTGAAAAATTGGTATCGGAACAGTTTCTCGGGATCGTGCAGTATTTTGCGCTCGCGTGCGCGACCGAGTCCTTCACCGATGAAAATCTACATGGTTCAAATTATAATTCCCTTTTTCCTTAAATTAAGGGGAGTGTTTCACTCATCTCATAATTAGCCCTATATGCTACATTTCTTTCTTTCTTCTTTCTTTCTCTCCAATTAATATATAAATACATGCATTCATATCAAGGAGGCATTTTTGGCTTTTTCCCCCCTTGAAACTCACGGCAGACTCTCTCTCTCTCTAACTCTCACACTACCTCTCTCTCCAATTCTTCTTATTTCTCCTCTTCTTCTTCTTCTTCTTCCACTACCTTATTTCCACCATCTTCTACCACTACATGACCATCGCCTCTACGTTATCACGCATATTTGGATGCCCCGGAGCCCTTTCGTGACTGTCGTATTTATGGCCGAGCCACCATGTCTGGCCATTAAGCTTTCCGGCAACAAAAGAGGTAAAACACTCTTGTTAAGCGCATACTTTTTCTTATATTCGAGGTTTTAGATCTTAATGTTTTATATAATTTGATTTAGATTTCGTTGTTAGAACTCGTACTTGGACACTTAGTCTTCAAGATAGATGGATTGGATCAACCCTCGGACGATTGAAACCCATAGAAATCGCGTTACGAAAGTCTTCGAGGACTTAGATCTTGATGTTTCGTTGCTCAAATTACATTTTTCAAAAGATGAAAGTTTGATATAAACACTTTATCTTAAACATAGATGGCATGGATTTACTCTAGGACATCTTGAACGTGTTAAACTCATGCTACAAAAATGGCTCGCGACCTTGTTGAACACTGATTTTCCAGATTTTTTTCAGCTTCGGGCCCTTGGATCTTGATGTTCGGATGGTCAAAATTTATTTCCTAAAAGATAAAAGTTATAGACAAACATTAAATCTTGAACCTAGATGGATTGGATGATTCTCGAGACCTACGTAGCTAACAGAAACTGACCCCAAAGTCACTCCGAAAAATAGTCCATTTTTTGGGATTTTCTCTCTTCAGAAACCCCACTTACGCACCCACTTAAATCACCACATCCATTAGTCAAATCGCGAAATTGACTATGCTATAATGAAATTGGGGTTAAATAATGTGTGGGACAAGTCTCGGTCCCGGGTTTCGGAGACCGGAGAGTATAATTACTAAAACGCCACTCTTACTTATTTTTTGGCCTACCGACACTAAAATCACCACACGATGAACCGACCATAGAGTTAGGCTTTGGATATGAATAAGGACTGAAAATAATGTGGGTCGGGTCTCGATTATATTTTTGGACCGGCGATCAAACCGATCGAACGTGAGTCACTCGAGCCTTAGTATATACTAATGGGACCAATGACTAGGTAATAAAATTTATCCGAATTCCGTGAAAGCTCTCGGGGCCACTTGTTACTTGGGTAAATTGACTACTTTGATCTAGAGCCTGAATTACCCTTTGTGCTCTTACAAATCAAGGAGTCCGAACGATTATGTGATTCGAGTCACTAAATTAATATATACTTCCAAGAATCGTTGGGAATGAGTACTTTTTATTTATTATGATAGATTCGGGAATTGGAGATCGTTGGGCCGAGTTAATATAAAGGAATTACGGACTAATTTCAGGTGAGTCTTACATATGACTTGCTTACTTACATTCTGCAGTAACGATGATGATTTCTTACCTTGATACATGTATATCTATTCTACTGAATTGATAGTAGACTAAGCATGGCATATTAAGACTTTAAAAAGAATCATGACATCATGAAAACATAAAAATATTATGGCATGAGATCAATATGGCGCCCCAACCGCTAGGGGGCAGATGAAGATTCTAGCGATGAGGTGAAATAATAAGGGTCGAGATTATTAGCCAGGTAATCCAACAGGTGATATCACGCCGGCTATACATTTGGGGTCACTCCCTAATTTACTGGTGGGCCGTAGATCATATAATGTTACCATACATGGTTATAGCGAAAGGCTAAAAGCTGGATTCATACGTCACATAATATGATCATTTGATAAGTGTGCATGGTTACAGCGCAAGCCTAAAAGCTGGATTCGTATATCATATTATGTTGGCATTTAATTATAATGAATTTCAAGAATACGGGTTATCTTAATACAGAAAGTTAGTAGACTTGTCATATCTAGACTCACACTAGCCTAGTGTTAATGAAGTTGTTGATGCAACAGATTTTAATTAATGATGCTGACCATGCTTGAAATTCTGCAAAGTCGTATTGGAATCGAAGTATCTTGTGTAATCTCCAGACTTAGCATACTTTGATGTAGTATGATCTTAATTGTAACGTATTTTGTTGACCGGTCGAGATTTGGACTGTAGTCATGGTTTGTAAGCCCATAAGGGTTATATTGTTGCACTTTATTTTATACATCGAACTCTGGAAGTTAATTTTATTTTCGCACTCTGATATCAGATATGTTGATAGAAAATTCCTAAACTAGTCTATTTTTAAGGCCTTACGAGTTTCACTCGTGGCCAGTCACGTGTCTTAACCTTTACGGGATGGGTCGTGACAATTGTTGCATGTATTAGTCTTGTCACGCCCTTAGTTTCAAACAATATAAAGAAGTACATTTAATACAAAAACCTCACCAATTTACCCTTGTTACCATTTTCACTGGTAGTCACTATGAGTTTAATCAGAGTATTAGAATTTCAAAAGGGGTGCTCCTAGCCCAACTAACCCAAAATATCATGTTTGGATAGTTCGAACAAATTTTCTTCCAATTATAGAAAATGAACATAAGGGTAGTTGCGTAATATATATTTCAAAAAGTTAGCTCTAAAGATGCTAAACAAAAACCACAGTGATGTCTCCAAAACGTATGTATTCTCATGTACTCCAAGCAATCCATGTCATGACTCTAGAATAGTACATGAAAAATAAAGGGATGAGCCACAATACCCAACAGAGATTCTTACGCCAATATTGTATGAATATGCGATGGTCCGACATGTCTCATGAATAGTTGATGATAAAATGCATAAGAGGTTATTCAATGCATAGCAAATATGATGCAGGATTTACTATAACCCATTCACGATATAATAACCCCGTGACCATTTCGTAGTTCACATCACGATATAACAATTCAATAACTAAATCATAGTCCATCTCACGATACAAAGATTTCGATAACCACTTCGTAGTTCATATCACAGTACAATGATTTCAATAATGGATCCATAGTTCGTATCCTGATATATAAATTCTAAATCTTTCTTTTCTTTCCAACTAGCACCTCACCCAACGATGGATAGAAAATTTATGTCGTCTACTAGCACAATTCTGAGTGGAAGCTAGAACAATCATCGTCTGCTAGGGCAACTCCGAATGGAAGATAGACTGATCATTATCTACTAGCACAATTCCGAGTGAAAGCTAGACCATTTCATTATTTACTAGCACAATTTCGAATGGAAACTAGACCAACCATCATAACTAGCACAACTCTCGATAGAGACTAGTGGTCGCATTATTTCAATGCGAATACACGTTCTACAATCTGTATATTAAAAATCCTTTATTTCATAACACATTGAAGTTCGTGACTAACATTCATAAATCATTATTTGAGTACTCGAGATGAAAGGTATATTATCCTATTATAACCATAATCGAAAACCATAATCAACAAGATAATCGAGATTTAAATAAAAGACAAACTCGACACTTCACATTGCACCACAAGCCTTGTTCAAACATATCACGATCTAGATCCAAAATATTGCCAAACTATACATTAGGATAAACCCGACCCTTAAAACAAGGAAGAACAACCTATATGAGGAGCGAATCACAAAAAGGTTAGGACCGGAAGCAAATATAAGATGATCCACCCGAGGCATCAAGACTGCAATCAACAAATACAAAAAAATCTCATCACATGGACAATAACAATCAAAATCAAGAAATATGGGACGCAATAGGTAGTATTCCCATAAATAGAAGTGCAAACATCTCCATCTCAAGGTTTTTGCTCCTAGCTAGGCTTGAGTTTCAAGAATCCAAGTTCCAATGGTGATGAAGAAGCTCCAAACAACCTCCTCCAAGTGAGGTGGTGTACTCTCCAAACTTGAAATATCAACCAATCTAGATATATAAGTGGTGGATCTAAAAGGAATTTCAAAGATATAACGTACAATCAAAGATTTGATATTGGGGTTGAGTGTGGAACAAGACCCTCTAGAGAGAGAAAGAAAGAAAGAGAGAAAGTATGTAGAAAGATTTTAGATATATCTTTCAAAATATCCAATCTGAGCTTTAAAAACGTGTACAAGGAAGCCTGACTGGTCACGCAGTAGGCCTGACCAGTCAGGGTTGGCCACTATCTCAAAAAGTACCAAAACATAACTGGATGCATGACCAGATGGTCTAGGCCCTGACCGGTCATTGCTGGCTACTGTCTAAAAAATATCAAGGTTTCTGTTTTCACCGAATGGTCCAAGCCTTGACCGATCATAGCTAGTCACTGTCCAAAAATTTTATAAGTCTAGATTTCTAACCTTGGGGCTGACCTGATAGTCCAGGCCCCTGACTTGTCATCCCTTATCCTCCTTCTCTCCATCAACTCTCCTTTCTAACTACACTAAATCTCTTTTGACATTCAGAACATTTAAATTAAAAAAAGTTCGAGTCCTTACAAATCTGTTGCATGTTGCACCTGTGGGTTTGATTTTTGGGTATCATTTTCTATTGAGTTTTAGGACGTCCCAGGAACTAATGGAGATGAGCTGTTCACCTGGATGCCATATTGCACCTGTGGGTTTGATTTTTGGGTATCATTTTCTATTGAGTTTTAGGACGTCCCAGGAACTAATGGAGATGAGCTGTTCACCTGGATGCCATACCCCTATATTGTCTACTTTGCTATTTAATTTACTTTGGAATAAACCCACAACACTATTTCTGTCATTTTTAGTTTCTTACTTTGAAAACTCAGTTTTAATATTTGATGGTTACAAATAAAAGAGGAATTTCTTTTTAATTTTTGTTTTACAATTTAAAATGAGATTAGAAAGGATCAAATTAATATTTTGAGAAATTAGAGCACAACAAATTTGGTATCAAAGCATAGGTTTGATTACCATGTGATCTTGGGTAGATTGGATAATTCATACTTCACTTCTGAGTGTTTCTGTTTGTTTTCTAGTTAGACCCTCCTTTTTTTCCAGTTTTTGTTTTCAGCTTATGTTTGTTACTGTCTACTATGCGCTATTACTATAAGTCTAACATATAAGTATTTTGCATTGCCAGACGTCAGACCATGAGGAGGATGACATGTTGGTGTATGGCAGTTGAGGATTTTAAGGATTGGCTTGTAGACCCCGAGGGGGACTATGAGGTTGATCCAATGTTCATTGTTAAGCTAGCCTTTTGACTGCCCTAGGGAGCTATTCTAGCTGGTAGGGAGGACTTAGCGGCACTAGATTGGGAGCCAACTCAGCTGGAGGAGGAGGACGATGATGACATGAGGAGTTAGTGCACGCGCCATCACCATCAACACCACAGTACGATATAGAGAACCATAGATGAAAAGCATGGAATTAGAATCCGGTATACCAACTCGAGAGTTTGGTGTCCATGCGGGTCATGCCATTGTTCCATTGTAGTTTTAAGAGTTATCGACTCTATATTTTCTTGGGCCAGTTTATATCTTTGATCACTCGATCAAGCGCTATCAGGTGGATGTACCTGAGGGCTTTGACCAGTTTGCTGGGACAACCATTTTGGCTCACTGGTGTCAGATGTGGAGGCCTTTTGATGAGGGGTGGATTGTGTCTTCGCATGATGATGTGGACTTCACAAACTTTTGATCTATACTGAGGTTCCCTTTGCTATCATAGAGATTACGACTCAATTAGTGGGAAGATCGAGGTAGATACTGTAGGGTTAGGTGGCACTGTTATGAGAGAGAGTAGGTGACCTGGGAGGAAGAGTGACGGATGCGAGACAAATAACTGTAGCTGTTTGATTGAGAGAGAGTATATAGATGAGGGTATAATAGAATTAAGTGTATGCTGGTGAGATAATCAAGATAGATAAAGGACAATATATGCTTTATTCTTGTATTCTGCTTATCTCTTATGTATCACATCATTGTAAACACATGATTTATAATAGAAGTTCACCTACGTTTATGTTTTAATTCGCTCATGCTCATTAATTGATTCATGTTTTGAAAACTGTTAAACTAGGCCTACCCCGTTAAAATCAAACTTGAAATTACAGAATAGCTTCCCAAGATATCAACACTAATGGCGGGTGGGTTGTCAATGAGACACACACGCTAATGAGCAGAATGCCGGAACCAGCCACGTACCACCACCTGCTACTATACCTACAGGTGTTCTATTCAATGAGTTGCTTGGGCTAAAAAAAATAGCCCAACTCTTGTAGACTTTTGTAGCAGCACAAGCTATACTGCAACCAACTCTACCATAGGGACCACGACCGCCTCCACCCGATATGCCGCCACCACCACCCCAGTAGCAGTCATTGCTGAACTTGCCACCTATTTTCTTTTACCATAAATGTTGTACTATATGCCTTGTCCCTCTCAAACTCCAAACCTACTAACCCAAGCTCCGATGACTTGAGACATAAGACTCCCAGAATTTGGAAAGCAACGACTAGTCTTCATTGGTGAGCCCAAACCTGTTATAGTCGTGGTATTGTTAGAGAAGATGGAGAAACTCCTTGGGACTATGGAAATCATTGAGGATGGGGACAAGATTGCTTTGATTGCTCACCAAATGCAAGGTGAAACAAATTATTGGTGGGATGTCGTTAAAACTACCCATGATGTGGAGGCTTCACCTTGGGCACATTTCAGGGAATTGTTCTTAGGAAGTATTTTCCTACGTCGATCAAGAAAGCCATGATGTAATAGTTCATTGGTTTGAAGCAGGAGACGATGAGCGTCACCAATATGTAGCACAGTTTGAGGAGTTATCACGATATGCTACCGTAATTGTACCAACAGATGAGGGCAGGGCAAGACGTTTTGAGTGTGAGTTAAGCCCAACTATCAGGAGGAGTGACATGTCCCAGAGGGATGTGTCTTTTCCCTTATTGTCTGTAACATGCTGATGCTTGAACGCGAGGCCTTAGACTCCCATCAACACTAGGAGCAGAAGAAGAAAGCTAGATGGGGTTTAGAAGAACCAATGAGAAATAATAGTAATCAATGGAGGTTTGTCCAAAACAAGCCCCACAATCAATAGCAGCAACAACAGAGGGTTGGCCAAACCAATCAGAACAAAAATCCGCAATAGTCGAGCAATCAGGGACAATTTTAGGGTTCCACCCAGAGTATGACTGATATCACCTCCTCTAATTGCAATTAGAATGGCCATATGCAGAGGGATTTCCCTCACCCAAAGAACCAATAGGGCCAGCAGGGAAGGACATGGAACAGTGGGAGCCCGTTTTCTCGACAAAACAGGCAAGAGAATTGGCAGCCCTGTTTCGAACAGGATACAGGGGCATGTAATAGAGGCAGTCAGAATTAGGCCCCAAGAGGAAGAGTCTTTGCAATACATGGATAGGAGGAGCAATATGATCCTACTGTCATGTAAGATACCCTCAGTTTATCCACCACATTCGATTTGGGTGCTTCACACTGCTTTATATCTAATACATATGCACAATCTTTGGGGTTAGAAACCGAGAGTATGGATACTACAACGTATGTCAGGTCACCACTAGGAAGGAAAGTAGTAGTGGGTAGGATATATCAGGTATGTGACATTGAAATATCTGGGCTTCGGTTGACATGTGATTTGCAAATAATTGACATGTCCAATTTTGACGTTATACTAGGAATGGATTGGTTGTCGGTGCACAAAGCTATAATTGATTGTCAATGGAAGACGGTGACTACCTATTAGGATCCTACTTCAAATTGAAGAGGGATAGATAGGATCTGGCTTCTACATCTCGATGGAAATGGCATCTACATCTCGATGGAAATGGCTCAACCAATTGATGGGATGGCTAGCAAGTTTGAAGTTAGAAGAGACAAATCAGAAGAACTTGGATTTATTAAGGGTTGTTTACGAGTTTGCTGATGTCTTTTGGGAGAAATTACTATAATTATCACCGAAATGGGAGTTGGACTTCACAACTAAGCTGCAATCGAAAATTGCGCTGATATCCATGGCATCTTATCAAATGGCGTCAACAGAGTTGCAGAAGCTGAAGACACAACTTCAAAAGTTGCTTGATAAGGGTTATATCCAACCAAATGTGTCACTATGGGGAGGCCGACATTATTTGCAAATAAAAAGGAGGGCACGTTATGAATGTGTATCAACTACCGTCAACTTAACCAAGTCACGATCAAGAATTGATACCCTTACCTAAGATAGACGACTTGTTCAATCAATTGAAGGGATCAACATGCTTCTGAAAGATTGATTTGAGATCTGAGTATCGTCAGCTGTGAGTTAAGGAGGATGCACACATCAAAGACAACATTCCAAACACTGTATGGGCAGTATGAGTTCATGGTAATGCCATTCGGACTAAAAAATGCACCAGCGGTGTTCATGTGCCTAATGAACATGGTGTTTGCATGGTATCTAGATAGGTTCGTGGCCGTCTTCATCTAAGATATTTTGATTGACTTGGCTATAGAGTAGGAACATGAGGAATACTTAAGAATTTTTCTTCAGGCATTGCGGAAGAATCAGTTATGTGTAAGGTTAGCAAGTGTGAGTTCTGGCTTAAGGAGGTCAGGTTTTGGGGACATGTTGTGTTAGCTAAAGTTATTTCAATTGATAACAGTAAGTTTCATGTAGTAATAGAACGAAAGCAACCAACGTCAATATTTGAGATTTAGAGCTTTCTGAAACTAGTTGGTTATTATCAGATGTTCATTTGGGACTTTGTTGCTATTGCAAGGCCAGTGACTCAGTTTACTTAAACAAGAGTTAAGTTCGAGTGGAATAAGGCTTGTGTGAAGGCGTTCCAGGAGCTTAAGCAGAGATTAATCACTACACCAATATTAATCATTCCTAAGAGAAGAGTAGGGTGTACAGTGTATGGCCATAAAAGCGGGCTAACAAGCGAACCAAGTCTGATCGGTACTCTTGTGTGACATGTTAAACTCTAGTCCATAGGGTCTAGTTCAAGACTTAGTTCATTGATCCTTTAGAGAGAAACTGTTAACACTAAGTAAGATTCAAGTTCAAAAGATACCTCCCACCTAGTTCTTCGAGTTTTTGACATATCTTTACATACTAGATTTGTTACTTTATTTAATTTTGGAGCTTGTGGGGAATTGTTGCGATTTTATAATTTTCAAAATTTAATTTGAGATTTTTCTTTCAAAAGTCATGTCTTTTTGTAGAAAGTTACTATTTACGCCAAATGTTGTGACTTTTATGAATAATTACTATTATGGTTGTATATACCAGTGGATTTTAAGGGTGAAAACTGACAATCATTTCATTATTTCTTACTCGATCTCTCTATTTCGCTTTCCCTATTATTTTAATGTATTCTATAAGCAACTACGGTTATATTCATTAACCTCTTGGTCGTGAACATTGAGAGGTCTAACTTTGTAATTTGAATTGTATCTTAGAGTTGTTGATTGTCTGTCAGAACTTGTGCGTAGAAAGGCAATAACAGCTTTAGAACAACAATTACGTGCCTCTCACAATAGCATGCCCGATATTTTGCTTATTTCTTATTTACATATATACTTATATAGTTACTTGAATTTTATTGAATTAGTGATAATTTGATTTTGACATGACACATTGTCTATGTGAAATTTTTCCAACACATTCCCCACTATAATTTGTAGGTACCCCTTCCATTACGTGACTGAAATCATGGTTGAGTCTGGGGAAAAAGGAGAAATGGAGATGGTTTTCTATGTAGTAGGAGGCTCTCCAAATATGAATTATGAAAATTGAGTCTCCATTTGAAGATCCCAAATGCCAAATGGAGTTCCATAATTGAGTTTTGATTCTTCAAATTAAAGATATGGAAATGGATTAGAGATGCCCTTACAAATCAAGTAACACCCCTAACTAAAGCTATATTATTTTGAATTACTTAATTGATACATTTGCAAACTACACCTACAACTAGTTTTCCTCACACCATTACTAACCATATTGTTGCTTAGATCAATTAAAACCATATAGATCTTTTACCCCATCACCTTGCAACTGCTAACTTGTCCCAAATTACATCTCAATCATATAATATTTTCGGGTTTACAACAGGAAATCCCATTTGGTTTAAAACACTGGCGAACCCGATGGCAAACAACTCGCCACTTTCAAAATGTCTATCCAGTAATTCTTGTTCTCTTCAAAATCCCCACAGCATATTCCGGCAACACCACCACTGGAGGAGTTTCCTCCGCTGATGGATGTTGTCAAACAATATAATATCCCCAAGCCCTGCTGCTTCCATAAACTCTGGAAGCAATGTGTTTTCATTTCCTATAGTCAAAGAGTCATCATCCGTTGGATATGTCAAGCCCTGAAGCTACATTTGAATGTCCAATCGCTCTTTGAGATCATCTAGAAAATTATCAGTTGTTCCCAACTCAGTTTCTGCTTTCATTATCATTACTTCACGACGTTCACGTGCGTTGGGAAATGGTCCAAATGTAAGGAACTCGAGACTTTTACTAGTTGCGAAAGTAGTGCCCAAAAAGGCGTTATATTTTGGTGCTTTAAGCCATGACCCTTGCCAACCTGTTAGTATGTCGAGACATGGTGGTTGAAGCGGCGGTAGTGTTGCTGTAGTTGTCATTTCATAAATGAGTTGAGCTAAAGCCAAGGAGGAGGCAGGTTGGGCTTGAAATGGATTGGGAACCTGTAGCTTGGATTCGCGAACGAGTCTGGCTTCGGCTTCAAGCCGGGTGCTCTCCCACTGAGCCATGTGACTAAGGTTGGCGGCATCCTTCACTTGGCCAAGATCGAGGCCGTGGCTCTTAGGCTTATGAGTCACTGGATCAATACCCATTTTGGTTAATCTCTTTTTCAAGTGTGTGTTCCAGTAGTTTTTGATCTCATTGTCGGTTCCCTTCGGCAAGTGAGTTGCTATCACTGACCATCTAAATCAAATCATCCTAATTAGTAAGAAATATGTAAACCAATTATTTTTTTAACACCGTTTCTATAATAATGTCACAGATATAATTAAGTATTGCGTTCATGGGTTTTCTTTTAAGTAAATAAATAAAGACTCACACACACACTCCTACTCAAGTTGTAGTGTTGCCACAACTTTATTGTTTGGATAATTATAAGTACTGTGCCTATGGTCTAGAATCTTGGAACACATTTAGGCCCCCAGTTTGAAGATTTCTGCAAATCTTGGGTGCTTATGACTCTTATTCAGGGCGTGTAACATGTTAGTTCTTTTGAAGCAAATTAATCCAATTATGCTTCTATGGAATGTTCTCTTTTTGTATCTGAAGTTTTCATCAAGGGCGGGCTAAAACAACATGTTTTAATCAAATTGTGATGAAGACTCTTAAGTTTCTCGAATGTGACTAAAATAATATTGTTGAGGTGATTGGCATCTGATGCTGGCTGCTAGTGTTTCTTTTGGTCTTGCTATTTGGTTCAAGTGTTGGGTTCAAGAGCAATTCAAAAAGCTTCAGCTTGCTTGACTGGTGTGCTCAAGTTCTGTTTTGGAAGTTCAAGTGATTGAGTTGCAGCAGACTGCTGTTGTTTCGTTTTCAATTTTACTAATGGTTTGTAGCCTATGCACTCGGTTTTTAGTTTTCTTTCTTTCATTGGTTTGTAGCTTATCAACCCTTTTTCGGTTCATCTTTGTAATATTTTCCATATTTAAATATGTATCTTTTGCCAATCAAGAAAATAAAATAAAAGAAAGAGAATTCCTCTTTTAGTATGAAGGGAAATTATGAAGCCGCCTCAAAATTTTTAATTTTTAAATTTGTTCATATTTTAGTTGAATTCCTTTGGGAAAAAATTATGAAAATATTGTAATTGAAACACTTAGTTACCTGTTTTTCCCCATTCCTTGCACTCGCATCGCATGTGCTGCAGACAAACACGCTCACACATATGTTTGTGTATACATATGCATACATACATACATACATATATATGTGTGTATGTACATAAACTTCTAATAAGGAATTTCTCATTTTGATAAAATGGGAACCTCTTATTTCCTGATCAAATTTGATGATCCGAATCGTTCAGTGTGTTGAAAATATATTTTTTAGGGTACCAACTAGAAATCATTTTAAAATATTATCGGGAAGAAATTGATCCAAAACTTTTTAGAGAACTCTTTCTGTCGGTATTTATGAAAAAGTGCATGGACCAAGTCATTTCAAACATTATTTTGAATTGATTTATTGCAAGTACTTTTAAAAATATATTTTAAGCACATTGAATAGTTCGAATTATTAAAACTTGATCAAAAAATACAAATTTTATATTTTAACAAAATGAGGAATTCATAGTGGAAAAGTGACTCTTTCTCTCTCTCTCTCTCTCTCTCTCTCTATATATATATATATATATGCACACACATATCCAACTAAATAAATATATGCCACATCGCACATTCTCATAATGTTTGTTTGGGGTGAATGCATGGTTGGGCTAAGATGCTTGTTTGTACACACACACATATATATATATCTATACTATATATTATTGCAGGTCGACTTTTCATGAGAATCGCTCTGAGCGCGACAAGTGTCAGAAGTTAATTGGTTTGTGATCAAACTTTATAAGTACTATATGTTACTTTATACTAACAAAAATATTTTAGAATCTTTTTTGAATTCAAATTCAAAATCCTACCATATTTCATATAAAATTTTTATTTCCATAATTTTCTCTACTTATCTATATCTACGCACATAAAATGTAATTTTTATTTTTATGTAATTAAGCATAACATTTTAAGGAATTACACAAAAGTTAATTTTTAAAATGGAAGTACAAATAAATAGACTTTTCTAATATAGAAAATAAATTTTTTAAACAACTTCTTACAAATAAATAAAGATATAATCATATCACTTTTCATTATCATGATTTTGATTTTAAAAAAATATCACTTCTTTTTTTACTTTTGTTTATTTTTTTATAAATAAATTTTATAATTAAAAATTTTAAAATCATAGGAATAACATTTGAGATAGATTTTTATGACAAAAAAAGTTGAATTTATATTTTGATCAACTCATCATAGGCACGTTAATATTTTTTCTACTCACTGTAAAATCACTCATCTTTAAAATTGGCGAGTTAACTAATTTTTTAAATAATTTTAATTTGCTTAGTTAAATAGGTTGACTATTAAAAATAAATCCAAACAAGGTAAAATAAAAAGACATAAAATATTAAAAGAAATTCCTTCTTAGATTTTTTTTAAATTTAAAATAAAATGATATAAAGAGGTCACTTAATGTCAAGGATAAGAGAAACAAAAGTGAGAGATTAAACTGAGTATATACGAATTTTGTTAAATGATTAGTATTTATCCTTGAATATTTCTATGATTGAGTTGGATAATAAATAAATTACTAAATTTTATTTGCATTTATACTCACATCTTGGAGTTAAATTGGATAAAAATCTTAATTATGCTATGAATTCATAATTTTATAAAAAATTGAAAGTATCTTAATTGGAATTTTTATATGCTTCTTAGCTTAGTTTTTAGATAGGTCATTGATAATTTATTTTTAACTAATATGTATTTAATTAATAAATTTTTTGTTTTTATTTTTATTTTTATTTTTTGCATGTTTTTAAATATTAGGTTGAATTTCATTTTTTTTAAATTATAGCATAAATGGATAAATATTGCATTAACTAATTTGTAAAAATTACATTTATTTTGTTATTCTATAACCAAAAAATATTAAGACTATTTTTATGGTAAAATGATGGATAAAATAATTCATAATTAGACAATCTTTTTTTTCAAAAGTTATTCTTATTTACTAACTTAAACTATTACAGTTTTTGAATTTGATATTTTATTTTTATTTTTTTAGAGGTGAATTGAATGAATACTTGATCAAATTAGTTTAATTATTAAGATATTAATTTTAATATTTAAATATAAAATAGAGTTTAAATTAGATATTGAAGATGTTTTAAGTTGTACATGTTATGAAAAGTACATGCTTTATATTTGTGTCGTAAAAATTTATTATTAAAATTTTAAGAAAAATATAGATTGACGTAATGAAAATAATTTCATTTTATTTTACACGTCTCGTGCATAGCACGGATTTTTGCTTGTATATATATATATGTACATATAGAGATACGTGCTGCCGTAGTATCTCGCATTAATGAATTTCAGTGTACTGTTTTATAGCAATGGTAATATGTAGAAAATGTAAGCAACTCTTGTGGTGTGGATTCATTTGACGTATGGGAGTAAACAATTATATATGCTGCTTTAATTGCATTCTGATTGAGAGGTACGTACGTACGTGCCTTTAAACCCTGTTTGGTTGTGCCCACTGTCTTCAGAAAATGAAAAGGGGAATTAAATCCATATGATTACGTCACACTCTTCCCCCATTTTTGTTTCCTCATTTCTAATTTTGGCAATGGTCCCAACCCATAACATTTTTCAAGATAAATTGTTCTATTTGTATAAACCGTGTTACAAAAACTCGAATGACTAGATTTAATTTTGAAAAATTATTCGTAGAAAATGTCTCTTTCATAAAAATTATTAACTCTGTCCTTGCATACCAACCAAGTCAATTTTTAATAGTACCAAAAGCTTTTAAGAATTAAATTTGTGAACTAAAAAGTTAATCAATTAGGTGATGTTTGATAAAACTAAAAGTTAAAAATTTAAAAATAAAAATTAATTATTGAAAACTAAATACTAAATTTTTTAAATATAAAAGTTATTTGTTATGTACTGAAATTTAAATACTTAATTAATTAATTTGTTTATTTTGCACAAAGAGCTGAAATTTAAAATTTACTGATTTTTCAACTTACTCATCCATAAGCCTTGTGACAAACCAAGTTCCACCTGATATTCTAGGTATTGTCGTCGTGGTGGTGGTGGTTGGAGGTAGTGGAGCAGTGGTTAGTACAGTAGTGGCTGATGGCGGTGGAGGTTAGCCGTGGAGGTCGGCAATGAGACGTTAACTTTCCCACAGATGGCGCCAATTATAGAGGGGTTGATTTTCTCAATCAAGAAAGAAAACTAAGACTTCAATATCCAACAGAAATAATGCTCTCTCAATATGGTGGACTTGTGATCTGCAAAATAGTAAATTGTCAAAGAACCCTCTGCCACTATGACTAGAAGACACTCCGATGATTAAGTCAGGCAAAGCTCACAAGGATAAATGGGGATCAAGCTAATATTCTCTATTAGCAAGTAAATTAGTGTGTTAGAACGTACCTTTCTTCATAAATCTAGATTCTTATTTGTAGATTTTGTGACTTAACCTTTTTAATTCTCTTAGGACACTAATTACTCATGAAGTATGATTACCTTCTAATTGACCACTAATGAGATAAGTCTAACTTGATTCTTATCCAAGATGTTATCTTCTACCATTAGAGTTTCATTCAATCAATACTTCTCATATTAATCGAATTGGCCATGGACTTATCATCCATATCTGATTAGTGTTGTATCCTGACTTACTCAGAAATATGTCTTATCTCAGGCTAACAATCAACTATCGCCGTTCTTGGGTCGGTGGTATTTCGGACCGTCCTTCCCAGGTCGCCAAGACGTTGGACCACCTTTCTCAGGTCAGCTACTTACCAAGCCATCTTCTTCAGATCGATTGGTTACATATTTGACCTTCTTGGCTCGAATATAGTATGGATAGCCCTTCGTAGATTGGCCATACTCTCACGTTATCGGTACGTGTAACCTGATGTATTTATAGTTCTTTGCCGAAATAAATTATTTATCCGAAGGGGATCAGTTTATGTATTTATCAATTACATTTTACCGTCATCATAAAATAATATTTATTTAATAATTATTTGAAAATATATCGGGGAACGAGACGGATGTACTAAGACTCGCCTCTGACCCGTTCCCTATTTTATTTTCAACTTTCACCTCCAAATCTAACCAGATCTCCAAATAAATCTCCAAAACTCCAAATCTAAACGGGACAAGGAACAGAACGAATCGGATTGAGTCGGACGAAATTGTTATCCCTAAAAAGAAATGAAGCGAATATTTGAATCAAACATACTGCACTGATATCTCCAAAGAAGATTCAAAAGCATACCGCACTGATATCTCAAAAAATTGCTTCAAAGCTGAACCACATGCACCAACTCTACTCCTCCAGGCCACCCCAAAAGAATGAAACAAAACAAAGTCAAACAAATATTTAATTTTTTTAATTCTGGAACAAATTTTTTTTGGATTATTTAATCGTCTCGATGAGATGACTAAAAAAGATAAGAAAGTTTATTAATCAAAATTAAGAAAGTTTAGAAATGATATAAGCAATCACATAATTAGCCTGTTTTTGCATTATTCTTCTTTCATAAATCTTCAAAAAAAAATCTTAATTTTTAAAATTCTTCCCATCAAGATAGATAAATAATTTAAATAACTAGATATAGAATTAACAAAATTTTATGCTAGACAAAAAATAAGTCAAAAGGATACTTCCGTAATATAGCAATAATTGTAGGTGAATAGTATTACAATATTGAATAGAGTTTTATTATTATTTTAATGGAAGTTATGGATTCATGCATAAAGTAAGAGTAATTTTCCAAACATATATATGAGATATGAATCCAACATATATGTACAGGACAAGTATTTACAACTGTTTGCTGCGACTTTATGAATTTTACGGTGGTGATATTTAAAAGAGACCCGCTGTCATAACCACCAAATGTGTGTGAATTTATGGTAATATTTATTTTTTATACTCAATAGGTACGCGCTGGCGGAAACAAATTAAAAATGGGCAATAAATATAAACCTCATATAGAGTGATAGTAAAATCCATATATTCAATGCCAATGAGACCAGATGATTGTTTATGTGAAATTAGGTGGACCAATTTATTGCCATTCCAATTTTTTCATTGGAAGTTGCCTGAGTTTATTATATCTAGTTTGTCCAATTTTCTTATGGGCTTTTTGCTCGCAAATATATTTGTCTAGTGTGTTCATCTCATTCCCATCATCAATGGCTCGAATTTAGTCACCAATGTTTAAAATACGCATAAAAGTCGTCCCCAACGCAATGTCATTTGTTCGGCTATCAAAACTTACGGTGTTGTAGTAATTTTAATTAATTGTATAATTATTTACTTTTCTGGTCGCCAATAAATTCACAAAGTGTCCTTGTTATGCCTAATGTCTAGATTGTGGATAAGCATATTGGAGGAGATAAAACTTAAAGAAGAATTATTAAGTTTTTTCCTAAATAATTCAGCCAGTTCGGCACAAGAGTTATCTCACACGTGGGCATTTGAGCCGATCGCGTGAGGCATAGCCGACCTAAGAAAGGCGATCCTTTTTATATGCGATCCAAGAAGGGCGGATAAGGGACTGGTCGGCCTAAGAAAAATGGTCTAATGTGTTACCAATCTGAGAAAGGGCGTTCCAGGGGTTCGGCACAGCCTTGCCGGTCATATCCTCGAGTCGATAAGTCCATGTGCCAATTTGTTATGTCACTTTGTTGGGCCAAGTTTGCCATCAGATCGCTTCTCAGTGTTGGCCACAACTTCGCACAACACCAAGTCATCTAGTTGAAAAGTTTTTTGTTGAACACCTGATTGTATTTTTTGGCTACTTCTTACTGATAAGTAGCGAGACGGATTCTCGCTCTGCCACGTTTCTTGTCAGCCAGGTCCAGGTTCTGGGCAATTTTCCTGTCATTCCGATCATCACTGAAATTCTGGATTCGGATGGTCGATAACCCAGCTTCAAGTGGGATAAAGGCCTCCATGCCAAATGCTAGGATGAATGGGGTCTGTCCTGTGGATCTACATGGAGCAATTCGGTATGCCCAAAGTAAGCTCGGTAATTCTTCTGCTCACCTTCCCTTAGCTACTAGCAACCTCTTTTTTATTCCCGATGCCACTGTCTTGTTTGATACTTCGGCCTACCCATTCCTCTATGGATAGCACAGTGTGGAGTTATAAAACTTGATGCAGAATTCAGCACAGCAGTCAGTGAAAAGCCCACCGACGAATTGAGCTCCGTTATCAAAAATAAAGGTGTAAGGAATGTCAAATCTGGAGACGATATTTTTTCAAGCAAACCACTTGACATCATTTTCCTCAATGGTAACCAGTGGTTCGGCCTCAACTCATTTGGTGGAGTAATCCGTGGCCCTAATGAGGAACTTGAAGCCACCTGGAGTCGTCGGCATTTTTCCTACTATATTCAATCCCCACTGCGCAAATGGCTAGAGACTTGTCAGAGGCGCGAGTGCTTTGGTCGTTGCCGAATTAGTGGAGAGAATCGCTGGCACTTGTCACACTTCTGCACAAATTTTTGTGTGTGTCTTCCATCATCTTTGGCCACCAATAACCTTGAGTGATGGCTCGATGGGCCAGGTAACGTCCTCCGGAATGGCAACCACAACTACCGGCATGAATTTCATACAACACCCTTTCGGTCATGGCTGGATGAACACAGTATAGGTATGGCCCTATGAACGACCACTGATATAGTTTGGATTCAGGCGAAACCCAAAAACGTGCTGACTTGTGAACTATGTGATTTGCCTCCCTCTTGTTGGTCGGCAACTTGTCTTCTTTTATGTATGTAATAATTGGATCCATTCAGCTCGGTCCATGCTCGATCATCAAAACCTCTATCGATTTCATTTGCTTAATGCTCCCGTGCGAGTGTATCGATGAAAATTGTTCGGTGACTATTGACTTCTGCTGCCAAAGCATGCCTGCCAATGTGTCGACATGAGAATTCTGCTCCCCCTTACAATTTGTTCTACCTAGACCTTCCGATACCCCTGAATCAATTTGATGGCCTTACTCATGTAGTTGCTCCAATAGCCTGCGCAATAAATTACCAATTAGTGTTGACAAGTTATTTCTAACATGAGGTCACTCCGATGCTAAAGTTAGAACAGTTGAGAGATCAAAGCACAATAGTAATTGCACAATAAATGATAGCGTACTTGATTAATGGCCTATGAAATATTATTTATAAGCCATCAAGTGCAATATTTAGTAACACAATCTCTAAGAAATCTTTCCTTATTCAGTGATATCAAATCACAATATTTCCATGCAAGGAGACCTTTCATACTTGGTTCATTCCCAAACTTAGTTACTGCCATAAGTGTACTTTTCTAATAGGGGTTTGTCACCATTCTAGAAGGTTCCCACCGCTTCAGTCGAACAGAAGAACATCAAGTCACCAATTGACAAAGCTCGTACGTCCTTCGTAGTAAACCCGTTCAACACAACATCAAGCAAAGCTCCATCCTACCAAAGCGGATACTCGATATCCAAGTGCCAGTATCCTAGACCTAACTATTGAGACTCCTTCGGCAACACGTCAGCCGGAGCCCAATGTTACCAACACAGTCCATGGTCTCTGGCCCAACCCAAATTATCTACATATATTATTACTGAGTTGGCCCATATGTTTTGACCTTCCACAGTTTCAACGTAATATATTTTTCGCTGAAGAATATTTTTTTATGTATAATGAATTTCCAAAAAGATTACTTTTTAACACTATTTTTTTGGTGTTTGGCTATTATTTGCAAAATAATTTACAACATAAAACTTGAGCATGATACGTCCCCTAAATTCAACTGATTCTTTTGCGTCAAATTCTCCATGGTGTGATGGAAAACAACCTTGCATTGCTGTATTATAAACTTGCATGGTGAATTTTTTTCCAATTGTGATGACATGAAAGAGTTCTAGAACTTGTGCATTGTCAGAGTAATCTAGTTGACCTTCACTTTGTAGATCATAGTCGCACTTTCTCCTTATAAGAAGATAAGTAAAATAACTTATGAAAGTTTTGGAGGCAATTTCTTTTACGTATTGCTCATATAACTTGTTTTATTTTGAAAAGCATTTTACTTATATTGGCACAACCAAATAGTGAGAAAGAGAGTGAAGAAAATATTTTTATGTCCTCAACAAATGGTGCTTTATTAATTCTTCAGAAATTTACGTTACAGGAATAAAAAATATTTAGGATTAACAGGAGTAATAGATATTACATGGAATTTAAATTTAATGGTAGTCAAAGTTTTAGTCTTGAAAAATGTCCCTCTACTAAATCGGGAATTATAAATAATTCAGTGCATATATTGAGAACAACAATGACATTCAATCCATACATATACATTGAGAATCAAAAAATAAAAAATAAAATAGAACATGTAGATAAAATGACTCTGAAGCGCTTGTTCGCCATTGGATTGGGGACGACTTTTACACAAATTAAAAGTAATGCGGTCGAAAAAGACAGGAGACGAATACGTTGAAGACTAAAAAAGTGAATAAGCATTTTTTGTGCAGCAGTTTGTTTAGACCTTGAAAAATAAAATTATGAATATTTGCGGCTATTACTAATTACTCCATCCGTTCCAAATTCATAGTCCATCTTTGAAATTTTAACTTTTTAAAAGAACATAATAATTATTCCAAAAAATATTTTTTTTCTAAATATGCTCTTAATTTAATTAATGTGTACAGTACAAGTTTTATTTAAACAAAGAGGTAAAAAAATAAAATTTTATTATTTTTATTTAATCAAATTTTAATTATTATTTTTAAAAATAAATTTTTATTTTGAGACAGCCCAAATTAAAATAATAGACTATGAAAATAGAACAGAAAAAGTATTATCCTTTTCTTTTCTTGGACTTAATGTTAAATAATTAGGACACGATCCCCATAAAAAGAAATTAATTTGGGGACAAATTGGTAAAGTTCAGGTGAAGAAACCGAGTTAAAATTAATATGCTTAAAATTTACTGGTGAATTTTATGTGGTAATATTAATGACGTGTCAGTTCATATAATTCTGTAGTTTAACAAAATGAGGAATTCATCGCCGAAAAGACCTCTCTCTATACATATGCACACACATATCCAACTAAATAAATGTATGCCACATGGCACATTCTCATAATGTTTGTTTGGGGTGAATGCTGGTTGGGCTAAGATGCTTGTTTGTACACATATACTAGCATAAAACCCGTGCTATGCATGGGTGAAGAAGAAGACTATTATCAATAATCAATAAATACTATTAAATCAATAATCACGTTCAATTAAATAAGAAGAAGACAACTCTTGACTTGAACCACAAAAAATATTTGATCTTTGAAAGATAAATATATAGGATGTTTAATTCTTAGTCAAAACTAATCTTGTAAGTATTGTAATTATGAAGGTCCATCCAAACAGGCTGTTAATATCTACTCTCTTGATTTCAATTGAAATAGATTATTGTCATTTATCCATCCATTCGTTAATTCGTCAATTGAGTTTTAATAAAATTTACAAAGAAAAACATCACAAAATTATGCCAAATTTAAAAAATCGATCAAAACTACCGAACCCACTTAATTAAAAACATTCAAAATTAGCAAATTTACACAATTATAGATACCGTTAGAATTGAAAAAGTGTTAAAAAAAAAAAATTCAAATAGGATGGTATTAAATGATAATATGCTTATAAAAATGGTTTTAAAAAAATTCAATGACAATAATATCAAAAAATTTATACCCTAGGTTATCAAGCAGTAAAAACTAAACACCTCTTGAACAAACATTTCCATTCTCAGAAAGATCAAATCGGTTTATTAACCAATCCACCAGAACTTGCTCGGCTTCCAATCAATTTATTGATGGAGATTTCCATAGTTGGAGTAAACTAAAAAAAGAGTAAATCGATTTACTGAGGAGTGGAGATTTTCATAAATAGAGTGAAGTTATTGAAGAAGTAAAAAAAACACAGTAATTTTAGTGTATACTTGAGTTTGATTTCTAGAACTTTTTTTATTTTCATCGTGACTTCACTAAATCAGGCGTGCAACATATAAGATGAAGGCTCGCTGATCGGATTAAATATAGTAATCAGTACAGTTTTTAGGGGCGAAAACCTCGGCAAAAAATTTTGAAATTGATGGCACTAATTACCCCTTTGAATTATCATTTGATTAAAAGGATAAATATTAATTTGTTTGGATTTGATTTCTTTAGAAGGATAAAATTTCATTTGAATTTATTTTGTTCAATTAACATTTACATTACTTTGTATAGATCAAAAAAATTAAAATTTTTAATCCAATTGCAGCCTGCCACTTAACTCGTTTTTAATCAAAACGATAAGTATTAGTTTGGATTTGATTTTTTATGGATAATAATATATTTGAATTTAATTTGCTTAAATAATATTGACATTATTTGTTATGGATAAAAAATTTGTCAAACTAATTTTGTAACCAATCGTGTTGTGCCACTTGTCGCGTTCACGATGACTTTCACTAAAAGTCACCCTACAATACATAATAGTATATATATACATATATATATATATAGAGAGAGAGAGAGAGAGAGAGAGAGAGAGAGACATGCTGCCATAGTATCTCGCATTAATGAATTTCAGTGTACTGTTTTATAGCAATTACTCCTTCCGTCCCGGTTTGTTTGTCCACTTTTTTATTTTTACTTGTCCCAAAATATTTGTCCATTTTTTAAAGTTGACTTATAAAAATTATCTTAATGCCCCTCTTTTTTTAAAAAATCACACTTTGAAAAACGTATACTCTCATTTAATGCTTAAAAAGTTAAGGGTATTTTTAGAAAGTTAAAATCTTTAAGAGTAACGATTATGTCCTCTTAATAAGTTGGAATTTCTAAAATGGAGAAAGGACGGAGGGAGTATATAATATGTAAAAATGTAAGCAACTCTTGTGGTGTGGATTCATTCGACGTGTGGCAGTAAACAAGTATGCTGCCTGCTTTAATTGCATTCTGATTGAGAGGTACGTACGTACGTTCATTTAAACCCTGTTTGGTTGTGCCCACGCCTTCAGAAAATGAAAAGGGAAATTAAATCCATATGATTACGTCACACTCTTCCCCCATTTTTGTTTCCTCATTTCTAATTTTGGCAATGGTCCCAACCCATAACATTTTTCAAGATAAATTGTTCCATTTGTATAAACCGTGTTACAAAAACTCGAATGACTAGATTTAATTTTGAAAAATTATTCGTAGAAAATGTCTCTTTCATAAAAATTATTAACTCTGTCCTTGCATACCAACCAAGTCAATTTTTAATAGTACCAAAAGCTTTTAAGAATTAAATTTGTGAACTAAAAAGTTAATCAATTAGGTGATGTTTGATAAAACTAAAAGTTAAAAATTTAAAAATAAAAATTAATTATTCAAAACTAAATACTAAATTTTTTAAATATAAAAGTTATTTGTTATGTACTGAAATTTAAGTACTTAATTAATTAATTTGTTTATTTTGCACAAAGAGCTGAAATTTAAAATTTACTGATTTTTCAACTTACTCATCCATAAGCCTTGTGACAAACCAAGTTCCACCTGATATTCTAGGTATCGTCGTCGTGGTGGTGGTGGTTAGAGGTGTGGAGCAGTGGTTAGTACAGTAGTGGCTGATGGCGGTGGAGGTTAGCCGTGGAGGTCGGCAATGAGACGTTAACTTTCCCACAGATGGCGCCAATTATAGAGGGGTTGATTTTCTCAATCAAGAAAGAAAACTAAGACTTCAATATCCAACAAAAATAATGCTCTCTCAATTTGGTGGACTTGTGATCTGCAAAATAGTAAACTGTCAAAGAACCCTCTGCCACTATGACTAGAAGACACTCCGATGATTAAGTCAGGCAAAGCTCACAAGGATAAATGGGGATCAAGCTAATATTCTCTATTAGCAAGTAAATTAGTGTGTTAGAACGTACCTTTCTTCATAAATCTAGATTCTTATTTGTAGATTTTGTGACTTAACCTTTTTAATTCTCTTAGGACACTAATTACTCATGAAGTATGATTACCTTCTAATTGACCACTAATGAGATAAGTCTAACTTGATTCTTATCCAAGATGTTATCTTCTACCATTAGAGTTTCATTCAATCAATACTTCTCATATTAATCGAATTGGCCGTTGACTTATCATCCATATCTGATTAGTGTTGTATCCTGACTTACTCAGAAATATGTCTTATCTCAGGCTAACAATCAACTATCGCCGTTCTTGGGTCGGTGGTATTTCGGACCGTCCTTCCCAGGTCGCCAAGACGTTGGACCACCTTTCTCAGGTCGGCTACTTACCAAGCCATCTTCTTCAGATCGGTTGGTTACATATTTGACCTTCTTGGCTCGAATATAGTATGGATAGCCCTTCGTAGATTGGCCATACTCTCACGTTATCGGTACGTGTAACCTGATGTATTTATAGTTCTTTGCCGAAATAAATTATTTATCCGAAGGGGATCAGTTTATGTATTTATCAATTATATTTTACTGTCATCATAAAATAATATTTATTTAATAATTATTTGAAAATATATCGGGGAACGAGACGGATGTACTAAGACTCGCCACTGACCCGTTCCCTATTTTATTTTCAACTTTCACCTCCAAATCTAACCAGATCTCCAAATAAATCTCCAAAACTCCAAATCTAAACGGGACAAGGAACAGAACGAATCGGATTGAGTCGGACGAAATTGTTATCCCTAAAAAGAAATGAAGCGAATATTTGAATCAAACATACTGCACTGATATCTCCAAAGAAGATTCAAAAGCATACCGCACTGATATCTCAAAAAATTGCTTCAAAGCTGAACCACATGCACCAACTCTACTCCTCCAGGCCACCCCAAAAGAATGAAACAAAACAAAGTCAAACAAATATTTAATTTTTTTAATTCTGGAACAAATTTTTTTTGGATTATTTAATCGTCTCGATGAGATGACTAAAAAAGATAAGAAAGTTTATTAATCAAAATTAAGAAAGTTTAGAAATGATATAAGCAATCACATAATTAGCCTGTTTTTGCATTATTCTTCTTTCATAAATCTTCAAAAAAAAATCTTAATTTTTAAAATTCTTCCCATCAAGATAGATAAATAATTTAAATAACTAGATATAGAATTAACAAAATTTTATGCTAGACAAAAAATAAGTCAAAAGGATACTTCCGTAATATAGCAATAATTGTAGGTGAATAGTATTATAATATTGAATAGATTTTTATTATTATTTTAATGGAAGTTATGGATTCATGCATAAAGTAAGAGTAATTTTCCAAACATATGAGATATGAATCCAACATATATGTACAGGACAAGTATTTACAACTGTTTGCTGCGACTTTATGAATTTCACGGTGATGATATTTAAAAGAGATCCGCTGTCATAACCACCAAATGTGTGTGAATTAATGGTAATATTTATTTTTTATACTCCATAGGTACGTGGTGGCGGAAACAAATTAAAAATGGGCAATAAATATAAACCTCATATAGAGTGATAGTAAAATCCATATATTCAATGCCAATGAGACCAAATAATTGTTTATGTGAAATCAGGTGGACCAGTTATTGCCATTCCAATTTTTTCATTGGAAGTTGCCTGAGTTTATTATATCTAGTTTGTCTAATTTTTTTTTTTTTTGATAATCGAGGTATCCGACGACACGTGAGTCAGGCGGCATGGTGACCTTCGAACCTGACCCCAACACCCAGTCGACTAATCCTCGAGGCCCTGGCGGGTCGACCGTTGAACACCCCCAGTGGCCCCAAAGTTTGAAATAGTTGCGCCTTTTTTCAAGGCTATCGAGTTTCGAACACGGGATGTCTGGGTTTACAGCTCGTCTGTGCTACCGCTCGGACAACCCTTTGGGGTTAGTTTGTCTAATTTTCTTATGGGCTTTTTGCTCGCAAATATATTTGTCTAGTGTGTTCATCTCATTCCCATCATCAATGGCTCGAATTTAGTCACCAATGTTTAAAATACGCATAAAAGTCGTCCCCAACGCAACGTCGTTTGTTTGGCTATCAAAACTTACGGTGGTTGTAGTAATTTTACATGTATAATTATTTTTCTGGTCACCAATAAATTCACAAAGTGTCCCTTGTTATGCCTAATGTTTAGATTGTGGATAAGCACATTGAAGGAGGTAAAACTTAAAGAAGAATTGTTAAGTTTTTTCCTAAATAATTCAGCCAGTTCGCCATAAGAGTTATCTCACACGTGGGCATGTGAACTGATCACGTGAGGCATAGCCGACCTAAGAAAGGCGATCTTTATTATATCCGAGCCAAGAAGGGTGGATAAGGGACTGGTCAACCTGAGAAAAATGGTCTAATGTGTTACCGATCTGAGAAAGGTCGTTCCAGGGGTTTGGCACAGCCTTGCCGGTCATATCCTCAAGTCGATAAGTCCATGTGCCAATTTGTTACGTCACTTTGTATGGCCCTTCTAGTTTGGGCCAAGTTTGCCATCAGATTGCTCCTCAGTGTTGGCCACAACTTCGCACAACACCAAGTCATCTAGCTGAAAAGTTTTTTGTTGAACCCCTAATTGTATTCTTTGGCTACTTCTTGCTGAAAAGCAGCGAGACGAATTCTCGCTCTGTCACGTTTCTTGTCCACCAGGTCCAGGTCCTGGGCAATTTTCCTGTCGTTCCGATCGTCACTAGAATGCTCAGTTCGGATGGTCGATAACCTTGCTTCATGTGGGATAAAGGCCTCCATGCCAAATGCTAGGACGAATGGGGTCTGTCCTGTGGATCTACGTGGAGCAGTTTGATATGCCCAAAATAAGCTCGATAATTCTTCTGCCCACCTTCCCTTAGCTACTAGCAACCTCTTTTTTATTCTCGATGCCACTATCTTGTTTGATACTTCGGCCTGTCCATTACTCTATGGATAGCGCAGTGTGGAGTTATAAAACTTGATCCAAAATTCAGCACATCAGTCAATGAAAAGCCCACCGATGAATTGAGCTCTGTTATAAAAAATAAAGGTGTAAAGAATGCCTAATCTGGAGACGATATTTTTTTCAAGCAAACCACTTGACATCATTTTCCTCAATGGTGACCAATGGTTCGGCCTCAACTCATTTGGTGGAGTAATCCGTGGCCATGATGAGGAACTTGAAGCCACCTGGAGTCATCGGCATTTTCCCTACTATATCCAATCCCTACTGCGCAAATGGCCAGAGACTTGTCAGAGGCGAGTGCTTTGGTCGTTGCTGAATTAGTGGACAGAATCGCTAGCGCTTGTCACACTTCTGCACAAATTTTTGTGTGTGTCTCCATCATATTTGGCCACCAATAACCTTGAGTGATTGCTCGGTGGGCCAAGTAACGTCCTCCAGAGTGGCAGCCACAACTGCCTGCATGAATTTCATACAACACCATTTCGGTCATGGCTGGATGAGCGCAGTATATGTATGGCCCTATGAAGGACCACTGATATAGTTTGGATTCAGGTGAAACCCAAAATCGTGCTGACTTGTGAACTATGTGATTTGCCTCCCTCTTGTCGGTCGGCAACCTGTCTTCTTTTATGTATGTAATAATTAGATCCATTCAGCTCGGTCCATCCTCTGTCATCAACACCTCTATCGATTTCATTGGCTTAATGCTCCGATGCGAGTGTATCGATGAAAATTGTTCGGTGACTATTGACTTCTGCTGCCAAAGCATGCCTGCCAATGCGTCGACATGAGAATTCTGCTCCCCTTGCAATTTGTTCTACCTAGACCTTCCGATACCCCTGAATCAATTTGATGGCCTTACTCATGTAGTTGCTCCAATAGCCTGCGCAATAAATTACCAATTAGTGTCGACAAGTTATTTCTAACATGAGGTCACTCCGATGCTAAAGTTAGAACAGTTGAGAGATCAAAGCACAATAGTAATTGCACAATAAATGATAGCGTACTTGATTAATGGCCTATGAAATATTATTTATAAGCCACCAAGTGCAATATTTAGTAACACAATCTCTAGAAAATCTTTCCTTATTCAGTGATATCAAATCACAATATTTCCATGCAAGGAGACCTTTCATACTTGGTTCATTCCCAAACTTAGTTACTGTCATAAATGTACTTTTCTAATAGGGGTCTGTCACAATTCTAGAAGGTTCCCACCGCTTCAGTCGAACAGAAGAACATCAAGTCACCAATTGACAAAGCCCGTACCTCCTTCGTAGTAAACCTGTTCAGCACAACATCAAGCGAAGCTCCATCCTACCAAAGCGGATACCGATATCTAAGTGCTAGTATCCTAGACCGAACTATTGAGACTCCTTCGGCAATACGTCAGCCAGAGCCCAATGTTACCGACACAGTCCATGGTCTCTGGCCCAACCCAAATTATCTGCATATATTATTACTGAGTTGGCCCATATGTTTTGACCTTCCACAGTTTCAACGTAATATATTTTTCGCCGAAGAATATTTTTTTATGTATAATGAATTTCCAAAAAGATTACTTTTTAACACTATTTTTTTGGTGTTTGGCTATTATTTGCAAAATAATTTACAACATAAAACTTGAGCATGATACGTCCCCTAAATTCAACTGATTCTTTCGCGTCAAATTCTCCAGTGTGATGGAAAACAACCTTGCATTGTTGTATTATAAACTTACATGGTGAATTTTTTTCCAATTGTGATGACATGAAAGAGTTCTAGAACTCGTGGATTGTCAGAGTAATCTAGTTGACCTTCACTTTGTAGATCATAGTCGCACTTTCTCCTTATAAGAAGATAAGTAAAATAACTTATGAAAGTTTTGGAGGCAATTTCTTTTACGTATTGCTCATATAACTTGTTTTATTTTGAAAAGCATTTTACTTATATTGGCACAACCAAATAGTGAGAAAGAGAGTGAAGAAAATATTTTTATGTCCTCAACAAATGGTGCTTTATTAATTCTTCAGAAATTTACGTTACAGGAATAAAAAATATTTAGGATTAACAGGAGTAATAGATATTACATGGAATTTAAATTTAATGGTAGTCAAAGTTTTAGTCTTGAAAAATGTCCCTCTACTAAATCGGGAATTATAAATAATTCAGTGCATATATTGAGAACAACAATGACATTCAATCCATACATATACATTGAGAATCAAAAAATAAAAAATAAAATAGAACATGTAGATCAAATGACTCTGAAGCGCTTGTTCGCCATTGGATTGGGGACGACTTTTACACAAATTAAAAGTAATGTGGTCGAAAAAGACAGGAGACGAATACGTTGAAGACTAAGAAAGTGAATAAGCATTTTTTGTGCAGCAGTTTGTGTAGACCTTGAAAAATAAAATTATGAATATTTGCGGCTATTACTAATTACTCCATCCGTTCCAAATTCATAGTCCATCTTTGAAATTTTAACTTTTTAAAAGAACATAATAATTATTCCAAAAAATATTTTTTTTCTAAATATGCTCTTAATTTAATTAATGTGTACAGTACAAGTTTTATTTAAACAAAGAGGTAAAAAAATTTAATCAAAATTTAATTGAAATTAATTAGGAAACAAATTGGTAGAGTTCAGGTGAAGAAACCGAGTTAAAATTAATATGCTTAAATTTTACTGGTGAATTTTCTGTGGTAATATTAGTGACTTGTCAGTTCATATAATGCTTGACTTGTCAATTTATATAATTCTGTATTTTAACAAAACGAAGAATTCATGGCGGAAAAGTGACTATTTTTCTCTCTCTATATATATGCACACACATATCAGACTAAATAAATATATGCCACATGGCACATTCTCATAATGTTTGTTTGGGGTGAATGCATGGTTGGGCTAAGATGCTTGTTTGTACTTTGTATATATGTGTGTGTGTGTAATTATAGAGACACGTGCTACTGTAGTATCTCGCATTAATGAATTTCAGTGTACTGTTTTATAGCAATGAAATGTAGAAAATGTAAGCAAGTGTGCTGCTTTAATTGCATTCTGATTGAGAGGTACGTACGCACGTTCATTTAAACCCTGTTTGGTTGTGCCCACTGCCTTCAGAAAATGAAAAGGGGAATTAAATCCATATGATTACGTCACACTCTTCCCCCCATTTTTGTTTCCTCAGAGCAAGTGCAACAAGGGTGAACAAATCTTTAGCCAAAAATATTAGTGAACAGTTCTTTATTCACCCATGTCATTTTCAACACTCCAACAATACTACCTATACTCACTCTCTACTATTAAAATACTATTTTTCACTTTTTTAAAATATTTACAATAAAGAACTCATTTTGTTGCCAATGAGAGAGAGAGAGAGAGAGAGAGAGAGAGAGATAATAAAAAATTAAAAGGGTCATGAACAGTAGCTAGCCAAATGGGGGTTGATTTAGGGAGGCACTATTCATGAAACCCATTTTATTAACCTGTTTAGGGAGTTTGTTGCAGCCTGTTTTTTGAGTTGAACTGAGTAAAATAGGGAGGGGGATGGATGTTCACTTTGTTGCACTTGCTCTCATTTCTAATTTTGCCACTGGCCCCACCCCATAACATTTTTCAAGATAAATTGCTCCATTTGTATAAACCGTGTTACAAAAACTCGAATGACTAGATTTATTAATTTTGAAAAATCATTCGTACAAAATGTCTCTTTCATAAAAATTATTAACTCTGTTTGCATACCAACCAAGTCAATTTTTAATAGCACCAAAAGCTTTTAAGAATTAAATTTGCGAACTAAAAAGTTAATCAATTAGGTGATGTTTGATAAAACTAAAAGTTGAAAATTTAAAACTGAAAATTAAGTACTGAAAACTAAATACTGAATTTTTTAAGTATAAAAACTATTTGTTATGTACTGAAATTTAAGTACTTAATTAATTAATTTGTTTGTTCTGCATAAAGAGTTGAAATTTGAAATTTACTGATTTTTCAACTTAATCATCCATAAGCCTTGTGACACACCAAGTCCCACCCGATATTCTAGGTATCGTCGTGGTGGTGGTGGTGGTGATTGGAGGCAGTGGAGCGGTGGTTGGTACAGTGGTGGCTGATGGCGATGGAGGTTAGCGGCGGAGGTCGGCAATGTGTTGGTTAGTGGCGGGGGTGGTTAGCGGCGGGGGTCGACAGTGTGGTGGTAATTAGTGGTGGTGGTCAGTAGTGTGGTGACAAAATGGCAGGAATCGATAGTGTGGTGATTAGCACTAGGGGTGGTTTGTGAGAATGGTCGGTAGTGTGGCGGTGGCGTGTGGCAGTGGTTGTTAGTGTGGTGGTGGGTGGTGGTCGGCAATGTGGCGGTGACAAATGGCAATGGTGGTTAGTAGTGCGTTGGTTAGTGGCGGTAGTCAGCAGTACGTTGGTTAGCGACGAGAGTCGTTAGTGTGGTGGTTTAGCGGTGAGGGGTGGTTAGTGGCGATGCTTGGTAGTATGGTGGTAATTAGTGAAGGTGGTGGTCAGTGGCATGTGGCATGTGGCGGGTGGGTGGGTGGTGATCGACTGTATCGTAGTGGCGAGTGGCAGGTGGCAGGTGGCAGTGGTAATTAGTGACGATGGTAGTCAACAGTATGGTTAGCGACGGTGGTGGTTAGCGGCGATGGTCGATAGTGTGGTGGTGATGGATGGCAGTAGTTGTTAGTGACGCTAGTGGTTAGTGGCAATGGTGATTAGTATAATGGCGAGTGCTGGGTGGTGGTTAGTGGCGGTAGTCAGTTGTCGGTAGTCGGTAGTGTGATGGTAGCGATAGTAGTTAGTGATGATGGTGATGAACAGTATGATGACTGGTAGTGATAGCAATGGGCAGTGGGGGTTAGTGGTGGTAATCGACAATGTGGTAAATAATTTTTTTTTTAGTGTGTTCAATTTTTTTACTTAAGTAAGGAGCTAACTACTTAATTATTTACTTTTTATTTTTGCTGAAGACTTAAAATATTAAGTTTCACAAAGTTTCATTATCAAATCGACTTAATACCTTTATACTTAATCTATTCTGTTTTTAAGTATTGAAAATGTATTATCAAACAATCCTTACTTCTTGTTTTGCTCTCACTGGACCAACATCTTGAATTATCGTCTTGGACACAATAAACTGCCCTAGGACTTGTACTAATAATAGGTCCCCCTTCTAAAAAATCCGTTTAAAAGGCTATTTTGGATTCATTCATGCACACTAAGTCTCAAATAATATACATGTACTGCATAATCATAATACTTATATATAGACACAAATAAAAACATGTATATTTGTACTAGATTATATGTATATAGTCTATAGATATATAGTCACACACAAGCATATTTGTGCTAGAATAGGAGTTTTGGTCACCTGTTTCCAAGAAGAGCGTGAAGTTGGATAATTGTTTGTTCCTCCTGTAAATTAAACTTGCCTCTCTTGATATCCGGTCTCAGATAGTTTGTCCACCTCAATCTGCAACTTTTTCCACAACTCTGGAGCCCTGTGATCGATCATATCCAGCCAACCAACCAAAAAAAATCAACTATTACAGTGAACTCTCATTTTGTTAAAATACGAACCTCTCAGTCTCATTTTCTAATCAAATTTTGATAATACAAACCGTTAAATATATTTAAAATATGTTTTTAAGGGTACTCGTGAGAAATCAACTCAAAATATTGTTAAAATGACTTGATTCAAATAGTTTTTTCATAAAACTATTCCTGTCAATATTTATAAAAAGTTTCTTAGATCAAGCACTTTTCGATAATATTTTGGACTGATTTCTCGAGAATACCCTTTGGAAATATGTTTTAAGCACATTGAACGGTTCAGATCATCAAAATTTGGTCAAGAAATAAGAGATTCATATTTTAGCAAAATAAGGAATGAAACTTATTAGAAGTTTATGTTTGTGTATAAACACAATTTATAAGGATGGCAAATTGAGTAGCTAGCTGTGGTACACAGTTTAATATTGTTTTAAAGAAACTTGTAGCTACGGCAGCAAATGAACCGAATCATATTTTATGGTCTATTTGGACTTTGGTATTATTAGATTATTATCCGATTATTTTTTGTCCTTATTTGAGTTTTTTTTATAATTTTTAGTTTTGCGCCAATTTTTTTATACTTATTGGTTCGTCTCGACAAGAAATTTCAGAAAAGTATAAAAATATTTTGAAAAATTAAAAAAAATTCAGAAAAGAAAAAAAAATAAGCCCAAAAAAACGCCTGAGTTGACTTATTTTGGTCTTTAGTGAATTTTTTTAACTTTTTAACATATTTTTATACTTTTTAGATTTCTTTCGTCGAGACGAACTAATAAACTATGAAAAAATAATGTAAAAATAACAAATGCAAATTTTTTTGAATAAAGACAAAAAATAATTTAGGTAGTTAATCCAAACAAGAAATAATTTAGTATGTTCAAGTTTATCTATTAAGTTCTTAATCAACAACAAACTCAAGTTCGAGCACAATAAAAATTTGACAAGCCAAATTTGAGTCAAGTTGACCTAAGTTTGAGTTGAGTTCGACTTTATTCCCTAATCTTAACAAGTCAAAAATTATACTCCCTCCGTCCCAATTTGTTTGTCCATTCTCGAAATTCCAACTTACTAAGGAAACATAATGATTGCTCTTTTAAGTTTTAACTTTCCCATAATACCCTTAACTTTTTAGCATTAAATAAGATGGCACATTTTTCAATGTATGGGTTTTTAAAAAAGAGGAGGGCATTAAGATAATTTTTACAAGTCAATTTTAAAATTGGACAAACATTTTGGGACATGTAAAAATCAAAAAGTGGACAAACAAACCGGGACGGAGGGAGTATGCTCGATGTAGGGGTCTAAATTAGATTTACAATATGAAGAGGAGGCTCTGACTTGGAGATGGCGAGTGGGAGGATGCTTGACTTTGGGTCCATTTGGCCTGTGGTTATTATTGGATTATTCACTGTTTAGTTTTTTGTCCTTATTTGAAATTTTTTTTTAATTTTTTGTTTTTCATCAATTTTTTGATGATTGTTGGTTCGTCTCGACAAGAGCTTTCAGAAAAGTTATCAATCATCGGCTACATTTGAAAAAAGTTCAGAAAAGACAAAAAATAAGCAAAAAAAAGTGCTTATTTTGACTTATTTTCGTCTTTAGTGACTTTTTTTTAACTTTTGGACATAATTTTATACTTTTTAGATTCCTTTCGTCGATACGAACCAATAATCCACGAAAAAATGACATAAAAATAACAAATACAAAAAAAATTTGAATAAAGACAAAAAATAAGTCAAATGAAAACTATTGGCCAAATAGAGCCAATGTCTCTTGAATATATATTAGGGAAAATTTCACTCAACTCCAATTAGGTTTCTGACAATTATAGATAGCTCCCATGTAGTTCTGAAAATTGCACTTATCTCCACTTGCTATGGGTTTTAACTTCATTTAGACCCAGGCGATAATATTCCAATAGAAAATTCTATTAGTACTAATGTCAGCACAGAAAAGGACTTTATTTGGACGATTTTACCCCTAGTTTACTCCAGAAAGCTATGCACTTATCTCCCCTTTGAAATCTCTCTCTCACACACACGAGTGTGCGTGCGCGGGTAAAATATTTCTTTCAAGTTTTTTTGTATCTTTTTTATTTGTCTTAAACTTTTTCAAAAGTTTATTTATTTTTTATTTTATTTTAGTTTTTCTCGTTGAGATAAGGGATTGATTTATCTATTTTTGTTCGTCTTGAGTTAAGAAGTTGGTATAATAATATTTTTTTTAATTTTTGTTCGTCTTGAGTTAATAAATTGATTTATTTTTAATTAAAATAGGATTTTTTTAAATTAAAAACAATAAGTTTGTCTCTAAAGCCTTGTTACAGGCTTCGTTGCGTACCGTGATGAATAACCATTGAAAAGTGTCTTCAAACCACTTCCCTTGAAAGAAGTAATTCTAGGCCTGCTTTACCAACTCTTTATGTCTGCTTTCTATTTTTAATAGTATAGATCTTTTTCACATATGAAAAATAACATCAGATAATGCATAGCTAATAATGCGCGCTACCAGATGTGAACATCCCGGATTGTTTTAGAGAAGCTTGATATACTCGTGGAACACTAACTAAATTCTAAAAATGGGGCATTGCATTCCACCGAGTTGATCAACCACTTTGAATGGAGTGTGAGCGAGATAAATTCAAATTTCTTTCATTCAAGGTGCATCGTCAACTACTTTATCCCACATCTAGACGAGGAATGGAAGAAATATGTAAAGATCCGGATTTTTTTTTTTTTAAAAAAAGAGAAACTTTATTAAATTTAATTCAATGTCATAATGTTTGATTTAATAATTTAATGCATTTTACATTTGGGCTTAGTTATATATATTTTGGTATTTTGTTGTGTGTGTGTATGTGCCTACTGAGCCTAACCCATCCACCATCTAACCCATCTTAGTTCTTGGCCTTATACCTATGGTTGAAGCCCCTATGGTTCAAGCCCTATAGTCTAAACCCAAACTCAGACTCATTTGGTTGACCCATGACCCATGAGAACATCCTATTACCTTGCTCTTCTCCACCTTGGATTATTTTTCCTTTTTTCATCTTCTTGTATGTAAAAATCTCAGTGAATCTATCCTTGCTAAGATTTTTAACATAATGAATCCATCAATTTGATTTTTGCACATGGTAAAAACCTCTGATGAATCTCTTCTCCCAATGTCATTCCTCCTCCCCTTGCTCACCACTTTTCTTCAAATATCCATGGAATGTGATTTTTCATCTCAAACCTCCTTCTTCCTGATTTAAACCTCCTGTCACCCATGATTTAATTTTAAACCTCCATGGCACCTCACATGGTTTTTGACAAATTAGAAATTTTATGGCCACTCTTACACTCTACATCGCTCATATAAATATGGCCATCTTCCTCTTGAATTGGCATCAAAATCTCAAATTCAAAATTGGTTAGTGAGAGGAGAGTAAAGAAAATCAGTTTACAGAAAGATAGAGTGAGAAAATCAGTTTAAAGTATAAATAAAGAAGAACAAGAAAGATTCCAATTGAAGTCAATTAATTCTTCCAATTTAAGTTTCATTTGCCCTCATTCAAGGTAATGAAATTCTTTCCTTACCTCAATTTATGTCTTACCTCAATTTATGTCATAGACCATAGGTTTAAGCTTCATAAAGCCATAATAACCAAACCCAAATTTATAAATTTCCGTAGAGGACATAGTTCAACCGATTGGTCATTTTTGGATTATCCGGATGAATCTATATGTTGTGTCTGAAAAATACTGTATTTTCTGTAACCCAGCCAGTTAGCAATTTCTAGACCATCTGAATGACTTTGCAAACTAACTTTCACTAGTTTCTCTGGTCCAAATTGGTTACTATTTCTTCACTGGCGTCTTATTTTCATCCCCTAAAGTTAAGTAAATACTACTTTACTTTAATTTGTTTAATGAAAATAAGGAAGTATCCCCCATTTGAAAACAATGACATTCTCAAAAATTTTAAATTTCAACTAAATTAAAATTTTGCCCTCCCCCATTTTAGTACAAAAATAAAAAACTATGTCTTTTCTTTTGAAAGAATGACTTGTAACTTACTTGAGTCTTATCTATTAGTGACAAATAAGTATACCATGATTATTAAAAAAATTCAATGAACCATTACCGTCACTTTTTATTCTTTAATTTGGAACTTCAAAAATTCATTTTTTTTCATATTTAGTCATTTTTTCAGCAATTCAATCTTTCAGTTTGATGCGAACATGAGACCAAATGAACTTTTAAACTAAGATATATTCTTTTTAACCATATTGTCAATACCAAAATATAAATTTGAATTTTTCAATCTCGATATCATACTCAACCGGATACTTTAAGGAAAACCAACTGGATGGCCATTATTGATCCATCCGGATAACCTATATCAATCCAACAAGATGACTTATGTTTTTCTATCCATTTGATGTTTGTGATTTTCGTGACGTTATTACCTTGCACTTATGCTTTTATGATACCTATTCTTGTTCAATTGACATTATGAATCATGGTTATTATACACGGACATTATAAAAGCATGTTGTTCTTATGACATATTTAATCATCCTAGTTGTTGTTCGAGCATGTGTTAACTTAGTAACGAAGGTCTAAGTACACGTCACTTGAGTATAGTCATTCATCACGTGTTTTGAACAATAAATGAGATTTTAAATAAAACACTGAGATGTGTTGTTTGAGATGTGATATTACTTCATAGGGAGATTGTATTAGGATGTCTTTAGTTGAAATATGAATTTAATAGAACTATGTCTTGTACCATCGAACTATGTCTTGGAGCCAAGTCAGTCATGTCTCATGTACTAAGCTAAGTTATGTCATGAGTTAGTTATGCTCTTTAGCTGTGTCGTGTCTTTTGAAAACAAAACCATAGTTGGAGATGGAGTTAGGATTTTTATATCGAGGCATGACATATGAGAGGCATAACGCCCAGAAGCATAATGGCTGGAAGCTTCGGATACGGGAGCCGATGTTTGGATACGTACGCATCGGATACGAGATTCAGCTTAGGGGTCGGGACCCTATCGGTCGAGAACATCATAACACTGTTTTAAAAATAGATTTGATCAGATGGGCAACTCTGAAGTTGACCCGAACTTGAAATTTTAAACTAAACTTTGAACACTTATGAGTCATGGTTAGACATGTGTCAAGATCAAGAAAGAACTTTAGAACGTAGACTTGGTCTTCATTACGCACTTCATACTCTGACTATTCACTATTAGGGATGACAACGGGGCGGATCAGGGGCGGATAGTGCTGTCCCCGCCTCCGATCCCCGAATCTATATCCGAACTCCATCCCTGCCCTTAGGGGTGTAAGACTAAACCGGTAAACCGGACCCAACCGTCGATTCGGTCCGGTTTTGGGAGCAGACCAGTCCGGTTCGGTCCGGTTTGATTTTTTTTGAATTGTTTCGGTTTGGTTTTCGGTTTTTGAGTTTTTGGGGCCGGACCGAACCGGACCGGACCGGTTTTAACCCTAAGTCATTTTATACTTTATAGTTTTAAGTGTTTAGGTTCTTTATGTCTCACTCCCTCTGATTTTGTATTTTTTTTACTGAGTTCGTGTACTTATTTTAGTGATTTCTGAGTTCTGGTCTTCATATACTAAGTTATGTTTTTGAGTTATTTGTTTACTGATTTCGCATTTGATTTGTGAGTTCATATACTAAGTTATTTTTCTGATTTTTGAGTTATTTTTTACATTTCTGATGATTTTGGCCCAAGACCACCCAAATCGAAAACCGGACCAAACCGGAGCCAAAACCGGCCGAGCCAAACCGGACCAAACAGAACACCATCGGTCCGGTTTTCGATTTACGTTTTTCTCAAACCAGTCAACCGGTTTGGTCTGAGTTTATAGGGCAAACTGGACCAAACCGGACCGGTTACACCCCTAACTGCCCTGATTCCCAAACGGGGACTAATTTTGCCCTCCACACCCCCCCCCCCCCCCCCCCCCCCCGAACAAGGAATGGATATCTCCGAACGGCGATCGGATATCCGAAAATAAAAAAAACGAATATTTTTAATTTAAAAAAATTAAATTAGGAACTATGAGTATGTGACTTTAAAAAATTGAAACTACAAAAAAAATAAAAACAAATCAAATAATATTAAATACAAGAGTTCTAAACAATAGTTAACATAGTCATAAACAATAACTATCATAGCTAGTCAACACAAAAAAATGCAACAGTTCATAAACTAAAACAGGGGCTATGAGTAATCAAGAGGAATAAATGGCAAATTATATCCCAGATAGAGACTATTCATGTGAAAAATCATCCTCACAAAATTAAAACAGCAACAAAGAAAATTATACCTTATTGTATCAAGAGGAATCAAGAACTGTCGTCTACATTGCAAAAAAAATCGACAAAAAAATACTACACAATATAATTTTGCCTCAATGTATTATAATGTAGAGCATACTTTTATCAACACAAAAGTAAAAAATTTAAAATCAACAAATCCTAAGTTCCTAATATATTTTTAAATAAGGGTTAACGGAGCAGGGCAGGGATACACGGATCCGCATCCTACCCATTCCCCAAATTTTTTAAAATTTATTCCCCGAATTCGATTCGATCCCCGAAAAAAATTTCGAATCCCCGATCCGTTCGGGGGTGGGAACAGGAGCGGGGCGGATCGGGTCATACGAGATTGCCATCCCTATTCACTGTCAATATTGCTTTTGCTTATTCATTATCATTATTCATGACCTATTCATGCATCATCCGTTCTATGGCATATATTGGACTACGGGTAGAATTTTTATTATTGAGCTTTATCGCTCATTTGATTCAACTTTTCTGTCACTAGTCTTATGCTAGGTGTCGTTGATGACATAGCCGAGCTTTCTTACCCAGTCGCCGGTGATAGCACTTCCATGGAGGACACCATAGCACCACGATTCACTTAGCTTATGTCGAGCTCTACTTTATTCATGTATTAATGTATTTTCATTTCAGTTGTAATTGAAACTTATTTTATTAATGAATAAGTTAGTTTTTTATGTTAAATATTTTATCTAATGTTTTTGAGAAATAGGGGTGTTACAAAATATAATAATGACTAAAATTGAAAAAATATATAGGTTTATGATAAAATAAAAATAATAAAACATTAGATTTTTAAACTTTTTTCTGTTGTTAGTAAATTTTTCAGAATTTTTGGTTATGTTTTTGTATTTTCTAGATTCATTTCATCAAGACAAATGATTAGTTCAAAAAATTTGATAGGAATTTTATTAAATTTAAAAAAAGACGAAATGTAGTGATAAATTGAAATAATTGACACACACACATACATATAGAGAGAGAGAGAGAGTGATAATTGAAATAATTGATAAAAGTTTAAATAGTAATAAAATAAGAACTTAAATGTTAAATAAAAAATAACGTAGTGAAATTATTCTTGTTGTGTGTGTAAAGGTGAAGCTAAATGGTTTTATGTTGGGGGGGAGGGGGGGTTGGGTTAAAGAGAATTTATTTGAGGGTAATTTGAACTCACTTTTATAGTCACTTTTTGAGATTCTAACTTTTTAAAAGAACATAATCAAAATAATGCGGTCAAAAAAGATAGGAGACGAATACGTTGAGTACTAAAAAGGTGAATAAGCATTTTTTTTGTGCAGCAATTTGTGCAGACCTGGAAAAATAAAATTATGAATACTTGCGGCTATTACTAATTACTCATTCCGTTTCAAATTCATAGTCTCTTTTTGAGATTTAACTTTTTAGAAAAACATAATAATTATTCCAGAAAATATATATTTTTTCAAATATGCTCTTAATTTGATTGATGTGTACAGTATAAGTTTTATTTAAACAAAGAGGTTAAAAAATTAATAAAATTTCAATTGTTATTTTAAAAACATAAATTTTTATTTTGAGACATCCTAAATTAAAATAATAGACAATGAAAATAAAACGAAAAAAGTATTATCCTTTTCTTTTCTTGGATTTAATGTCAAATAATTAGGACTCGATCCCCATAAAAGGAAATTAATTAGGAGACAAATTGGTGAAGTTCAGGTGAAGAAACCGAGTTAAAATTAATGGAAATTGCTAGGATACAGACCAACAGTACCGATTGGGTACCGTTTTATTAAAAAAATGAATTAGTTCTGATGCCAGACCTTTTCTCTGCCACGTCTTTTCTCTCATCTTTTTTCCTCTTTTCTCTCATCTTTTTTCCTCTCTCTCTCTCTCTCTCTATGTGGGAAAGGAAGTGTGTTAATAAACACACCCTTTAGAAAATTAAATTGACATCCCTCAACTATCTTTTATTTTAATTTTATTTTCTATACTTAAAAAATAGAGTAAATTAAATTAGGGTCCTATTTACCTTTACAGTGTAGTGTTTCATCTCATACAACTTTTTAACTTATGTTTTCATCCCCATTTTTTATGGTTCGACAAGTTTGCCCTTATTTTCGGGTATTAGATTACCCTCTTATCCTTTTTTAATTTGGATCCTATATTCTGATTTGGTATATTTATAATTGTAATCATCAATATGGCTACAATTAGAAGTTTAAATAAAGTACTGAGTGGTCTAATTATAGCCAGATTTTCGTTGGATTTTGTTCATGGATATGCATTCGATTATGGTAAATTCATGGCGAAATTTACCAGATTTTATCATAGTATCAATTTCGCCGAATTTTTTCCATATTGTAGTAATTTACCATGTTATGTAAGTTAAATTTTGGTAAACTGTATTGTATGTTCAAATTAACCATGGAATACAAATTTACCATAACAATCAAATATACCATTACAAATCTGGAAAGATTTACCATTCAAAAACCAAATTGTGTAACGACATTCCTCATTTACCTCGTATACATAACCACGCAAGTTTATTTATCTAGTATTCAAATCCACCGTACAATCGCAAAAATCGTACACGACCGTGTGGCTGAAATTTATCATCAATGTCATGTGCTGAAATTTACCATAAACGTAATTGTGTTTCATAGATTCGGGTGCAGATATGGGAGTCTCCAAATGCTGAACTATAATTGTCTTTCTCTAAATTCAATAGATTTGGGTACTGAAATTTACCATCAACCTAAAATGAACCTCACTCTAAAATTGACCACATCCATTGAATTTTACCATCAACATGATTAGTAGCATTCGGTCCACAAAAAATGCACAAAGACCATGAATATCATGTAGTGAAATTTACCATCAACCTAACTACAATTATCACCCCTTCTATGAAATTTACCACCGCACACAAAGGAGTCTAACATCAACATTATGTACTGAAATTTACCACCAAAATTAACTGACCAAAATTGAACATGAACCCCACACTGAAATTGACCACATCCATTGAATTTTACCATCAATATGATAAGTAGCATTTGGTCCACAAAAAATGCACAGAGACCATGAATATCATGTGGTGAAATTTACCATCAACCTAACTACAATTACCACCCATTTTATGAAATTTACCACCGCACACAAAGGAGTCTAACATCAACATCATGTACTGAAATTTACCATTAAAATGTGATGCGAAAAAATTGTCAAAACATTGCACGGCATGTGTGATAATATATTACATCCTATTTTTTCAGTGATGTTCCCTATGGATTCGAAAAAAAGAAAGTATCTGGAAGAACGCCCCTTGGGCATCCATTGTCCAAGACGACGGTATGCTCTCTCCCTTATATAACCCAGCCCCGTGATTACGCACCAAGGGTCGAACGTAGATGGTAGATTGGGACCCTAGATCGCTGTTTGTCAGCAGGCTATTGCGATTTTGGAACCCTAGGATGGAGACTGAAAACCCAGAACGACAATACGTACCAACGGTCGGATGTTCGATCGGAACACAACCTAGTCCCGTCAATCGCACCAAAGTTCGGACGTCGCGGGCAACTCGAGTGTGTTAAAGTTTTATTTTTCCTCAAAAAATAGATATTGATTAAAAATTAAAGAAATAGAGTGTCGGTATAAATATTAAAATTTTTTCTATGTTAATTTGAAAATTCTAATAAATCTTAAATTGGTACAAAAAAATTTCAAATATTATGCACAAAAATATTTTATTTTTTATCCAAAAAATCGACGATTGTTTGTTAATAGTAGACGAAATACAATTGCTTAAAAATTCAATTTTGACTAACTTTTTTTAAATAATCTTTTTGTCCTTATTTAAAGATATTTTGCAATATTTTTGTTTTATCCTCAATGTTTTGTGGATTATTAATTTATCTCGACGAGAGATTATAGAAAAGTAAAAAATTATAAACTAGATTTGAAAAAAATTAAGAAAAAATAAATAATCTAAAGACTCTGTCTGCTTTGAACCAAACTCAATCGATACCTACAAATTGGGTACATAGACCGGCGTTAAAATAAAAAATTTGGGCTTAATGTCTCTTTTAAAATAGAAAATTTAATGTCTATTTTGTTAAATTTCAACTGAAGGGATAACCATAAAAAAGACATTGATTAAAAATTAAAGATATAGAATATCAGTGCAATTCTTTTTAACTAACAAAAAAATTATTCAAAAGAAAAGTCAGTCCAAAAAAATTTTAAAAAAATTGTACTTCGTCTGCTCTTAATGATAGACTATTAACAAACAATCATCCTCTTTTTTGGATAATAGATAGAGTTTGGTGATAATTTTTTATTTTCGGTCGCTCTATGTATCAAATTGACCGGTATCAATTGAGTTTGGTTCCAAATAGACGGAGTTTTTAGATTATTTATCTTTTCTTAATGTTTTTCCATAATTTTTTACTTTTTAAAAATCTTTCGTTGAGATGAACTAAAAATTCACAAAATACTGAGGGCAAAATAAAATATCTTTAAATAAGGACAAAAAGATTATTTGAAAAAAAGTTAATAAAATTGAATTTTTAAGAAATTGTACTCCACGTGCTCCTAATTGTAAATTATTAACAAACAGTCATCTTTTTTTTTGGATAAAAAATAAATTATTTTTGAGTATAATATTTGAAATTTTTTTTACCAATTTAAGAGTTAATTGAAAATTACAAATTAACGTAAAATATTTAAAATATTTGCACCACACTCTACTGCTTTAATTTTTAATCAATATATATTTTTTGAAGAAAAATAAAACTTTAACACATTCACTAATATTTTTAAATATAAAAAGTAAAGTAAAAAATAAAAAATAGTTGTGGGTGTCAATTTAATTTTCTCAAGGTGCGTATTAACACACTTCCTTTCCCCGATATAGAGAGAGAGAAAAAGAGAAAAAAAGAAGAGAGAGAAGATATGTGACAAAAAAAAAGTTCTGGCACCATAATTAATCCATTTTTTTAATACAACGGTACTCAATGATTTGTATCCCTTTCCTGCTTAAATTTTACTGGTGAATTTTCTGTGGTAATATTAATGACTTGTCAGTTCAGATAATGCATGACTTGTCAGTTCATACAATGCGGCATCATGGTACCAGCGTGGAGTAAATGCAGTTGTAGATGTCACTAGTGGGATATCCCCTGAGGTTCTTGAAAATTATAGGAATCTCTTCTTTAGTTTATTAAAGAATGCATCCGCCTGTTTTTCAAAGTACTATATTGTTTTTCTTTGTCATCCAAATTTGTTAAAAAATAGATTTTTTTAAGGACATAGCCATGTTTGCATCAAGCTTTTGGACCCCTATCGAGAGGCTTGCCAAGATAAATAAATAAATAATTAACTAATACATTTGTGCAAAAAAATTTAACTATACTCAAATAAATTACATACCTTAACTCTTTTGGTGAAGTGAGAAGTTATGCGAAGTGCCTTAACAAAAGAGGCTAAAGATTTTTGTTAAATATACCACTGGACCCTTATCGACAGGCTAAAGATTTTTGTTAAAAGAGCCTAAAGATTTTTGGTGAGATAAACTTATAACCATTGGCAAATATACCATCAAATATTTAGGTATTGTTTTCTTATCTCCGTCCTATTTTCAGTACAAACCACTAAAGTGTTCAACATTTTATTGACCTAATTGAATGCAAAAAATTAAAATAAAATATAGAACAAAAGAAATATTAGAATACTCAACACGCAATAAGAACTATTCTCGATAAAAATTATTTTAATGTATTGCACATCTAAATTTACCATCATATCATAATATGCATTTAGCAAATTTACTTACACTATATGACCAATAAACTATTCATCAATTCATAGCCAGTTTCATTATACAAATTCGGCTACGTCTATGAAATTAGTAGGATTAATGGCAAAATCTTCGTTCCTTATTTGAAGGATTTAAACCCAAATTCAATCCGAATATCAAGCTAATAAATAGATAAAATTTAATTCCATCAGTGTAGGGATTATATGGATAACACGTAAAGACGGCAAATAGTGAAGTAACATCCAAATTAATAATATGAATTATATCAATTATGTAAAGTTAGGATTAAAAATACAACTTGCGATTTTTTGATTGGGATGAAAACTTATGCAGTATGCAGAATATGACTCTGATTTAATTTACATTTTATTACATGTCATGTGTTACGTTTCTTTTTTCAATAATAATATACAAAAATCTACATCACTAGAATCCCCTAATCAAACTTTGATCACTAGAATACTCTAATCAAATTAGGCTTAATTAAAATATTAATCTACTCCATAAATCACAAAAATAAAAATTCCTTACTTCAAAAATTAAAAGTTTTTGAATATTAAAACTCTTCTTGTCAATGTCTTAATGATTGATTATTCTGCTCTCATGTATAGTGCGCGTGCCGTGTTTGTAAAGTTCAAATTGGCATAAAGTTTTTCTTAAAGTTACAATGTAATATTGATATTTAGTAATTTTCTATTAATTTTATGTTATCAATCATTCATTTTTACGAAAGAAATTAAAAAGATAGAAAAATATGAGTTACAATGAAACCATCTTTACATAACACGAATAAAAAGATAGTTAATTAAACTATCTTTTCAACCTATTTTCACATTTAGTGAGTAATTTTTTTATTTTTTTATACATTTTACTTTTTAAATCAGTCTCATCAATACAAATGATTACTTCACAATTTGAAACGATTTTAATGAAATTTGTACTCCCTCCGTCCCGGTTTGTTTGTCCATTCTTGAAATTCCAACTTAATAAGGGAACACAATGATTACTCCTAAAAAATTTAACTTTCCAAGAATACCCTTAACTATTTTAGCATTAAATGAGATGGCACAATTTTCAATGTGTGATTTTCTAAAAGAGTGAGGGCATTAAGGGAACTTTCACAAGTCAACTTTAAAATTGGGCAAACATTTTGGTACATTTAAAAGTAAAAAAGGAGACAAACAAACCGGGACGGAGGTAGTACAAAACAGTTAAAGGTACTCTTACCAAAAGTTAAAGCCAACCTGACCTTATCTTTTCCTAGGGTTCAAGGGGGACGGATTTGAACTGCGATTCAATTTTGGTTTTGAAACATGGATCACCTCAACTTAATACTAGCGTTCATCGCACACGCAATGCGTGTCTAAACACAATGTGCGTACAAACACGATTTTATAATTTTTGTAGTTACGTACAATAATTTTTTGCTCAAACATTTATTGAATTGGATCAGTTTTTTTTTAAGCAATTTTTTAGGAGTGCTGTTTTTTAGAGCATTTTTTTCCGTGTGCAAGTTTTTAAGCAGTTTTTGTAGAACAATATCCCTATAGTTATGCAAAAATGCTACAAGCACAACAAAATTGCACAACATTTAGCACAACATGTCAAAACTACGTCGTTTCATTAAAGGAAAAAACAGTGAGGTTTTGTTTGTTTGTTTTTTCCTTAATGAAACGACGTAGTTTTGGCATGTTGTGCCAAATGTTGTGCAATTTTGTTGTGCTTGTAGCATTGTTGATAGTTATTAGGATGAAAGAAAGTTTGTAATGGATATTTTTTAAAAGTAAAAGTATGAGTCAACTTTAAAAAATAATTGATCACTTCGGAAGGACTATTTCCTTTTTGTATAATAGTATAGATATTTTAAATACATACCAGTTAAAGCACCAAACGTCCGTAAAATTAAAAGATCATCAAAAGGTTTTTTGTCTATTTCAGAAGGTAGTCCCATGTGCATTCTCGTTTTATATTTTTATTTAAACATATGTAATATAAGTACAAATTTGTCTGAAATCAGATTCAATAGCATAAGTCTACAGATGAAATCATTTAACTCGATTTCTTGATGGAGGATCGAGAAATAATTTCGATAATGTATTGAGGGTGCGCATAATTTCTCAGAGTCCGACCGAGTGTGGCGGACGATTGCCTAAGTTAGAGGGGGAGTTGTAGAGTTAAACCGTATGAGCTGGATACACAATAGTATTTTTCCATGGAAATCTTAAGTTGGTAATTGGTATTTCTTTTACGTTAGATATACTCCAAGGAGGAGAGTCATCAGCTTTTGATCTTCACCTACCTTGACACCAAACGTGCTTTTGAAATACCTCATCCTTGCCACCTTTAATTCTTATAAAAGCCATGGAAGCTTATCGATCAGACCATTTATGTCTGTTTTACCCCCTGCGCGCGCGTGTGAGAAGGAGAAGGAGAAGGAGAACATGGAGAGGAAGAAATAGAGCTAGTTTTATATTAAATTTCAAACGTTGGCCATGTTGGGAATCCATTCCCAGAACCTAGCAATATGCGTACAGATTAAACGTTAACAAATTGAAAAACCCTACAAGGCGGAATTAGGGTTTTACCTCGACTCCTACAGAACAACGATCGCTGGTAGAACTTGTTACAGCCGTCTGCTGTAAGCCTAAAGATCTTCTGCCGTATTCCCTTATACCTCGATTCTCGTGCCGATTGTGGGATCAAACGAGATCGTCTTGTTCTCTCTCAGACCCACGTATTCGAGTCTCTCAAACGTATTCGAGTCTCTCAATTACGTAATCGAGACTGACCTAGAGAACGAAGCGGTATATTTATAGGGCTAGGGCAGGGACCTCAGGAGAAATAATTCTGGGCTCCTTGTGTAAAATAAGAAACCCTAATCCTACCAAGACTATATTTCTTATTTCACAAATTATAATTCACACCACTAAAGAATTATAATTACACTCCCGTCCTTATCTCAATTTATATTTCGAGCTCCAAGTTATTAAATACTTACTAATCTCCCCACGTTAAGATTACAGATACCCGTTGATTATAATAGATTACTAACAATCTCCCACTTAATCAACATCTTTAAATGTCTTGAGACTATCTGCTTAACTAATTCGATATGTCGGATACAAATATCCACCTGCAGGGTTTAACATTATCGAAACTTATAAGCTTACTCAAGGGGTTATCATCATTCCCTACTGGGATGTGGATTCCATTAATAATTAATATCGATACATGTCTTGCATATAATATCGTGACCCAATTCATCAAGAATATTGACCCCAAAGAGGATCTCACTTTTAAATGAGTCAAAGTCAACAACATTATATGTATATATCTATTAATTATCTTTGGATTAAGAGCACAAGTATTCATAATAACCATGAGGTTTTAATCATCTTATAAAGTCAGTATAAAGATAATTACCTCAAAAATGATCCCGTTCAATACACACAAAGTGTACTAGCACAATGAGTTGGAAGTAGTATTAAAATTAATACCATTCCCCGTGATCAAGATAGACCCACTAAAACATTATGCTACAGTCCTACCAATGGTGTGTCAAATTCCATTTAAGACTGTGAACCATAACTTATATTTTACAAGAACCGATGATCCAATCTTCTGTGTGTAAGTTGCACTCTACACACTGGATCATCTACTATGTAGAATAAAAGACACACATGCACAACATAAAATAATATCATGCAACTATTGCCCATAAAAGATTCTCATCAAAATGGATAAAACTGATTAATAATATTAATCCATTACATAAACATAAAACCATAACGTTTCACATAGTTCTCTAACAAACTCCCACTGAGACTCACATCCATGTGGCCACACATCTGACTCCCATTCCTTCTACGTGATTATCAAAAATCTTGGCTTGTAAGCTCTTCGTAAATGGATCTGCCAGGTTGTTTGCCGATGCAATCTTAGTCACAGTAACATCACCTCTCTGTACGATCTCTCGAATCAAATAATACTTACGCTCAATGTGTTTACCCTTCTTATGAGCCCTTGGCTCCTTTGAATTAGCAACTGCACCACTATTGTCACAATAGAGTGTAATGGCTGATTGCACTGAAGGAATCACTTCTAGATCCATCAAGAAGTTCCTGAGCCAAACGGCCTCCTTGGCTGCTTCAGACGCTGCCACATACTCTGCCTCCATGGTGGAATCAGCAATGCATGATTGCTTGACACTCCTCTAACTAATGGCTCCTCCTCCTAGGGTAAACACATATCCTGAGGTAGACTTTCTGGAATCCTTATCTGACATAAAGTCTGAGTCTATGTACCCACACGGTACAAGACTAACTGACTGGTACACCAACATATAATCTCTAGTTCTTTTCAGATACTTGATTATATGTTTCACCGCAGTCCAATGCTCCTGTCCAGGATTAGACTGATATCTGCTGACCATGCCAACCGCAAAACAAATATCAGGTCTAGTACATAGCATAGCATACATGAGGCTTCCTACCGCTGAAGCATAAGGAACTGCCTTCATCTTTTCCATCTCATCAGTTGTCTTGGGACACTGATCCTTAGACAGACTGATTCCATGTCTAAAAGAGAGAAATCCTTTCTTGGAATCTTGCATGCAAAACTGAGCAAGGATCGTATCGATGTAAGAAGCTTGTGATAAACCCAACATCCTACGCTTGCGATCTCGCATAAGCTTAATCCCAAGGATGTGACTAGCTTCTCCCAAGTCCTTCATTTCAAATTGGCTGGACAACCACACTTTCACTGCAGACAACTCTTCCACATCGTTTCCGATGAGCAGAATGTCATCAACATATAGCACTAGAAACACCACCACTTTGCCGCTGCGCCTCTTATACACGCAAGACTCATCCGGACATTGATCAAAACCAAAAGACTTGATTTCTTGATCAAAACAGATGTTCCAAGACCTAGATGCCTGCTTAAGCCCATATAAGGACCTCTTAAGCTTGCACAACATGTGCTCTTGACCTTTTGATATGAAACCATCTGGTTGCACCATATAGATACACTCTTCCAGATTTCCATTAAGGAACGCAGTCTTGACATCCATTTGCCAAATCTCATAATCAAGATGAGCTGCAATGGATAAGAGAATCCGAATGGATTTAAGCATGGCTACTGGCGAAAAAGTCTCCTCATAATCGATCCCTTCTTTTTGAGTATACCCTTTCGCAACAAGCCTAGCTTTGAAGGTATGCACCTTCCCGTCCACTCCTCTCTTCTTTTTGTAGATCCACTTGCATCCGATGGGTTTAATCCCATCGAGTGGTTCTACAAGATCCCAAACTTGATTTGAGTACATGGACTCCATCTCTGACTGCATAGCCTTTTGCCAAAGTTCTGCATCTTTACCTTGTAATGCCTCATTGTAGTTACAGGGTTCAGCATTTTGCTCGTCAGGGATCATATCATAATATTCTCCCAATAACGTATACCGAGCGGGTCGTACAATAACCCTCCCACTACGACGAGGTTCAGGTGTGTCAATAGGTGCATCACTAAATGTCTCTTGAGGTGTTTCTTCACGTACTACTGGTGGTATAAAAGATTGTGTCTGTCCCTCTCCTCTCAATTCCTCTAGAACAATCTTACTTTTGGGTTTGTGATCTATTACATAGTCCTCCTCTAAGAATCGAGCATTTGTACTAACAAAAACCTTCTGATCTTTAGGACTATAAAATAAACCACCTTTCGTTCCTCTAGGGTACCCCACAAACAAGCAAACTTCTGTCCTTGATTCCAATTTATCTGCGTTCCTCTTCAACACATGTGCTGGACTACCCCAAATCCGAACATGCCGTAGACTGGGTTGACGCCCAGTCCACAATTCTGTGGGTGTAGACGGTACTGATTTAGATGGCACCAAGTTAAGAATATATGCAGCCGTTTCTAGTGCATGTCCCCAAAACGAAATTGGTAAATCAGAATAACTCATCATTGACCTCACCATATCCATAAGAGTCCTATTCCTTCTTTCTGCTACACCATTTTGTTGTGGCATACCTGGTGCTGACAACTGGGATACAATCCCTTCAGCCGATAAGTAATCCTTAAATTCTCCCAAGAGGTATTCGCCACCACGATCAGATCGTAGTGTCTTAAGACATTTACCTAGACGCTTCTCCGTTTCTGCCTTATACTCCTTGAATTTCTCAAAGCATTCGGACTTACGGCGCATCAAATAAATGTATCCATACCTTGAGTAATCATCAATAAAAGTAATGAAATACTCAAAACCACCTCTAGCTTGGACATTCATAGGACCACACACATCAGAATGAACCAATTCCAACGGTTCTTTGGCTCTATATCCCTTAGCTGAAAATGGCCTCTTGGTCATCTTACCTTCTAAACATGATTCACAGACTGGAAATTCCTCTACTTGCAATGAACCTAAAGGTCCATCTCTAACCAGTCTAGAAATCCTATTTAGATTAATATGGCCAAGACGTAAGTGCCAAAGATATGTTTGGTTCAATTTAGAAGGCTCCTTTCTCTTACAAGGTAAATTATTAGTGTTATTCAATTCATTCAGTTGCACTGTAGGAAACATAGGATTAATAATATAGAGATCATCCACCAATGAACCAGAACAGACAAAATGTTTATTTAACTTAATAACTACAGAGTTACTAAAATAAACTGAATATCCATCCTTAAACAATTTAGAAACTGAAACCAAGTTTCTTCTAATACTGGGAACATAAAGACAATCTCTTAAAATTAAACTCCTATCATTACTAAAATTAAGAAAAACGTTTCCTACTGCAACTGCTGCTACTGTGGTAGCATTTCCCATATGTAAGCAAATCTCCCGATCACTTAGTTTTCTGGTTTCCTGGAACCCCTGCAATGAATTGCAAACATGATTAGTGGCACCTGTATCTACACACCAGGTACTGGTAGATAACACCGCTAAACATGATTCAACTACTAGCGAAAAAGATTTACCTCCTTTGTTCACTTTATTGAGAAAAACCGGACATTCCTTCTTCCAGTGCCCTTTCTGGTTGCATTGAAAACACTTGCCCTTAGGCTTTTTCACTCCATCGCGAGGCGCTAAAACTGCCCCCACAACCTTCTTATGAGACTTATTCTGCTTCTTCTTGCCTTTCGGCTTAGAACTAGAAGCCTTCTCAGTCACTAACACAGATGATTTCTTCACACCCAAAAGACCCTCAGTAGCATGGAGTTCCTTAAGCAATTCCGACAAAGATAAATGCATTTTGTTCATAGAATAATTTACGCGGAATTGCTTAAAACTCTCAGATTTCAGTGAGTTAAGAATAAAATCGACCTGGGTTTCCCCATCAATTTCAGCTCCTAACATCTCTAGTTCATTCAAAAGAGCCATCATCTTTAGAACATGATCTCTTATTGGGGTCCCTTCAACATGGGTGAAATTCATCAATTCATTAAAAGCAACTAGCCTTGCTGCACGATTCTGTTCCCCAAACATTTCTCTGAGGTTCAGTATCATATCGTACGCAGTTTCCATAGACTGATGCTGATGTTGCAATGTATTCGACATAGATGCCAGAATATAACACCGCGCCATCTCATCAGCCTTCTTCCACTGCTTAAAAGGTTTTGCTTCCTCTTCAGTGGTATTTTCAGAGAGTTGCGGAGGGCACTCTTGACTTAGCACAAACTTGTGCCCCTCAGCAGTTAAGACAATGTCCAAGTTTCTTTTCCAGTCAATATAATTTTCGCCAGTAAGTTTGTTTTTTTTGAGAATAACAGCAAGTGGATTGAAAGATGCCATTTTTGAATCTGAGAATCACATAATAACAAGAATTATGATGGGCAATAAAAAATTTGAATTTCAATTCAATATTGGTTCCCTCAACCACATGTTGAAAAGAAAAACATTGGCAACCCTACACACCGTGAAGAGCATGCCTCGATGGAAGGTCCTCTACTCTCCATCATTCGTGTAGATAGGCACAACCTTTTAATTTCTACCATCTAGACACCAAACCATGCCAGGTAAAATTAAATAGCCAATATAGCTTTGGTTCTATAAATAATAGCAGTGACCCAGATAGAGGGGATACTTTTATTTATAGCTAAGTGTACACCATTTCCTAGCTTTTAGACCCATTGTTCCGTTATGAACCACCTCAGATGGAGAAGTGGCCCACACAACAATTATCTTAAAACTATCACTCAAGGAAGTTTGTACCGATGATGCCATAATCAATTTTGTCCGATAGGGAGGAAAGTTCTAAAACCATCACACAAAATTAATTATATCACCTACAAACTAGTAATGGAAACCGTAGGATTTATTCAAAAATAAACTCCTTCTCCCACTTAGTTATTTAAAATTTTGTGAGGATTATTAAAATATATGTGTTTACAAAAAATAGTGATCTAGGTCAAAAGCCTATTATTACCATGTTGTCCTAAAATGGTAAACTATCACATATGCAAACACTTATGGAAACAAATATAAACATAAATAAAGAAACATGATAAACATGAATCCCAACTATTATGGTCAGATTCATGATAAACATGAATCCCAACTATTATGGTCAGATTCTGTAAGAAACATGATAAACATGAATCCCAACTATTATGGTCAGATTCTGTTTCCAAAAAAAACAGCCAAGTTCGCAGCTACGTCTTGCCCACCAAGTAAAAGTTTGTTCGCCAGACGCCATTTCTTCATCAAAAGATGCATCCACGCCTTCAAAAACTGTGTTTCTCCCATGCAGAAACTGTGATTTTATACAAAATCCTATGCCTCCTACATACCGGAGTTCACAAACTACTCTTATATTACAACCACGAAAAATACTCGTGGTACCCAAGATAAAAGCAGTAACCACGTTAAAATTAAACGTGGGATCCAATCACACAAACATTCATGCGTGACCATAATAGTGGGATAAGATTTCCTGCAAAATAAGGGTTAGCATATTCTAGAACTCTGCAAAACAAAAGTTGGCACAGTTCATACGATCGACCCTCTACAGACTCCGGACAACATGGTCTGTTTAATCTATACGCATGATTACAGCCTGCTCTGATACCACTGTTGGGAATCCATTCCCAGAACCCAGCAATATGCGTACAGATTAAACGTTAACAAATTGAAAAACCCTACAAGGCGGAATTAGGGTTTTACCTCGACTCCTACAGAACAACGATCGCTGGTAGAACTTGTTACAGCCGTCTGCTGTAAGCCTAAAGATCTTCTGCCGTATTCCCTTATACTTCGATTCTCGTGCCGATTGTGGGATCAAACGAGATCGTCTTGTTCTCTCTCAGACCCACGTATTCGAGTCTCTCAAACGTATTCGAGTCTCTCAATTACGTAATCGAGACTGACCTAGAGAACGAAGCGGTATATTTATAGGGCTAGGGCATGGACCTCAGGAGAAATAATTCTGGGCTCCTTGTGTAAAATAAGAAACCCTAATCCTACAAAGACTATATTTCTTATTTCACAAATTATAATTCACACCACTAAAGAATTATAATTGCACTCCCGTCCTTATCTCAATTTATATTTCGAGCTCCAAGTTATTAAATACTTACTAATTTCCCCACGTTAAGATTACAGATACCCGTTGATTATAATAGATTACTAACAGGCCAAACCAAGCCGGTGGGCTTAATGGCGATGTTTTTTTCTAACAAAAACAATTAGAGCTAGTTTTGAGGTTATATTAAGATTAAGAAATAGTGTGTTATATAATTAGTGACTGAACAAGTGCCTAGTTGATTAAAAAAATTGAGGGCCTAGTTGATAAAAAAAATGAGCGCCTTAACGATTGAAATGACAATCTACCCCGATGCGACCAACTCCAATCCCGTCCCAACAGGGGCGGTCCCATGATGTATTTTTAAGTTTGGGGTCATTTTCGGATTTTAAGTATAGGTAGTTGAGTAGTACAAACTATTACAGATTAATTTCAATATATGACACAGTTATTTATATATGTGTTGGTTGATACAATTTGATATCGATTAATATATTTGGTTATATTATTGATATCATTATGCAGTGGCAGACTAAGGAATTAAATTTAACAGGGCACGTGATGGGGTCTCTACTCTTCACTCCTCACTCTCCTTGTTATGTATTATTGGTTTGTTAATTAAACTATATATTATGCAGTGGTAGAGTTTGGTTTTCCAAATATGAACTGCAAAAAATGAGTATCCATTTGAAGACACAAATGGAGTTATCATAATAGAGTTTTGGTTCTTCAAAATAAAGGCATGGAGATGGATTAAAGACACTCTTACATAAACAAGTTACGAATCAAGCAAAACTCCTAATTAAAGCTATATTATTTTGCAATACTTAATTGATATATTGCAAATTACACCTACAACTGCATTTCCTCACTACCTCTACTAACCATATTGTTGCTTATATCGATTAAAACCAAACAGGTCTTAATCGATATAAGCACCAATACCGCCACATAATAACTTGGTTCGCTATAATGTCGTAAAAAGAGCGTTTAGAACACTGGTGAACCCGATGATAGACGATTCACCACGTTCAAAATGTCCTTCCAGTAATTCTTGTCCTCTTCAAAATCGCCGCAGCATATTCCGGCAACACCACCATCGGAGGAGTTTCCTCCAGTGATGGATGGGCATGGTTGATTGCAATTGTCAAGCAACATAATATCTCCAAGCCCTGTTGCTTCCATAAAATTTGGAAGCATTATGTTTTGATTTGCTGTAGCCAAAGATCCATCATCCGTTGAATATGCCAAACCCTGAAGCTGCATCTCAATCTCCATTCTTTCTTTGAGATCATCTGGAAAATTATCTGCTATTCCCAACTCGGATTCTGCTTCACCTGCTTTTGGAAATGGTCCAAATGTGAGGGACTCGAGACTTTTATTGGCTGCGAAGGTAGTGCCCAAAAAGGCATTATGCTTTGGTGATGTAAGCCATGACCCTTGCCAAGCTGTTAGTACATCCAGACATGGTGGTCGAAGTGGCGGTAGACATGGTGTTGTAGTTGCCGTTTCGTAAATGAGCTGAGTTAAAGCCGAGGAGGAGCCCAGTTGGGCCTGAAACGGATTGGGAACTTGTAGCTTGGATTCGCGAACGAGTCTGGCTTCGGCTTCAAGCCGGGCACTCTCCCATTGAGCCATGTGACTAAGGTTGGCGGCATCTTTCACTTGGTCGGGATCGAGGCCGTGGCTCTTCGGCTTATGAGTTACTGGATCGATACCCATTTTGGTTAATCTCTTTTTCAGGTGTGTGTTCCAGTAATTCTTGATCTCGTTGTCAGTTCTCTTCGGCAAGTGATTAGCTATTACTGACCATCTAAATCAAATTAACCACTTAATTAAAAATACGTAAACCAAACATTGTTTTAACACCATTAACTCTATTATAATGTCACAGTTGCATATTTATAATTAAATTTTACATTCATGAGTTGCTTGTGTGTATATGTAACTTCCATAAAGAAAATACATCTTTTAGTACGGCTCACAATTTTAAATTTTAAGTTTATCCGCATTTTAGTTGAATTCATTTAGAGAAAAATTAGGGTAAAAACATAATTAGAAGACTGATCAGTTAGGTCTTTTTTTCTCATCCCTTGCACTCATACCGCATGTGCACCACGCTCACGCACACACACAAATCTTACTATGTACAATTAATTAAATGTATGTCACATGACCAACTCTCATTATTATATGTATAAAAAAAATAATTAGACGTTATTTCACGTGATCATCCATCTATATTTCTCTTTAAAACTATTCAAACTATTTTCCAACTTATCTTTTGATTAATATGGCTCGTTCTTTTCATAACAATTAAAATAAATAATTAATTTCGATAAGAGATTTTCGTGCTCCCGTGAATGGTACGAATAAAATGCATATTTGTACATACATTTAATCGTAGAAACAGAAACACCGGATTTAGGGAGGCTAAATCCATATGATTAGATGACAATCTTCCTACACATTTTCGTTTCATTAATTTCTGCTACCACGTTTGCAAGGCACATTCATTTACTTACTTGTCATGTTCTTACATACATGCACGGGCATACACACATACATACACATATATATAGATATACATACACATAAGGGACATCTTCTTTTGTTACGGTGCGAATCTTTTATTTCCTGATTAAATTTTAATGATTCAAACCATTCAATATGTTTAAAACATATTTTTAAGGATTAGCGCAAGAAATCACCTCAAAATATTATCCGAAAAGGCTTGATCCATTCATTTTTTCATAAAACTGTTTCTGTCAGTATTTTTCAAAAACTATTTAAATCAAGCGCTTCTCGATATTATTTTGAGCCGATTTCTTGCGGGTGTTCTTAAAAACATGTTTTACATAAATTAAATGGTTTGGATCATCAAAATTTGATTAGGAAATAAAAGATTTATACCGTAGCAAAATAGAAATCTCTTAGTAGAAAGAGTGTGTGTGCATAGGTACTAGATTAGGAGTTTTGGTCACCTGTTTCCAAGAAGAGCGTGAAGTTGGATGATGGTTTGCTCCTCCTGTAAACTGAACTTGCCTCTCTTGATATCCGGTCTCAGATAATTTGTCCACCTCAATCTACAACTTTTCCCACATCTTTGGAGCCCTGTCATCGATCAAATTCAACCAACCCACCAAAAACAAATTCACTACCAAATTCATATATATGTTTGTGTGGACATATATTATATACTGACAATTATATACACATGCGATGATTTTATTCTCTCCAGATGATTGAAAACGTTCAAATGATGATTGAACACTTCTTCTTTTGATCGAGTAGGTAAGCCGATGAAGCTTCAACCCAGCAGAGATGATGCCAGAGCCTTTAGGAAACTCTAGGCAGGCTTGTAAGATAAGGATTCATATTATTGGAACGGAATCAAGATTCAAATATGAGATAAAAAATTAATGATTAAAAAAATACTTATATTCAATACCTAAAAAAGTTGCACGTATTTTAAGATTAATCATGTATAATACTGATAAAAATGTACACTTTCTTTTAAGGTTAAATCATGTATAACCATAGAACAAAAATAATTTTAAAAAATGATCTATCAAAATAGAACTCCCTTTTTTCAAATTCTGAAAATTATTTAAGATTAATTCTAAACCAAATTTTAAAGCAATTTCCCTTTCATTTATATAAGCAAAGTGTACGAGGAAATCATTTTCAACTTTTTTCAAAACTTTCATGGCTCAAAATCATCATTCTAGGTGAGTGTGGACTGTGGTTGTGTTATTGGAATTAAACACAAAAGACCAATGTATACACGTGTGGGTAGTTTTTGCATGTGTGCGCATGAGCTAGTTTCAAAATATTTTTTCAATCTTTTATTTTTTGCAAGATCTCTCTTTCTCAAGGGCGGAGCTGGCTGGGGGGGCGGGGCGGGGGAGGGGCGGCGTGTGCCACCCCCAAGTTCCTTTTAAAAACAAAAAAAAAAAAATTTAGCAGATTAGATCAGATTGGCTACCCCTCAAAAATAACATCACCTTCTCTATCTATCTCCTCTCTCATGCTCGGCGCCCACCAGTTGCCACCCCCCTCCCCCGATATCGCCGTCACTGGTCACTCTTCCCAGTCCAAACTCGGTGACTCTCGTAAGGAGTTCGTCCGATCGTCGTCACTGACTCGCTCCGCGCCTGCTCGACTGCCCCAGACCAGATGGACCACGGGACCACCGACCACTGGAGTCCCGGACCAGACTAGATCTTCACAGAATCACAGCTTCGTCTGCCAATTCTGCCGGCCACCAACCTGGTAAGTGGATCGAAAATTTGGGGGTTTCTTTTTTTGCTTTCTGGGTTTGATTTTTTATTGAGTGTAGAGGTTGGAGCTGCTCCAGACCACTGGTTTTTGGATGCGGTTCTTGTGCTTCTCTAAACGTACTTTTCTGCGGTCTGTATAGTTTTAATTGAGTTGATTAATATCGTGATTGAGTTTGAAATTCTGAATATTACATGTTTCTTCTGGGGTTTGTTTGTTTATTGTAGCATTCGCTTGGAAATTTTCTTATTTAAGACGTGTTACACAATTGAATGTTGTGTGTGTGGGTTTTTCGTATTTTTTAAGGGGTTATATACCTAGTATTTTCTTTAAAAATATTTCTTGGAGTATGTACTTAAAGTTTTGGTCTTTCTATTTCACATTAAGCCAATAAGGTGGGAAAAAAAAATAGTACTCTTAATACCAGAAAACATCATCCATGATCTCCAAATAGTTTTTTTTTATTAGACACTCGAAATGAGAGATGCCTAGAAATCTTTTGGTGATGTCCTTAGAAATCTTTTGTCCTTTTGGATTTTCGAATGTTGAGTTACTTTTTGATTTTTTGTAATGTTATTTTGTTTTTAATTGAATGAAATTTACACAAAATACTTAAAGTTTCATTTTTGGTAAGTAAGAAATAATTATTGTTAGAGTACATGTATTTTTTTGATGTTAAATATTATAATTTTATTGTTAATGGTGTCACCCTCTATGTAAAATCCTAGCTGACTAGCTCCGTCTTTGCTCTCTCTCTCTTTATACGTGTGTGTGTGTATATATAGTACTGAATGACGTGGTAAACTTGTAAATTTATACATCTTTCTCAATGCTTACCTGCTTTTGTGGGCAGAGCACGCCAGCTTCCATGGCCATATTGTTCAATGTAAGCCAAAAGCTTGTGGTCTTCTTCAGGCGTCCATGGCCCTTTCTTCAACCCCACTTTCTCACAACACGGTGACCTTCCCATTTGAGAGAGAGAGAGAGAGAGAGAGAGAGAGAGAGAGAGAGAGAGAGAGAGAGAGCTGGAGAGTGATGTGCTTTTCTCTTTAGAACGGTTTGTGATAGCTATATCTGGATTGGTGAATGTTGTGCTTAGCATGAAAGACAATTCACAATTTATAAGCACGAGAAACATGAATAGCTTGCTGTGGTACACAATTTAGTTATTTGTTAAAAGAAAGTTGTAGCTGGGACCACAAACAAGTCGAACCAAATTGTAGTATCTCTAAAATTTGAGCTTGAGCACAATGAATATTTGATGAGCCGAATTTCAGTTGAGCTTGCGTAAGTTTGATTCGAGTGCAAGCTTGTTTACGAATCTTAATGAGCAATAAAATTTTGTAAGATGAAGAAGAGGGTCTTATTTGGAGATGACGATGGGAAGGATAGTTAATTTGGGGAGATAAATTTTGAAAAAAGTATATCTCAATGTGTCTTTTGAATATATACTGCGCAGGAAAAAATTGAATAAATAATGTTTATGAATCTCAAAACAAGGAAATATATATCCATAGAGAATTGGCTAATTGATTAAACAAAAGTTAAAATTAAGGGTCAGATTTGATCCATTTTAATAGACTACTAAAATTTGAAGAAACCCTTACCAAGAATTCGGAAACAACTCAATTCATTTACAACTACTTATAAAATAACTTTCTAAAATGAGTAATGTTAAGCCCTTAATCTATTAAGAACTCTACATACATTTAACAGTTCTAAACATATCACATTTGTATCCGGACACATCTATATCTTTAGACTTTTTCTTCTAAAATTGAATAGTGAGTAGGGTTGAAAATAAAAACCGGGAAACCAGACGGGACCGTAAAACCGGACTGGACCGACATCCAGTCCGGTTTCGGTTTGAGAGTTTGAAGAAATTGAGTTTTCAGTCCTGTTTCGGTTTGGAAGAATACAAAATTAGTTCAAACCAGACCAGACCGGATGAGGGTTATGAATAAAAATATGTTATATTTTTAGATTTATGTGTTATAACTTATAACTCATTATTCCATTAGTCATTTAATCTATTAGGATTTAGGACCATTATCGTGTTTTAGAAATAAAAAATCATTGTTTACAAGTTTATGTTATATTTTTAGATTTATGTATTTTCGGTTTCTAAAATTTTCAAACCGAACAATCGGTCCGATCCCATCTCATGAATTCTATTAAATCGGATCAAACCGAACCGGTTACACCCTAATAATGAGTGGAGATGAATACTTTGATGTGAGTCTGTAATGGGCATTACCCCGACACCCCCATCCGCTACGGGTACTAACATATAAATAAAACCCATGTGCAGTGTCATTACCCCTTAATTCGACAAATATGGAGTCAGTCAGTGGATAATCTAGTTGTCCAGTGTATGGAAATCATTTTGTGTCAGGGTTAATTGCCTTATCTTGTACGTCTCATCTCTCAATGGCCCAATCACATCCCTTGATGACCTGTGTAATTCCAAATTTGTACCTTATTAGAGAACCAAGAGTGCTACATACACATCATTTTAACACATTACTTTTATACATCACTTAAAACTACGTCATTTTATGTTAAGGAAGACCCAAATATATTTTCAGCGATATGGGTAAAAAACAAATATGGTTTTTTTCCAATACAAAACTACATAGTTTTGAGTGATGTGTGAAAGCGATGTGCAAAAGTGGTGTGTCTTTAGCATTTTTGATTAGAGAACATATATGATTTGTTTATATATATGTGTGTGTGTTAAAATGATACCGGGAAGAGAAAGGCAGAAATTACTGGTGGAAGAAAAAGCTTGCGTAGGAAAGTATGCACGCCGAACAAGGACATTAATTAGTGGAGTTTTCCTCTGCGGAAATTAAATGACATGTTCTCATGCAAAGAGCCTTTTGTTTTGAGTTATTAGGTACAACAATAAATTCTTTAAATCAATCAGTGTTTCATTGCACGTTTTTTATAATTTACGTAAATTAAATTGGACATAAATATTCTTTACGTTCCATCTTATTTATCTATTTTTAGTAGTCGTGTCACACCCACTTTAAGGTATGAACTGAGTAACAATTCATCTTAACATGATCCTAAAATGTGTAATAAAAATTTCCAAGACAAACTTAAATCCCATTACATCGGTTTCAAATTACAGTAATTTGATCATTCAAAAAGGGGCCACAATTAATGCCCAATAAACTCAAGTCAATAGAAAAGTAAATAAAATCCAAACTTCTCGTGAAAAGCTCCAAGCTCTATCCTCTAGAGTCATCTTCATTTCTTATAAAAAGTGTTAAAACACAATAATGTCAGTCGAAACTCGTATAAAATGCAAGTTAAACTAAATTTTAAAGAAACTTAATACATCACATGCCCAAAAATTCATAGTTTTCTATTGTAATTATACACACACACACACATATATATCTTTCGATAAGATTTGTACACATTCATTATATTATTGAGAATTCCATGCGAACCATGAGACTTGTCACACCATGGCGACCAATACATGTACACTCCAACTTTTTACAAATTCGAAGCAAGCGAATCACACAGACGACCGCACATCTTCTTACAGCCTCTCACCGATGGCTATATATGAAAATCATGAGGACCAATATCATTTTATGGACTTCTGCAGATGGATGTCTATATCAACCATGGAGACCAACACCCCTTTTTACGGACTTTCACCAACGGATGTCCTCATCCACCATGGAGACTAGTATTCTTTTATGAACTTGTACTGGCGACTATCCATTAGAACAACTATAGAGACCAGTAAGAGTAATCACCACGATGACATGAGACCGTGAATATGGACCCCAACTCACTCAATCGAACCATGCACAAGGAACAATTACAAACCAAAACCAACACCCAACAACTATTCCAGTATATTTGCTTAGTAGTCAAAACCTTTAGAAAAGTAATCCCTTGAAGTTTCAAGCTATTTACAGAGTTCTCAAAGAATAAAATTTTAAAGCTTCGTTAATCGATCGATCACAACACTTCCTGATTGGTCACAGAATGACTCTGATCAGTCAAGATTGCCCACTAGATTGTTTTTAAAACTCACCATAACTGGTTACTCCTCACCTTGATCGGTCAGGATTTGCTACTAAATATCTTGGAACTTGTCCTGATCGGCTACAACGTCTCTCACTGATTGGTCTGGCTTTGCTACTAGAATTTCTACTTTTATACACTATGACCGATCATACCACTACCCTGACGAGTCACCATGTGTTATGCAAAAAATATTAAATTGCGAGAAAAATCCAAGCAACAACACCATAACCATGAATAACATCACGTAACACATAAAACATCACCAAAATACACCATGGAACATATTAAACAACTTTAAATCAAGTTCGAAGAAGAATCCTACCTCAAATATGATAATCTCCCGAACCCTAACGCACTGCGATCCTTCTGTTCATTTGTGAAAGCACTAACACCGGATTCGAACTATGCTTTCAACCCCCGAATTGATGTTTTCTTGTCGCGTTCTTTGAGAATCCGAAAAGATGAGACACGCCCATTCGATCAACTCTCACAAAGACATTAGGCAGGCTCTTTAGGGTTTTTGCTCTTTAAGGTTTTGGTAAAATTAACAATACAAAAATTTATTTTTAGAGTAAAATATTGACCAATTACACTTTATGCTAAAAGTCTCATTCATTCTCAATTTAAGTCTAAGTTTTTTTAAAATTTATAAATTTTCCTCAAAGTCCTCAATAATCTCATAAAATCAAATAATAGAATTAAAATCTCAAGACAGTCCGTACAATTTTCCTTCCTTAGAAGAATTTCGTACTCAAAACTCGCAAGCGCAAGAAGGGAACAACTCAGGATTTATACCACCACGTTCCCCCAAAAACGATAACACTATCTACCCCTAGTATCACCATGACATCAAATCCATCATCTCTGGCACCATCACGTCATGGGATAGACTACGGGCGCCTACAACAAGCTCACATGACCGCCAATATAATTAAAATCATCTTATTACCAACAAGTGTCTCCCCAACTAGACTGACTCTAATTAGCCACTATAAAACCTCGAATAGATACAAGACAAATGGTAACAAAAACATGTGAAGCACCTACATCAATCAAGACATAAACCTAGGTGAAATACGCCAGAAATATACCTTGGTCAACTGATGTTCCCATTATTATCTCTGGCGTTACAACTGCATAAACACAACCCCTAGCCCCTTGCTACATAGATTGAGCGAACGTAGTTGTATGAGTTGCTCCTGCCTATGGCATAGGCGCTAAACTTTGCTGGAATGAAGCTGATTACGTACATAGATCGAGTCTGCATTGAAACTCCCGCACTCCTTAGATCTTGAGGGCAATATCACTAGATATGCCTCTCACGTTTGCATTTGTAAATAGACTACTGGCTGAGTTGTTACTACATCATTCTAAGGGCATTCTTCTTTCCTGTGACCAGACTGTCCACACTTGAAACACACCAATTCCCCTTGAGTGTTCCTCCCAGTAGAAACAACTGAAGGTGCAAAAGTCGCATCTCCCTAATAACCTTAGGACTAAGAGCTCATCTCCCTCTGTATTTTTTTCCCATGAATCCCTGTCCCCATCAATATTGACTTGCTAAAAGACTCACCCTCTTCCCGATATCCGCCTCATTATTATTGGTCATTTAATCAAGTCCCTATAATTACGGACCTTGAATGCCACTACCTTTCCCATATAATTGGCTTGAGACCCTTTTCAAACCTTTTGCACCTCAAATCCTCAATATCTCAATAGTCTCTGTGGTAAAACGCAGCAACGAAGTGTATTTATTCTAGTATTAAATCCATGCTCCATATCGTAAAACTCATGTTTGAATGAGTCCTTCATCATCTCAGGCAAATAGCAATCAAGGAAAAGCTCGTTGAAGTCTTCCCAGGCATACCTTCCATATCATATGTGACCTTAATGGCCTTCCACCATTGAGCTACCTCTCCGGCGAACTGTCAAACTGCTAATGAATCTCTCAGGTCATCCTCTACAATCCAAAGAGTTTCTAGCACCTTCTCTAATTGCTTAATCTAGCATCCACCACGAATGGGCCAGGACCACCAATGAACTTAAAAGGATTCATACACCGAAACTCTCGCATGACTGCCATTGCACTAGACTTATTTCACGACTAACTTATGGCAACATTCTGGTTATTTTGAACCAGCTGCTATAGCGCCTCAGCCATAACTCTCACCATGTTATCACTGTTTGCAGCTCCCAGTGCCCATACTACTACAACACTTCTGCTTTTATCATTAACTCTATGTGGCGGCATAACTCTACAATACAGAGACAGATGACGACTATCAACATCAGATAAACATAAAAATAGATAAGCACATATACATGTAAGCAAATACGAGAAGTACCCACAAGCAAGTCAACAAATTTTCAATTAACTTTCCTGGACCTCCACATAGAAGATATGGTGATCAAGCGTCTCTTTTAATCAGATTTCTCGGACAATTGCATGGGCATCTAAAGACAAAACACGACATTCCCGGAGTACAACTCCACATAAGCACGTAACCCACTTAGGATCCAATCCCATGGACCCTAGGTATTCGAACCATGCCCTAATATCAAGTTGTCACACCCCAACTTTGAGGCATAAAATTTTAAAGCTTAGTTGACCAGTCACAACACCCCCTGACAAATCAAACTTGACCCTGATCGGGTCATATAATGACTCTGATCGAACAAGATTGCCCACTGAATTATTTTTTAAACTCACTGTAATCGGTTATCTCCTCACCCTGATCGGTTAGGATTTGCTACTAGAATATCTTATAACATGTCCCAATCGGTTATGGCGTTCTCTGATCGGTCAGGTTTTGTTACTAGAAATTCTGATTGTATGCACTCGGATCGGTTAGACCACTATCTTGATCGATCATCATGCATGTTACACGAAAAACATCAGATTGCGAGAAAAACCCTAGCAACGGTCACTCCATAATCATGAATAACATCACGCTACACATAAAACATCACCAAAATACGACACAAACATATTAAACAACTTTAAACCAAATTTTAACAACAATCCTACTTCGAATACGATGATCTGCTGAACCCTAACACGTTGCCATCCTTTTGATCCATCCACGAATGCACCAACACTCGGTTCAAATTATGCTTCTGACACCCAAATTGATGCTCAAACTCCTCAATAATCTAATAAAATCAAATAATAAAATTAAAATATCGGGATGGTCCTTGCAAGTTGTGCTTTTGATGGAATGAATAAATTCTCATTATGTTTTTCATCCATTAAATACCTCAAATATTTTCTCTATCAGTGGAAAAATTTTACAAAAGTTATGCAAGGAAATAAATTATTTAGCTCTTAGGAAAAGCTTGTGAGGCTCATTTTTGGTCAATATTTTTGGTTGGAGAATATTTCTTATTTTTCGTAAATCACCTGCACCAACCCTCCTCAACCCCAAAAAGAATGAAACAAAAGAAAGGGGAAGTTGGTGTTTTAACCTAGCTTATATATGTTGGCTCATTTGTTAGTTTGTTTTGTTAATTTCTTTAATTCTGCATCGAAGAGTTTTTTTTTTTTTTTTTTTTAATATTATTTAATCATCTCGATGACATGCATAAGAGATATGAACTTGGTTACAATAATAAATGATAGATATAGTGGGCATATGATATGAGTGCTATGAATCCAACACAGGACAAGTATTTACACTGCTTGTGTTTATAAACACCTAAATATTTTCTCTGACTTTATGATGACGATAAAAGAAACCCACTGCCATAACCACCAAAATGCGTGTGAATTTATGGTAATAATTGTTCTTAATATTTCATAGGTACGCGGTGGTAGAAACAAATTTAAAAAGGGCAATAAGTATTAATAACAGTAAATTCAAATATTCAATGCCAAGGAGACGATTTATATAAAATCAGGTGGAGCAATTTATTATGCCATTCCCATTTTTATTTTATGTAGTTTTTTTTGTCCCTTATATCTAGTTTCCCTAATTTTTCCTATTATTATTTATTAGTTTTTTGTGCCATATAGATTGGTCTCGAAAAATTAACCTAAAAATTATAAAATTGTGTGAGAAAGTTAAGAAAAATTCATAAAAGATGAAAAATAAGCCAAAATAATATCTTTTTGACTTATTTTTTTTATCTTTAGTAACTTTTTTCCAACTTTTTGACATAATTTTATACCTTTAAGATTTCTTTTGTGGAGATGAACTAACAAAATATAAAAAATTAATAAAAATAATAAATGCAACAAAAATTAATTTAAATAATTTATGTTAAATAGATTAGATGTTTCCTAATCAAACAAGGAAAGTAAGTGAAAAAATACTACTGATAATATTATCGATTGTCTTGAAATAAAATAGTTAGAACATATAATGGTATTTGTTAGTTTGAAATATTATTTGTGTTTTTATTCTTTATGTCTTTATCAAATAACTTTTTCTGATTTTTTTCTAACCGATAACTTCATATGTTTGCAATGTTCATGTCTTTAACAGAAATTAAAATAATTAGAACAGATAATATTATCTATGGCAATTTAATTACATTATATATAGTTTGCACTATCTTATAATGTTATTTGTTGCAAAATTATCTAATCAGATAATGTTAACTACAAAGTCCATCGGTAACATTATCTTGTTATGTGTTGGTTTATATGTTTAGAATTTTATTTGTTAAACATGATAAAGTTATATGTTGGCCCACTTTCTCATTTAAAATGTGATAATTATTGAATTATTGTCTTGTTATTTTTTTTGTTCTTATTTGAAATATTTTTATAATTTTTATCTTGCATCAACTTTTTATTGATTGTTCTTTATTCTCAATAAGAGATTTCATAAAAGTACAAAATTATATCAAAAAATTAAAAAACATTATGTACAAAATTGGCCTTGAGAGAGGGATTCTCAACTCTAAATTCTCTCTCTCTCTTTCCATCATTGGTTCACACTTGGGGGCGGGGCCACTGTTCCTGGGAAATCCTCTTCTTTGAAGTCCGACTACTTCAGCCATGCTCTTGAATTGTAGCTCCATGTTCTGGCTAATTAACCTCTCCAACTTTCGGTACGATACCTGAAGATGATGGGTTGAGCTCTGAAGTTCTTGGCGCGAACCTTGGCTTGGTTGTTTTCACAAAATCCGGTTCTTCGATCTTTACGGGGCGATTTTCCACATCAAGTCGAGCACCTTGCGAGCTCGCCTCACTACTACCCGTCTGGGCTTTCACTTTCCCTCTCCCAAGGTAGGTCATGTACTGTGATGAATATCCTAAAAATAAAAGACCATTTCGGTTCAGCAATTCATAAAGTTTGCTCAAACGATTGAGACTGGCCTCTACTTTGAAGTTGGGAATAACCTGATTGCCTATAGAGGGAAAAAGATGCAAGTTTTTAAGCATCAAGCCAAACCAATAGGTTTAATGATGCAGAGGAAAAGCTAAAAAGCATATATAAGAACCTAGGATTCCTCTTTCCTTAGGGACATGGTATATCAACATCTCGTCTGGGCCTAACTCAAAGTTGCCTTTTATGCAGAGAATGTCATTTGCGTATTTATCTGAATTAGGGACAGAATCCAGAATGTGCGCTTGGCTTGGAAGGCACTTAAAATAGTATAGTCGAGACTTTTTGTTCCTCTTCAACATGCACGTTCGAAAGATGTCCTAGAATATGAATTTGAGATTATGGGCCTCAATGAGTCCAACTATACCGTTCAGAACCCTACATACAATCACGGATACTTGGGATGGGGTACAAAAATCTACGCACTAATGGATGTAAAGGGAAACGAACGCCTCCTTCAATAATAGCGGTAATAGGAATATGAATCCTGTCGTTCTTTGGGATTGGTTGAGTACCAAAGGGAGCAATATAGACTGAACATTATCGGGTATGCTGTATTGTTCTCTGAATGCCCTAATGGAGTTGTCGTTATCAAATATGGCCCTATACTTGCCAGATGACGTGTTCTTTGACACCTAGCAATGAAATGCACCAAAAGTTAGGTTTGGCCAGTACAACACTCTCCCTAAATGAATAATAAGGTGTCATGTCATATAGCCAATGGATACAGTTTCTCAAGGTCATTGAGTTCCCGTGGAAATGCATCGAAAGTTTACCCGGAATGCAAGCAAGGGTTCACAACTGCAAAACTAATAAACAAGTACTGAAAGGATGTCGAATAGTAAGGATGAGCAAACTTGTGAAAGCCTTAAGGATCAAGTAAGCAGATGAAACTTGTGGACAGGATCTCAACACAATTGTACTATTCCAAGATTTTGAGAAAAAAGCTTTGGAGGAAAATGATGCTCCAAAGAAGGAAGGTCAAAGTTTCTAGAATGCAAGGGTGCAAGAAGGTGCGCTTAGAGAGAGAAAGGAATGCCAAAAGTGCATTTTGGAAAATCCACTACCTTCTTTATATGCAAAAGGATGGAGGGAATTCGTAAAGGCCAATCAAAGAATAACGCATGATAGCACATTTAATGTAGAGGATACACTGGTGTGCTTGCACACTTCAGCGCATGTGGCACGTCCTTTTGACTGACACTGATCGAGCGGATGATGGATGTGTGTCACCCTACCTCGTAGGTCACATGTACAGGTGACACCATCATCACATAGCCCCTTCTTCTAGTTTGGCAAAATTCATAATCGGTCCAATTTTTGAAGATTAACTCCCCATCTATCTTTGCCATAAAAATGAGGAGTTGATGGGCTATTGTTGAGGACCAGATTGGCATGACAACCATTCGAGACCGAGTGCAAGAAGGGGCTACATGTGTTGAAAGATGTAGATGCTCAAAAGAAAGAAGAGAAATAACACTCTACAATAGAAAACTAGACGCACTTAATTGCGGTTGCTACTTCTTGTGATATTGCTCAGAGGTGTATTAAAGGATCCAAAATTCTGACCCCACCATAAGGCGTGCACCCAATCGCAATCCTCAAAAGTCTGATATTGAGCTCCCTTGAAATTTAAGTGATGAAATACAACATGCTCGCAAATAAAAGATGAAGGGAAAACTCTCCCAAACCAGAAGACTTGAAAGGTCCAACTAAAAAAGTAGTCCCCTTGTCCAACTGACAAAGCGACATCCCATAAATCAACGAGAGAATGACAGACAGTCCGCAATTATGTAGGAGCAAATAGGGCAAAGAGCCAAATAAATTTTCTATGTGAAAGAAAATGTGGAGAGCAACATGAAATGTCTTAGAATCGAATTTCCAGAATTGATGAAATCATGCGATGAGATAAGTGCAGAACAATAAGTACATGCTTTAAATCAAAATAGCATAATTGAAATCATCCGAATAACTACCATGATGTATATCGGTTCTGAATATTCCATAAGTCCTTGACTTAAATCTATATATTCTAAAGTATGATCATGTCATATAATTTCATAAATTGTTCCCAGAATGACCTCATCATGTGATTCAAATCAACGTTTCTAAATCAATAATTCAAGTATGGTGCTCCCAAACAATAACGATCCCGACCACCCGATCACTTGTCCTTTTCAACTGCCATGCCCCCCATTGCCCTGTTCCCGTTCATCATATTCCCAATTAATATGCTTTCTCTAGTATTATATCCTTTCGTTGCCATGTCGGGTAATATAAGTTTGAAGTTTAGGAAGGAGGCCATTAGACTAAAAAGGACATGATAGGATTAGATATAATTTCAGCTTAAGCATAACTTGACTAAACGCATGACACAACTAAATGTGGCACTTAGGTAATACATAACTTGGGTCCATTACACTTTTGGTTAAAGTTAAAACTCATCTCAAGTCTCATCCCGACTACAAGACAAGCATCAATATTTTTACGGCGAATATATCCACAAATAAATAATTGTATGTCATTATGAGTGTGTTTAACGCTTATGTATCCATGGGGTACTCTGAGTGCCAACATTTAAACATTGTCTAAATGATCAGAGGATAATTCATAATATGATCCAACTAAACATCTATCATATCAAAATTATAATTTGATGACAATAGCATTTGAATAATTGAAAATGTATCTCAATAAGATTGATATGTAATAAATAAATATAGGTTAACAAATCATAATAAATTTATTTAATAACATATGTCACAAGATAAGTACATTTATAATACAAGTTATAATTAATGAAGTTTTCATAAAAAAAATTATAATATTAGTTTAAAGCTTTGTATAAATTAGGGAGGGTTTAATTATAATAAAATAATTTAAATTACAATTAAATATTAACAAGGGTGCAATTTGTAATTATATAAACTTCAATTCCTAATAATATAAGAAATAATTCACCCTATCTAAATTACGCTCGTAACCCTTCCTAGTCATGTGTTTGGTCATGATCCCGGACGTCCGGCCTAACGACCGGCTCCTTTAAAATTCCTGCAGTCTTTGTAAATGGATCAAACTTTTCCCGCGAAGCTCCGTTGGACTTCATATTATACCAAAACACTCAAAATGGTTCAAGGATATGGGATTTACAGTTGGTTTGGAGTTTGGTGGAGGTTTAGACAGATTTTGGGCACAGGCTCAGTTCAGCGAAATTTCTTCCTTCTTTCTTTTCCTTCCTTCTTCTTCCTCTCTTCTTCTTCTCTTCACCTTGCCTATAGCTCTGGATGTTGTAGGATGGTTTGGAGAGGAGAGGGAGGTCTATATTAATAGCAAAAGATTGGATGTTTCATCAGTGATGCAGAGGATTTTTCAAAAATCCGACGTTGAAGCTCGGGATAGCCATGAATGATCGCCTGAATTTGGAAGGGGGTAGGAAGGTTGCAGCAGTTGGATGATGGGAGGTGTGTAGCGATTGATGAGAGAGAAGGAGCATGGGTGTGTCGGTGTGGTGATGTTGGGGGTGGGGGGGGGGGGGGGGGGGGGGAGCCGAAAAGGAGGAAGGACTGAGTGAGATTAACATATCTATATATATGCATACTGTATGCTATACATGTATATGTATATAACACGCACAATAAGTTTAAAAGTTATTAATATAATATCCTAATAAGATTTAGAAAGGAATATGTGTGCGCGCACACACACACACACACATGATACATATATACACATGATACATAAAATATACCAATCTTATATGTATGTGTACGCAACAAAAATTATACGCGAAGTAAAATACTAAAATTGCTCAGACTATTTATATACGGATTAAAATTTATGAGTTATTACAACCTATCCCCCTTAACGAATTTCGTCCTCGAAATTACAAAGTGTCAGAAATAAAAAGGTGTGAGTGATTGGCTTGGATAATGTCTTCTCTTTCCCAAGTAAATTCTTCAATGTTGTGATGACGTCATAGTACTCGGACGAGACGAATGATCTTTCCTTGTAAAGTCTTCTCTCCATAGTCGGTGATACTATCGGCTGCTCTTCATAAGTGGTGTCTTCGTCGATAGTGACTTCTTCCCAATTGAGGATGTGAGTCGGATGTACCATGTAGTTGCGAAGGATGGATATATGAAAGATGTTATGAACACAATCAATCTAAAGTGGATACGGTGACAACAAGCAACTTCTTCGACCCGCTGTAATATCTTGAACGGTTCCATATATCACGATGATAGCTTCCCTTTTTTCCCAAATCTGATGATTCCTCTGCGTTGTGAGATCTTCAAGAAACACATGGTCTCCAACTTTGAAGGTAAGAGGCCTGGTTCTCTTATCTGCGTAACTCTTTTGTTAGCTCCTTGCTATTAGTAGTCGTTGTCGGATGACTTTGACTTTCTATATGGTCTCCCACATAGGATTTGGTCTTAGAAGACTAGTCTCTTCCACTTCGGTCCAACATGTAAGTGATCAGCATGGTCGTCCGTAGAGTGCTTTATATGTGCCATCTCAATACTCGCCTAATAGTTGTTGTTGTAAGCGAATTCCACCAGCGGTAGACGTCTGTCCCAATTGCCTCAGAAATTTAGGACACATACTATGAGCATATCTTCCACGGTCTATATGGCTCACTCTGACTGTCCATTTGTCTGAGGGTGAAAAGTTGTGCTTATACGAAGATCTATTTCCATGGCCTTTTGTAAGCTCTGTCAAAATGTTGACGTGAATCTTGGGTCTCTGTCTAATACGATCGATATTGGTAGACCATGCAGTCTGATAATCTCCTTGATATATAGTCGACTATATGAATCCGTTGTGTTAGATAGCTTGATCGGTAAGAAGTGCGATGCTATATGCTCCTAATTCCATCCTGGTATAGGCAACGACTGCAACGTTCCTCCATGTTTCTGATGTCTTGCCTTTACCTACTAACACTTGAGACAAGTGGTTACATACTTGGCCATGTATCTCTTCATTCCGCTCCTCCAATAAGTTCATCTCAAGTCCTTATACATTTTAATCCCTCTAAGGTGGACAACAAAATTTGACATGTGGAACTCCTTCAATACTGATTACCTAAGTGTTTCGAAGTCTGGCACAAAAAAGTGTCCAAGATGTCTCAATCATCTATCTGTCCCAATAGTCCATCTTGCTGATGCTTCTTCCTTAGCTAGTCAGCTCTTGACAAGATATGACTCTAAGTCAAGTGTCTACCACTGCACATAAATAAGCTCATCCTTGTTGCTCGTTCTGTTGAAGTCCGTGCTCCTATATCTAATTCATTAATTTTCATTCTCTGACTGCCAGTCTTGCAACGTGTCCTCGGGACTTGCAACTAAGTGCATCAGCTATCACATTAGCCTAGAGTATAGGACAAGGTGAAGTCGTAATCCTCTAGATACTCCATCCAGCGTCGTTGCCTCATATTCAAATCCCTCCGAGTGAATATGTACTTGAGACTCTAATGATCCATGAAATAACTTTGAACTTCTCACCGTAAAGGTAATGACGCCAAATCTTAAGTGCATGTACCACAGCAGCAAGTTTTAGGTCATGAGTCGGATAGTTTTGTTCATGTATCTTCAACTGGCATGATCTGTAGGCTATGACTTTCCCTTCTTGCATTAGCACACAGCCTAATCCTTCCTTCAATGTGTTACAATAGACGACAATATCGTGTTGTGGGATGGTAAGGATAGGGCCGTTGGTCAGTCTATTCTTCAAATTCTTGGAAAGATTTTTCACACGCATCGCTCCATTCGAACTTGATTCCCTACTGAGTTACCGAGTCATCACTTTGGCCAAAGCCAAAAACTCGATGGTGATTCGTCTGTAATAACCAACTAGTCCTACAAAGCCGCGAATCTCAAAAATTGTAGTAGACTTCTTCCAATCCTTGATTGCTTTGATCTTGTTGTCGTCGCAATTCCTTTCTCTGACACCACATCTCCTAGGAATTTGACTTCTTTCATCCAAAAATCACACTTGCTAGCTTTGGCATAAAGCTGGTTGTCTCGTAGAATTTGAAGTGTGGTCCTCAAGTGTTGCTCGTGTGGCTTTTCCTTTGTTGAGTAGATTAGTATGTGATCGATGAATACTACCACGAATTGGTCCGAGTACTAAGTAAAGATCTAGTTCATGAGGCACATGAATACTGATGGGACATTGGTAAGTCCGAAAGGCATTACTAAAAACTTGTAGTGACCATGCATTGTTCGGAATGCTATCTTCTAAATGTCGAAATCTGTCGATATCATATTTTACCCTACCACTCAAACTATTATGAAATATGCCATCAAAATGGGCGCAGGAGAAGCTTATACAAAAAATGACCATTTTGCCCTTGATTGGGCCAAGGAAATATAGAATGATTTGAAGATCGAAAAGCCTCACCAGAGATATTTTCAATTACTAAGCAGGCTTGTGAACATAATTTGGATGACACTTGAGCAAACTTAGCAAATTATTGGTCCCAAATTTAGTCACTAGGTTTAGTCTCTACGTCCTTTAGTCACTTCTCCTAATAAACTCAAAGAGCACACTAGCTATCGTTTTCTCGAAGTCCGAAGCTGCCTTCATAGGAGTCCCCAAGTCACCCTTTACCGTCTCCAACTCCTCCTAGTAGAAGCCCTTAAGTCAATTCACAATAGATATTTCATATCTCAAAAAAACATGTCACACTAGGCCAACCACACCAAGTTTATCATTATTCATTAAACTTCTCACACAAGTTTCTACAATGTTCATTACTTTATAACGCACACCCAATACCCTCCGCTGCTCTATTTAGGTGCCGCTCGAACTAGTGTCTGTAATGTATTCTAAGTTTTTCCATTAAATCCCAAAATGACATATCACATTTATCATTCATAAACTTTACTCTTTACATAAGTCACAGTGTTATTTCCAATCACGAATTATCCACAACCCTCGGGCAGCATAGCGTTTGTACCTGGAACCACAACAATGTCAACAGTATCCTCTACCACTTCTCATGTATACAATATACAACGCCTACAATAGCCACATTACGTAAACATGTTTAACTTTCATGGATTCACCATAACGTCATCAAGTTTCTAATAGTTATAGATGGGGATACATGTACTACAAAAATAACCTATAAAACAGATCCTGGAACATCAGAACATGATCAGACAATAACTTAAACAGTCTGCTAAAACTTATTGTTTATCAATAGGCAGCTCAGGCAGCCTATATCCCGCTCGAGCGAGCTACAAAATCTTAACTACTGAAAAAAGTGGATAGTAGATAGAATCTGACAAAATTCAAGAAGTCGCTCAAGTAGCCTAGAGCTCGTTCAAGTGAGCCTTCATTTTTCTAATTCAAAACACAAGCAAAGCATAAATACCATGAAATTACTTTTGGATTAGCTAATACTAACATAAAGCATTCTTTTTCCCAAACCAATTGATTTAAACGAATCATAGAATACATGGATGTGATGATTTTACCGTATTTTACCAAGAACAAAGAACAGACCCTAATCATGCATATTCAATCTAAATCATGCTCAAACTTTGAAATAAATCGACAGAGTCTAAAACCTAGGATTGGTTGGTAACTAAACCTACCTCAATCCGAAATATCAAGCGAAGAATAACCACGAAACGTCAGATTGAGAATGGTCAGAAGCAAGAACTCTCAAGAACTTGCAAAAACTCCAAAACTCAGAACATTTCCTCTTACAACCTCTCTATACCTTTGATTTCGTGATGTAAAAAGAATACTGTATATCCCTCGTGTTTAAATAAAAAAATTCAGCTAATAAATCACATGGTCATGCTCATAAATCCGTAGAAGAAATTATTCCCCTCATCAAATCTCCATAACTCTCGATTTTGCAGTTTCAAAATTTCAAGAGACCGCTTTGTTACCCAGGAAGCAACCAAAGAAGGGGGGGTGAATTAGGTTGCACTTAAAATAAGTACTAAAAATTCTTATATCTAAAATAATATGAAATGTAATTAGGTAAATTGTCAAGCACACAATATCAATCAAAGCATAAAGATAAAGAGAAGAAGATGCAACCGGATGTATAGTGGTTCGGTCTGAGCTTGTCCCCTGTCCAGCCTAGTCCACTCCCTAGGAGTCACGTTGATCTACTAGAACACAAGCAACTTTGGGTGTCACTCAAACCCTTACAATCCTTCTTCCCGTTAGCTTTCCCGAGGAGCTAACCGAACCGCCGAATCTTTATACCCAGATTCGATTACCCAAGGTTTGTTCTTCGCAAACCTCACACATACATCAGCGATACAAGAATAATGATTGAGACTTCACACAGGGTTTCACACAATTCATACAGAGAGGAGAGGAACAAAGAGAATGAACTAGCTAGCTTATCTCACTCCTTCTCTCAAAGAAATTCACTCCAAAAATCAATACAATGTGTAATCACGTGAGAGTTGTTGATTCAATGGTAGAGAATCACTTGGTTGTGCAGTTGAGCTCTGTAAAATACGAAGGAGACTCTGTAAATGCGGCCAAGAGGGTTATATAAACCCTAATACGCAAAATCCAAATCTTGGAGGAGCCTCTTGATTTCCAAAATGGTTTGCATGATCTCCCAACCTTCCAAAACTCTCTTAATTGACCGTTTGAGCTATTTAGGGAAAGATATCTGACCGGACCGGCAAAGTGCGTGTCGTTAGGGTGCCGGCCACATGGTCAGCGGTTTATTTTCATAAAACTGGACTTTCCTCAAAATATTAAAAAATGAGTATAGGGATAGTCCGGAGTATCGATCCACAGGGAAAAGAACGTTGATATCAGAGAATACGCAAATTGGTGTTTTCGACGTTTCGGACGTCAACCTCAAAGTTTTGTTTGGTGCGGTTAAGCAATTATATCAACTAAAAGGAGGATTAAAACTAGATTAAGGAGCGGGGTTAAGTTCTAAGGTTTGGTCTATTCCAATTCTTCCGTCGGTCTATCTCTTCTCCTTATAACTCAATCTATCCCCCGTATAGGGTTTTAGATCGGAAGATACTTCAATGAAAATCAGGATTTTACTTCACAAAATGGTTTGATGGATTCTTTTAAGTTTAAGAAAATTAGAATTAAAATATGAAGGACATCGATTCAAGTATTAGATATACCAACTCTAAGGATGGCTATAACTAATCAAGAACTTAACACTTCATTTTTATTTCAATAAGAAAAACTTAGAAAGATCCATCAATGGCATTAACACATATGGAGAAGATATAGACCAACATGGTTTTGAACTAAACCTCACCTTTAAACTTAACCCACACTAATTTAGCTACTCATATTAACTATAAACATGATATACTCAAAGGAAAACATGATAAAACCAATTTATCTAAGTCTAAAAAGCAAGATTTAGTCTAAACTATACTAGAGAACACTAAGAACAATCAGATTTTAGGATAAGAAGATACTAAAATGGAACTATATGAGTGAAACTAATCCAAAACTTAATTGATTCCAAGAGATTACAAGGATCTTCAAGCATAAAACAATAAAGATTAACAAACTTACTTAAAATCTTGAAGAACAATGAAGAACAAAAAAACAAGGCTAACATGGAGGCAAGAAGAGCTCTCTAGAAGGAATACAATCTGATTTTTCCTAAGATATTATGTTAGCTAATGAGAGCCCTTGGCCAAAAGTAAAAACCTAATAGAAAATATCCTAACAAACTAGGCTAGTTACAATATTATCCTCCAAAAAGGCATAATAGAAGCTTCTATTCCTTTCCCCAGGCTGAATATCCCTTTTGTCCCCTGATTTGGCACACATTTTAAGGCAAAGTGGACCCCCCAACAGTCAGCCATCCCAAGGCAAAAGTTTGATTTTGTCGAACTAGATACACCGGTGTCAAGGTATTGAGGCACCGGTGCCTCTGGTGCTCTGTATCTGGTATTCTGTGCAAGGGGTGACACCGGTGTAAAGGAATTGAGGCACCGGTGTCACTAAGGCTCTGTATCTTGATCTTCTTTGCATTTGGCAGAGACACCGGTGTAAAGGATTTGAAGGCACCGGTGTCTTGGGCACTCTGTATCGTCCTCCTTCCATTGGCATAGCATAGATACACCGGTGTATAGAACTCAGAAGCACCGGTGTCTAGGACACTCTGCATTTTGGCCTTCACTTGGAAAAAGGGGGAGACACCGGTGTCACTGGAATTGAGCACCGGTGTCATTTGGTCTCTGCATTCTGGCTTCATCAGTGGAATAAAGGGAAGACACCGGTGTCAAGGTATTTAAGCACCGGTGTCACTGAGCCTCTGGACATTGCTTCTCCCAACCAAGTTCGGCTTCGACCATTCGGACCTCGTTTGACTTTTGGAGAGTTGATTTAGGCACATCAGGGTCCTCTTTTCTCTGTTTTACCTGCACGGGACATGAGATACCTTTTCGTGCAATTATCGAGTATAAACATGGAATAATACGTGCACGCAAGTTAAACTAGACGTGTTGAGCCGTAAAATACACAATAACATGCGCTCATCACACCCCCCAACTTGAAAGTTACTAGTCCCTAGTAACTAATCAGGCAATCATGTCTCCCCAAAGTTACTAGTCCCTAGTAAATTATATGCTTTTTGAAGTTTCCCAAGCGATTAGGATTATAGGTTTCCACATCCAACTCGTGCATCGTGTTATGAACTCAAGTTGAACAATTCCGATCATTAGATGTGTGCAAAGTGTATGGTTCCATATCTCTCTCACTCTCGTAAAGGGGTTCTCTCCAGAATATTGCAATAGATACCTCCCCCTAGTGCGCATAATGATGCAAAAGCGAACAAGAGGCTAAGCATTCCACAGAATTCAATAGGCAAACACGAGAAGTATGTACGCACATGGTTCACAAGGAATAAGAGAAGAAACGGTTACCATACATTCTACACTACAATGCATATAATTGGGAATCCAAAACACGCTTAAGATCATAAAGGACTTTAAAGCTTATATTGATTCGGTTTTTTCATAGAGTTGTGTACAAAACAGTGCCGGCATACAATGGATGGCTTAGGTCACAACTACCCCAAATTTTTGCCGGCACTACCCACTACTCAATGCTACAATGTGATAACGCAAAAAACAAACAGGAAACAGACAAAAAGAAAACCACCGACTCCTCATCTGACATATGAACCTAAGCTATCTCTCCCAAAACCGAGTCGGGTGTGTGTAGTAAGCAATCACTGCTCCAGTGGTGGGGGCACATACACAACTAGTGCCCTCTCTAACCCTGCATCAGCTCCAATAGACCCACCTTCTGCTGAATCACTCAAATAGATCACATCAGTACCGGCAGTGGATTCAGAAGCATGGGTGGAAGGTGGATCAGTGGCATGTCTCACAGTAGGCCCTGTGGTTGTATCATCCCCAACCTCTTCAGTCTCGGAGAGCACTGGTGTCATTACTTTCTTCGTCCCCTTTCCCCTTTCTTTGTTTTTCAGCTCTAAAGCGTCATGGGAAGCCTTGGTGCGATGCTCCGGGAGATTTCTAGCCAAACTCTCCCTTTTTCCCTCCTTATCACTCTCATCTCCACTTTCACTGTCACTCCTTGCACTGCCCGTCTCGCTTTCATTCAATGCATCTTCCTCCTCCTCATTTTCATCATCTTTGTCTTCCTCACTCTCCTCATCTGAGCTTTCCACAAATGTCTTCCCTGCCAATTCGCCCATATACTTTGCCGTGAACCGGGCAATGCTCAAACACTTCTGGATCTTCCTATCCGCTTTGTCCTGCCTTGTATGCACCCTTTTAAGCTCTTCCAAGATTAAGGCTTGGCGTTGGACAATGATCTCCATCCACTGTTCTTGTCTTTCTCGAGGTTTGTTGGATTTAGGTGCTTTCACACCAGAGTGGAAGTCGGGCTTGGAGTGTTTGGTGGATAGTGCGTGGCTTTTGGCTTTGGAGGCTTCAGTGATAGGCCCGGGCACTCCCTCAGTCATTTTCTCACCTGCCCTTTTTGGCACCTTATGTTGCAAACAGAAATGGGTAACCATGGCCGGGAAGACTAGATTTGCTGTAGCACTTGCCCTCTCTCTGAAATATACCATCTCTTGGAAGATGGTTCGGCCGAAGTCTATCACTTTGCCCAACATGAAAGCATGCATGAAGGCTATGGTTCGAGGGGGTACCCTTTTGTCACTCGCCAACGGGTACACATTGTGCTTCATAATTTTATTGAGGAGACGGTAATCCTCCTTTAGTCCCCCAGGAAAGAATTTCCCATTATACCTCTTCGGGTTTGTCATTACCCTCTTGGCAAACATCTTCCCATCAAAGGATGCCGGATCAAAAGCATATTTGGGAATGATGACGGTTTCTGGATCGGGGATGGGGCATTGCAGGTATTCGGATATCCTCTCAGCTGTAATCCATACATTGACCCCTCTCACCTCTGCCATCATTCTTGGTTCGGGGGTGTTTGCATTTTCTAATCGCACTGAGCGATAGAACCCTTCAACCATTCCTCGAATATAGCCCGGGATGACTTCAAAGAACCGGGTCAAACCCATTTGGTCCAACCTTTGAACAACCGCATTTGACTCACCCAAACTCTGCCTTAAGACTTGCCTTTCGCAAGTAACGTTCTTCCTTTCAACCTTTTCTTCCCATTCTTTCTGCCCCCTATCCCCCTCAACTGTGGTTCTCTGTTTCTTGCTCTTTGACCCACTCTCTTCCCCTTGATTTTTTCGTTTCGAACCACTCGGGGTCTTAGAAACAGGGGATTTCCTAGGAGTTGGCTTGGCTTTAGATTTAGAGCGGGAAGTAGAGGACATAGGGGCTTTCCCCTTTCCCTTTGGAATGGCCATGGATGCATTTTCCAGTTCTCTCCATATAGGATCGTCATTGTCCGAGTCGGATTGTGGCGGGGTATCATTTGGATTGGGCTCTCTAATGGAGATGCCCTGACTTTTTCGTCTAACCATTATGAACACGGAGAGAGAGAGAAACAAGCTTACCCACACAAAGAGATGGAGCACAGAGCACTGTTGAAACCAAAACCCAAATCACCCAAACTCTGTTCTTTCCTGTTTCACGCGAACCAGGCAACAAAACCCAAATCCTTGACCCTTTCTGTTCCAACCGAACCACTCAGAGAGAGAGAGAAACAGGCGGTGCGGAGGCGGAGAGATGGACGGCAGTGGTTGTAGGCGAGGGAGATGCGGAGACGGAGAGATTGGAGAGGAGAGATGGTCGGCTTTTGTAGGAGAGGAAAAGGTGCGGACGGTTTTAGATGGAGAAGGGAGAGGTGCGATGGTTGAGAGGTATGGTGTGGTGGAGGGAGATGGTCGAAGAGAGAGAGAGAGAGACGTGATGGTGGCTTTGAAGAGAGGGAGAAGTGGAACCGGTGTAAGGAGAGAGAGAGGGAGGCGAAAAGGTGGGAGTTAAGAACCGGTGTAACCCTTGGAAGTTATAACGTCTGGGGTTTTAAAACCCTGATATTTTTTTTTAAACTTCCCTCAGGTGACACCGGTGTAACGGTTTGGAGGTACCGGTGTAATGTACTCTCTGTATCTCTGTTTTCTCTTTGGGACAAAAGGGATGGCACCGGTGTAATGGGTTTTGAGACACCGGTGTCAAAACCTCTCTGCATCTCAGTGGCTTCTGTATTGGAGAGGAGGCACCGGTGTCATGGTTTATTAAGTACCGGTGTAGTATGCTCTCTGTATCTCAATTTCCTCTGTTTTGAAGAAGAAGTACCGGTGTAACCATTTCAGGGGCACCGGTGTTGAGACCTCTCTGTATTTCAGTTTTTCTTGTGGAACAAAGCAAGGCACCGGTGTTACCAAATGAGAGGCACCGGTGTTAAGACCATTCTGTATCTCTTGAATTCTGATCTGTAGTGAAGAGCACCGGTGTCATTAAAATGAGGCACCGGTGCAACCTGAGCTCTGTAAAATTCCTTTTTCTGAGATATTCCCTCCCGATTGCAATACAACACACACACCAACAACAAAACCCCATCCGACCTTATTTCATCCGGTTTCCTAAGCTTGTTTCAATGGATATAAATTGGACAAGGATCAAATTAAGGTCAATGAGACTCATATGTGGTACGGATCCTGGAAGATGGCCTTTTATCATTTCTCAAATGTTTCATGGATTCCACAATGATGCACAAAAGTGTAAAACATGAGTAAACACGCAGTTGTAGAAACAAGAAATAGATGAAATCAACTCTGTGGCATAGAATGGTTTAACATTGGATCTCCGCTCACAACTTATGATTCCAAATTGTTCAACAAGGTTCATGGTCAATGCACGTGTAGTGAAATAGCAATTCTTGTTCAATGGTATGCTTATGGAAACATATGTCAAGTTACTTGCAAGCATTTCAGGAGAGGATTGCCTAATACAAAGATATGCCAATTTGTATTTATTTATTTATTTTTTTTTTCAAAATTTTTCATGCTAACAAGGGACTAAAACAACTAAAACAACAAAGGGCTAACACACTAATGAATCATTCTCCCCCCCCCCCCCCAACTTAAAGTTTGCATTGTCCTCAACGCAAAGAGATAACTCATCTTAAAGCATAAGGAGAGGGACGAACATACCAGCGAGGTGGAATGTCAACCACCATATACCTCGACCAAGTTTGAGGATTTCTCGTCACGTGCACTGTTTGTCATTGGAAGGGCTTCCAAGGTGTACTCTTTTGGCTCCAACTTGTGGACCATAGCTAGTCACATAGGATCATTGCCGGAGCTTTGTTGGACTAACAACCGTAGCACATAGCTACACCCATGACTTTGGGCTCTTGAATGCCGCAATCACCCCGTACTTAGACCCAAACTACCAAGGCTGATGTGGTAGCGTGTACACCTTGCGAAGACTGAACCCCCAACTACCTACTAAGAGCAACATAACTTCATGGAACACAAAATTTCATTAGCGGGTTAGTCCAAAAATGACAATAAATGAAAGTAAGCAATAAATCCACCAACTTCTTCACGCGAAGGACACGAGTACTACTTTTCTTCCTTGTCAAAGACTGTGTTTCCCTATTGTTGGAAGGACAGTATGCGTGGGGTTCAACAATATCTTGAGAAGCAGCGCCATCATCTAATAGGCTACCACTCCCTTTGGAGGGGGTCCCCCCAAATTCCTTACCCCTTCATTCCGCTTTGAAGAAATCTCCACGGAACTTGACACTAAAGCCGAAAGGGTTCAGACAGATTTCTCATTGTCCACGCGCCTGGCGTCAGACCCAACCTCAAGGTACTACATACGTAGCTTGACAAGGTGGCTATACCAGACCATCTGATGCCGTTCGAGCATGGCAAACACTGGAGGTATCACATACTCCATGGATTTATAGTCTCCTAGACTTCAAATAAGGCTCACGGACCCAAAGGATTGGGGTCCACATGGTTCACATCGGACCCGTCATAGACCGGGTCTCTCAATTCCTCAAAGGATTCCTCAGGATCAAATTTTTCAATGTAAGGTTTCAAACGGTGACCATTCACCTTAAAAGTTGTTCCATTCTTGGGGTTCTCAAGTTCAACCGCTCCATGAGTGGAGACGGTTTTCACAATGTAGGGACCTCCCCACCGGGATCGCAATTTACCCGAAAATAAATGCAACCTCGAGTTGTACAGTAAGACCTTTTGGCCCGGGGTGAATGTTTTCCGGACAATGTTCTTGTCGTGAAAGGCCTTAACTTTACACTTGTAAATGTGGGCATTGTCGTACGCATCCCGGCGTATTTCTTCAAGCTCATCCAATTGGAGCTTGCGGTGGGCACCGGCTTCGGGCATCCGGTAATTCAATTGTTTGATAGCCCAAAAAGCCTTATGCTCCATTTCCACCGGTAAGTGGCAAGCTTTGCCATATACCAAGCGGTAGGGAGACATGCCCAACACAGTCTTGTAGGCAGTACGGTAAGCCCACAAAGCATCAATTAGTCTAAGAGACCAATCTTTGCGATTCGCGTTCACCGTTTTTTCTAAGATGTGCTTGATCTCACGGTTGGCCAATTCAGCTTGGCCATTGGTCTGTGGGTGGTAAGCAGTGGAAACTTTGTGATTGACCCCATATTTCTTGACCAAGGCTTCCATAGGGCGATTGCAGAAGTGTGTGCCCTGATCACTAATTAGGGCTTTAGGCATCCCAAACCGGGAGAAGATGTTCTCCTTAAGGAATCGGACCACAACAGAGTGGTCATTGGTTCGGGTTGGAATGGCCCCCACCCATTTGGACACGTAGTCCACGGCTAACAGAATGTAAAGATTCCCAAAAGAATTGGGAAAAGGACCCATGAAATCGATGCCCCAACAATCGAAAACTTCAATGATTAAGATGGGTTGGAGGGGCATCATGTTACGCCGTGACAAGGCACCTAACTCTTGACAGCGCGGGCAAGCCTTGCAGAATTCAAAGGCATCCTTGAAGATGTGGGGCCAATAGAAGCCACACTGCAAAATTTTAGCAGCCGTCTTCTTAGAGGAAAAATGCCCGCCACATGCCTCGGTGTGGCAAAAGGTCAAGATTGACTTTTGTTCATCATCGGGCACACACCGCCGGACAATCTGGTCCGGGCAAAACTTAAAGAGATAGGGATCATCGAAGACGAATCTCCTCACCTCAGCCAGAAATTTTCTCCTATCTTGAGGAGTCCAATGTGAAGGGAGTTGTCCCGTGGCCAAGTAATTGGCAATATCAGCATACCACGGGCAACTCGAAATGGCCAAGAGTTGTTCATCGGGAAAGGAGTCGGGAATGGGTATGTTAGAGGTGTGATCCTCAAACTCGAGGCGAGACAAATGGTCCGCCACGACATTCTCAACCCCCTTCTTATCTTTTATGGTCAAGTCAAACTCTTGCAACAGAAGTACCCACCGAATAAGCCGAGCTTTGGCATCGGGCTTGGTGAGCAGATATTTAAGAGCTGCATGGTCGGTGTAGACTATTATAGGTGATCCGATGAGATAGGATCGAAACTTGTCTAAAGCAAAGACAACCGCCAACAACTCTTTCTCAGTGGTCGTGTAATTCATTTGAGCATCGTTTAAAGTTTTGCTCGCATATGAGATTACACAAGGAATTTTGTCCCTCCGTTGGCCAAGCACAGCGCCTATAGCATAGTCACTGGCATCGCACATGAGCTCAAAGGGCAGGTTCCAATCGGGTGATCGCACGATTGGAGGAGTAGTGAGACTGATTTTTAATTTTGAAAAAGCCTCCTCGCAATCGTGTGTCCACTCGAAAGGTGTGTCCTTCGTGAGTAAACGACACAACGGACGGGATATGGCGCTAAAGTTCTGGATAAAGCGCCGATAGAATCCAGCGTGTCCAAGGAAAGAACGGATATCCTTGACACACTTAGGGGTAGGTAACTTAGAGATGAGCTCTATTTTCGATTGATCTACCTCAATCCCCCTCGAAGAGATGATGTGACCGAGGACAATTCCGTGAGTGACCATGAAATGGCACTTCTCCCAATTTAAAACCAGGTTTTTCTCCTCACATCGTATTAGAACCTTTTCAAGGTTCTCCAAACAAGACTCAAAGGAGTCTCCGAACACAGAAAAATCATCCATGAACACCTCTACAATTTTTTCTATCATGTCGCTAAAGATGCCCGTCATACACCGAGAGAAGGTGCCGGGGGCATTGCAAAGCCCGAAGGGCATGCGACGATAAGCAAAGGTGCCAAATGGGCATGTGAAAGTAGTCTTTTCTTGGTCTTCCAGAGAGACCTCTATCTGATTATACCCCGAATACCCATCCAGGAAACAGTAGAAAGCATGACCAGCTACCCTCTCTAACATTTGATCAATGAAGGGGAGAGGGAAGTGGTCTTTCCGGGTACCGGCGTTGAGTTTCCTATAGTCTATACAGACGTGCCAACCGGTGACAACTCGAGTGGGAATTAACTCCCCACTCTCATTGGGCACAACAGTGACGCCAGACTTTTTGGGCACAACCTGGATGGGGCTGACCCATTTACTATCAGCTATCGGGTATATGATTCCCACATCCAATAACTTCAGAACCTCATCTCTCACCACATCTCTCATAATCGGGTTCAAACGCCGTTGAGGTTGGCGAGATGGCTTAATATCATCTTCTAGATAGATGCGGTGAGTACACAATAGCGGGCTGATCCCGTGAATGTCAGCAATGGTCCACCCTAAAACAGATTTGTGGGCCCTCAGAATTTCCAATAAAGCAGCTTCTTGGGGATTGGATGAGATGACAACCGGGAAAGTTTCAGAATTCCCCAAGAAAGCATACTTCAAGGTAGATGGTAAACTTTTGAGCTCGGGCTTGGGTGGTTTCACAGAAGATGGTAGAGCCCGAGCTGTCGGTGGTGGTAGTTTTTCAAAGTTGGGCACCCACTTTTCAGTACCCAACACCTCTTCTTCATTCATGAGGGAGTAAATGTACTCAACCTCGGGAGAGTCTAGGAATTCCGTCTCTTCCACAGTAAGCATGGCCTCTAGGGGGTCGGAAAAGAGATGACAATCGACGTGCTCTTGAACAAGTGCGTCTATAACGCTCACATCGCGAATGTCATCATCATCTCCCATTTGGCTCCCAATGTTAAAAATGTTGAGCTCTAGGGTCATGTTCCCAAACGTCATTTTAAGCAGCCCATTCCGACAATGGATCACTGCGTTGGATGTGGCCAAAAAGGGCCTTCCAAGTATGATGGGCGTTTGGGCTTGCAGATTGGACGTGGGACAAGTATCAAGGACTATGAAGTCCACCGGGTACACAAAATTGTCCACTTGGACAAGCACATCTTCTACCAAACCCCTCGGTACCCGGACACTACGGTCAGCTAATTGGAGGGTCACCGAGGTTGGTTTCATATCCCCCAACCCAAGTTGCTCATACACCGAGTATGGCAACAAATTCACACTAGCCCCCAAGTCCAGCAGGGCTTTCTCTACTACCTTCCCCCCAACTCTCACAGAAATTGTAGGACACCCGGGGTCCTTGTACTTTGGTGCAATGGGGGTTTGTATGATCGAACTCACTTGCTGAGTCAAGAATACCTTCTTTTGCACATTGTGCTTGCGCTTTATTGTGCACAAGTCCTTCAAAAATTTGGCATAGGAAGGTATTTGCTTGATTGCATCAAGCAACGGGATATTGATCTTCACTTGCTTGAAGAGCTCGAATATCTCACTGGAGTTCGTCAACTTGGGTAAAGGCCTCAATCTTTGTGGGAAAGGGGCCGGCATTGGGCAAGTTGAGACTATGGGTTCTCCCATAGGAGCAGATGTGGATGTGGAAATGGGGGGAGGTTGAGGTATCACACTCACGGGGTCATCATCTTGGGGTTGTGGAGTAGGCACCGGAGGAGGAGTGGGGATTATTTTCGGGAGAATGGTCTTATCGACCTCTTTCCCACTCCTCAAAGTGGTGATTGCTTTAGCTTGTTCCACATTTGACCCCGAAGGAGACTCTCCTTGTATAAAATGACCACCTTGGGGGTTTGCTTGAGGTTGGGCTGGAAATTTCCCTTTCTCGTGCTGCATGGTACCCAAAGTGGTGGTCAACTTAGTGAGTTGGGAGCGGATGTCCCCAATGGCTTGAGTGTTCTGTTCGTTGACATTTGCTTGTCCTTACATGAACATTTGCAAGGTATCCTCCAAGCTTCGCCGGTTAGGCGGGTGGTAAGAGTTGGGACCCGTGGAGGGACCCGGAGGATTGTAAGAATTTGGTGGATACCGCGGTGGTGCCGGCCCTTGAGCATTTTGATGGGCCGGGTATTGTCCTTGGAATCCCGGGGGTGCTTGGGGTTGTGCACCCGCCTCATTGTTCCTCCAACTAAAGTTGGGATGATTTCTCAATCCCGGATGGTAGTTGTTATTGTTGAAGGGCACATTGGTAGGCTTTTGGCCTTGGTGAAGGGCGTGGACCTCAGCATGGTCCGGACCATGGAGTACCTCTTTGAAAGCAGGTATGGTTGGACAAATATTGGTAGTGTGGTCCATGGTGTCACAGATGGCACAAGCCTCCCCGGGCTTTGAAACAGAAGAAACCTCGTTCACCCTATTTATCTCCAATTTCTCTAGTTTCCTAGAGAGGTGGTCGAGGCGTTTGCTTATGTCGTCCTCGTCCCTAGGCACATGTTTGCCCATGGTTCCGTGACTAGTGGGGGGTTTATAGGAGCGGTCATTGGGATCCGAATAATCCCATGATTGGTTATTCTCCGCTAGCTCATCTAGATAAGCCAAAGCCGCAGAGGCTCCTTCGTTCAGAAATTCCCCACTTGTCATGAGATTGATAAATTGGCGATTGCGGACTGAGATGGCTTCGTAGAAGAATGCCACAATCTGCCAATCCTCATACCCATGATGAGGGACGGCGAGGAGACGCTCCTTGTATCTCTCCCAACATGAACAAAAAGATTCATTGGGTATTTCCTCGAAGTTCTGAATCTTCTTCTTTAAGGTGGTGGTACGGTGGAGTGGAAACCACTTTTTGTGGAACTCCACCTGCATCTCCACCCAACTTGTCACCGAATTAGCCATCAATGAGAGAAACCATCGCTTGGCCTTCTCCTTGAGAGAAAAGGGAAAGAGCTTAAGACGTGCTGACTCCAGATGGGCGGTCACGTTGGTGAAAGTGTTCACCACCTCCTCAAACTCTTTAATATGGACATAGCAGTTCTCCGATTCCATCCCATAGAAGGTTGGTAACATGCCAAGCATTTTAGGCTTGACATGAAATTGTTGTCCTTCGGGAGTATCGGTTGGAAAGCGTATGCACGAGGTGGTGGCGGTGTGAGTGGGATGCAAGTAGTCCCGCATGGTGCGACCCATGGGTGCGTCATTTTCATCACGGTGTTCGGCCATTGGATTGAAAGGAAGATTGTCTTGGCGAATTAGCCGATGTGTCGCGTCACGAGTGTAAACACTCATACACCAAAGACAGTCTCCGAATCAATCAAGTATGAATGAAAAAGAAAAGAAAATAAAATCTGCAAATTACATGTCCCTTTGGCTTGCGTTACACCTTAGGTTTACCAAAATGGGTAGGTTAAAGGTTTCCGCCAAAGAAACTTGCACTTTGCAAAAATCTGTGATTATCTAAAAACAACTATTCAAGTCCCCGGCAACGGCGCCAAAAACATGACCGGACCGGCAAAGTGCGTGTCGTTAGGGTGCCGGCCACGTGGTCAGTGGTTTATTTTCATAAAACTGGACTTTCCTCAAAATATTAAAAAATGAGTATAGGGATAGTCCGGAGTATCGATCCACAGGGAAAAGAACGTTGATATCAGAGAATACGCAAATTGGTGTTTTCGACGTTTCGGACGTCAACCTCAAAGTTTTGTTTGGTGCGGTTAAGCAATTATATCAACTAAAAGGAGGATTAAAACTAGATTAAGGAGCGGGGTTAAGTTCTAAGGTTTGGTCTATTCCAATTCTTCCGTCGGTCTATCTCTTCTCCTTATAACTCAATCTATCCCCCGTATAGGGTTTTAGATCGGAAGATACTTCAATGAAAATCAGGATTTTACTTCACAAAATGGTTTGATGGATTCTTTTAAGTTTAAGAAAATTAGAATTAAAATATGAAGGACATCGATTCAAGTATTAGATATACCAACTCTAAGGATGGCTATAACTAATCAAGAACTTAACACTTCATTTTTATTTCAATAAGAAAAACTTAGAAAGATCCATCAATGGCATTAACACATATGGAGAAGATATAGACCAACATGGTTTTGAACTAAACCTCACCTTTAAACTTAACCCACACTAATTTAGCTACTCATATTAACTATAAACATGATATACTTAAAGGAAAACATGATAAAACCAATTTATCTAAGTCTAAAAAGCAAGATTTAGTCTAAACTATACTAGAGAACACTAAGAACAATCAGATTTTAGGATAAGAAGATACTAAAATGGAACTATATGAGTGAAACTAATCCAAAACTTAATTGATTCCAAGAGATTACAAGGATCTTCAAGCATAAAACAATAAAGATTAACAAACTTACTTAAAATCTTGAAGAACAATGAAGAACAAAAAAACAAGGCTAACATGGAGGCAAGAAGAGCTCTCTAGAAGGAATACAATCTGATTTTTCCTAAGATATTATGTTAGCTAATGAGAGCCCTTGGCCAAAAGTAAAAACCTAATAGAAAATATCCTAACAAACTAGGCTAGTTACAATATTATCCTCCAAAAAGGCATAATAGAAGCTTCTATTCCTTTCCCCAGGCTGAATATCCCTTTTCTCCCCTGATTTGGCACACATTTTAAGGCAAAGTGGACCCCCAACAGTCAGCCATCCCAAGGCAAAAGTTTGATTTTGTCGAACTAGATACACCGGTGTCAAGGTATTGAGGCACCGGTGCCTCTGGTGCTCTGTATCTGCTATTCTGTGGAAGGGGTGACACCGGTGTAAAGGAATTGAGGCACCGGTGTCACTAAGGCTCTGTATCTTGATCTTCTTTGCATTTGGCAGAGACACCGGTGTAAAGGATCTGAAGGCACCGGTGTCTTGGGCACTCTGTATCGTCCTCCTTCCATTGGCATAGCATAGATACACCGGTGTATAGAACTCAGAAGCACCGGTGTCTTGGACACTCTGCATTTTGGCCTTCACTTGGAAAAAGGGGGAGACACCGGTGTCACTGGAATTGAGCACCGGTGTCATTTGGTCTCTGCATTCTGGCTTCATCAGTGGAATAAAGGGAAGACACCGGTGTCAAGGTATTTAAGCACCGGTGTCACTGAGCCTCTGGACATTGCTTCTCCCAACCAAGTTCGGCTTCGACCATTCGGACCTCGTTTGACTTTTGGAGAGTTGATTTAGGCACATCAGGGTCCTCTTTTCTCTGTTTTACCTGCACGGGACATGAGATACCTTTTCGTGCAATTATCGAGTATAAACATGGAATAATACATGCACGCAAGTTAAACTAGACGTGTTGAGCCGTAAAATACACAATAACATGCGCTCATCAATATCATCAATCAAATCTTTGCGAAGCTCGAATCTGCATATTTCCGCACAAGACTGCGACCGGTCGACCGCACGATGGTCCCAGTCGACCGCTTGGTCCGGTCAACCGCCTGTTGGCTCCAGTCGACCGCATAGCCCGGTTGACCACAGACATTGGCCGGTCAACCGCACTGGGGCTTAAGAACACCTGTGATTAGCTCATCCAAAACAACATCAAACATGATCATCATAAATGTAATAGCAATTCCAACACGGATATCGTTCGATGATTGTTCCATGGTCATGGTACGCTTAGACTATGATTTAGATTCTTACGCGTGAGCACCGACTTTCCATACATCTATTTGTTTATATATAATTTTCATTTTTAATCTTGGCATCATCAAAATAAATAAATAATGTGAATACACTATTTCTAACACGCTTAAATAGCCTCGAACTCACTCGAGCGAGATAAAAAAATAAAATTCAATTTTGCTGATGTTAAAATATTAAACAATAACAAAAAAATTTATATTAGTAAATAATTAAATAATAACAATAAATTAATTTTTAAATGTTTAAAATTTATTAAAAATGTATTACAACTTTTAAGGGCTATTATAACTTCTCCCCCTTAAACAATTTTGTTCTCAAAATTACATAGTACGGTCTAAGCAAAAAGCTCGGGGTAGTTAACTCTCATAACATCCTCCCTTTCCCAAGTAGACTCTTCCAAATTTCGATGTCGCCACAGAATTTTGACTAACTTGATGATTTTGCCTCTCAGACTTTTCTCTCCAAACTCCAGAATCTGAACTGGTTCCTACTCGTATGTCGTGTCCTCATTCAACGTGACATCTTCCTACTTCACGATATGAGTTGGCAATGCCATGTACTTCTTAAGCATAGACATGTGCAAAATATTGTGAACCCGACCGAGCTAACGTGGTATGCCACTTCTCTGGTCCGCTCCAAAATCTCGAGCGGTCCAATATACCTCGGCATTAGTTTCCCTTTCTTGACAAATCTCGTGACTCCTCTTCTTGGTTGGACTTGAGAAAAACATAATCGCCAACCTTCAAAGTCAATGGTCACATTCCTCTATCAACATAACTCTTCTGACAGCTTTGCGCCGTCAATAACCTTTGCTTAATAACTTTAATCTTCTCGGTAGTTTTTTGAACCAACTCTGCCTCCAAGTAACTCGCCTCTTCGACTTCTATCCAATAGATAGGTGATTGGCATTTTCGTCCATACAAAATCGCGCCATCCCAATACTAGCCTAATAGCTTTTATCGTATGGAAATTCTACCAATGGCAAATGTCTCTCCCAATGCCCTTGAAAGTTGAGTGTACATGCTCTAAGCATATCCTCAAAAGTCTGTATCATCCATTCTGATTGACTATTCGTTTGAAGACGAAAGACTATACCCAAATAAACAATGGTTTCCAAGGCCTTCTAAAGACTTTGCCAATACACCGATCTAAAGTGCGAGTCTTGATCCGATACTATTGTTATTGGTACTCCGTGCAGCCGCACTATCTCCTAAATATACGACCGACTATAGGATTCCATTGCATCTGACATTTTGATTGGCAAAAAATGCAGTGACTTCGTCAATCTGTTTACAATAACCCATATAGCATTGTGTCCTCTCACAGATCGTGACAGCCCTGTCACAAAATTCATTGTGATATGCTTCCACTTCCAATCCAATATAGGCAATGGTTGAAGCATTCTCCCAGGTTTCTGATGCTTTGTCTTCACTTGTTGACACGTCCGACAAGTTGAAACAAACTCCGCGACATTCCTCTTCATTCCACTCTACCAATATGTCTTCGGAGATCCATGTACATTTTGTTTCCACTCCACCAATATGCTGCTATATATTCTGCTTCAGCAGTGGATAAAGCAACTGAGTTATGTTTCTTGCTAGACCATGATACTAATGCACATCCTAGGAATTGGCATGTGCCACTTGTGCTTTTACGATCAGTTTTACTACCCGCATAGTCAGCATCAGAGTAACCGATAAGATCAAGAGACGTGTTTTTAGGATAGAATAGCCCCAATTTAGGAGTACCAGCGAGATATCTGAGAATACGCTTAACGGCTTCTAGGTGTGACTCCTTAGGGTTAGATTGGAAACGGGCACATAGACAGACACTAAACATAATATCGGGTCTACTAGCAGTGAGATAAAGTAAAGATCCTATCATATCGCGATATAGCTTTGTATCTACCGATTTACCGTTCTCATCTTTATCTAGCTTGGTTGCAGGACTCATGGGAGTCTTCATTGGTTTGCAGTCCTCCATCTTGAATCGCTTTAGCAGTTCCTTTATGTACTTGGCTTGGTTAATGGGGATGTCTTCCTTTGATTGTTTGATTTGAAGGCCAAGGAAGAAGTTTTGCTCACCCATCATACTCATTTCGAACTCTCCCTGCAAAGAGATTCATTAGTAGCACCAAATATGATGTCATCAACATATATTTGCACGATAAGCATGTCAAGATTTTCTGTTTTGACGAAGAGTGTCGTGTCGATCATTCCTCTAGTAAAGCCATTTTCTATGAGGAAGCTACTTAGCCTATCATACCATGCACGTGGAGCTTGTTTTAATCCATATAAAACTTTTGTAAGTTTGAAAACATGATCCGGATATGCATGATTTTCAAAACCTGGAGGCTGTCTAACATACACCTCCTCTTGAATAAAACCATTTAAGAAAGCGCTTTTAACATCCATTTGAAACAATTTAAAACCTTTAAAACATGAGAATGCTAACAACATGCGGATAGCTTCTAATCTAGCTACTGGGGCAAATGTTTCATCAAAGTCGATCCCTTCTTCTTGATTATAGCCTTGTGCAACTAACTTAGCCTTATTTCTAACAATAGTTCCGGATTCATCCAATTTATTTCTAAAGACCCATTTAGTGCCTATTATAGTGTGATCTATTGGTCTTGGGACTAAAGTCCAAACTTTATTTCTTTCAAATTGATTTAATTCATCTTGCATAGCCAAGATCCAACTTTCGTCATTTTCTGCTTTTAAAAGTGTTTTAGGTTCAAGTTGAGATAGAAATGCCAAATTACCAAATATATTTCTAAGAGATGAACGAGTGGTTATACCTTTCGATGGATCACCTATAATTTGTTCCGTTGGGTGATACTGGATGTATTTCCATTCTTTTGGAAGATCATCATTGTTACCTCCTTGTTCTTGATTTTCCTCATTCTGTGAAGTGGAGTTGGAGAGGTCTTCCTTTGAGATATCGTTGTCACATGCTTGACCTTGTTGACTAGAATCTGTATCATCATCAATACTAACCAATTCCTTTGAACTGTTAATTCTACTATCATCAAATGTAACATGAACTGATTCTTGAACAAGTAAGGTGCGTTTATTGAAGACACGAAAAGTCTTACTGTTTGTTGAATAGCCAACGAAAATAGCTTCATCAAATTTTGAATCAAATTTACCTAAATTATCTTTTCCATTATTTAAGACAAAACATCTGCATCCGAAAACATGGAAGAAGCTGACATTAGGTTTTCTACCTTTCCAAAGCTCATATGGAGTTTTCTTTAAAATGGGTCTAATCATGGCGCGATTTACGATAAACCAAGCTGTATTCACAGCTTCAGCCCAAAAATATTTAGGAACAGCATTTTCACATAGCATGGTCCTAGCCATTTCTTCTAGGGTCCTGTTTTTCCTCTCAACGACACCGTTTTGTTGAGGAGTTCTAGGAGCGGAGAAGTTATGGCCAATACCGTGACTATCACAGAAATTTTCAAACGAAGTGTTTTCAAGTTCACGTCCACGATCAGTCCTAATATTTGAAATTGCAAAACCTTTTTCATTTTGAAGGCGCCTACAAAGTTTAGTAAAAGCTGGAAAGGTTTCGTCCTTATGAGCTAGGAAGTCAACCCAAGTGTATCTTGAAAGATCATCAACTACAACAAGTATGTATGATTTACCACCAAGACTGAGGGTCCTAGAGGGACCAATTAAGTCCATATGAAGTAGTTGTAATGGCCTAGTAGTGGAAACAACATTTTTGGATTTAAAAGAGACTTTTGTCTGCTTCCCTTGCTGACATGCATTACACAACTTGTCTTTTTCAAAAACGATTTTCGGTAGACCAATGACAAGTTCCTTTTTAGAAAGTTTTGAAATAAGATCCATGTGGGCATGTCCAAGTTTCCTATGCCATAGCCAACTATCATTGTTAATTGCAGAGAGGCAACTAACGTTAGATGATGACATATCGTCTTGGTCAAAGGTGTAGACATTTTCATGTCTTTGGCCGACAAATAATACTTTGTTGTCTTTAATGGTTTCTATGATACACTTAGACTTTTCGAAGATGACTCTATTTTCCTTGTCACATAATTGACTGATGCTAAGTAAATTATGTTTCAAACCATCAACCAATAGAACATTCTCAATTATAGGGGAGGGATTTTTACCGACATTACCAATACCAATGATCTTCCCTTTACTGTTATCAACAAATGTCACATACCCTCCGTCTTTATCAGTGAGCATTGAGAACATTGACTTGTCTCCAGTCATGTGTCTTGAACATCCACTGTCGAGATACCATTTACCCTTTTTGGACTTTGATCTTAAGCAAACCTACAAAAATAGATGTGCGTTGATATTGGTACCCAGCCTAAGTGGGTCTTTAGGTGTTAGTACCAGCTAGTTTAGGAATCCAAATAGTTTTCTTTCCTTTTTGAACATTTTTCTTAACATCACAGAAGTAGTGCATGTGTCCTATTTGGTTACAATAGTTGCAAGTAAGGTTAGATGCGTTTGATATAGGTTTTTTAATGAATGCATTTTTTAAATCTTTTTGTTTTTGAAAAGGTCTGTATCCTATACCGGCTTTGTCAAAGACGCATTTTTGTGCCCCAAGTAATTTGTTCAAGTTTTCTTCACCTTGAGTAAATTTCAATATTATCTTGGACTTATCTTCATCTTTCTCTCTTAACTTTCTATTTTTGTTTTCTAAATTGTTTAGTTCCTTAGTAAGAGAGGTAACATGTTTCTTTAGCTTATCATGTGCAGTTCCTATTCTTATGGACTCATTATATAAGTCATTGAAGGAAGCTTGTAACTCTTCAAAATTACTCAACAGTTCTTCATAAGAGATAGGGTCCGAATATACCTCATCTTCATCGTCTATCGCCATTAGGCAGAAGTTGGAGTTGTCAAAGCTTGTTTCGGCATTAAAGAACTCATCTTCTTTATGTTGAGCTTTTAAGCATATATGAGCAGCTTCATCTTCACTGGAGTCATCATCTGAACTATCTCTCTCACTTTCTCCCCATGCTGCTACCATAGCCTTTTTCCCTCTTTCTTTCTTTTTGTACCTCTTTTCATCTTTAGTTAGTTTTGGACATTCAGGCCTGATATGTCCTGGCTTCTTGCATACATAGCATATGATCGGATCCCTTTTTCCTTCATCTTTGGAGAAATTTATTTTAAACGGCTGTCAGCCATATTTTCCCCTTGTAATTAATTTGTTGAACCGTCGGGTCAAGAAGGCGACTTCTTCGTCGCTTCCATTTACTTCTTCTTCTTCTTCTTGATGTGATGATGTTTTGAAGGCTATAGTTTTCTTCTTCTTTCCTTCATCCTCATTTGTGGCCATTAGATTTATCTCGTGAGTCATGAGTGATCCCAACAGTTCATCCAGGTTGAGCACATTTAGATCTTTTGCTTCTTGAATTGCTGTGACTTTTGGTTCCCAAGTTTTAGGCAGGCACCTGAGAATCTTTCTGAGAGTACACTTTACCAAGAGAGCTTAGTCCATTAACAATATCAGTGAATCTTGCAAACATGACAGATATGGTTTCATCAGGATGCATTTTGAATAATTCATATTTATGGACTAACATGCTGATTTTTGTTTCTTTAACTTGGTTTGTTCCCTCGTGTGTAACTTCTAGTTTATCCCATATTTCTTTAGCAGTTTCAAATGTGGATATGCGATTAAATTCTTTTGAGTCTAATGCACAGTATAAGAAGTGTTTTGCCTTAGCATTAAGTTGAATAGTACGTTTATCACTTTCATCCCATTCATGTTCCAATTTTGGAACGCGAGCACTGTCCACTACTTTAGAAGGGATAGTGGGTCCTTTAGTCACGATGGACCAGGCATCAATATCAGTGGCTTGAATAAATATGGTCATCTTAGCTTTCCAGTAGTTATAGTCGTTTCCAAAAAACAAGGGTGGTCGATTGCTAGACTGCCCTTCACCTAAGAAGGAACTCATGGTTGCCGAAAGTAAACTCTAAGACTGTGAGGTCTAAATAATTAGAGCCCTTGCTTTGATACCAATTGTTACCCAGGAAGCAACCAAAGAGGGGGGGGGGGTGAATTAGGTTGCACTTAAAATAAGTACTAAAAATTCTTCTATCTAAAATAATATGAAATGTAATCAGGTAAATTGTCAAGCACACAATATCAATCAAAGCATAAAGATAAAGAGAAGAAGATGCAACCGGATATATAGTGGTTCGGTCTGAGCTTGTCCACTGTCCAGCCTAGTCCACTCCCTAGGAGTCACGTTGATCTACTAGAACACAAGCAACTTTGGGTGTCACTCAAACCCTTACAATCCTTCTTCCCGTTAGCTTTCCCAAGGAGCTAACCGAACCGCCGAATCTTTATACCCAGATTCGATTACCCAAGGTTTGTTTTTCGCAAACCTCACACATACATCAGCGATACAAGAGTAATGATTGAGACTTCACACAGGGTCTCACACAATTCGTACAGAGAGGAGAGGAACAAAGAGAATGAACTAGCTAGCTTATCTCACTCCTTCTCTCAAAGAAATTCACTCCAAAAATCAATACAATGTGTAATCACATGAGAGTTGTTGATTCAATGGTAGAGAATCACTTGGTTGTGCAGTTGAGCTCTGTAAAATACAAAGGAGACTCTGTAAACGCGGCCAAGAGGGTGATATAAACCCTAATACGCAAAATCCGAATCTTGGAGGAGCCTCTTGATTGCCAAAATGGTTTGCACGATCTTCCAACCTTCCAAAACTCTCTTAATTGACCGTTTGAGCTATTTAGGGAAAGATATCATCAATCAAATCTTTGCGAAGCTCGAATCTGCATATTTCCGCACAAGACTGCGACCGGTCGACCGCACGATGGTCCCGGTCGACCGCCTGGTCCGGTCAACCGCCTGTTGGCTCCGGTCGACCGCATAGCCCGGTTGACCACAGACATTGGCCGGTCAACCGCACCCTGGGGCTTAAGAACACCTGTGATTAGCTCATCCAAAACAACATCAAACATGATCATCATAAATGTAATAGCAATTCCAACACGGATATCGTTCGATGATTGTTCCATGGTCATGGTACGCTTAGACTATGATTTAGATTCTTACGCGTGAGCACCGACTTTTCCATACATCTATATGTTTATATATAATTTTCATTTTTAATCTTGGCATCATCAAAATAAATAAATAATGTGAATACACTATTTCTAACACGCTTGAATAGCCTCGAACTCACTCGAGCGAGATAAAAAAATAAAATTCAATTTTGCTGATGTTAAAATATTAAACAATAACAAAAAAATTTATATTAGTAAATAATTAAATAATAACAATAAATTAATTATTAAATGTTTAAATTTTATTAAAAATGTATTACAACTTTTTAGGGCTATTATAACTTCTCCCCCTTAAACAATTTTGTTCTCAAAATTACATAGTACGGTCTAAGCAAAAAGCTCGGGGTAGTTAACTCTCATAACATCCTCCCTTTCCCAAGTAGACTCTTCCAAATTTCGATGTCGCCACAGATTTTGACTAACTTGATGATTTTGCCTCTCAGACTTTTCTCTCCAAACTCCAGAATCTGAACTGGTTCCTACTCGTATGTCGTGTCCTCATTCAACGTGACATCTTCCTACTTCACGATATGAGTTGGCAATGCCATGTACTTCTTAAGCATAGACATGTGCAAAATATTGTGAACCCGACCGAGCTAACGTGGTACGCCACTTCTCTGGTCCGCTCCAAAATCTCGAGCTTTCCAATATACCTCGGCATTAGTTTCCCTTTCTTGACAAATCTCGTGACTCCTCTTCTTGGTTGGACTTGAGAAAAACATAATCGCCTTCAAAGTCAATGGTCACATTCCTCTATCAACGTAACTCTTCTGTCAGCTTTGCGCCGTCAATAACCTTTGCTTAATAACTTTAATCTTCTCGGTAGTTTTTTGAACCAACTCTGCCTCCAAGTAACTCGCCTCTTCGACTTCTATCCAATAGATAGGTGACTGGCATTTTCGTCCATACAAAACTTTATATCGCACCATCCCAATACTAGCCTAATAGCTTTTATTGTATGCAAATTCTACCAACGGCAAATGTCTCTCCCAATGCCCTTGAAAGTCGAGTGTACATGCTCTAAGCATATCCTCAAAAGTCTGTATCATCCATTCTGATTGACTATTCGTTTCTATACCCAAATAAACAATGGTTTCCAAGGCCTTCTAAAGACTTTGCCAATACATCGATCTAAAGTGCGAGTCTTGATCCGATACTATTGTTATTGGTACTCCGTGCAGCCGCACTATCTCCTAAATATACGACCGACTATAGGATTCCATTGCATCTGACATCTTGATTGGCAAAAAATGCAGTGACTTCGTCAATCTGTTTACAACAACCCATATAGCATTGTGTCTTCTCACAGATCGTGACAGCCCTATCACGAAATTCATTGTGATATGCTTCCACTTCCAATCCAATATAGGCAATGGTTGAAGCATTCTCCCAGGTTTCTGATGCTTTGTCTTCACTTGTTGACACGTCCGACAAGTTGAAACAAACTCTGCGACATTCCTCTTCATTCCACTCCACCAATATGTCTTCGGAGATCCATGTACATTTTGTTTCCACCAAGATGGACCACAAAGCTAGACTGTGAAATGTCTTCAAGAGCGAGTCTCTCAAAGTCCCGACGTGTCCCAACTTCCATCCTGTAGTGACCTCGCCTATTGCTAAACGATGCCTGACAAAAGGCAGTTCCTGATCAAGCCCTTGTACTAGAAGTATATCGCGATGCAACTCAGGTGTAGCTACTACGGCATTCAAACTGACCTCTTTCATTCCCTTTGTAGGTTGTAAATCATACTCATTAATTGACCCCATCATTATCCATTCCCAAATTGCCGAACTTGCTATTGTTGCCTGAGATTTCTGGCTTAATGTGTCCTCCACCACATTAGCTTCACTCGGATGGTAGGACAACATAAACTTGGAGTTCTCCAGATACTCCATCCATCGCCTCTATCTCATGTTCAGATCCTTCTGTGTGAACATATAATTGAGGCTTTTGGGATCAGTGAACACCTCAAACTCCTCGCCATACAGATAATGACACCACAACTTTAATGCAATGACCATAGCTGCCATCTTCAAGTCATGTGTTGGGTAATTCTTCTCATGGATCTTGAGTTGCCTTGACCCACAAGCTATAACCTTCCCCTTTTGCATTAACACGTATCCCAATTCTTCCTTGGATGCATCGCAATACATAGTGTAGGCCACTTCTCTTTTTGGTATAATCAGAACCAGCGCACTGGTCAACCTCCGGTTCAGCTCCAAGAACGCCTTCTCGCCACCCTCACTCCACTTTAACTTAACCTTTTTCCAAGTAAGGCAAGTTATAGGCTTTGCGATAGTTGTGAAATCTTGAATGAACCAACGATAGTAGCCAGCCAATCTCAAGAAGTTTCAAACCTCAAAAACTGACGTCGATTGCTTCCATTCAGTTACCACCTGTACCTTGCTATCATCCACCGAAATCCTTTCAACTAAAACAATATTCCCTAAGAATTTGACGTCCTTCCTACAGTACTTGAAGAGCAATTCTTAAGTGTTCCTCGTGTTTCTGCTCTGTCGCCCGGTAGATTAAGATATCTTCAAAGAAAACGATTACAAATCTATCCAGAACAGCGCAAACACTTGATTCATCAGGCACATAAACACAGCTAAGTCCGAATGGCATGCCCACAAACTCATAATGACCATATCGCGTTCAAAATGTCATCTTCGATATATCCTCTTCCTTCACCCGTAGCTAATGATAACAAGATCTCAAACCAATCTTCGAGAAACATGTCGATCCTCTCAACTAATCTAAAAAATCGTCTATTCTGGGCAAAGGGTATTGATTTTTGATCTTTACTTGGTTTAGTCGGTAGTAGTTGATACACATTCACGAACAACGTTGGTCCTCCCTATGGCGATATACTTAGTCGAATATAGCCTTGTCAAGAAGTTCTTGAAGTTGCGTCTTCAACTCTTGCAACTCAGTTGGCGCAATTCGATAGGGTGCCATGGAAATAGGTGTTGCTTTCCATTGCAGTTCAACAGTAAAGTCCAACTCTCGCTTAGGTGGCAAACCTAGTAACTCCTCCAAAAAACGTTACCAAGCTCAATACCACCCTTGGTAATCCTAATTCCGTATGATCAGTCTCTTCTAACTTTAAACTTGCCAGCTAGCCCGTCAATTGGTTGTACCACTTAGATTGGATGTAGAAGCTAGATCTTGGCTATCCCCTTTAAAATGAAGGCAGGTTCCGTCAGATAAATAAGCAGTCACTGTCTTTCGTTGACAGTCGATCACAACTCGGTGTGCCAACAACCAGTCCACCTCCAAAATGATGTCAAAATCAGACATTTCTATAACTCGTAAGTCACATGTCATTTGAAACCCAAATATCTCAAGATCACAATTTCGACAGATTCTAACCACTATTACCGACCCTCATAGCACTGACGTGACACACATGATAGTGTCCATAACCTCGGTCTCTAACCCCAAAGTTTGTGCACAAGCAGTAGATATAAATCAGTGCAAACCTGAATCAAATAAAGCTTGTACACAACTACTGTATAAAACAAGGTACCTTGGATGATGATAGGATTGCATTATTCCTCCTGGCCCTGCAAAGCAAAGACTTTTCCTCCTGAGACCTGATTCTAATTGCCTCCCCTGCCTACCCCTGCATTTTGTCCGAGTCGAGGCTATCAATTACTACCGAGCCTATCCTAAAGAGGCACCTGCATTGCCTCTTGGCCTCGCTTGCAGAACTTGAGCCTGTGGACAATCACATTGCTTGTGGCCCTTCTAATTGCAGTTGAAGCAAGTAATATATGCCACACTACGAGTGGATCCCTGATACTGCCCCTGTGCACTAGTCTGTTACGGAGCCCTGAATTGACCAGTTGGACCATTCCTCTATTGTGGCTGACTATATGGCTTGTTCTAAACAAAGCCCCCACTACTGTCACTACTCCCACTATTTCGAACAGGTCCTTTTGATCCCTATCCTGCTACCTTCCTCCTTTGGTCCTAGTGCTGGCGGGTATCCAAAGTCTCATGCTTAAGCATCGATGCATTACTCACTACTAGTGCATGGGATACATCCCGCTCGGACATCGCACTCTTTCGGATGGCCAAGCTCAAGTCCTATACCCACTCAAATCGACGTGCCTAGCCTCATCTGTAGGCACTATCATAGTGGCATGCCACGACAGCTCCTCAAATCAGATGGCATACTAGGTGACGCTCATCGACCCCTACTTCAGCTCCATGAATTCCCGCAATATGGCGTGCTTGACAGGAGCAGGGAAGTACTTGCCCAAGAATAACTCCTTATACTGAACCCATGTTGTCACGCCCTCATTATCAGACTAAACCAGTATTCATATTTAATATTGAAAACCTCGCAATATTCCATGATAAACCCAAATCAGAATTTCTCATACTCCAATTAAGATCACGTGTTTCAAAGTATTACAACCAAAAAAGGCACTCCCGACCAAATTAACTAAAAGTAACAAGTTCAAACATAGTTATTAATCCCGTCCCATACTAGTCGGTACGTCCTGTACTGCCCTCTTAATGGTACCGGACCACCGGAGTTTCATTTTGGCCACTATTCTGGCCTGTTCTGAGCTGCTCCAGCCTGTTTCAACCAATACTGACTGGTACCATACCGTACCAGTCCGTATTTAAAAAATTAAAAAATTTAATTAATATTTTTTTGGCTAATTAGACATAAATTGAGGCTTTTTTATGTTCGGTGAATTATTTTTAAATTGTGATGCTTTATTTTATATGTTCAATATGATTTTTTGTTAAAAAATATTATTTGAAATGTATATGTTAATTTTAGCGATAAATTCGAAATGGTACGCCGGTACACACTGGTACCGATACATACCATACTAGTAGCAAAATTGATATACAAGATTTATAACTTTGAGTTCAAATATTACAAAATAATTTAGGTTCGAGTACATAGTTCGAACAAAAAAGGAGTTATTTTACATCTTTCAAAAGTTAGATCTAAAGATGACTTATAACTCATAAAATGAAATTCCTTCAAACATGTATCACTATGTATCCATGCAAGTCCATATCATGCCCCGGGAGCAGTACCTGAAAAAATGAAAGGGTGAGCCACAATACCCAGTAGAGATGTCTATGTCAATATTATATGAATATGAGGTGATATGGCATGCTACACGAATAATTCCCAATAACACGTATAAGACAAAAACTCCATAAGCCATCAATATAAGATCACACATCTAGAATATCGTGCTAAGTTAATTTCACCAATGATTCTCATATCAAATCAATTGTTCGCATTTCAACTAACACATCACCTGGCTAGACAATGCTAAAGTATACTAGCACATTTTCGAATAGAGACTAGACATCGCTTAACTATCACGTCTCTCGTCGGATATTAGACATTGTATCATGTCAATGCAATATAATGATTCACAAATCAACATTTACCAAATAACACATATCAAGTAAGAAGAGCAACAATGTCACATATCAAATTTCTCTAGGCGAAATCTCAACCTTATGGTAAAAGGAAAGCGAACGTTTAAATAAAGGCGTAAAAATGGTACAAATCATCCATAGTATGAAGAAACCCGACCCCTAGTTCTATGCCCGCTCAAGTTAAACGTTCCACAAACAACATAGATGAGTACAACTGGTACAAATCATCCATAGTATGAAGAAAACAGGGTAAAAAGGTGATTCATGGAGCAAAATAGAACAAAAATAAGAAATCAGACCAAACTGCCTGGTCTATTCGGACGCCCAAGGCCTCCGTTCGGACGCTTCCAATTCCCGTCCAATTGCTCCCCTGCTCAGAACCCAGATCACACTACTGAGATTTTCCTCCGGATGCCCCTGGTTTCCGTTTGGACACTTGGGTGAATTTCTGATGCGTGATTATGATAGTTTTCTCCAAATTCCTCTACATAACAATGTTAACCTCTAAGCTCGAATTAAACATGAAACATGGGTCCAAATACATCATAAACACATACCAAAATTTGGAAATCCCTACCTCAACTTTAAAATCAAAAGGTTTGGTGAAGACACATAAACCTAGCTTCTAAGCTTCAAATCCTAAGCTCCCAACTCCAAATGACGATCCGTCTTCGATTCCATGTCAAGCACATTCCAAGACTCCCATATCTCAAAGAAATTTGACAATGGCGCTATGGATTGATGGTGGTGGTAGAGAGAAGGTCGAGCTTAGTAGAGAGAGAAGGAGAAGAGATGGTTAAATGAAAACATGGGTTATCTAAAGCCCCAAAAGATCTGATTTTAAGGCCCCAAGGGCTTCCACGTAAAACACCACGTGTTGTGATGCACGCAAGATAAAAATAAAAGTTCCCGGGCTGGGATCCTGTAACTAAAATTTGAAACGTGCAATAATAAACCAAAGGGTTATCTCACAACAAAATTAATTCAAAAACTTAAAATTTTCCCAGACCCTTACACATGTCAATATCTCCTCATTATGGATAGTCTTGACGACATCCCACCAGAAATTTTCCTCACCCTACATCTGGTGAGTAGCCAAAGCGATTCTGTCCCCATCCTCTGTCACAAGATTAGACTCCCCAATTAACACTGTCGGCCTTTATCTCCCAAACTCTGAGAGTAACATACCTTGGCGAGGCATAGGGTACGGTGCCTGTGGTGGGTATGGCATATAGTAGGATATTTGTGGATAATATGTCGTAGGTGGTGGGTAAGGTGCAGCCTACTGCTGGGACACCTGCGGTGGTGGTGGTGACATATGGGGTGGTTATGGTGGGGGGGACCCTCCAGCAGAGGTGGTATAGCCTGTGATGCTGCAAAAGCCTAGAGTAACTGGGCTACCTGTTCTGGCCAAAGTAACACATTGGCTAAGATACTCGCAGGCATAGGAGCCGCCAGTGGCACATTATTAACATTCTAATCAGTCTAAGTCTCTCATCGACTCGACCTCCATTACCGTTCAGACCATTGATATCATCCTGAGAAGCCACTCTGTAATTTCAAGTTCAAGTTTAAGGGAGCAGGTTTAGTGGTTTTAACAGTTAAACAATTTCTTCAAATAACAGTAAACGAGAGCGCAATATTAAGATTGGAAATAAGAATGAGCTTTTATTATAAATTCGATGTCTGCATCAATGCAGTACAAATGAAAGATAAAAAGAATGCAAAAATCAAACAACAACTGTCCTCTTCCTGTCTTAGTCGTCTCACGGAAGATTACTTATTTTACCTACTATTGTACTCTCTAAACTTAGGACTCTCTCAGAAAAGCTCCGGGTACTTGTCACGCATCCCCCACTCCTCTTCCCAAGTTACCTCCTCCCGACCATAGCAGCACCATCTCACTCTACAATAGCTACCACGCTGTCCCCAATGATAACGGGTCGCAATCTCCATGATGGCAAAGGGAACCTTAGTATAGACCTCAAGGTCTATGCAGTCCACATTGTCACGTGGAGATACATTCCGCCCTTCATCATGTGGTCTTTCAATCTGACACTAGTGAGTTGGAAATGTAGTACCCACGAAGTGATCAAAGCCCTCTGGTACATCGACGCGGTAACGCTTGAACACACAGCTGAAGATGTACATCGGCCTAAGATAATAATGACCCAACAAAGCCTTGAAGCTGCAACGAACCAAAGGTGTGATCAGAGCATAAATCAAAGTGTCAGATTGGTAGACCGGGTCCTGATTCCTCAGGCGCCACCCAAGATTATCCATAACAAGTCGTGACGCGGGTGGTGTAGGTGGGTGTACCAACTTCTCACCCATATCCTCCTCCTCGGCCTGAAATGGTACTATAGCATTGTTGTACTCATAGTTCGTCATCTGACAAAAGTGAATAATTATATATTAGACTTAGAATAATACGGTGCATAATAAGATACAATCATAAGACTGAAAAAGACAACTAACTATCGAATAAAATAAATGCTCGAAAGTGGAGTGCAACTAGCCAATCTACCCTAGGTCGAAGGAATGTTTAAACCTAGGGCTCTGATACCAAGTTGTAATGATCCGATTTCTCAGAACATTAAATAATTTATTTAAACCCTTTTTTTTAATTCAAGAATTAAATTGAAACACCTACAATTATTTTTTAATTTAAGTTAAAATCAAGTTTAAATTGCATAATAGAGAAATGAACAAAATACCACTCATGGTTTATATTTATTTCATAACATTAAAATAAGTGAAAATTAGAGCAAGAACTAAGGGTATGACATTCAGGTGATCCATCGACACCCAGAACTTCTTACACGAGTTGCTCCTCCGTCTACACATCTTCATCTGGCATAAAACACCAAGAGCAAAGAATTATTCAGGTGCCGTTCAAACCAGTGTCTTTAACGTATTCTCTGTTTTCCCGTTAAACCCCAAAATCACATATCACGTTTATCATTCATAAACTTTACGCTTTACATAAGTCACAGTCTTATTCCTAATCACAGATTATCCACAACTCTCAGGCAACATAATTGCTGTACCCAGAACCACAACAATGTCAACCTTATTCTTTACCACTTCTCATGTATACAATATACAACGCATACAATAACCACATTACGTAAACATGTTTAACTTTCATGGATTGCCATAAACTCATCAAGTTCATAATAGTTATAGGTGGATACATGTGCTATGTGGGAGTCAATAAACAGTACTAAAAATAATCTATAAAACGGAGCATAAAACAACAGAACATGATCAGAATCTGCCAAAACTGCCTTTTTTTCAATAGGCCGCTCGCTCTAGCAATCTACCAAATCTTAGCTACTGGAAAAAATGGACAGTGGATAGAATCTGAAAAACTTCAAGAGGTTGCTCAAGCGGCCTAGAGCTCGCTCGAGCGAGCCTTCATTTTTTTTTTCAGATTCTAGGTTAGGGTTTTCTACAAAAACTGGGTTCGTATAGCAAATTCAAAACACAAGCAAAGCCCAAATACCACGAAATTACCTACTGGATTGGCTAATACTAACGTAAAGCATGTTTTTTTCCAAACCAATTGATTAAAACAAATCACAGAATATATGGATGTAATGATTTTACCAGATTTTACCAAGAACAAGGAACAGACCCTAATTAATCATGCATATTCAATATAAATCATGCTCGAACTTTGAAATAAATCGACAGAGTATAAAACCTAGGGTTGGTAGGTAACTAAACCTACCTCGATCCGAAATATCAAGCGAAGCACAACCACAAAATGTTGGATTAAGAATGGTCAGAAGCAAGAACTCTGAAAAACTTGCACAAACTCCAAAACTCAGAAAATTCCCTCTCACAACCTCTCTATACCTTTGATTTTGTGATGTAAAAAGAATATTATACATCCCTAGTGTTTAAATAACGAAATTTGGCTAATAAATCACATATTAATGCCCATAAATCTGTAGAAGAAACTATTCCCCTCATCAAATCTCCATAATTACCGATTCTGCAGTTTTGGAATTTCAAGAGACAGCTCGAGCGAGTTAGAAAAATAGAATTTGATTTTGCTCATTTTAAAATATTAAAAAATAACAACAAAAGCTATGTTAGTAAATAATTAAATAATAACAATAAATTAATTATTAAATTTTTAAAATTTATTAAAAATGTATTGCAAATTTTTAGGGTTATTACTAATGGTCTATATAAAAATGCTTGAAGATGAATCACAAATAATCAAAGAGTAATTTTATTTAAAATGATAAATATAACGGACTTTTGTTGTGGACTCAAAGGCTCAACAACACCCTCTAGTTCATTGTTTGGAGTGCAAAGAATCTTCGGTTTCCACAAAAAAAAAAAAAAAAAACAACAACAACAACTGTTTTCCATTTTTGGCTTTCTATTTTTGGATTTTCATCTTTTAGTCCCATTTTTTCAGTAAATCTTAAGTTTTCATCCCATGTTTAAACCTATTATCTTTTGGTCCTCACTTTCAAGTAAATCCACTTATATCCTTGATTGTATTTCATATGCAAACCATTACCCTTCCGTACTTGTTTTTAACTGATTTTTTGTTTTGCTGCTACGAGAGTATTGGCCAAAAAATTCAAAAGTTAACCTCTAAATTTCAGATGATAGTTTCAGATATGATAAAATTTATTAACGGTAGTTCCAGATATGGTAAATTTTCTTCAAGATAATATCTAAATATGGTAAATTTGTAGATAGTGGTATCTGATATAGTAAATCTAATGGTGGTAGTATCCAAGGGCGGAACCACCACAGGGCTGTGGTGGGCTCCAGCCCAGGTGGTTTCCCAAAAATTATTATTTTTTTAATTTTTTACATGTAAAATCTGAGTCCACAAAAAATTAGCCCACCCTATTATTTTTGTACAATGTAATTTTAGCCCACCCCAAATCTACCCAGCCAGGTGGTTTCCCAAAACTTGTTGAAGATATCGACTCAGATTCGATTATAAATGATTTCTACTCTCTAGAACACCGTAGGGCACAACTTCAATAAGTTATCTTACGTGTTTAAACTCTTCTTTTATTTATTTTTGAACATTAACATTTTTTGTACAAATTTGGTAGATATTAATTATAACTCTTGTTGATCTTTGTATTTATATTTATATTATTTTTATCTTCAAATATATAGAATAGTTTATTTAATTTTAGGTTAGCCCGGGGTAGATTAAATTTCTAGTTCCACCCTTGGTAGTATCTGATTATGGTTTTATTGATCAATTTAGTGCTTGGTTTTTCTGAACTACAGCTCTCTTCATCCAAATTTATCATATAGTACGTAAATTCATTATCATCATGTACAATACATTTTTTTTCTCATACACCTCATTCTCTTGGTACAAACTATTTAAGTGTTCAATAATTTGTTATTCTAATCGCATGTAAAGCACAAACGAATCAAATGTAGAGCGAAAAAAATAATGATTCTTATTGCTAACAAGAACTATTTTTCAAAGAACCCTTCGAACAATAAACATTGTGAAATCTTTCTACTAATCGTCCTAATAGTGCACAAGTTTAGCCTATTATTAACCAAACAACATCAATACAATGCCTTTTTAGACGCCAAATATATTTACATTCTTTCTTGGTTTGAAACATGTTGTCCCAATTTAAAACTCCTATATTCATGCCTCATTTGCTAGACAAAATTATATCTCACAAATCTTAGAATTGACTGACAAATTATACTAAAATTTTTAATAAGGAATTACTCATTTTGCTAAAATACGGGTCTCTTATTTTCTGATCAAATTTTGATGATCCGAATCCTTCAATGTGTTTAAAATATATTTTTAAGGATATCACGCTAAATCAGCTCAAAATATTATCGAGAAGGGATTGATTCAACCAGTATTTATGAAAAACTACTTCAATCAAGCTCTTCCCAATATTATTTTGAGCCGATTTCTAGCGTGACACATTTAAAAATATGTTTTAAACGCATTGAACTGTTTAAATCATCAAAATTTAATCAGAAAATAGAAGGTCCGCATTTTAACAAAATGAGAAATGTCTCATAGGAAGGATGTGTGTGTATGTATGTACGTATGTATGTATGTACATATATTGAGTAAGCTTCTAATAAGGAATCTTTTATTTTTTTTCAAAATGAGCACCTTTCATTTTCTGATCAAATATTGATGATCTGAACCGTTCAATGTGTTTAAAACATGTTTTAAGGTACCCATGAGAAATCAACTCAAACTATTACCGGTTAAGACTTGATCCAATCAGTTTTTTATAAAATTATTTCTGTCAGTATTTGTGAAAAACTACTTGAATCAATTTCTTTTAGGTATTTTTTAGCTGATTTCTAACAATTGCCTATAAAAATATGTTTTAAACACATTGACCGGTTCGGATCATTAAAATGTGATCAGAAAATGATAGGTCCGTATTTTGACAAAGTAGGGGATCCTTTATTAGAAGGGGACTCTCTCTCTCTTCTCTCTCTCTCTCTCTCTCTCTCTCTCTCTCTATATATATATATATATATATATATATATATATATATATATATATATGCATTACATATATATCACCTAAATGAAAGTAAAAAAAAGTCAAATTAACACAAAAGAATAAGAACAATTATGTCACATAATATAAAATTGAAATTAAATCATTACATTCTAAATTTAAGCGCGAAAAAATATTAGAACCATAATATAAATAACTGTTCCATTTTTTGCTATAGAGAAATAAAAACGGAAGGAGGACGAGGATTACAAATCTTAAATTTTCATTGAGGAGGGGAGACAGGTTGTGACAGAGATTGGTGCGAGAGCAAATAGTCGTACTTATTAGCCTTCAATACTTAGCATTAACGCCGTCTGATCCAGTCAGTAGCGTGGCCTTTTAACTGCACATCATAATTCCGCTAACACGATTTTCTTTTAGAATTTTAGGAGCCTGCCCCTAATTTAGTTGGTTGTTTGCTCACTTATTTAAGCAGATAGAGACGTTACAGACTCGACAAATCCCACATGCACATTTTCTTTATGGACCCACAGATCCTTTGTCCGTAACCCCCATTTTTGTTAGAAGCCTACAAAATTTGGATCTCAAATACGATAATTCAGGTTATCGTGTACAGAATTTGTTATAGGTCTTAGACCCTAAATTTGAACACTTATACTTTTTATTCATATCTTATCCTTCTTCCCTATCTCTTTCTATTTAAGTAAAGGTCATTATTAAGTACAAGAATGTCATTATTAATTACGAGAATATCATCCAAATACTCTTATTTACCATATCTCCTTTCTCAAAAAATACTCAAACAAACCATATATAATTATTTATCTCTCGATAATAAATCTCTTCTATCCCTTCTTATTGTATCTATCATATTTCTTCTATAATTTTAACCACTAACAAGCGGCCCATAAACGAAAAATTATCTTAAAAATTGTGTTCTGGATTTGAATATGCCATGTAAACTTTACGATCGGTTTATTAGCAGTTAAATTTTAAAAGAAATATATAGGTACAATAAGAGGAGAGTAAGGGATGAATTTGATAAAATGTGAGGTTAATTTAAAAGGTAAGATTAATATTGACTTAGTTTGTATAATTTTTATAGAATGAGATATATGTATATGAGTGGTTTATTTTATAGTTAATAAGAGTGGTGAATAATGTAAAATTGTGACAATTTTCCATTTTGCCCTTATACAATTCTTTCATTGTCTTTAGTAATTTTTTAGTTTTTTAATTTATATTAAATTTTTAAATGAAAATTATGTTCAAAAAGTATAAAAAGTAACTCTCTCTAAAAAGTATAGAAATTATTAGAAAATTATAAACGAAATCAGTAAAATATGTTCAAAAAAGTATTTTAAAAAAGTCAAAATACCTATTGAAAGTTGGTTACTTTTTTTCATATTAAGTGAATTTTTGGATATTTCATTATTTTTACTACTTTTCAAGTGTACGTAGATTACATGTACTCAAAAAATAAAAGAATTGACAACTTCTTTAAGAAATTGACTGAAGACGGAAAAAAAAAATTCATATAAGTTTTTTATTCTAAAAACCAAAACCAAACACACCCATACCTATTCACACAAAAAAAATATAACCAACTACGTTTTACGAATACCATATTTTGAATGGAAATACAACTTAAACAACCATATCACACAACAATATAGTATCCTTAATTGTAGAGGTTGAACAAATTGAATTTGAAATGAACGAGCCCAACTTGCAAAGTTATGTACAAATTAGTTGAGAATTCAATTTAATTATTTATTTGGCATACATTACAAATGCCACAGAAGTACAAAATTTTAAAAAAAAAAAAAAAAAATCTTCATCTTCAATCATTGTTGATCAGTTACGACAAAGCAAAAGTGTCATCCGTTGTAATATGGGAAGTTCTTGTGTCTCATGTTCAAAGCTTGTGGAACGACTTAAGTAAATACAAAAGAAAAAAAATTTGAGCCGTTTAACATATAATGGTTTGAAACTAATTCGTATCAAATTTATACAAAAATTATGGCCTATCTAGGCATATTCATCCCTGTGTCCATAGTGTGTCCCTCGGTTGTCCTGCATGTCTCCGTGTGTCCCTAAGTGTCCCCAATCCACCTGTGTCCTTCGTTTGTCCCTTGCGCGTCTTCTCTCCCTACGCGTCTTGCTTCTTCATGGGTAACCCTTGTGTCCCGCACGTGCCCCTTGAGTGTCTCATGTCCCCTACTTGTCCCTTACGTGTCCAGTGTCCTCGTGTGTTCCTCGCATGTCTTGTGTCCCCATGGGCAACCCTTGTGTCCCCCGCGTGTCTAGTGTTCCCATGTGTCCCTCGTGTGCGCCGCGTGCCGCTCGCATGTCCCATGTCCCCATGGGTAACCATTGTGTGATCGCATGTCTCTATCCTGGGATTTCCTAATGTGCCATAGCCCTGTATATCTATATCCCTCTAGCATACTAACTAGAGAACGACATCGGTTTTACTCTAAAGAGAGACATCAGTGGGGGGTGTCCCTTTTGTGTCGTGTGTACAAAAAAAATTACCACTCTAGAGTAAGTAAAAATATAAGCTATACAATTTGCCACATGACAAGAAAATTCATAGTAACAACATTTATCCAAATTTAGTATAACATTTCACCAAGTTATATGTACCCAAAAATATACACATTCTAAACTATCATGCCCCTAATAGACTCCTCAACTAAAAATCAAGTTCAAGGTACGGAGGAGACATCCTGAGAGATCACTCACTATCCAAAAGAGAACGAGGTGAACAATGCATGTACCAAAAAAACTACAAGTAAACACATCTGTGCCATAGATAAAGTTTAATAAAAGTAGACGGAGTGTTAGTTAGCTAATGGATAAATTTCTCCATTCAAGAGGGTCATGACCTAATCTTGCTTCTCTTCATTTGGAATGCCATAGAAGTTGTCAATCTATTCCACTACTATAATGATATTTGCACATGCCTTGAACCTCTGCCCTTGCGTAAGCTGGTAGCTCATTATACACTTTCTTACGAGAAGAATAAAGCTCCTTTGAATATCAGAATGAACCAACTACCAAAATACTCATTGATGAAAGTCTGCTTCGCTACCATTCTTCCCCTCTTCTTTTTTTTCTTTTGAAAAGAATTTTTTATGGGCGTGGATGCAACACTGGTCCCTGACAAACCATTGTCTACAAACAAGCTAAAATTTAAGACATGGCTTTAGCAATCTCTGAACAAGGGATCTTCCTCATCACCATCAAGATTTCCTGGGCATTATCGGTATCAGCAACATTAGAGCATCAGTGGCATCCTCGGCATTTTTTTCGATGGCCCTATCCTTTCCTAATAATTGCTTCCAATGCTCGTAGTAGGGATATGGCTTCCCATTCATCCTTTGACCTTTAGATTGGCCTACATAATATGAAGTTTGTAGCTAACCATTTGGTCATGTGCAAATGTAAAGGAGGCAGTAATTTACCTTCTCATAATCCTCCCATATTGACGGTTCACCCACAACTACAGAATGCATCCCATCATTGCATGCAAAGCTAGTGAGGCGCATCATATTGGAAAGGAGGTTGTATTGTGCTTTCCAATACTTAATTTTGGACATAATGTGAGGGTTTGCTCTCGATTGGTACACTCTCAAGCACAACTAGAGTCTCCAAGGACAAGGTGTGACCAACCGATCGAGCATAAGCAGTGCTGATTAATACGTTTCTATCCTGGTAAGTTAATAAGCGCTTGGGCAAGAGCGCTTTGCCTAGACTATGCAAAGAATGATGAACAGGTAAAGAATTTGGGAGACACCCCTGATTGCTTGGATAATCCTGGCATCTCGAAGATGATGTCCAGAATCAATGAAATAACCCTCCAAAGATGGAATGTGGGAGCCATCAGTGATTATTGGTCCGCCTTAGATTGATCCTCTTCTCAAGCTATTAAAACATATTTTTTGCTATGAGATGAGGTGCGTTTTCCTACAGACTATACATACACACTTGTCTACCAGTATTCTACTATCACTAACTATCGCCGAAAGATTCTTGACTGAACAATCACCCCTCATCATCGAACTTCTATGCAAAAGCCAAGGAAGAAGCTTGGGAGCAGATTACCAATTTCTAACAAGATCAATATGGCGCGTCTATGAGAACGATGTTCTCACTCGTATAAATTCACTTGATTAACCTAAGATAATAGTGACCACAAGATTAAAGCAAAAAAGAGAGAGGAGGAAAACGGGAGGACAATGCCACCCAGGATAGAAATCCATTCGAAAAGCAAGTGCAAAATCTCACCCAGCTGGCGGGGAGCCGACCTACTATAATAATTCCATAAACACCAAGCTAAGAAATGACAAATAAATAAATAAGGTTTTGGTATAATAAATGTGTGCAAGAGCGCCCCCCTCCTCCAACTAGTAGAAGACCCTCGGGGGAGCCTATGGGCCAAGGAGCCTATGGCAGACAACTAGATGAGGAAGTAAATAGCCACTTCAAGAGAAGAGGAGAAAATGCCTGTAAAATTCAAGAAGTGTAGACCTAATGGAAGATTTTGTGGCGCAGGGAGCGGAGACCAAAAAGCTCAATAAAAAGCTTGAGGGCATTATAAAGCAGATATAAGAGACAGGATTGGGAGGAGGTCACGGGCAGATGCCCAAGGAAAATTTATCACTCATAGAGGCAGTTATAGCCAAGCCGCTTCCTCTGAAGTTCAGAACCCCTCGAATTGATCTTTTTGATGGCTCATGAGATCTATTGGACCACCTGGAGACCTACAAGGCCTTCATGACCTTACGCACATAGTCCCGAACGAAGTAATGTGTGGGGCATTCTCCACCACTTTGAGGGAGCCTTGTTAGGCCTGATATGGGAAGCTCAAGCTCGGGACGGTTGACAATTTTGAACAGTTAAGCCAATAATTCATTAACTAGTTTTATAGTGGTTGACGCCATTGCCGTCCGATAACCTATCTTTCGAATGTCAAATCGCACAGGGACAAATCGGTGCGTGACTGCCTTAAGTGCGTCAATGATGAAGCCCTCCACGTAGATGAGGTGGACGAAAAAATAACGCTCACAGCCCTCATGGGAGGTCTTCAGCCGATTCAGTTCTTTTATCACCTGTCAGAGCCTCCATCGATGACAATAGCTAAACTGATAGTCAGGGCTCAACAATAAATGAATGCAAAGGATGCCATGGCCGCACGTCGTAGCCGGACAAGAGAAGGCAGTAGGAGGAAGCTAGAACCAGAGGCCGTCGAATAGAAAGGCATAAGAGAATCCCAAGAGGCAATTAAGATGAGAAAAGGAAAACCGTGAGAGATTTGAGAGGTTCACTCCAACAACTATGCCAGTGGAGCAGATTCTAATGCAGATTGCCAACAATCCAGAGCAAGGAGGGATGAAAGGAAGTAATACCGGTTTCATCGTAATCATGACCATGACACAATAGATTGCTTTGACTTGAAAGGACAAATAGAGTAACTGACGCAAAGAGAAATGGTGAACCGATTCATAGTAGATCGTCAGAATAGAGGTGAGCAATATCAATTAAGCAGGGAATACCTGTAGAGAGCCATGAAAAACACTCCTGAGATAGAGAGCTAGAACCCATTAAGCCGATAGGAAAGACAAGGGTGATCTTAGGACAATTTACTGGAGGGGGTGAAAATGGCTCTTTCAGAAGGTGCATTCAAGAAGGCTAATGGTGGAGGAGGAGGGAAAAGTAATGGCAGTGAGCAAACCATAGAGGGAGAGGAGGCTAGAGAAGCAACCCGTCAACTTCATCGAGGAGGACACCACGGGAGTTCAACAACCTCATGATGATCTGTGGTCGTAAAGGCAATGGTGGGCAACTACTTGACGAGTAAAGTGCTAATTGATACCGGGAGCTTAGCCAACATCATTTTCACAGAGGCATTTGACAAGATGGACATCCATGCCGACAGCATGTAGCCTATGCCTTAACCTTGGTTGGATGTGTGTGTGTGTGTGTGTGTGTGTGTGTGTGAGAGAGAGAGAGAGAGTGTGTGTGTTGTGTGTGTGTTTGTGAGTTCAGTCGTTTCGCTTGATGGATTTGCCGTCACTCTCGGCACACCCCTAGACAAACGACTAAGATCGTTAGGTTCGTAGTGATCGACTGCCTTTCAGCCTACAAAGTCATCCTAGGGCAAACAGCTTCAACAACATAAAGGCTATCATCTCCACCTACCTCCTGGTGGTCAAGTTCCCTACAAAGAATAGGAATGGGGAGCAGCGGGGAGATCAGATGGTGGTGAGGGAATGCTACATCGCCAATCTCAAAGAAAAAAGACCCCAACAAATGTTTGTGATCGATGCACAAGAAGTGAGAGATGAGAAAGAGAGAAAAAAGGGAGAACCAACAGAGGTGCTGAAAACCGTGTAACTAGAGTAGGGAAAGGAGAAAAGAGTGGTGCAGGTTAGGGGAGAGCTCCCTTAGTTTGAGGAGACCTTTGATTCAATTCCATGGTTACAATGTGGATGTATTTTGCATGGTCACATGAGGATATGAAAAGGATTGACCCCCGAGTCGCATCCCACCACCTTAACGTAGATCCAGGCTTCTAACAAATCAAATAGAAGCCCAAAGTCTACAATGGCAAAAAGATAAGGCGGTGAAGGAGGAGGTCACAAAGTTGGAGCAAACATGCTTTATCTGTGAAATACAATAACCAGACAAGTTGGCTAACAATGTCCATGTGAAAAAGCCCAACGGCAAATGAAGATTATACATGGATTTGAAAAATCTGAACAAGGCTTGCCTGAAGGACAATTATGCATTACCGATAATAGACCACCTGGTGGACTCAACCTCAACACACAACCTGTTTAGCTTCATCAATGCATTCTTGGGGTACAATTATATTCTGATGAACCGGGCTGGCCAGAACAAGGCTGCATGCATCATCGAGCAAGTGCTATTTGCTACAAAGTCATATCGTTCATATTGAAGAACGTTGGAGCCATGTGTTAATGCCTTGATAATAGGATGTCCAGAAAGCAAATTGGGAGAAATATAGAAGTACAGAGGGATGACATGTTGACAAAAAATAAGGTTGACAACGACCACCTTGCTGACTTAGGTGAGACTTTTGAAGCGCAGAGAAGGTATAGGATGAAGCTGAATCAGGTCAAGTGCGCGTTTGGAGTAGTGACTGAGAAGTTCTTAGGTCTTTTGGTCAGTTGAAGGGCGATCGTTGCTAACCTGGAGAAAATACAGGCGATCTTTCACATGCAATCCCCAGAACAGTGAAAGAGGTCCAGTGCCTGACTACACAGATTGCTATGTTGAACCGAATCATCAACAGGGCAACCGAGAAATGTCAACCCTTTTTTAAAAACCTGAGGAAAGCTTTCAATTGGACCACAAAGTGTGAACAAGCAGTTTAACCGACCAAAGGAGTATCTGGCCTCCCCGCCATTACTATCCTGCACGATTACTAACGAGGACCTATATCTATACCTTATGGCCTTTGACTTGACTGTGAGCACAGCCTTGGTTAGAGAGAAGGAACTAGTTCAGAAGCTAGTGTACGACATCAGCCATGCATTGAAGGGGCCAGAGAGCAAATATCAGTAGATCAAAAAGATGGTATTTTCCATTGTCACCTCAGCCTGAAGACTTAGGCTCCCACAACTTCATGGTACTCACCGAGCAACCACTGAAGCATGTTCCACAGGGGACACATTTTGGAATATACTCTTTGGTTTAAGTTTAGGGCCACTGACAAGGAGACAAAGTATGAGCGGTCTTAGCCAGACTGAGATTTTTATTGTTAGTTATAACATTTATTAATGCTCTACTTTATTTTTACTTCCACAACATTCATTCTATCATATAAAATTGAGACTTACGGATCGAATTATTTATTGGGCCTCATAGCTCATGGTGTAACTTTCATACTCATGGCATTTCACGCTAGGTAACAAAGAAGAAGAAAAGGAACCGGAGTTTCTAGTCACCGACCACATCAATCCCGAGAAATATCTGATTCAACCATGGTATACTTACACTAGATCTTTAGGGCTCCGTAATCCCATTCTTGAATCTATCTTCTTTTGCTACAGTGTTTTACAATTCAAACTCGTATTTTATTATTTATGAAATAAATCTTAGCTTGTGATTTGGTTATTTCACTTTATTGAACGTCTCCGTAAATTGGGCATTATAGCTGCCACGTGGTGGAGCTAGATGATCGGTGATAGATTTGACACATGATTTTGGTACGGATGGACAGAGAATTCGACCGATGTGAACATTCAGCCTCTCTCATTGTCTTTCCTCTGCTAAACAGATGAGTTGAGGGGCTATTGTTTATTATTTAATTGTATTTATCTGTATCCGTTTATTAAGCACAATAAAAAAATAAATGTAATATGATACTTGACCCCAATGGTCATAAATTTTAGATCCGCTCAATCCCAAGAATGGTGAAAGAGATTTAGTGTCTGACTGATGGATTGTCGCGTTGAATCGATTCATCAACAGGGCAACAAGGAAATGTCAACCCTTCTTCAAAAACCTAATTAAAGCTTTCAAGTGGACCACAAAGTGTGAATAAGCAGTTTAACCAACCAAAGGAGTATCTAGCCTCCTCGCCACTACAACGCTGCATGATTCCTGACGAGAACTTGTATCTATACCTTATGGCCTCTGACGCGGCCGTGACCATAACCTTGGTTAGGGAGGAAGAACTAGTTCAAAAGTCAGTGTACTACATCAACTGTGCACTGAAGGGCCAAAGAGAAAATATCAGTAGATCAAAAAGCTAGTATTTTCCCTTGTCACCTCGGCCCGACGACTCAAGCGCCTATAACATCATGGTACTCACCGAGCAACCATTGAAACAGGTACCACAGGGGACACATTTTGGAATATGCTCTTTGTTCAAGTTTAGGGCCACCAACAAGGATTTAAAGTACGAGCAGTCTTAGCCAGACTGAGATTTTTATTTTCGATGTAACATTTATTAATACTCTACCTTATTTTTACTTCTACAACATTCATTCTATCATATACAATTGAGCCTTATGGTTAGGATTATTTATTGAGTCTCATAACTCATGGTACAACTTCCCTACTCCTGGCATTTCATGCTAGGTAACAAAGACGAAGAAGTGGACCCCGAGTTTACAGTCACCGGCCACATTAATCCTGAGAAAAATTCAATTGCACGATGATTTACTTACACTAGTTCTTTAGGGCTCCGTAATCCCATTCTTGAATCTATCTTCTTTCGCTACAGTATTTTATAACTTTAAACTCGTATTTTATTATTTATGAAATATAATCTTGGCTTGTGGTTTAGTTATTTCTCTCTATTGAACGTCTCTGTAAATCGGACATTACAGGCGCCACGTGGCGGAGCCAGATGATCGATGATAGATTTTGGCACATGGTTTCGGTACGGATGTATAGAGAATCCGACCGATGTGAACATTCAGCCTCTCTCATTGTCTTTCCTCTGCTAAGCAGATGAGTTGAGTGGTTATTGTAGTAAGCCGAACTCATGAGGTGTTGGGCTTACAATGTTCTTGTAATCTCAGCCTAGTTTGCTTCAACGATGAGCTAAGCCGGAGGACAATTGGGCTTTGACCCTCTCCCTCTCTTATTAGTCCTGGCCCAATCCATTAATTATTGTCAGATCGAAGGCTTGTTGAGTCCGCACATCCTACCACTGACCCATTTCTAGGTGCACGATCATCATGTGGACCAAGCCGATTGTTACAGTCGGCACCTATGGTATTCAGTTGTTAAATAGTTCACAAAAGGCATACACTCAGCCACTCTATTGTGAGCATGGTGCTCGACATGGGTTGAGCGGGAAATGACGCCCATTGTGGGCGGTTATGTGTAAGGTCATGGGGGACAGACTATTGCGAGATGCGTAGGCAAGTGTACTGTGATTCCCAAACATGGTTTAGATGGTGTCTGCACCAGATTGGGCAGACCCAGCGCGACATTCTCAGGCTTTGTTGTATGTGCCCCCTGATCGTCCTTCATAAAAGGTGCGATGACGCTCCATTCTCTCGTACGCGCAAACACATACTCTTAAGCTTTCAGTTGATTTTTACTCTTTTTTGAATACTAACTTAAGTATCAGAGTGTTCTCCAATTATCTACGGCTAGTCAGCACTCGAGTTCTTTTTTTGTCTCCCAGGCAAAGGATCCAATGAATTCCACTCAAGAGAAACGTAACTCGGATTATAGGCTCAACAACACCTATTACTGCTCTTTTAAAAATTTATGATTTAACGTTGAACTTGATATAATGGCAGGAAGTAATTGAGTAAAGAATTTTTTAAACAAAATATATCAAAATATTTTTTAAATTATATCAAAATATTTTTTTGTGAATAAAAATACCAAAAATTGTATATTTTGCATCATTTGTTTAGATTATTAATTTTTGCATCAACATTACTCATTCGAATCTCTTTCGGTTATGCTTTTCAAATTTTATAATTGAAAAAATACTAAAATTTTACCTTTTACTTAAAGAATTATTTCGAGACTAATTGTGAGCTCGAAATATTTTGATAAAGGGTTGTTAAATTATGGTAAGATATTTATTAATTTATATTTTATTTTTCTATCAATTTATAAAACAAAGTAAAAAAATTCTCTTAAATTATCTAAAAATATTTACATTCATCACATGTCCTAATCACCCAACTTTAGAGAAAAAAGTGAGCGACACCGTTAATTAGAACACCTTTCAGTCGTATTTTTTGAATTTTATTCTCGAAAAAATACTAAAAAATTTATCGTTTATTTAAAAAATTATTTCGAGATTAACTGTGAGTTCGGAATATTTTAATAAAGGATTGCTGAATTTTGATAAATTATTTGTTGATTTATATTTTGTTATATTTCTTTCTTTCTTTTTTGTTGATTTATAAAATAAAGTTAAAAATCTTTTAATTTATCTAAAAATATTTACATTCATCACATGTTATAATACGCTCAACTTTAGAGGAAAAAATGGCTTATACCGTTCATTCGAATCCCTTTCAGTTGTGTTTTTTAAATTTTTTCTCAAAAAAATACTAAAAATTTATCCCTTACTTAAAAAATTATTTCGGAGTTAACTATGAACTCGGAATATTTTGATAAAAATTTATTGAATTATAGTAAAGTATTTGTTAATTTATAGTTTATTATTTTCTTGTTGATTTATAAATCAAAGTGAAAAATCTCTTAAATTATCTAAAAATATTCACATTTATCACATGTTCTAATGCTTCTAACTTAAGAGAAAAAAAGTAAACCGACACCACCATTCGTGTTTTTTAAATTTTATTCTCAAAAAGATACTAAAAATTTATATTTTATTTTAAAAATTATTTTAAAATTAACTGTAAACTCAAAATATTTTGTTAAAGAGTTGTTGAATTATCGTAAAATATTTGTGGTTGGCTGGAGCATTCTTTACTAATAGTATTTCTTTACTAATAGTATTTCTGGATGCACACGCTCCGGTAAAATAAGCAAAAGATAGAATAGTCATTCAAGAATTAAGAGACAGCACATGACTATTGGAAAGGAATATGAATGGCACTTGGTATGTACTGTAGAGAGAATTTCGCATTAGTTTCAGATAAAAGAGAAAGTGCGTGTACATAAATTCAGATACAAATGTGTCCGGATCCGTCGGATGCACGTGGGATCCTTGATAATTTAAGGGCCCCATGTGCATCCGACGGTCCGGACACATCTATGTCCGGACACTATGTACACATCTGTGTCCGGATCTGTGTTGATAAGGTCTGTGTCTGTGGCATTGTTCACCTCTTATTAATGCTAGGGGTACAGATCAAGGAGACACATTAGATACAGATCTGACATAAGTGGGACCCAGCCCTCTCTCTCTCTCTCTCAAATTCTCTCAATTCCCGTTCCCACACCCCTCCTTTGCTTAAGAATTGTAGTATTTGTTAAATAACCACCGGCAAGATATTAATTAAAGCTTTTCGATGTACCTAAAGAGAGTAACAACTTTTTTATTTGGAAATAAAAACAAAAGTTTTGAATTTTTTCTCTGTAAAGTTTCTGATGTATGTGTCTACAGCAGATGACGACGACAGACTTTTCATGGTTTAAAAGCATTGTACCATTGTTTCATTATTAATGCTATCGAACATGTCTCTTCATCATCATGTAAGCAAATGTTTTTCTCCATATGCACGTGTGAACTCCAAGTGAAACTTACATATCAAGAGGGGCCACAGGTTCAATTTTAAATTTTGATGTTTTATCAAAAATGGTTTCCTCCTTCCAAAAAATAAAAAATAAAAAGAGGAATACATGGGGATGACCTATCTTACTCATTTATTAATCTGCTAATATTTAAGTTCTTAATTGATAGTTTTCTTCTCCACAACTAAGAGGTTCATTTAGCATATTCCATTAGTTCATCAGCATATTTGCCTATTAGGGATATTCCAACAACAATTAGTTCTTTAGCTCTAAATGGAGACCGCTTAAAGCCTTAAACAATGAGAATAATAGACTGATGTTAATGATACCCTTTCAGAGTATTGAGCAATAGATAACGTCAAGTGTGATCTTGTTCTTTTTTTTTTTTTTTTTACTTTTAATTTACCATGTAAAGACCAATAGTTGTTTCTTCTTTTTTTGTTAGTTGGAATAAGAAAACCAGAAAGGGGGCAAGTCAAGGCCAAATGAGGGGCAGATCACTAAATTATCCAAAAATATATATAGATTACTCAAGATATTTTTCAATTAAGTGACAGGCCACTTGCCCCTAAACAAATCTGCCCCTCTTCCAATGGGTTTAGTCTTACTTTCTTGAAGAAAGTCGCAATTGTTGAACTTTCTCCGGACTTAAAATAAATCTTTTGTCGTCGCTCAAAACATGTGAGTAGCTATTATTTTTCCCACTTGAAGAAAGTTTCACACCAAGTCGATCGTGTGTCACTAATAATTGAATGTCGTTGTGGGGTGTTTGGGGTTGGGAAACCTAATAATTATAATTTGATGTATTTTTTTGTCAAGGAAAGAAGAGATGTCAATCATATTATAAGGTGCTTTAATTTTGACTAATGACCACTCATTCTAAAAATTTATCCTCAACTTGGATTGCATAGTGCAGCTCGCATACGTAAAGTCCGATCAAATATAATTAAGCATCAGAGTCTCGATCAAAATAGTACGTTCTCAGTGGGAATGCCAACTGCAAGAACCCTCTTTTGAAGCTCGCCGGCAGGGGCAGATGGAGTGGAGTCAAGTGGGTTTAATTTTCTAAAACACCTATCATTATTAGGAAATTAAATAGTAATTTGACCCCTTAAAATATAATATTGATCCAAATATTTCACCTAATGTGTAAAATTGCCCCAAACATTTCACCAAAGGCATCATATTCTCCTAAATATTTCATCCGAATACAGAAAGAGTATTTTTGTTATGCTAATTGTGAAGAAATTGCTTTTCATTTGTATGAGAACTATTTGATGGATAATACTTTACACATCTATAATAAAACATATTTTTATTTTTTATGTAACAAATGAATATTTCATATATATTTTGTAAATAGAAAAATTCGTCGAGGGGTATATTAAATGAATACGTAGGTTATATCTTATATTTATTTTCTTATTATTAAGAAAAAACTTACCATGTGATTTCAGTTAAGATTTTGACCCCACTAACTAAAATTTCTGATTTTGCTCTTGCTCAGGGGCCCACAAGAGAAAAACAAAAATATCACTTATTACTTGTACAATAAAACAAAGTGCTCAAGTGGACAATTTGGTTAAGCTTTATAAATGCACAATTTCTCAGTACACATGCTAGCTGCAGGCATCATAAAGCTCGTACTTAGTACTTGCAGCCGACGATGTAACTTTAAATTGAAAAATTAAACCAAATTGGTACATCAAATTAAATTGATGATTTGGTCCGGTTTGGCCATTCATTTGATCCGGTCCAGTTTGCATTTTTTTAATTTTTTTAGTTCATTTTTGATTTTATATCATTGGAGACCAGTTGAAACCAGACCGAGCCAGTTCATACATAATAATTGTTTTCTTTTTTAATATTTTCGTATTTCCCTGTTAGAGTGTTAGGCGCAAGTACTCAAAGTCAGTAGGCACTAGGCATAGGCAACTTAGGGAGGGTGAGATACTTAAGACTTAGTTAATGAGAAAAGTCTGTATGGATAGACCTTCCGGATACATCCGAATACAGATGTGTTCAAAATTATTAGATGCACGTAGAATCCTCAAATTAGACACATGCATTTTACGATTTCAGACATCTCTGTATCTAGATATGTCCGGATGTGTCCGTGTCCCTAGCATTACTCTAGTTAGTGGGGTACTCATTTAGACTTTTACATTTTTGTTTAGGGTTTTATTTTTCAGACTCTTCAGCCGCAGCTCTCCTCTCCTCTCCTCTACGCAACGGCACGGCCCACGCCTCTCCTCTCCTGAGTTTGGCAGTCAGCGAATCAATGGTGTACAGGCATCAACCCCGCTACTTCAACAATGGCGATTTGGTTATCTCTATACCTCTGTCTTGAAGTTTTAATGGAATACATTTGAAAATCTTGAAACGTCTCACTCTCTTCCATTTAGATGTAATCTCTATACATCTTGAAATTTTTATTTTTACATCTCAATACATTTAGTCGCCAAAACTACTCGCTATTTGTGACGTGATCCTATGTAGTCGCAAAAAATACTACCATTTGCGATGGGATAATAAAGTTGTCACAAATAGTAGTATCGTTTTGAGACGGAAGGCCAACAGTCACAAAAAATAGCACTTTTGCGATGGTAGCCCTTTTAGCCGTCGCAAGAGGTACACTTTTTGTGATGAAATCGTTTGCCCTCACTAGGAAAAACACTTTTTTGCGAGGGAAACACAACCATCACAAAAACTACTCATTGTTTGGGACGAGATCCTATGCAATCACAAAAAATATTACCTTTTGCGATGAAATAATAAAGTTGTCACGAATAGTAGTATCTTTTGCGACGGGAAGCTAACGGTCACAAAAGTAACACTTTTGCTACGGTTGGCTTTTTAGCTATCGCAAGAGGAACACTTTTTGTGACGAAAAAGTTTGCCATTGCAAGCCTTTTTCCTATTAATTTTGTCTCAAGGATAGACACAAGATTTTCACGTTTGAAAATATTATTCTAGATATTTTCATCAATTTGTGCAATTATAAAAGTATAATCATCTATTCTTATATATAAAAGGAGAGCAGTACTTTAGTGTCTCCCAAGTTTGTAATTATGTCCACTTTTAGATTTTCCAAAATGGTCACAAAAATAATTCTTAATTCCTTTTAAAATACTTTTAACACCCAACAACTGTAAGAGTAAAAAAAGAATTCTGCACCCTCCACTACATATCCATCTCTTTCTCTCAGTGTCACTTACCAACTAGAGAAGACAACATCATGTGGACTAATATATTGCTTCCTTTCTAGTTTCGTAGATGGTTTGAGACCTGCAGCCCATATCGTCAAAGAACTCGTGGAAAAGGTAGGACTGAATAGAAACATTATTATTTGTGTGGACCAACTCTTTACTTTCCATTTTGATTTCAGGGAAATTTACTATTTTGTGTAGTTGTGATACAATTGCTTCTATATAAATTTTTGTGGTATTTTTCTATACATTTTTTTCTCTAAAATTTAAATCAATTGTTTTCTTTTTGTTATTTTTCTTGCTTTGTACATACTCGCTCTTAATTGACGTGCTAATTTTAATACTACAAAAATAGACTCCCTTTTTCACTTAGTTTCATAAAATTTCCACCAAAACAGCGTCGTCTTTCACTAAAAACTTGCTAAAATTTAATCTACATATAGAAGAGGCGAACAAAAAAATGATTAGGGAAGAACAATTGAAATAGCATAAAAATGAATTTTATATGGCATTACAAATGTTACAGGTAAAATGTGATCATACGTTCATATATGCAAATGCTTGACGTGCACACGCATTGCGTGTGCTCCGGCTGCAAGTATAAATAATTGAAGATATATATAATCTTGTACATCTATATCTATTTCAAAAGAAGAAAAATTGAACTTTAGTGTTGAATTTCTTCACAATGCATAAAATATTGAACGTAGAGTTAAATCTCGTACATTTTTGTTCATCCACCGTCCACCCAACAGCGGTGGAAGTGGTGCGCCGGTAATTGTGTGAGCATGCTCCCTCTACCTAAATTATCGACGCACCACTTTCGCCGCCACTCGATTGTCCGCCTGCACCACCGCAACCCCTCTGAGACTGTTCATCAACTCTTTTTGGCAGAAGATTCTAAGACGGAAAAGCTTCTAACTGCCATGGGAAATGGGGTTTCTCAAGACACGAACTGCTAACCATTCTGCAGTGATCTGCATAGCTTGTAATCTTGGGCCTTGCCTTCTGACACTTGGGCTTGATTTGGGCCCAAATGAATGTGGTTGGGTTTCGGATGCTTTGAGTAAAGAGTATCTATTATGATTAGAGGCAAAATTGAAATTATTTTTTTTTTTGAAAGGAAAAAATTGAAATTATTTTTGGTTAGCTATAATGGCAACTCGTAATAAGGAGAGATGAAATTTATAGCAACAGCTATTTCTGGTGGGCCCTAAGAGAGTGACAGAGAGAAAAACTAAATGAAATTTTCTGAAATTTAAGAATATAAGAGGGATCAGGTGTCTATGATACATAATATATTCATAACTAATTAAGATAATTTATAACTTACGATAAACATTTTCATGACTAAATAAAGTGATTCAGTAACGTTTATGTGCATACTACACAAGTTCATTGTAATTAGAAGATTCATATATAATTTAGGAATTTTTAATAGTTAGTTCTCCATTCTGGAGATCTTTAAAAACTAGTCCTATTTATTTTAAGAGTTAAGATTTATTTTGAATAGGAAAAAAAAAAAACCACATGCACTTTTCATCTCTCTTAATCTTCCAAATCTTTCTCTCTCCAATCTTCTTTTTCCCTAAAATCTTTAATTAAATATTGAAATTAAAAATTATTAAAGACAATAGTGTGTGTGTATATATATATATAAAAGATTGTTATTTGATACTCAAATAATTATATGAATACACAACTTATCAAAATTAAGAAAAATTATGAAAAGTCTATATTATGCAAAATTTCAAAATATACAAAATCATCTTGCAAAAAAGTTATGCAAATTTTTTTTTATATATATGAAGTTATGATAAATTTCATGACACTAAAGTACATATGATAATTTTATCATATTAACTGAATTTACCTTAATAATTGACTGTTGCATACAAGTGTCCAAAGTGCGCCTATAATAACTAAATCTATCATATGAGGACTCGATACCTCAAAAGCATCTAAAAGATTAAGAAAAACAACTGAAGAGAGCATTATTGTAGCATGTGGCGGGCAAACAAAATTGATGCAAAAGAAATCAAGAGGTTCAAGCCAAATCAAAGTCAAATCAAACCCAGTTGACATAGATTTTATCCCCACGTCAACTTTTTGAATTAAAGCTCTAAGAGAAAAAGTCGTAGAAGATACATCGGCTATATATGTATACCAAGTGCTAAATCCATCAAGTGTAGAAGTATAGAGGATTAAGAGTAGATTGCTATGATTTTTCTCTCTACAAATGACAAAGATAGATTTATAGTTATCATTCGTTTTTTTTCTCTGTCTTTAATTTAAGAACTACTCTACTTGAGACTATAATTTAAGTACTAATAATTAATTTAAAAATTATGTAAGAAATTTATATGCCCATTACTATATAAATTTTGAGTGAACAGATTAATATATATATATATATATATATATATATATATATATATATTAGTTTGTCCCAAGTTTGATTTGCATATTCATGATAATATCATAACTTCTGATATAATTAAGGTTGCCATGCTACTTGAAGAATAAACTTGAATATACGTTCTCATCATGTGGTATGTGTGGGACCTAGCTATTCAAGGATTAATTCGGGCAAATTATTTACACGTATTTCAATTAATTGTAAGAAACAATCTCACCGTCTGCTAATGGACTCGTTAAAACAGGTATAAACTCTTGAATAAAATGAATCCATAAAAAATAATAATATTTTAAGAATTCTAGATAAAAAACTTGAAAAAACAAAACTTTTTAAGCAATGGGATTTGCCCATCCATCCCCTCATCAACAAAGTCCAAGTCATTTTTGAGGTCCGTCAGAGAATAGAGGGTCAACAGACGCATGCTAACTTGAAGGATAGACTTAGGTCACATAAAAAATGGCACAAATTCCTAGAATGCTCTCTCTCTCTCTCTCTCTCTCTCTCTCTCTCTCTCTCTCTCTAGTGTGCTGCTGAGCGTGTGCTCGTCACAGGCCACGGTTTGAACACTCCAACAACTCATTATCTTTTCTCTGGGAAAAAAAAACACTTTATTCTCTTTCATAGGTTTTTAATATGTACTTAGCGTTCATGACGCACGTGGTGTACAAATACGATGCGCATATAAATTAGGTTAATAATTTTTGTAATTGTTATAGAGAATTTTTTTTTCAAGTAATTTTTTTGTTAACAGTTTTAGAGAGTAGTTTCTTTTAGAAGATTTTTTGAAATAATTTTTTTACGTAAATATTCCTATATTATTAGGGTGGAAGAAAATTTTTAAGGACTGTTTTGGAAAGTAAAAATGTGACGGAACTTCATTTTGAAATTCACACCAACAAAGGGTAGCCCCTTTCTCTTAGTATATAGATAGAACATTATTAATCTCGTATTGTATTCACACTACAAATAAACTAGTTTCATATCGTCTAAAATATCCTCTCGTACCAGTTAATATCAAGTGTATCAACACGTACCGAATATATTTTGGAATTTCAACTGATACAAGAATTCTAGTGTATTTTTGTATGGATAAATGTGTATTTTTTTGTCATGAAAAAAAAACTTGGACTTTAAGGTGATTAAATAAATTTGAAGTTCTTAAAATATGTAAATCATGTTAATTTTCTCCTAGAACTTACGTTGAGGTTCATAAAATAAGAACTTTTTTATTTCGTTACTCAAGGTTTTCCGAATATCTATCAACGTAGTAGAAGCAAATAAAGAATTATTACGGTAAAGCCATAACAGTATCGAATCATATATATACGCTGATGGTTGTATGTACCATTCCAATAAAAAAGATAGTACACCAAATAATTAATGTGTATAAAGTGAAGTTTGGAAGAAACTGTATTTTTTTAAAGATTGTTGGTATTATTTGATATTCTATAAATTTTTTTATGGTTTTGTCAATTTTTTTTGCTATTAATTCGCTCCACAAGAAAGATAAGAAAATGTAGACTGTAATTAAAAAAAATAGATAGAACAACATTAAAGATATTAAAAAAAAGTCTTTTTTGACTTTTTTTCTTCTTGAGTAAATTTTTAAAGATTTTTCCTAAAAAAACTTACTTTATAGAACCTTCTAGTTAAGACAAATAATTAAATTAAAAAATTTATTGCAAATTTAATAAGAATTACAAAAAATAACCAATGTTAATACCGAATAATTTTAATGAAAAAAATCAAATTTCCATAGAAAAAGAAAAGTAGATTGATCGGATAAGTACAATAATTGGACATGAAGGTTTGCACTAGTCTTACGTGCAGAATTAAATCAAATGAATTGAGACGGAAACCATAGTGGAGCACGTGTCGGGGGCTAACTTGAGGCCCATGTAACGTCCAATTCATGCCCTTGAGAGAGACCTTTTATTTGTGTTGAATCACTGTTTCAGACTCAATTTTGCAATTCTTTTATATAACAAAAACACTATTTTTGTACTTTTAAAGATTTTATGTTGAAAAAAAAAAAAAACAACCAAACAAACTTTTAACACTGTTTAAGGGGAAATATCTACGGAGATTTTATTAGTTTTCAGATGTATTAATAATTAAGTGTTGAGACTTGAGAGATTAGCTATTCTTGTGTGTTAAATATTTAATTATATGACAAAAAGTATATATAGTTGGTTTCATATTTTTATATTAAGAGTGGTAAGTTGGTGAGTGAATTAAATGACGATTGTAATGGTGAAGTTAAGATTATGATAGTATAAGATAAAATGTATAAAGGTATAAATATGTACAAATAACACTTATATATATATATACACACACATTAAATAATATATATGCATGGTTTCCCAACACCACTTTTTCTTTTACTATCTCTCCTTCATACAAATTAACATATATATGGCCTTGTTTCACCTGACTTGATTATTAGATTGATATATCATAAAATTCTTTATAGAAATAAGTTAGTGTAGTCAATTTAGACTAAATTAATTATTTGAGCTCGGTGTTGACAAACAATTAAAGATGGTTTTCTTTTGACTTGAAAAAATATATAGTAAAAAAAATGATTTCATTCCTAAATCCGATAATACCCATCTGATTGTGAAAAGAGAATATTTATGTCATTTCACATTCTGACCCAATTAAAATTCATCCAGCTTTAGGCTGGATTAACATTCAACAGACTAGCCTTTCAAGTTATTAATTAATTTAATCTAAATACTGAAAATTATTAAGCAAATAATTATTTGAGAACCACAGGCCACATAGGGCCATAATATATAAGATTTTTTTCCATCACACTCCCTTCTTTCCCTATCTCTCTCTCTCGTTCCCCTCTCTTTCTCTCTCTCTCTCTCTATCTATCTATCACTTCACTCCTTTGCCATGAAAGAGATGTTATGATGTATTGGATTATCTCTTTCCGTTCTTAATTTGTCTTGCTCTCACTCCCTTTTGTGTTGCAAGAGGATTTTTCACAGGTGGGACCCCGCGAGCTAAGATGACTCTGATTTTCCTCAATAATAACACACTAGCTAACAATAGCACTAGATTACAATTTAGGGAAAGATGATTATTTATTTATTTATTTATTTTTGAAATATTGTATTTAAGAAAAGAAAATGAGGGGTATGGAAGCAAGTGGAAGAGAATAGAGGGGAATCATTACTATCACATCACTTTACATTCAAAGTTGGAGAAAATAGAGTAGAAGTGAAACGATTATATTGTTAATGTATTTATTACCAGCTATGGTCTTGAAACAAATAACTTTTTTGTCCACAAGCTCAAAGGTTAAACTAGCAAAAAGTATTAACCCAGAATTATCTCCCTTCCCTTCCTTCTCTTCACCTTTTAATCAGTGATTTTAAATACCTCATGCCCCTCAATCCAAACTAGCATTAATAGTTATTTAACTAACTAACGATAGCTAATGTGAGAAAAAAGAAGAAGAAGAAGAAGAAGAGCGGAGCATCATCTATTGAGATACGACGACCAATTGCCATGGTAGTTTGCCTCTGAATTATTTAGGTTTGTCAATGGATAAAATTCTATTCGAATTCAATATAAATCCACAATACGTTCCGAATTCAAATACTGAAAAGCCGATTCGGTAATCTATTTGATCTAAATCTAATAATGGAACGTCTCGAATTTTGGAGATGTTAATACAAATATTTCTAAAATCCACGTGTTTAGTATTTCATTGAAAGAGAAAAAATATAAAGTTTGGATTACAACGTATTAAATATGAAACTAAAGTCTTGACAAAAGAAAATTTGAATTTCTAGCATGGTATCAAAGTTGGGTCCGTTGCACTTGGATCCTCTCGTCTAAACCCCCGCCATCCTCACATCTGTGATTCATGTTTCGTGTGAGGTAGGTGTTATCAAGTCCCACACATCGCCTATGTTGGTTCTCCGCCATCTGCTTATAAGCCTTGGGCAACCCTTACCTTAAAAGTTGATTTTCAAGGTTGGGTTAAGCCCATGGACTTTTATTATGGTATCAGAGTCAGGCCCGTTACCCAATAATTATGCACTCAGATCCTCTCATATAACCCTATGCCATCCTAACATGTGGATCCACACTTCGAGTGAGAGAGAGTGTTAGTGAGTCTTACATTGCCTATGTTGGCTATCATTTCTCTGCTTATAAGCCTTGGGCAACCCCTATCTTAAAGCCGATTTTCAATGGTTGAGTTAGGCCCATGAACTTCTAATAATTAAATTTCAAATTATCTTAGAAATAGGGTTTACAAAGCAACTAGAACTATATAAACTTGGGTTTGGTGAAATCTTCATCGGCAATGTTCACTTCGGCCGGATAGCTCAGGTCTTCAATCCCGTCTTTCGTACTTGTTGTGAAACGTTAGGAACCCACTTGGAGAAGCCCAATTTGATTCAATCAACTTCAACCCTTGGCCTATCTTCAATCTATGTTTATGAATAAATTCTCGAGCTTATTAAAGCTCCAATGGAGACTAAACCAAAAACTTCATTTCGAGAAGATGACTTTCAAATGAGTTTCTACCACTTGAAACTCTTACTCAGCCAGTTCATTTAACTACTGTCTCTTTCTATTACATTAAAAATTCACTCAATCAGCCGGTAGAAGTAATCCGCAACTAGTTATTTCATAATTTGAAAAAGTTGACCAACCTATAGAACCAACCTCACAATCGGTTCATTTGACTATTGTCAAAATATGAAATTCCAGACTCAACAGGTAGAACGTTACTACCAACCGGTTGAAAATATTAATGTCCAAATTTCATACCTCAACCAGTAGAATTATACTACTAACCAGTTCAAAGACAATATCTCTCATTTTGAACTTTTGCCTAATGTTTGAACTTTAGATCTATGATGTAGTAATCCATATACCTTGCTTGAATGATGGGATTTATCATGATTAGAAATTCTTCGTTTGCAATATTGTATATTGTTATTAAGATGTGACACTGAACTTGTACCCCTATGTCATACTACGCAACCATTCACAATGCATGCATGATTATGTGTTTACTCGCACTTTACTTTATCAATTCAAGATTGATAAACTTGGTAATGATGAAACAATTGGGATTAGTAGACTGTGGTTTGACTTAGACATAGGATTCTTGACACACAATCGTACGAGAATATAGTATTGATGAGGCTTGAATCTTGTGGAGTATTATTTCTCCATTGAGGCATGTATTTAAGATGTCACTAACCGTGATATTACTTGAGTCAAACTATGACTGGTACCATAAGGTGTAATTAGTCGAGTTGCGTCTTCAGTTGAGTTGTGTCATTAGTCGAGGTGGGTTTCTTTTGATAGGCCAAAGGGAGGGAACACCATCTATAGTTAGGATGGTTTCGGAGAAGATCAATGGTGGAGGTTCAATGTCGTGGGAAAGATGACTTATTGCCATGACAGCAGGTTGATGGTAGGGGAGAAGAAGAGATAACATTTGCAGATTAAATGGAGGTAAAGGGAAGAGATATAGTTGCAAGTGATGATAGGAGCATATGATGAAGTGAATAATGGTGCGAACATTGGGGTGGGGGGTGGAAGAAGAAGAAAAGGTTGGGAAGATCTCTCTCACACACACATCAACGCGTGATGTATATGTACATATAATATTTATACACATTAAGTATGTAACAATTACGATGTATTGTGTATAACATTTTATATAATACACATATAACATGCATTAAAACATACAAAATGTTATTTGTTTAGTTTAATATATTAACGGTAACCAGAATAAAAATTAAACATACACATATAAATTGAAGCAATCCAAAATGAATTAGATTCTATTATGGATAATAATACCTGGGTTCTTGCTGATTTACCTCCGGGTTCTAAAGCCATTGGCTGCAAATAGATTTTCAAAAAGAAAATGAAAGTTGATGGTACAATAGACAAGTATAAGGCACGATTGGTTGCCAATGATTTTACCCCAAAGAATGGTGTCGATTACTTCGATACATATGCACCGGTGGTAAGAATATCTACAATTAGAGTTTTGATTTCCTTATCTTCAATTTATAAACTTTAGACTCACCAAATGGATGTGAAAACTGCATTTTTAAATGGCGAATTGAATGAAAATATTTATATGAAGCAACCAGAAGGATTTATTGTACAAGGTCAAGAACACAAAGTATGCAAACTCGAACTTAAACAAGCACCAAAATAGTGATATGAAAAGTTTGATAAAGTAATTGTATTAAACGAAAATAGAATATACCAATCAGATAAATGTGTATATAGTAAATTTACTGGTAATAAAGGTGTAATCATATGTTTATATGTAGATGATATGCTTATCTTTGAGACTGATTTAGATAGCATACAAAATACAAAAGATATTCTTTCTTCTAGTTTTAGTATGAAATATATGGGTGTAGCCGATATAATTCTGGGCATCAGAATTATGAGACAAGGAGAAAGTTTAGTCTTAAACCAATCTCATTATTTTGAGAAAATACTGAAGAAGTTTAATCACTTCGACGGTCTACTGATATCTACACCTTTTGACCCGCATATTAAGCTGTATCCTAATACCAGAAGAGCTATATCACAACTAAAATATTCTAAAGTGATTGGAAGTTTATTGTATGCGATGACGTGTACAAGACCAGATATTGCATATGTTGTGGGTAAACTAAGTAGGTATACTCACAACCCAAGTGATATTCATTGGAATGCAGTCAGTTGGGTTTTGCAATATCTAAAGAAAACTATAGACTATGGGATAGTCTATAATGGGTATCTTTCGGTTCTAGAAGGATACACTTATGCTAGTTGGATAGCTGAGAATGAAGATCACTTGTCCACAAGTGGTTGGGTCTTCACTCTTGGTGGAGGAGCGATTTATTAGGGATCAAAGAAATAGATTATCATTATAAACTCAACTATGGCTGCTGAGCTGTAGCATTAAGATTAATAAGCAAAGAGGCTGAGTGGCTGAGAAATATGTTGTGGGAAATACCCATATGGCCAAAACCTATGCCACTTATATATTTGCATTGTGATAGTCAGTCGACGCTCTCACAAGCCTATAGCAAGGTATATAATGAAAAGTCTAGGCATATAGGATTTCGACATAGCTATGTCAGAAATTTGATAACCGACGGAGTGATAACCATTGATTATGTAAAATCAAATCAAAATTTAAAGAATTCTTTAACAAAAGGTCATGCAAGGGAATTAGTGTGGAGAACATGAAAGGGAATGGGACTTCAGCCCCCTGAGATATAATCACTCTTGGTGGAAACTCAACTCAACTCTTGTTTTCCTACAAGTCTTGGGTTCAGTGAGCAAAATACACCATAAGTCGTAATGACAAGCACTTTCCGATTTAATACAATCTAAAGTAAAGTGTTTGATACCTGTAATGAAAAGGAAGAGGTTGAACTACTTAGCTTTTAATAGGTTGCTAACGGCGTGTTAGGTCTCGAATGCTGTAGTTATGGGGGCATTAATTCTTAAATACCTACCTATATGATCAGTGTGAAGGTGGTGTCGCGTTCTATTGGTTCATGAACAAGAACCATAGAACGGTTCACTTAGGTGGGAAAAGATTAAATGGTTGATATAAAGGAGTATACCTATTAAGTTCACTTTAATAATCCAAAGTGGTTTGGCTTATAGGTGCTTCGCACCATAATTAAGGTGCAAAAATTCTATACCAATAGTCGTTTGGTGGTATATTTTCAAGACAAGAATGTCATAATAATTTCTACACATGCCTTAGGAGCTCAAAGCAAACTCTAAGGTTTGAACTCCTTTACGTCACTTTACGAGTGAAAAAATAGTTAACAAATTAATTTAATAAATCAAAATAACATATACAAAGTAAATAAAAACTCCAAAAGTAATTTTTTTATTTTTTTATAAATAAGATATTCAGTCAACTTAGGATATTTCACAAATAGTATTTATTACTATAACTAAAAAAATATGACTCAAGCATCATTTTTCGTGCATTTTGAACAACAAAAGTAATAGTTACGCTAATATAATCAATCTCCCGATAATCTAGTTCGCAATAAAAGTTATATGTAATCCATTCAACCAATCTAATGACTTAGTAGAGCAAAGATAAAATTTTGATGAATTTCAATTTTGAGAAACTCGTTTACCCTTGTGTCATCATGGAGTTTAAGTTTGATTAAATCTCAAAAAATATATAGGTACGTTTATATACCCATATAATAACACTATATAAAATTTGAGATTCAAAGCTCAATCCTTGCTCGTTTCGCCTCAATAATAATCCAATAGTTATACAGAATCAAGATCTCTACCCAAATATATCTAACTTCGCTATTAATTATCGAGACATGATATGTGTAGTTGGAATGGACTATTAATCAAATCATTAAGTAATTTTGATATTGTGTGACCGGTTTTTGTTTGTATGTAGCAGGATTAATACTAAAATCAGCCTAACCTTTGTTTGTTTGGACCAATAAATAACGGACCAAAAATGAGATGAGGTCACTGACGTGGGGTTCGGGAGGATAAGAATTACAAGCAAACAAGATTATTCTATTTGGCAGTGCTTATCCTTTTCTGGGGCCCATTTTATTGACAAAACACGTGTGGAGTTAATTTACAATAAAGTACTTCGTAATCCCAGGTTCAGGATTTGTGGTTCTACGTACTTCCTCGACTAGGAAAAAGCAACCTACTCTCTTCACGCTATTGACTGCATTTTTCTCATCAAAAGTAATAATTCTACTTTATCCACAAATTTTACTAATAAAATTGAGAGTTTTAAGAAATTTTTATATACTGAAAACAAGAGTGCTACGTACATATCATTTTAACACATCATTTTTATACATCACTTAAAACTATGTCGTTTTATGTTAAGGAAGACCCAAATATGTTTTCAGCGATATGGGTCAAAAACAAATATGGTTTTTTTTCAACACAAAACTACATAGTTTTAAGTGATATGTGAAAACGATGTGCAAAAGTGGTGTATCTTTAGCATTTTTGTACTGAAAAAGGGTCTAAACGCTGAGAATTGGGATGTATTTAATACTAATATTTTGGATCCCCCTAGGACATTCCCCACCAATCACGTGGCTAGGCCCTTCCTATTTTCTTTGAAAATTCTCTCTCTCTCTCTCTCTCTCTCTCTCTCTCTCAAAAGGTTACCAAGTAATTTTTTTAGAATATTTTTTATCTTTATTTGTTTATTTTAATTTTGTTAATTTTGTATCAAATACTTAAAATTATTAATTTATCTCTTAAATCATCTAAAAATATTCACATTCATCACATATCTAATGCGGCCAACTATATAAAAGTGTGTGCTAAAATATTTTTATCTACATATTCTTCAAAGAACTGCTTGCAAATCATTGAAATTGAAAGAGATTATTTCTGATAATCATTATAGAGATATTTAGTTTTCTCTATTTTGGATGTTCTTTTAGTTTTGCATAATTATGCATGTTGATTAGGTTCAATATTTTTATTACACGATGAAGAAAGATATGAGATTTAATCCAATAATTACGCGTTTATCCAATAAAAAAATAAAGGGAATGATGAAAAAAGTGCTTGTTAAATAATTGGAGACTAATAAGCTATGCAGTTTCAACAAAGAGTTGTGTGTAAATATTGGACTTTTCTTTAACAATTTAGTCAATGTCATATTTTGCCTTTTTTATTTACTTTTAGGCGAAGCTAGAAGCTAAGATGAAAGTTTGATGTCATCTATGGGTCTATTCAACAAAAAATTAAAAAAAAATTTCAAATAAGGACAAAAAACTAAACAGTGAATAATCCAATAATAACCACAGGCCAAATGGACCCATAATATGCAATTCATTAATTAGTGTGGTCACCTTACCTCTAACTAGCTTAATTTTCGTAATTTTGCAATCAACCCATATCACAAAGGCCCGAGATTTAGAGGTTTACTTTTCCTTAAAGTTTCAGGTTTAAAATCTCTTAAGTACTATCAACTCTTTTGGAGTTAGTCCATGCAGAATTTTGTTTTGGTTTTAATTGGGATTCTCACAAGTGAAAGGTGAGATTGATCCTCTAGAGATTAATCAAAGTGTGCGTAAGTTGGTCCGGATACTCTGAGTTACATACCAAACTGAGCCTTTTTTTTTTTGTTTTATGTAACTCTGAGTTACATAAAACAAAACAAAAAATTGCACAAGTTAACGTGTTGAATAATTCCAATCTATGGGAATTTTTCAAAGCTTAGTGCGAAAGCTTTTGAAAAGATTTCAAGGAAAATAATAAAGGATCAGAGTGAAAAGTATATAAAAAAAATGGTATATCCCCATCTGGATATCTGTCTTTGGGAAGAAAGTAAACCATATCACCTACACCTACACCTCCACCTCCACCTACTCCTACTCCAGCAAGTATGGTATGGGAATACCCATGTTTTTGTCTTACCAAATTTTTTATTACAAGAACACCCATACCTATGCAAATAAAAAAAACAGCTAATATTTAACGTGATGTAATCCTGCTAAAGGACAAAAAAAAATCACCAATAAAATGGGTAGCCCTCTCCTTCCAAACATTTCAAAATCTCTCTCTTCTCTCTCCCCCCTCTCTCTCTCTCTCTCTCTCATATTAGCCACTGCAAAGATCATATCTAAAAAATGGTAGGAAAAAACAGCTCAGACCTCCCACCTGGTTTTAGGTTCCACCCAACTGATGAGGAACTAATCATGTATTATCTCAGAAACCAGACCACTTCCAGGCCATGTCCTGTATCAATCATTCCAGAAATTGATATCTATAAATTCGACCCCTGGGATTTGCCAGGTTTGTTCTATACCCACAAGTGTGTTTTTTAACATAATCAGAAATTTCATGCCGAGTGATTTTGATTTTACAAAAACAATATAGCTGAATTTGGGGAAACCGAATGGTATTTTTTTAGCCCATTAAATAAATTTGATTATTGTTCCTTATGGAGTGCAGAGAAAGCTGAATTTGGGGAAAGCGAATGGTATTTTTTTAGCCCACGAGACCGGAAATACCCGAACGGGGCTCGACCGAACAGAGCAGCGGTGTCGGGTTATTGGAAAGCCACAGGGACAGACAAGTCAATTCACAGTGGATCCAAATATGTGGGTGTGAAGAAAGCCCTAGTGTTTTACAAGGGGAAGCCACCAAAGGGAATTAAGACAGATTGGATTATGCATGAATATCGATTAATGAGTGATTCAGCAAGGCAAATTACCAGACAAAATGGGTCTATGAGGGTAAGCCTGTTTTTGTCTACGCTAGTATAATAATGTGATTAATATCTTTTGTTTTTGATAAATATATGATATATACGAACTGAAAAAAATTAATAATAAAATGATATGTCTAAAAGTGATGGGATAATGATGTATAAACAAAGATGATGTACAAATTTTTGATACTTGTGATAGGATTTTTTTTGTGGTTGATTTAACCAATCTTTGTGTTTATGCTTTTCAGTTGGATGATTGGGTCCTATGTAGGATCTACAAAAAGAAAAACATGGGAAGAGTGGAGGATCAAAAATATGAAGATTCAAGTGCCCAAACAGAGCCTGCAAATGATTCTACAAGTGACTCACAAATCCCAAAATTTCCAAGGACTTACTCACTTTCTCACCTATGGGAATTGGATTGTTTGGGCTCACTTCCACAGCTATTAAGTGATAACTCATTCTTGGATAATAACCAAAACACTATGGGCATTTCCCAAAATGGCCCTGAAGGTATCCAGAAATTTCAGTTTGGTGAAGTTCAATTTCCATACATGGATTCAGTGAAGTTGGAAGCTAACTACAGCCAGCCAATATATGTGGATCCAGTGTTCCAATTTCCGCGATTTTAATTTCATATTTTTGGGCATTGGGAAAGTGTTAGATTGGGTTTGTTAGGCTTGATTTTACTCTAATTATGTAAAAATTGTATTTAAAAAAAATATTGAATTTGATGAAAGCAAGTAGAAGTATTTTGCATGTCTCTTGAAGTGGAAATAAACAATTTATAACAGCAGTTTCATGAAGTTAAGCTTGTTATAAACATTGTTTCATAATTGGTGCAATGTTCTCCATGTTATTTTGTATACGCGAATTAGGCTAAAAGCCTACAATATTCATTCGGCTCTACCTGACAATGCGTTAAGAATTTAAATTTGAAGGCTGCAACCTTCATCAATAAGACTTCGTTTGTGTTATTACATGTTGTGCATAAAAATATAAAAAGAAAGATGAAGCATGAAGTCATGTCATTGGACTTTGTCCTTAGCTTTGTTGGTTTTTTTTTTTTTGTTTTAAAGTTTACATCTTTAAACAAAATATACATCGAGAATATGCAATATTTTTTAGGTATATGGTGGAATATAATACTTTTGGGGGTTGCCGCAGCCCAGCATGCACCCCTTTCTTTCCGCCGGTGGATGGCATAACTTCATCAATTTTGGGCAGCGAGATGGTGCAATTTTAGGAGGATTTTTCAGCAGACTTTTCTCAGATCAGATGACATTTAGCTAACAAGTAAAAAGTTAATCAATATTTATAAATATACCAGAGTAAAAGGAGGATAGACCGACAAAAAAATGAGTCCTGAGCGATCGCTCTATCCAGATATTAAAATTTCTGTAGAATCAATGCTAATACTTTTGCTAAACCACATAACCTTGAAATATTGTGTCCGTCGGAGTATAAATGAGAAAGCTGAAGAGAATTTCTGGAATATTCGGAGTTTGAAACAGAAATGATGCAGTTGGTGCATGCATTGACTAAAAGACCATTGTAATGAATTAATTGGCTTAACCAATCGCCATAGTTAGCACTACCTACATACTTCTTCTGGATAAGCTTGAGCCGCCGTTACTCATTGGGCTTCTTCTTTCTTACCTAATTGCACCACTCACGTTGAATATAGGACAAACTTCATATACAGTGACGTGACCCAAGAGACATTCATTGGACAGAAAAAAGAGAAAAAAGAAAGAGAGAAAAAACCCACTCCTGTGTCTGGTGGAAAAGATCAATTCGTTTTCTTGCATGCAAACAATTGCCTTCTATGAAAACCTAAATTCTGCAAGTTGTGTTTTTTTCTTTCAAATAATAACACAATTGCTGGAAATGTGGACCACGTAGTTGAAAACGTTCAAATTAGTTAGAGATGCAGTAAGGCATGACCATTTTTAATCCTATGCACACAAAGAATGCTGACAGATTATCTAGCCACTTACATGTCACCCACTTCTTTACCACAATGCTTTATAAGAAACAATGTCACACAAAGAATGCTAACAGATTATCTAGCCACTTACATCTCACCCACTTCTTTACCACAATGCTTTATAAGAAACAATGTCTTCTGAACCCCTTTTGTATTACTACTGCTGCTGCTACATTGCCCTTCTTTCAATTTCTTTCCTCTCCTTCCCTTCACCCCTCAAATGGAACAAGAAAATAAGCTTATTCCTATTCCTTCATCAACAGATGGATACAACATGGGAATCTCCATTCTAGTCTGCATGTTAATATCATGGGTATTAATCCACAGATGGAATCAGAGAAACACAAGAGGCCCGAAAACCTGGCCGCTCGTAGGGGCAGCTATCGAACAATTCGCGAACTATGACAGGATGCATGACTGGATTGTAAAGTACCTGTCTGAGTCAAAAACAGTAGTGGTGCCAATGCCATTCACGGCATATACTTACATTGCTGATCCTGCTAATGTGGAGCATGTCCTCAAAACCAACTTTGCTAATTACCCAAAGGTGAAAGTTTCTCAATAATGGCCTTAGAAGTTAGAAGTACCCCTTTTAAGCAAGTTACAGACTGGGAGTCTTGTGCTCCTAAGTTGTGTGAAATCTGAATACACTTCAGAAAATATTTTCTGAAAAATAACTTATTTTCCTGTGTTTAGATGGAAATTGTAAAATTGAGCAGGAAACCATTTTCCAAAGTTTGACTTGGTGCGGAAAATCATTTTCCATGTTTCGAACTAATTATACCAACAAAAACTTGCATTCACAATGGGAAAGACAAACTATAAAATGAACTTAACTCTATGGTTTTCTAAACATATAATTTCTAGTGGTGGATGTGGTGATGGCATCGACCGTGGTGTAGGGGTGGATTGGCGGTGGTACCCTGCATCCTAAGTCCGTTACCTTTCCCACCTTCCGAAAATAGAAAACGTTTTCTGCCCAGATCAATTGATTATTCTGCTGACCATGAAAACCGTTTTTCCCTGACTATATAATCAAATACATTGTACCAAACACAAGAAGCTGGAGAAAATATTTGTTGTGAGACACCACTTGTCCAAGCCTGCTCCTCTTCATTAGTAGTATCTATATACTTTAAGATTCACCAAACAATTTCTGCAGTGGTTTGTCTAAGTTCTCTAAGTCAGTTAGTCTTCTACTTGAACTGCACATAATTTACTTCCAACATAAATCGTTTCGCTTCTTTTGTTTCCTAATTCTGCTTCAAGGGTGAAGTATATCATTCCTACATGGAGGTGCTGCTTGGAAATGGTATTTTCAATGTAGATGGTGAGCTATGGAGGAAACAAAGGAAAACTGCAAGCTTTGAGTTTGCATCCAAAAACTTGAGGGATTTCAGCACAGTTGTCTTTAGAGATTATAGCCTTAAGCTCTCTTCAATTCTAAACAAAGCATCTCTCCATAACCAACAAGTAGACATTCAGGTAACACAGAAGAAGTGAAGCCATCCTAGTTTGTTTCAGTACCACTATTTGGAAACCGATTTCGATTTCAACTGGTTTTTTTCTTCTAGGAATTGTTTATGAGGATGACTTTGGACTCCATATGTAAGGTGGGATTTGGAGTAGAAATAGGCACATTGGCCCCACATCTACCCGAGAACTCCTTTGCTCGTGCATTCGACACTGCAAATATAATTGTAACTCTTCGGTTTATTGACCCATTATGGAAAATAAAGAAATTTCTTAATGTGGGCTCGGAAGCAGTACTTGACCAAAGCATCAAGATCATCGATGATTTCACTTACTCGGTCATTCGGAAAAGAAAGGCAGAGATAGAAGCAACTGGAGAGACAAGTGAGAAGGTAACTCAGTTCCTGAAATCTTTTTTTTCCCTGTCATAAACTGAAAAATATTACAACCTCTGCTATTTGAAATGACATATCTAGTCGAAATCATCAGGTGAAGCACGACATTTTATCAAGATTTATTGAGCTAGGGAAAGACCCAGAAAACAACATAACTGATAAAAGCCTGAGAGATATTGTTCTGAACTTCGTAATTGCTGGCCGCGACACGACAGCCACAACTCTCTCTTGGGCCATATACATGATACTGAGCCACGGGAATGTAGCTGAAAAGTTGTACTCAGAGCTCAAGACATTAGAAGAAGAACGGGCGAAAGAGGAGAAGGTCTCGTTGATTCAGTATGACATAGAGGATTCTGAAACATTCAATCAGAGAGTATCTCAATTTGCTGGACTACTGACATATGATTCCTTGGGAAGACTATCTTATTTGCATGCGGTGATCACAGAGACACTCAGATTGTACCCTGCTGTCCCACAGGTAAGTGACATCTCAATTCCACTAGACAGAACGCAAAATCAAGGGGCAGAAAAATCAAGGATTCCACCGGGAGAAGAAAGAGGATCTTTTTGGTATTGTTTTCTGTTTTTCGTGTTTTGAGGAACAGAAACATGAAAAGTTCGAAAACAATCATTTTTCATATCACTTCCAGTTTTGTGTGAAAACTTTTTGGGGGACTTGAAAACATCACTTTAGTTTTTCTCTGCTAAGTAGCTTATTTTTGGAAGTGTTTCAAAAAACTGTTTGACAAACAAGATACGCATAAAACAGAAAACAGAGAGTTGATTTTGACTTCCACCAAGGGTATCAAGGGATTGAGGCAGGTGCCACCTTCATTTCACAGGATACAATTATAGCATTGATGTTCAAGCAAGTTGTATTTGTGTCTGTGAGAAAAATTCGTGTGATTGTAGGACCCGAAGGGCATTTTGGAGGACGACGTTTTACCTGATGGAACCAAAGTAAAAGCAGGTGGGATGGTGACTTATGTTCCCTATTCGATGGGAAGAATGGAGTACAACTGGGGTCCTGATGCGGCTTCATTTAAGCCTGAGAGATGGCTCAAAGATGGATACTTCCAGAATGCATCTCCATTCAAATTCACTGCATTCCAGGTATCGCTCAATGATCAAAGCCCGCTAATTTTATCCCATCATCTCGGGTAACACAGTCACTCTAAATTATGTCTCAATTCCAAGCTTGCACAGCAAACTGTGTAATAAAAAGCGGAATTTTTTTTTTTTTTTTTGAAGCAAATTTAAAACCAACTTTGTTAAATTTCTCGTTGTCTTGCAATATGCAGGCAGGGCCAAGGATATGCCTGGGGAAAGACTCGGCCTATCTTCAAATGAAGATGGCTCTGGCTATTTTGTGTAGGTTTTTCAAATTCAGCTTACTGCCAGGGCATCCAGTTAAGTACAGGATGATGACAATTCTATCAATGGCACATGGGTTGAAGGTTAATGTCGACAGGCGTTTCTAGGACCTCTCAAGAAGCCATGCCGTAGTTTACCTTTTCCGTGGTAAGGATTCATGTTTCCATATGGTACAAATATTCAGAGATTGTTGTCTGATTTGATAAGTTGTGTGATCACAAACTATGACCTGACAATGAAATCCCAACTCTACTGCTTATGTCAATTGAAGTACTACTGTGGACTCCTACTGATGAATGATGATTGTCAGCTCCTGTAACCCAGTGTAATTACAACTTTTATAATGCAGCTTTCACACCAAATCCCTCCTAACTCATGTCTAAGAATCACTGACAGGTTTTACACCAACCATACACTGACTACTAAGAAAAAGAAAAAAGAGAGAACAAGACGGAGGCCTCTTAAAGGACAACATCATACAGGGGAAAAAACTACTAAATGTGTGAACACATAATAAGTAGCTCAAATATATGAAACTTATAATTTACCTCGAATAATCAGGTATGAAGCTGAGTGGGAATTAGAAGACACACCTTTGCTCTTTCTGCTGAACACCTTCTGGAAACTTACCAGCAATGGCAATAACATACTTCGAAGTTAATTAAGGAATGGATGACCTTTACAACTCATAGTAATAATGAATAGAGAAGTCACCTTGTGTAAAACACGAGCTACTTTTGTTATTGGCAAGTCTGCATGACATGGCTTAGTTGAGAAACTATACATTTCATTGAACTTTAAGCTTCTATATAACAGAAGACGGATAATACATGCTTGTCCATGTTTATATAGCATGGGAAACACACCAGCACAAACTTAGGAAATTAGTTTCTGCTTCTTTTCTTTCCACTCAGTAACTTCAGCTTCTACCTTTGCTTGAACTGCATCATGGAACCCCAGGTATGGCTCATAACCAAAAAAGGTTTGTAGTACCTGCACCAACCAGTAGTTCCAGAGTACTCAGCTGTAGTTATCCCAAAAAAAAAAAACATAAAGAATCACAAAAGTTGTGCAGTAGTGACCTCCAACAGAACAAAGAAAGGAGCCATCAGAAAGGCTTGAGAGAGATTGTCCAAAAGAGCTGGCGCACGTTTCTGCATGACACGTTATAATTAGAGGCATATGAGTACAACTGAAAGTGATTATCTAGTTTCAAGTGGAAGAACTTGTTACCTCGAATACCCCATGGCCAATGAATTGTCCTGTCCAACATACGAGCTGAGCCACCAGAACAACCTGAAAGATGCAAGATGAAGCTTTAGGTACCCTATCTCGATTAATCAAGAAGGAAAAAATAAATAAAAAGGTAGAAGCAGTCTTTGTTGGTAAAAGTGTACAGTAGATGGGAAATTTAATTAGAGAATCCACTGCATAAGATGTTCCCCATTTGAGGCGAGGAATAGGGCAAAATACTAGAGTGGACAAAACAAGGTCAAAGCAACCAAGAAATAAAGGGCTAAAACCAGAAAAAGAAGAAGATTCAGCTAAAGTGGCCACTGATATCGAGTCAAAAGTTGATATTTCTGCTTCCAAAGACAATAAAACATTCAGTTTAGAAAAAACACTAGTACATGAAACTAGTAGTCATGAGGCAAAAATCATACAATAACAAAATTTATGAGTGGGGAAAAAAAAGGGAAGTAACAGAACAAACTCAAGACCGAGTTCTGACTAATTACTACGGAAGATTGATCAAAAGAATTCTTTCCTTTCTAAAGTGTGCTGTGCCCAGCTGCATGTTGTGACGGTTTGGGTCCAAACTACTGGGTTTGTGAAAGCTTCATTCAGCTTTGGTTTACCACTTCGCTGATTGATGGGATAATCCTAAGATATAAATATGTGCTATACACAGCTCATATATCTCTTGTACTCTTCTTCTTTGTTCGACACAGGCACAGGTGTGAGCCATGGATGTACGAACTCACACATTTGGGGTGCCACATAAAAAAAATTTGTACTGTGCTGTCTCTCTGTATTTTTTGCTTAATGTATCCTTCGTGCAATTATATGTGTGGTTTGACGATTCCACGACCAATTGTTTACTTTATTTTCTTAGGCTCCTCAAGTAGGTTAAAATTAATAGTAATCGAACATTGATAGCCGTATGATTGTACAGTATTTACCTTATTTCAAAATCGTCCCATCGGTATAGTCTAAGAAAAATCAGATTCTTTCAAATTTTATACCACTAGATTTGTTTCAAGACAAAATCATTTGATCACATAGTTACAGATATCCAATCAAATAGAATTTAGCATGGTCGCCTACTCGACCAGCCTAAGAAAAAGAACATTTGCGATTACATCACCGGTCCCTAGCACGTGCTGTGCAGGGCAGACCAGTCTTCTGCATATAAAGCTCCCAAAAGTTCCACAAAAAAAGGTATAACAACCCCCATTGCACAAGGCTGCTTACAGCAGGTCTCGGAAAGGTATTAGGAAATAAATACCATGAACTGGTTTAAAATCCAATTAATTGGAGAAATCCGCAGAATCAATGCATCTCTCGTACTTATTAACACAAAAGTAACATATGAATCGCCTAAATTGAATCAAAATCCCAAGTAAAAGTTTGCCAGCTGCTGCTCAAATGGTTCACGAATTTCACCGAACACAACCAATTCATAAGTCAGTTATAGCAAAATCATCAAATTTAAATTCCAAATCAAATACTATAGTATAAGTCAAAACATCATAAAAAATCTCACCTTCCAAGATAGTGAGAATCCCATTAGGCTAGCAAGATAACTACTACCGACCCAGCAAACGAAACAGAGGACAGCAGCCAAAGAACCAGCTTTCACATCCAAACAGACGTAAAACGCGGCATAGATCAGGGTCACCAAGAACCCAACATTCAAAATCAGAACAACGTTTTCCCCGAATAAGGAAAAGTCAATTGGAGGGAGGTTAAATGGAGATGGTGTGAAGTACAGAATAACAAGAGCTGTGAAGAAGATCGGCCAAACGAAGGCCATGTGTATGACTATGTTGATTGGGTTGCTGTGGTAAGCGCCGTAGAAGGCAAAATGCCGCTCAAGATCAAACAACCCAGTTTTCGCCATTGAGAAATTTCCTGCAAATCGGATGATTTACGCTAGAAACGTGAGTTTCTTAACAGAAAATAAATTTGTAGATAAAGGCGCGAAGTTGGGTGGATTTGATGGGGGAAAGGGGTCGATCGGAAATTAATATGTAAAAGAAGATAGTTTCTTCACTTGCACGAAGGGTGCAGTTGACGAAGTATACATCAGCTAGATCGTCATAAGTTATGATCAGGCAGTCAGAGATTCTGCGGTAATTATTTGTTTGTTGGGTAAATTTCACTTAGTTTTCCTAAAATTCTGATAAATGTACTTTCCTCCTATTTTTCAAAAATTATTCTCTAAATTCCCCCTATCATTATCTTTTCTTGGATGGCGTTAGCTTCAGCTAGTAAATGGCTAACGAGAATATTACACCATATACAACCCAATCTACATCATTTTTTCTTTTGTTGCCAAAATATGATTTACACAGCCACCTCTCTCACCATATCATCTTCACTCGATTAAGAATAAAAATTGTATCGCATAGGTAATCCAGCTCTAAAAAGCCTACATGATTTACCCAACTACATTGAACATTAATTTACGCATCCTTCCAATTTCATTGGCATTAGCGTTTCTGCAATATACTGATAATTGCAATAAATCTAATACGGTACCCGGTACATGATCGGTACGGTACATACCATACTTGTAGAAAAATCGGTATCCAAATCGATCTGGTATTCAGAACATTGATTTCCCGAAATCAAACCCATACAACGTATACCTCTCTCTGTTTACGTGTGCTCTCTCTCTCTCAAATTCTCTACCAAAATTTCTTTCTCCAAGTTTCGATTTTTTCAAGAACCCTTCATAAACTCGTTGATCTTTAAAGCTATTTGTCGTATGTTTGCTTGGGGAAGCTTCATTTCAAGAGTTTTCAACATTTGGATCTAGGGCTTGCTATTGAAGCTTGAATCTTGCACTTTAAAACTTGAAGTAGAGATTTCTCACCTTCTTTGAGTGTGTATGACTTGTTGTGAATCTCATTTCATGCTTTGATCGTCCATTGAAAAGTTGGATTCCAAATTCTAAATCTGCAGATCTTCTTCGTACTGTCATTTTTTCACAACCAACTGGATGGTCTATCTATGTCCATCCGAATAAGCCTATTTGCTGTGTAACGCCTCTCTTCTCGGCAAAATTAATAAAAATATTTTTCATTCCATTTTCTTTGAATAAAATATAATTAAAATATTAAATCATAATTGTAAATTTCAAAATAAAACATTATTTGCAAAAGTTTGATAAAAATTACTAAAATACCCTTCTGGGATTACATTGTGAATTGAAAATAATATACAGAGCTTCTAAGGGTAAAGTCTCCATGTGCTGTCACAGTCTTTAGCTCAAAAATTCGGCTCTTCTAGCTTCTATTTTACATCTGGCATGAAATATTACTAGGGACAGTAAAATTCCTCCATGAGTACAGAACACTCAGCGAAAAATATACCCGAAACAAATAACCAAGAAGCATGTAATTTGATAGATATAATAAGCACATAAAAGAACAAAGTATAAAGCACCGGAAATCAACACGTAGGTTTATTATGAATCTTTATATTAAGTTTCTAGGATTCACCATCACGGAAATCTAATCTTACCCTTTTAAACACTAGCATAGGCAATCAGTTGATATTGACTAGTCCTTGCTTACCATGGGCCCATAGTCTGAGGTGATATACTCGACCGAGTACTGAACCGACAAGGTAGAGACCTTCTACCGTCCACTCAGGTCAATACCTACTTCATCCTATCTAGATCATTCGCAACGTGGCTTTACCAGGCCCAGTCACCCCGAACCTTAGTCGCTTCTCCTTATCGGCTCAAGGACACGCAAGACACTAGTCGCCACTCCCTCGGTCTGGAGCTTCTATCGCAAACGTCTCGAAGTCACCTCCAACCGTTTCCAGCTCCTCCTAGTTGGAGCCCTTATAATCAACTTGACATAATTACGCCATAAACACATGGGTCAAATCCGAATTAAATTGCCACCATGAGGTAAATCTTTTTGCTCTTTTCTTTAATGTTCCTACAATGTCTCTACACATTGTCCGAATACAATGCACGCTCTAACGTCCTCCACTTTCGTGTCACAAACGGCATTCGGCCCAGTGTCCCTAACGTATGACTTTAGATTTTTCCACATTCAAATACAGTAAGTTCCGAATAAAACCGGTAGCACAATGACTATAAAATAAATTAACCAGAATTCCATCATAACCTTATCACGTTATAAATTCCATCAAAATAACTTTCAGAATCTCAACAACATTGCTAAAATTATTTAAATAACAAAACAACTAAGCATAATATAGTCGGGTTGGCATTTCTGCTCTCACGAATTCCCATGAAAATTCATGGACATTATAAGACATTACAAAGTGTATACATATGCAAGTGTTGTATAAGTTAGACAAGATCTAATCACTTGGGCGATGACCCGATAAAAATATATGATTTCTCTAAAAAATAATTACACATAATAACTACAAATTACATAAAACTAGGGTTGCAAGGTATGTGTTTCTACCTCGAATGTGTGCTCTAACGAAGAATGATGGTTGAAAATGATGGGTTTGAGTGCGACAAGGTTTCTCCTTCCTCGCCTATAACTCTCTCTCTCTCTCTCTCTCTCTCTCTCTCCCTCCCCTTCTCTGCATGATCTCTCTAATTTCCTCTTTAATTGGCTACTGGCTTGGATGAGCAAGGAATAAGTGAGGAGGGCATTGGTATTTATAGGCATAGGAGATAAAGTAGTATTTATGGTTTAAGATTTCAAAGAGTTACAACAAAAATCAAGGAGAGAGAATTTGAAGAAAAAAACATGGCTAATGAAAAAAAACATAAATGGCTTGGGTTCAAATGCTGGCTTTTATAAGAAATTCAAAGATGGGATAGAATTTATGGTTTAGAAATTTTAGGAGTTTTGAGAGAAAACCCATGAGTCTTACCATGAATGTAACCTTGGCAAATCAACAAATTAAGGAACCTTGGCAATTGAATGGACTAGGAACCAATTGATATTCCGAAGTACGACTAAAGTCAAATCATCATTTAGGGGTAATGAGAATAAGAATAAATAAAGAACTTCAATGGTCTTATTCGGTTCATGAATCGGGCCACGCTTCGGCGATACAAAATTCAATTCTTCATATGCACTTATTATCACAACCGCTTGATCAATAACTCAAATAAATAAATAATTAAAAATTAAAAATGCATTATATGAAAGTATTAATATTTTTTTAATTGATTATAAATTCGGGTTATTACATACTACATCTCCTGTTATGCTGAAATTTTACATCTTATCCGGATGGCCTTCTTTGGCCCATCCGGATGACCTTGTTCTCTGTATTTGATTCTATACTAATATTCTGTATCTCATCCAGATGGACTATTTGACCCATCCGGATGACCTGACCTGCAGCTTTGCCTTTGCTTCTGGGAGTTCTGTATCCATCCGGACGGCTTGTCCATGCCCCTCCGGATGACTTAGGATGCTTGATGAGATTTCTTGTATACTTTAATTATTGGTCTTTTATCATGATTATAAGATCAAATGAACTTGTTGGAACAATATAATGGATAGTTATTGAATCTAAATACTTAACGAACGTTGACACATGACCAATACATGAACATTACTAGTTTCCTGCGGGAGTATGCTAGAGGGTAATACAACATTACTAACTTCCCTCAGGAGTGTGCTAGTAGATGATTCTACGTTACTACCTTCCTTCGGGAGTGTGTTAGGAGATGATCTCAATTTACTAGCGTCCTTCGAGAGCATATTAGGAGATGACATGATATTACTAGCGTTTTTCAAGAGTGTGCTAGGAGGTACGATTGAACACACGATCTCCATATGACACATAATAATGAGTGCTAGATTGGAAGGATGACTTACTTAGATAACGAATTAGATTTGTTTAATTGATGAATATGTTATTCTTGAATATCTATATGTTTTAATTGTGGAATTTCCTATTTGTCTTTGATATTCGTGTCTTATGTCACCTCATTCATATTCATCGATATTGTATAGATTTTTCTACTCGATTTTGTAGCTCAACCCTTCCTTCTTTTCAGGTAATGAGCCAGAGCACTAGCATGGATTGCTTGACTTACGTGAAGTGATGCATTCATTTTTAGAAGTTCATACGAAAAATTTATTTTGCATCTTCATAAAATATTATTTTTGAAAAGATATGTTGTAACTTCTATTGTCTATTCTTTTTATCTGAAAGGAGAAATGTTTAAACTCCTACTATGATCTTAATATTGGGCCGGTTATTGTCCTTTTTGTGGAACCTTTTAAACTTTGAACTTATCAATCAATCATGAATGAATATTTTGTGTTTACTTACGAAGTTTATAAGTTTTTTTGTTTATAAGTTTTTTTATTTATATTTTGTATTATTCTATTCTATTTAAAATTGAGGACGTGACAACTCCAGTGGTCCCTCAAGTTTATTCCCTATCATTCAAAATGGCTTGATTTTGATCTTCAATTTTATTTTTTGCTCCAATTATGTCCAATCATTAACGGATATTTGTTTTTCCAAACAAAAAGTCAAATGCTGACTTTTATTAGGGGCATTATCGTAACTTCTGGTTACCATTTTCCCCTTATATATTGTATTGTCCCCATTGTGAGACGTTAACGAATGAGGAGAGCAGATTTGGAGAGAAATGAGCAAAACAAAGTCATGGATGCATTGAGCTGTCATTGCGGGTTTGTGCATCAGTCAGAACCGCGAATAGTGAAGCCAACCCTGGGAGAAGGTACCTAGGTTGCTCCAAATACGATGGATCAAATGTATGCAAGTTTTTTGTGTGGCTTAATCCTCTATCTGTCATTCCAGAACTCATGTGTACCATGCAATGTTAGAAGATAAACTGTTGAGTCAGAATTGAAGGGTGAAGAAGCTGGTAGTAACACTAGCTCTGTCTTGGTTGGCATTTGCCTGGTGGACATTCCCTGTTCAATCAAGCGAGAATGGTGGGTTGTGAACATTGGCTTGTAAGGGGAGTAGATTTTAGGAGTATTGGGGTTATGTTTAGGATAGTATATGTAATGGCAATTGACTTTGTAATGTAGTGTTGTAATTGTTGACTTTAATTGTATGAACTACTTTTTGTTTGTGGAATGAAAAGATACTGTAATTGGTTTCTTGAAATGGTACATTGTGAAAGGTAGACAACCTTAGCAACAAAATATCCAACATAGCATTAGATAACAATATGGAAAAAACTAAAAACCATTACACAATATGGCAAAACTGCAAACCATTATACAATATGGCAAAACTGTAAATCATTAGCATCATGAATTAGATAACAAGAAACCATTCCATAAGTTGCAAAATAAGGCTAGTCATTTTAATAACAATATCATTCCAAAAGTATATTGTTCCATGATAAATTAACTTAAACAATACAATTCCAAAAGTACACAATTAGGTCATTTGTGTAACATTTCAAAATAAGGAGTTAATAAAATCACAACTTCATCTATCTATTTTCCCCATCTATGGTTGGCTTATACTAAAAATGTCCCCTTTTGGATCTGAACAATAACAGAGTAAAGACAAAAAGGAACAATTAAATAAGGTAGGTGGGGTATGGGAACACAATCCTAGATTCAGATAAGAGAACCACTATATCGACCACATTACGTATATGAACAACGATTGTGCAAATTTTGTCATTTCAAGATCATTTTCAACTTTAAAATTCAAGGATAACAAACTAACCATATTCGGAAAAATCTTCGTCCATTCTCATAATAACCTTGTTTGGTTCATCCACTCCTTACGCGTAATGGTTGTCTTCCTTCTTCATCTTATTAATGTCTTTGCAAACTCCACAATAAATTTCTTTAGGGATGGAAGTGAAACTCTAAAATACCTCAACTGATTTGAGCAGGAATCATATTAGGGCAAAATAAAGAAATGGGTAACCAGAAGTTATGATAATGCTATGAAAGTCAGTATTAATTTTTCATCTGGATAAACAAACATCCGTTAATAATTGGATCTAACTGGAGTAAAAAATAAAATTTAAAGTCAAAATTGAGGTCATTTTGAATGATAAGAACCAAAGTGAAACTTCGCCCAAATTTAGGGGACCACTAAAGTAATTTACTCGCCTTTTAATAATCCTCATAGCAACTTTATTAAACAAAGGAAAACATTTACCTTGTGTTAGAAAGGTTACAACTAAATAATTAGAACCTACAAAATTTGAAGCAACATTTTAATATAGCTAAATTACATTGATTTTTCTAGAGATTACATTAACTTTTTTATAATTTAGAAAATTATTCTAATTATTTTTACTTTTAAAACCACTATGTAGTTATTTATTCTGTTGTTAAACTAATCAATGATGTCGCAACAGAAAAATAACTGAATAATACCTTCAAATAAAAGAGATCATAGCAATTTTTCTAATCATAAAAGAGATTAATATAATTTATCTTCTTAAAATTAATTTAAAGAAAGATACATTGTCGATTAATTAATTATTTACAAAAAGTCATCTAGAAATAATGTAGTCACTTTTTTAAAAATAGGATAAGTTAACATATCCCATGATTGCCTAGCCGATTTTATTCTTTTCTAGTAGATTTTGTCTCCTTCGTCAGAAGTATTTCTTGACAAAATAACGAAATGATGCGTTACAAAAATTTGAAAAATTATGCATCTCCTTAAAAAAAAAAAAAACAGTCATTCTTGATATGGTACGCCGTACACTATAGTTAAATTGAGCCAATCAAAAGAGTCCACATTGTTGAGTATTTTTTATTCGCCATTTGAGTCATTCCTAACTTTTTTTTAATTTTTTAATAGTTGTGTGTTCATAGCATGACTTTAATGCTGGTTCTAATTCCACCAAATAAAACTAATTGAAGTAATTATGTCCATTGTCATGAATGAGATTATGTTGTGCATTGTACGCAATAAAATATATTGTGCGCTAAAACAAGTATAAAATATTATCCAGAAACTGTCCGAACACTGTTCAAATCTTTGGGCACTTATTTGCACGCCAAAACTCGTTTTGACACGTAACACATCTTGTTGTGCGTTGTGCACAAGAGACACCCTATCCCATCATCAGCATCTCACACATGGTGTCACGACCCATCCCGTAAAGGTTAAGGCACGTGACCGGCCACGAGTGAAACTCGTAAGGCCCTTTAAAAATATACCAGTTTAGGGATTTTCTATCAATATAACTGATATCAGAGTGCGAAAAATAAAATTAACTCCAGAGTTCAGTGCATAAAATAAAATGCAACAATATAACCCTTATGGGCTTACAAACCATGACTACGGTCCAAATTTCCGACCGGTCAACCAAATACATTACATTCAAGATCGAATTACATTAAAACATGCTAAGTGTCCAACTACGACTTCTAACAACGAAATCTAAATTAAGCCATATAAAACATCAAAATCTAAAGTCTTGAATATAAGAAAAATTATGCGCCTAACAAGAGTGTTTTACCTCCTCCTTGCCGGAAAGTTTAGTGGCCGGACATGGCAGCTCGGCCACGAATACGGCAGTCACGAAAGGGCTCCGGCGCATCCAAATACGCGTGATAACGTTGGGGCCTTAGTCATGCGATGGTAGAAATTGAAGAAGGAAAAGATGATGAAGGTAGAGAGATATGTGTGTCTTTCTTTGTGGGAGAGTGAGAGGGAGAGAGAAGTTAGAGAGGGAGAGAGAGAGAGACAGAGTCTGCCGTGGAGAGGGAGGAGAAAGTGTGCAATTTTTTTATGGTTTCATGATATGCTAGGAAGCATATATATTAGGTATTATTAGAATAAATAAATATATAGACTAGGGTTAATAATTGAATTAGGGGAGACACATCCCATAATTTAAGGGATAAAGAAGATTATGATTTTGACCCTGATGGATTTAATCAGTCAAGGGTTTGGTCGCGCGCGTGAGCGCAAAATGCTACGCGATCCCGAGAAACTGTTCCGATACTGATTTTTTAAAAAATATAAAAATAGACCGGGTGACTCAGAAAATTACGAGGATCGTCATGGCGTGCTTGGATTTCTTATACGAGTATTCGTCAGTAGGCCGATATCTCAAAACGTCCTAAAATTTAACGTTTTTAATGAACGTAGGCCCCAAAATTAAATTTTCCAAATCAAAGAATTGAATTACGTAATAATCGTAATTATCCGCACTATTTTAAATTTAAATAATTAAATCGGGTCGGAATATTACACATGGCCATTCCACGTAAGAGAAAAATGATAGAATACAAGATAATGAATGCGCGATATGTCATCAAAAAAGAATGGTCCAAAATTGGTAGCTTCACATGTCTTTCCTATGATTCTTTAAAAATATTACGTGACATTTTTTCGTAACGTTCTCAGGGGCGGAGCTAGGAATAAATTTTGGGGGTGGCAAAATTTGAATATGTATATGTTCGAAATTAACCGTCCATAGCACCAAAAAACATTCACATGTTCTGAGTTTAATCTTATCTAAAATCAAATTAAAATATACATATCTTATGAATAAAGAAAAAATACAGCACGAACACTTAATTAATATTAAAAATTCATTTATGTGGAGCCTAATATTCATTTATGTGGGGCCTAATATTCATTTATGTGCTCCAATACCCTCTATCACCATATATTAATTTATGTTGGGCCTAATATTCAATGTAAGAACACTCACACGAATGTATAGTGATCATTGAAGGTGTTGAGACACCACGTGGGGTGTCCCAATATCACTAAATAATTACTCATAACATGATAATTAAAAAAAAAAAATTTTTTTTTTAGAATTTTGAAAATTGGGGGTGGCAAGTGCCACCTCCCCCCACTAGGTGGCTCCGCCACTGAACGTTCTTAATAAATTACATAATCATAAATTGTATGAGAAAGATTAATAACCATTTTTTGATAAATTAAGAGAGGTAATGATTTACATATTTATGTAGTGTTAACTCATTTTTAAAAAATATATGTAAACAATGACATCTACTAATATTTCAGAAGTACTCGATAATGAAACCAAAATATCTGGCTTCCACTATTTCTCAACCTCTTCCCAGGTAATTGAGCTTCTGCTCATATCCACACAATTCTCAAACATGAGCATCTTCACTAACACCACCACTCTCCTCCAACCCCAAATCCACCGCCACCAAAGCCGGCCGCTCCCTGCAATTCGGGCATCATTTTCCAGCTACCAAAACCAAACCCACCGCCGGAATCTGCTCACAACATTCCTAACCACTTCCATAGCATTTGGTCTAAATTCCACCCCAATAGCACTAGCTGAGAGCTGGGGCACGCGTTCATACCTAAAGGAGAGATTTTTCGAGCCCGGGTTGTCACCGGAAGATGCTGTGGCAAGAATCCGGCAGACGGCAGATGGACTCCATAGCATTAGGGATATGCTGGAGGCCATGTCTTGGAGGTATGTCCTGTTCTACATCAGGCTAAAGCAAGGGTATTTGTCTCAGGACATGAAAAATGCCCTGTCTTTGATCCCAGAATTCAGGAAGCAGTCTTACATTAATACTGCCAATGAGTTGGTTGATAACATGGCCGAGGTACTCTTTTACTTTACATTAATACTGCCAATGGTTTTACATTAATTCTACGCTCCGCGTACACTGTGTGTCCTTGCGGGTGTGTGACTTCTGGACTTAGGACCCTGTTGTGCATTCCATAATTTTCACAACCACAATCCCCCACAATGTTTTCCACCACTAAAAGGAATTAAATTATTTTTTGACTTTGATTAAAATAAAACCGATAAATGGAGAAGGGTACACCATGGCTACTGATTGTCTATGCAATTAAGAAAAATGTAACATTGATTTTTATACTTTCTTTTAGTTGGTAAAAATTAACTAACAAGGTTGTATACTGTTTGACAGTTTGATTATTATATTCGGACGCCCAAGGTGTACGAATCGTATCTGTTCTATGAGAAGACCCTGAAATCAATAGATGAGCTTGTGGCATTGCTACCAGCATAGTTTACTACCCTCTCTCATCCATTTGCTTTTGCAAGAAACAAGCTTGATTGCAATTGTTATATATATATATATTAATAACAGAGAAAGTTGCCCATTTTTACTGAACATCTCATCTTCAATTACGTACAGCTTGATTCTGTCAAAATTACAGTGAATGATACGTTCCAGGCAAGTATCAATGAAGAAAACCTTCATATATCTACGTGCTAGTCATTCTACATAGTATTTCGAAAAAAATGTAACAAAAAATTGACTACGTATTTGTAAGTCTTGCTTATTCGGTACTCGTATAATGTAGAACAGATCGTAACTGGTTTTCTGAAAAAATTTGACAAACTAAAATCAAGGAAGAATCATTGATTGAGATCTAGATTCATGGAAACATTAATTATTAGAATTTTTGCTTATGTAGAAACTTCTAATAATAGTTTTTTTTTCCTTTAATGCCCCTTGTTTTCGCATTATTTTATTACCTTTTAGTTATGGATTTGGTTCCATCTCAAATCTGTTGCATATGCTAATATTTTATTTTCTTTCTCAATTAGCAAGAAGTTGTCTAGTTTAATTCTCACCAAAGTTAGGAGTTCCTAACCTACAAATAGGGATGTACAACTCCTTGATAATTCATTCAGTCATTCAATAATAGGAATGTACAACTCCTATATAGTTGTACCAAGTTGATTTGTTTAGACCTACGAATTCAAAAAAGTTTCAATTGTTTGGCTCTATGTATCCGAAGCCAGTCTATAATTTTCAATTACCATAAACTCGAAAATCATATTATTGAAAGTGTATTATGGTCTCAAATAAACTTTACTTATATCGCAATATTCGCTTGGTATGATTTTCATATACGCAAGATATTTGAAACAATTCTTTGAACATTTCAACTTATGCACTATAGTCTATTACGTGAAAGAGAAGTTCACGAAGAGCAATTTAAATTTTGTAATTTAATTTGAGTTCACATAGAAAACTCTTCACGCATTATGTTTTTAGTGATTCTCTATAATTTTGTTGTTTTATAAAAAGATCATTTTTGAAATAAAGAACTTCAGAAAATAATGGAGTTACAGAGAACTATATCGGGTTCATATATAATCACCTAATTATTTTTTAGACTGCTGCTAAATGATCAGGGGGACTAAGAAACAAAATTCCTCAGAGCTTAGAGGATTCAAACTACAAGAATCCCACCTAATAACATTCAAACTTTACAAGTAGTCAATCCTTATTCCCAACACAAATGAAATCCAAACTTCATAGATAGCAACATAGATGCATGCATGCATCAGCCTTGCAACTTGTTAGGGCCTCCGGCATAGTGCTATGGCAGACAGCAGAATTAGAACTATAAACACAAGAACCCCCCCAAATGATCCAATCAGGGATCCAGACACGCGCTCGCAGAAGTTGTTGAATTGTTGGCATATCGCAAGCCAATTAGCCGAAGCATTCCCCTTGTGCGCTAAGTATACAATCGCTGCTGCTGCAGATGCTCCCACCGCGAGAAGAGCCAGCATTAGCTTCAGCAGAACAAGTAATATGGAACAATATTAATGGAAAATATTGCAGAAAAATGTACGAGTCTATAATTTTCGAGGACTAACAATGCTACTGTGGACCCAGAAAAGTACACAGTATCCACAACGTTTAGCAAGGATCACGAGTGAAGTGCCCACCCCAATAACGCAGTACTGGGAAAATAGCAATCGAAAAACTTCTCTAAGAAAAATTCGGGGATTATTTTCCACGAACTATATAACAATCAAGCTATGTACAAAACTGGAAACATTTTTCATTGAAATGTGTCCAACTTGCACAGTTTACACATTGAGAAGAGGAAAAAACAAGTAAAGAAACTTTGAAACAAAAGACTATGAAATTGCTTAGGTAGAGAGAATCATTTACCGCGTCTAAGAAGATGAGGATGACCCTACTTACTGTTGCTCCACTCCTAACAATGTGGAAGATGGACATAGGAATAGAAAGAACAAGGTAAAAACACACTACAGAGTTCACAATCACGAAGAACCTGCACGAAAGAAATACACACTGAAACTGTAATATTCGTCCAATAACAAAGAAACAGGTCATTAATGGAAAGACAACTCACGTGAATGCCGGAAGGTCATTATATTCAGCCTTGAACTGTATGAATTGATTGAAAAACGGGAGTGTTTCATTGGTAGTGCCCATGGCTACTGCACTTGCTAATGTTCCTACAATCGCAACTGCTCGAAGAACAAGGTCTAGTATTGAGATCCCCTTGTTTCCTCTTTGAATTCGGGGTGGCACCCTTGAAGGTTCACCAGATTCGAGTGGTACTGCCTTCATTTTAGTCGCGCTTCTTTCTTTTCTCTCTTGCCAAGGATTTTTCAGTATCACCCAAGATTTTTCAGAGGCCTCAGACCGAACATAAAACGAGACTCATTGATCAAATTTTCAACAAGTCTGTGGCCTGATGATCCTTTTTCAGCTGAGACTACTACTTGGAATGGGCTGGGGGAAATACCTGCATTTATGAACACTAGCAAAGCAAAAGCAAAATTGTAGTTTTCTGGGTAAATCACCAGTTAAAAATGATCAATGTGGAGTAGGTTTGCTTATCTTTATGTGCTTCTGTAAGCAATCCACCTTTTGTGATGTAAAAGGGCACATACTCATACCTCCTAAAGAGAGGATATGGATCAAAATTTTGACTCTTACAGTCCTACCTGCTCTTACTTTCTCCCTTTTCTGTGAACATAAATTACATTATTAGTACCTCCATGGCTCCATCATCCCAAATTTGGTTCCACTGATGGATCCTAAATCTTCTCTTTAATTTCACTGCAATAAGGTCAAAAATTCGAATGCTAACATGATTTTTTGGCATTTAATCTCATTTATCGTGATCTAATATGTCGTGCACACTGCGTTTTTATCACCAAGCAATCAAAGCTTAACTCAGCTTACGTTTACATATCACTGCTTCTGAGAATAAAATTTGTATAGTAGGTAAGTACAAAACCGGGAGCCGTGAACCACTTAACAACAGGTTAGGTAAAAGAAGCGCCTAAACATATGGTGTGTGTGAAGCACGGACAGGTCCTCATACTCGTGTCGTACACATGGAGACACGAAATTACGTGTGAAACATGTCATGTTATTAAATTTTAATATTTTTTTAAGAGACACGTGGGAGAAACGGCGGGGACACTCATGGGGACAAACCGAGGTACGTGGTTTTGCAAAATTTTAATAGATTTTTCTAGGTAATTATCATAACTTAAAAGTATTGGGCTAGAAATGTAACGAAAAATATGTGTTAATGCATTTAGACATAAACCCATGGTTCCACAACACAGTCCAAAGAAGCTCGAACACAGACAATTAGTGGTTATAATATAAGTATACATAATTAAAACAAAATTACTTTAAAAATGTTGTGCTCCATCCGTGTTCATGCTCTCATGTTTTTTAGAATTTTCGTGTCCCATATTCAAGTTCATATCCGTATATGTGCTACATGTGATACAATGATCACAAATTGAAGGGATTAAAACTTGAGTCTAGTGTTTACTGGGTTCAGAGTATAAAAGAATGATCTATACTTTAATGCAAATCAAGTCATCAAAGAGAAACCAAAAGTGAGTACTGATGTTGGTCATTGGATAGGGATTGGTTTCTTTTTTATGATTCTAACCAACTGCTCCACATATATATACTTCATCTTAATATGTTTAGGAGGAGACCTCTGATGCATCTAATGCAACGACCATAAAAATGCAAGACAATGACAGAAACAGTATGCCTGTTGAATTTGAGCCATGATTGCTCCTATCGTGATTTTTCTCCCTTGTGCATCAAAAGTCATCAAAACATGGTCAGGGGGATCAGTAATGCCCAATTGCACTAACCCAGCAGTTTATTGGAACCTAACAATACGGCAGAAAATACTTAAGCCCTCAAATTATTAGTAGTAATTTGAATTATCTTACCTAACTCAAGTGGCTTTCGAAGTATTTCACTTGTCTTTTTCTAGTGACTAGAGTCACTATAATATTTTACAGGTATTTTCCCATGGTAGCCATACAAAGTTCCGAGTTGCTCTTAGACCACCTGTAGTAGTGACAATAGCTTTACATGATTACTGAAGTGGGTTGATTACTGATTATAACTGCCAAGCTACAGAGAGAAGATGGAGATTTAGGAGCTTGCTTGTTTGCATCCAAAGAAGAAGAATTTGCTTGATTATGATAGATGCAAGAAGAGAGAAGTATTCTATCCTAATCTATAATCGCGCGAGATTGACAAAGTTATATAGGTTAACCCTAAAGAGATAAAAGACTACATTACCCTCGATAAATAAACAAGAAATAAGTAACAATACTGCTAATGCTATTTTACTTTCAAGTTACCCCCCTCCCCACCCAAACCCAAAAAAAAAAAGGATGCGAGGGTAGAGTGCATTGTTAGTTTGCCAAATAAAAAGTGAAACCGAGGAACCGTGTGATTTTAGGAAAGAAATCAGTCAACCAAAACGAGGACAGAATAAAAGGGAGATCAATGGTGCTGGACTAGAGATGCGGACGGATGAAATAACAATCAATCTCAATATGCACGGTCATGAAAAATGGAATTGTGGGCTATCCAAATAGCATTCTTGTTGTCACAATAAAAAGGTATGGGAGAGTCAAGGCAAACACACATTTCAGACAAAAGCAATAAAGCCAAACAATTTTTGCAGTCGCTTGAAATATAGCGTGGTATTCAGCTTCAGATACGGAAAAAGGCAGTCCAATGGGTAGAATAAGAGGTAGAAACAAATTGACCAATAATGTGGATGACATAAGCAATATCAGGGCGATTCATAGTAAGATATACCAAGCACCCAACCAATTCTCGATACTTAGTAGGATCATCAAGGACAACACAATCGGTAGTAGAAAACTTGGCATGTAATTTGATAGGAGTGTCAACCACCTTGTCATCAATGACATTGACACGATGGAATATTAGTTGCATATTTGGTTTGAGATAAGAGATAATCCTTTAAAGATGAGGGTACCTCGATACCCAAAAAATAACCAAAATGACCTAAATATTTCATCTCAAACTCGCAAAATAGATGTGCCTTCACTCACTATTGACAATAAAAATAGAACACGTGATAATCATATGACCTACATATAACAAGAAAAGAACTAGCCTTGTAAGACGGATAAAAAGAAGAGAATTATGCATACTAGGGTGGAAACCAATTTGTAAAGTAATATATTAAAACTGTTGAAAAGACTGTTTTAGACCATATAGAGCACGACAAAGATGACAAACAAACCCAATAGTATGAGAAAGCCCCAGAGGAGAGCGCATATAGACTTCTTCAGATAAGTACCCATTAAAAAATATATTCTTAACATCCAATTAAAAGAGAGTCATTGGTACACGAAACCTGCAGAGATTAAAATGCGAACTGTGGTCATCTTAGTAACAAGAACAAAAATCCACCTTGTAATCAATCTCATATTCTTAGAAAAACCCTTTTAGCAACTAAGCAAATTTTATATTGCTCCAAAAAACTACCAGAATGAGTTTTGACTTTGTAAATCCACTTGCAGCTAATGAATTTTTCCCGACTGATAGGAGTACCAAATCCCAAGTGTGAGTTTTAGTAAGGGCAGTTAGCTTATCATGACTTATGGAATGCACCCAAATTAGGATGATTACAAGCTTATTTATATGACCTAGGTTCATAATAAGTATAGATACGAGAGAGGAAGAAATGATGGAAAGAAGAGAAACAAGTATTAACAAAGCCAAGTCTTACAGGGAAACGGCAATCACGCGCAGGACAAGGGCGATCAAACGGATCAGGATTAGAAGAGGCAGGTTAATGGGCCGTAAAGTAAGAGCGAGAGTCAAGGTAGGATTAGTTGCACACAACGACGAGAGTAGACTATAGGAGATGATGGAATGAAGGTAGAAGAAGAGAGAGCAGAAGATGCAGTATGAAGAGCATAGACTTCAAGATTAGAGATGTACTCAATAGATGAGACATCAATAGGGAAGGGATCAAGAAAAACTAAGTCTTTCTTAGCAATGGGTACTAGTTCGGGTGGAAGAGAGAAATATGTAAACTTTCGAGAAAAATAACAAGCGTGAAAACATATAACTTTTTTTGGTCACACGGTCATTAACAACGATAACATTTTTTATTTATGTCATACCCTAAGAAAATATAGAGAGCACAACAAGCATCGAGCTTAATACAGTCTCACTTGGGAAGAAGAACAAGCAAGTAGAACCAAACACACAAAGAAGAAAATAGTTAAAAATTTGACCATGGAGATACTCGTACAAATAAGTACCAGAGAAAAGAGAAGTAGACATTTGATTCAAGAGATATATTGCAATGAGCACAACTTCTCCTCAAAATACAAAAGGGATAGAAAAAAAAAAAAGAGATTTAGCGATGTCTATGAGATGACAATGTTGTCTCTTAGCTCGATCATTTTGGGCGGGAGTATCAGAATATGAGGATTGGTGAATAGTGCCAAGAGTTATTAAAAATTCAATAAATTCAAAAAAGATATATTTCCCATTCAAATCAGACCGAAGAATTTTGATTACTGTAGAAAAATTGACTTTGCACCATATTATAAAAGTTGCAATAAATTTTGGAAAAGTCAAATTTGTACATTAGTAAATAAGCTTATGTATATTGACTATAATCATACAAAAAAAATATAATATATAAAACCACGCTTGATTGCAACCAGTGCACTAAAATATGCCACTAATAGAAATTGTACTCAAAAGTCCAGACTTAACCAAAAGTTTCAAACACTCACGAAACAAGTGTCATAATCTAGAATGCCAAAAGTAAAAAAGAGATGATTTTTCATCTAAAGAAAAAGACAAAAAGACGGTGGAAATAGACTCCATAAAAATATGCAAGCTTTCAAGAGTGTAGAGATCACCAACTCTACTGGTCGGTCTCAATCTGCTTCTTGGACAGCCAATCCTTCACAACACAACTAGAAAAAGAGAGCAAAATATCAAAATTAGAATTAGACAATTAAGTTAATTATCGAAATAACACTTACAGATAATTAAGACACATAAAATACATTGAGAAGGGACAGTAAAAGAGATGAGGTAGAAACAGCAAAACAACATGCATAGGGAATTCATTTGTAGTAACAATACTAATAGGGAAGTAAGGAAAATATAAATACTAAGAAGAGACAAGTTGGGAGCATATGAAGAGAAGAACCAAAATCAAAATTTCATGTTGTTTGTAAGATACTCGTGGTGTTAGGACCATGCAAAACTAAGAGAGTAGTAGTCATAGCAAAACCTTATTAAGGATCATTTTCGATGGCAGCTAAGAAAGTATATACATACATGTATTGTACACACACACATTATATATATAGACACTCTCTCTCTCTCTCTCTCTCTCTCTCTCTCTCTCTCTCTCTCTCTCTCTCTCTCTCTCTCATGTACTATACATACATTTATACCTATTTTTCTCCCTCTTCCTCACCTCTCCCACACTTGTTTTCCTCATCATTTCCTCACAGCCATCCCTTTACCCACCTTATCTGGCCTCTCCCACCTCCACTCCTCCACTACACCCTCCTCCTATATAAACCCTATCCAGGGAGGGGTGCAAGAAAATTAGAAGAAATGAGAAGAAAGTAGTGAGTAAGAAGGAAAGAAAGAAGAACCTTTTCCATAACCGACTCCAATCCAATTCGAGCAATTAAAGGTATCCAAATCCTTCCACAAACCTTATTTTCATGTTTTTGACCATCCATGGAGCACCACAGAGCTTTCATCGCCAAAGATGGAGGAAAAATATGAATTTGGGTTGTAGGTGGTCAACCTATTGTGTAAGTGGTTGAACTTTTCCCGTTCGGTCAGTTGTCTCAGACGATTGACGTGTCTCGAGACATATTTTGACACCGAAAGTTAATATGAACCAAGGATGCTACAAACCTTTGAATGACTCCAAATTTGATATGAGCGTAGATTAATGTGTTAATTTTAATCTCTAATTATAATTAACTCGATTGGATATTTAAAACTTCTTAAATTGAACTTTTTTAAAACAATGTTATTTTTTGACCAATTCTATTCAAATTCAATTTTGAACAATATAGACATTTTTTAGTCTTGAGCCCCTCACAAGAAATATTTCTAAAAATGTTGAATTTTATCCCTGTAAAACTTTAGAATATTTAGAGTTGATTTGATACTCTATTTGCATGAGAACATAAACTCAAATTTTGAAGGAAAAAAAAAATTGTTATTCATTTCCGTAGTCTCGAACCCGAGACCTTATGTACGGACTTATTGTTATTCGAAAATCATATGAATGATTGAGATCATGTGAGACTTAGGCATATACACCTCGAATGATGTATGGTAACGTGGTGATAGCATTGGACTATGAACCTCGGACATGATGAACTACACTAGAACTAATGAGATAAATTGAATATGTTAGGACGTTTTGATTCATGTTATGATTTCAGCCAAACTAATATCTTGAGTCAAATTAAGTCTTGAACCTTGTCATGTGTTGAGTTGTGTCGTGTTCGCTTTTTATTAAGCCTAGAGTCATTGAAATTTGAGGTTTAGTAGTCAAATTAGTGTCCGGACATGGCGAACGAGAACATAGCGATCAAAAACATAGTAATTGAGAACATGACGAATGAAAACATAGTGATTAGGAACATAGGAAACTTGAATAGATGAAATTGATGTGATCATTTATTATGATGTTCTCTTAAATTCTACACTTATGTGTTTTTCTATTTTTATTTAAATGCACATCATTATGCTTTTCATATACATGAGATGGGTAATGGGCAGAATTGTATATTGAACCTTATTGCTCATTGTGCTACTGTTGTCTCTGCAATTTACCACTAGGTGTCGATGACGGGATGAATGACCCATACTATCCGGCCAGCATCAACGCTGTCGACGAAAACTCTGTTGAGCTTTGATTTACTTAATAGTAGATGGCTCTATAACCCATTTTTGAAGTTATTTAAAATGTAACTGTATTTTGTCCAATATTATATTTTACATTCAATATGGTTGTAATTCGAAACAATATACCTTTACCTTTTTATGAAATAAAATAAATGAGGATTTTAGAAAAAAACATTTTCATAACATTTTTAATAATCGAAGCGTTATGATACATGTACACTCACTGCCAAAGTTATCAATCTCGTACCGGCAAGCACACCGATTTTGTTATTAGTACGGTACATATGCCGGTACCGATGTGTACCGGCGTACCATTTCAGATTTATCGCTAAAATTAATATATATATTTTAACAAAAAATCATACTAAACATAAAAATAAAACATCACAATTTAAAAATAAATCACCAAACATAAAAAACGATGATTTTAGCCTCAAATTATACCTAATTATCCAAAAAAATATTAATTGATTTTTTAATTTTTTTAAATACAAACCGGTACGGTACGGTACAGGATGGTATTGTCCGGAATAGGCCGAAACAGCCCGGAACATGCTGGAACAATCACCCGAACGGTACTCCGGTGGTCCGGTACCGTTACGGGGACGGTAAGGAATGTACCAGCCAGTACAAGACGGGATCTACAACTTTGCTCATTGCCCCTTTGGCTACCAAGGTGAGAAGAGAAAAGAGTGTGATTTCTCTTATGATGAGAACATAATAGAAAAGAATATGATCTCTTATCATCTCATGTGGATAGACAAAAAATGAGAGAGGGAGAGAGAGAGATAGTGGGTTCTTTCATTTTCTTACCTATGTTGTTTGGCTAGCCTGCGTAAAAGAAAAGAAAAAAAAAGTATCATATTTATTTTATCAAAATACCATTTGTAGTCAACAGAACCAAAAAAGAAAGAAAGGATAAAATTGACAATATGAAAAATTAATCTCCTCCAGATTTTTTCTGTTACGAAATCTCACTAAAATTGATGAAAATCAAAATGGGAGTTTTATGAGGTTCTATATTCTCACCATTTCTTACATTCTCCCACCATTCTCACCTCCTTGCTAATCCAAACATGAGAGAGAGTATTCATTCTCTTAATTTCTTTAGTTTTCTCTTGAAATCCATCAATTCAAAGGGACTGTTCTAGAAATTTTTTTTTTTTTTTCCCTTTCAAATTTTCTACTAAATAACCAACTGGGCTAACATGAACAGCATCTTTCTTCCTCACTAGAAGGCCAAGGGTTCGAGTGTTGTCGTTAGCAATATCCCCTCCTCTTAAAACAGTTCTCTAGTTAATGTTAAACATAGACATGAAGACAATTTGATGAACTTACTTTAGCAACATCATCATTTGTGCTCCGCCATTGTCTCCCAGCTTCACCAAAATCACCCGCAGCCATTATAATAATCATCATAGATCTAACATGTGAACATGAGACAGAAATGTAGCCAAAGACAACTTGCCGATTCTCTCTCTTCCAAATGCAGTTGATTTTTCCTTTTCCTGGGGATAGTAATCGAATTTTATCCAAAAACAATATTGATAAATACGATTATAAACGTTTTTTTTCCTTCTATGGTAAATAAATTTCATTGAACCAAATCAGATCGCCCAAAACAATTGGAATATTAATCTATTTAAAACTCGATATGGCTGGGGAAAATAATTAATGGTCTGCAAAGAGGTTAACTTAAAAAGGAGAAAAAAAAAAAAGTTTGAAGAAAAATTGCCGGCAAGTCATCCTTGGCTGCATCACATATACTTCATCTCCACATGCAAAGACCTTGGATGAATACAACTCTAAACTCCAAAGCATATATATATATATATATAATTCAAAGAGATATATACTCTCTCCATTTTTTTTCAAGAAAGAAGAGAAGGAACTGAAACTTGGTATGGAGGGAATTATGGGAGGAAGAAGAAGAAGACGAAGAAGAAGAGGAGGACTCATTGCATTATAAAGAGAAGCATTTTGAGCCATTTGAATGTTGAAACAGAGGGATAAAAGAGGAGAGATGGGAGTGGTGGTTTTAATTGATGGCTTCATGAAAATGGTTATGATATTTTTCAAACAGATTGTAGTAACAGTGAGTGGGGTCACCATATCCTGAACCCACCTTTTTTATGCTGTTTCGAAAATAGCATCTTATCACTTGCCCTTGTTCAACTGTTGGATAAGGCTAATATTGAAAACATCTCTTACCATCAACATTTCTTTTGTTTTTGGAAAATAATCCAATCATAAGTTTCTGTTCTACATCCAAATGGTAATATCCAGGAAAATCTCAGATTCATGACTTTAATCTTGGATTGTGTTGTGTTTAGATGTTTAAAATCTTAGTCAAAAAAATCACTTAGACCGACTCGGCTGGTAAACAACTTGAGTTTGCATATGCGTTAAGACTTCAAAATAAACTCGAATAATTCCCTAATTAGCTCCAACTCGAAATTTTCACTAATTACACATCAAGTTTTCATTTAATTTCAACCACGGTATTAATTTATATAGGAAAAGGTGCTTTCATTGTTAGGAAGGGGTAGGAGAGATGACGAATTCAAACTCTCAAACCCTGTTGTTGTCCATAGCCACGTGTCCAATATTCCAAGTTACCACAGACCTTGTCTCTGTTGGATTTGTCCCCTAGATATTTCAATTTAGCTTTGGACTTGATACTCATCTGACTAAAGTTAATGAAACCCATTAACAAATAAAGTTATACAAGATAGAAGACAAAACCTGCAAGCAAAAAAAATTGAAAAAGATGGGATAGAGGTTTTGATGTAATGTGGGGGATGGGCAGAGGAATCTCGTGAATAGATATGGTTATGGAGTGACAAGATATGATATTGCCTTTCTGCCAATTTTGACTTTTAGGAGAAGGAAAACTCATCATCCTTTATTTCAGACCATTTACTAAGTATGGAAGCCCACCACTCCAAATCTTACTAACTGGCCCACACTCGATACCCCCTCCTCCTCCTCCCTCCACTACAATTCAAACTTTTAAATTACTTGTCCGGATAAAATAAATTTATGATAAAAAACAATTTATTCAAGAAAAATAGAGGTATGGGTTGAGTTAAAAGAAAAAATGAGTAATGGGTATAGTTTCTTTATCAATAATGCATCATTTCTCTTTCTTTTTTAGGGTAAATTTAACTCTATCTCCTTTATAAATTCTAAAACTGCATTGACCTTCCCTCTGCTTTAGTTGTCGGTTGTACCTAATTACCTTCTATGCCTTTAGTTTAGCGACCAAATCGATCACGTCACCCAAAAAAATACACCAAAGTGACTATTTTACCATCTTCACATCCCCTTAAAATCAAAACAATAAAAGAAATTCCCAAGTGATTCAATTTTTTTTAATCGAATGTAATAGGTTTAAAAACATGATTTGCGAGAACATGCCTTCCGAAAAATTAAAAAAAAAAAAAGATGAATAAATTTAAAAATTTGTAAAGATGGAAACAATTAAAATACAAAAAAATAAAAATAAAAAGTTCTGAAAATCAATGAAGAGTACATATCATACAATAAAATATTTAATCACACCAAATATACAAGTTTAATTGACACGCATTTAAAATATGAAAATTTAGCCTAATTCTTTTTTTATAATTTTTTTCCGCCAACTTTTTATAGATTATTAATTCACCTAGATGAAAGATTTCAAAAAAATAAAAATTATGTTCAAAAACTACCAAAATACAAAAATAATTTCAAAAATTTGTGCGTTTCGAATTATTTTCAAAAATCGTTTCCTGAGGACGAACAAATAATCTCCGGTAATTATATGCAAAAGTAACGCTAAAAAAAAATTCACTGCTCATTATAGCTCCAACTATGTACAATTTCTAATATGTCTTTTTGTTATTAATTATTTCATAGTAAGGAATAAAGTTTACTTTCTTACAAATAATGCATACGTATAAACATTTATTTTGAACTTTTCAACTCGATAAGAACAAAGAATTAAAAAAATTATTATTATTTTAACTCAACTAGCCAACTTCGATGTTTTTTATCGCATTTAGAAAATAAGTTTCATTTATTGAATTACTTTTTTAGAATTTGATTGTGTTTTGAAGATCAATCTTTTGAGTTAAAATAAATATACAAAATTTTCTAGTTTTTTGTCTTTAGTCACTTTTTAAAATTTTATTGTGTTTTTATTTTTTTAAGTACATCGAGTCTAAATACACGCTAGTAAAAAATAATAATTTTATTAAAAAATCACTTAAAATAAAAAATTAATCAATTTTAAAATATTCACTAAAACAAAATTTACAGATCACGAAGTAGTAAAAAATATTTGCAAGATGTATTTTTAAGAGGAAAACAGAAGTAAATAAATAAAATGATAGCATTGCCACAAATATGTATATAAAATAAATTATTTAGATTACAAAAATAGAGCTACGATGTCTCTCATGTAACTAGACAATATCGTCTAATCCAAATTTAGAACTGAAAACTACAACACTCTCTAGACTGATAAAATCCTCTAATCTATTGGAAACTACTTCCCAGTTCCACGCATTCTCCATACTAGACAATAACGAAGGCATACCAACATGTATATGCCTATCAAAAAACACAGTTGTTCATAGAGAAACGTATGAAAACCGTAAATGCACCCTGGGCTTTTTCTGTTCTGCATTTTACGCAAACATTCATTTCTCTCTCTAAGAAGCAACTTAAAAAAGGCATTCAATATGCTGCATATGCTTTTTTTCTTTCTAAGTTTGGCAGGCATGACAGAGTTTTAAAGTCTCAATTACAAAGAGGACAACATCTTCAGTTGCTCTACTTGTGATCTCATGTAAAACTTGCTCATTGTACAACTGGGAGGAGGGGGGCGTGACTTCAACAAACCAATAAAAAGGATTCCTTTCGATATATAGGACAGCTTTGAATGCTCAAACTAAGGCGCTTGCAAAAGAATTCAGGGAAAGAAAGGGTGGCAAAAAGGCTTGTGGACAAAGGGTTCTAAATAATAGAAAGAAGGGCGTACGGTTCACAGCCAAAGAAGAATGAACTATAAGCCTGATTTTCAGATTGCTGGATCTCTGAAAATTGTTAATTTGAGGGCATAGACAGCAAATAATCAGTAGATGGTGGTGTAATATCAAAAGCCCCAAGGGCAGGCGAGTAGAGAATGGGATTCAGGGAGACTGTACTGCAATTTCTTGTAGTACGCGTGTAGTGCAGATAAAACAGTATAGTTTTGCTCTTTTTGTCCTTGAAAGTAACTCGTTTTAACTTATCAAGTGAATTATTATCAAGATGCATAGAGACCAAAACGATATAATTTTAAGGACGAAGCGGACCCAAAACTATATCGTTTTGCCTGCACAGGGAACTGCACTACAGCTCCCCCAAATACGTAGAGAACGAAACTAAAATTACTATTGAGACAAGAATTCCTAACTAAGCTACAAAAATTCCATTCTTGATTCATTATTAAGATTGCTTTCCTCCTTAGGGTTAGTGACGTGATCTAATTTCAAAACATTGCCACCTAATGCACTCAATATCATCAGAGAAAAAGAAACTTACCTGATTGTAGCAGCAAGAGAACTAACAATATATCAAACCTGACAAATAAGTTGCACAAAAGTAGTTAAAAACTGCACTTAGTAAAGCCCAAAATGATCATGTATATGGAGTGTAACACATACCTTCTGCCACAGACTTATTGCATCTAGATATTGGCAGTATCTACTCGAACTTAGATAGTGATCTCGAGCTCAAAGAAATCATGTTCTAGAAATGATCCATAGTCCAGCAGTAGATGACAGATTTAGCCTCCAACCAAGCTCTTCCACCCAAAGCATATAGCCTCTAATCTGAAATAACCATGACCTAAAACAAAAATAGCTCCCTTTAAAGCAACTTGTGGCTTTTTTAAAACGTCCTTGTGCCACCAATTCGAAGTTGATAATCAAATACTAAATACAGTGAGATCAAGGAATTCCATCTCTAAGGAACACGTAGTGATGCTGCTACGCTTTTTCGTCACAAGCCAAGCTATTCAATTTCAACATAGAATATTCAGAGAATGCATGCAAGCATAAACAATGCAGAACATCATAAACAAAATCCTAAGAAATGGAAAACATATGGGCCAAACGTGGAAAGAAATAGCAAGACTTCAAACTAGAAAAGCATATAAACTTGATTAGCACAGGGCCATGTTTGATGCCCGTTGTAGAAGGGAGTTATTGGACTATGAATACCGTGCGCCCATTAGTTCATTGTTTGGTTGCGTTTTCAAGGGTCGGACTAGGAGTCTGCTCGGACTACAAGGCCCCCAAATGGGAGAATTGGCAAAACCATGGGGGGTATCTTTCATAATCCAATCCCACTAAACCCTCTCATGCACACATTATCACATTAATCCCCTCCCTCCTAAACCGAAAAGAAAATGGTTAGAAAAATTCCTACACAATCACTACCTCCAACAATATAACAAACTTCACTATGAATCCCATTTCATAATTAATCTATAACGCATATCGAACAAGGCCTTCGGTTTGTGACCTATGACCTGTGACCTGAAGTAATCCATGACAATAGTTGTAACATCTATGCCACAACATGTAAACAGTGGTAAAATTTAATCTCATCCAAACATAACAGGTAAAGAGAAAACAATCACGGCCACTGTTCCGTATGTTTTGCACAAGTAAAAAACAACCTCACAAACAAGATATGTTGGCTACATTGGCTTGGTAATATTGGGTACAAGGCCATAAATTCTTTAAAAGTTGATAGAGGTCACCCTAAAGAAATCCACAAAGGTGGCCAAGGTGGAAAAAAAAATTGTCAAATGCTGTTCATCTGGTCTTCTGGTCTAAGCTGGAGAGATCATCAAAAGGGGCAATGGGCTTGGCTTCAGGCATTGTAGATAGAGCTGTTTTGAGGGACAGGGAAGGCAACAAACAAACAATAAAAGGAGCATTAGACATCTAAAAACTATCAGGTAGATTAAGACACAAAAACTGAAATTTGCATCTTGTTCAATGCCTACTGGATACAGCAGGTTGGCTATCAGAGTCCAAGCAAGTGACACAACGGGAGAATTATCATACCCATAATCCCGTATATTCTGAGTCTAATAGCCATGACGTCTTCCATGGGAAACAGGGCTATGAATAGATGACCTGATACAAAATCTAAAATCAGCAGATTGTCTAGATGATACATGTAAAAACAACAAACATGCTATAGGCTCTCGAGTAAAGAAGAGAGAATTTGGAAGTGCAGTTTATTGTACCCAGCACCAGCAGAACGAGAAGAGTAAACGCCGTACGCTCCATACCCGCTCCCACCACCTCTCTGCAGAATGGTGAGGAAACAAGAAATTTACATGGCAAGTCAATCAGTTTGTAAATTGAAGACGCACTTAGCACAAGTGCAGTACATATAGGAGTGCTTGAAACAACCTTAGAACCAGAAAAATCACTGAATAATATCTGTCCCTTCACGACTGCAACCAGAGAAAGAAAAAAAAATTAAAAGAAACACATGTACTGCTGTAATTACCTGTGAACCACCATAACTTCCGTTGTCACTCGGAGGCAAGTCAGTAGAACCATATCCATCAGAGTAAGTAGAATATCCCCGTCCACGTGATTTGTTGTCACGGTTTCCATATCTCGAACTATCTGACATGTCGAGTGATGAAGGAAGATAGGGAAGAGCTGGTTGCAATGCAGGTAAAGCTCCATCCATTTCAAATATGTTGGCTTTTAAACGCATAGTTACTTGAAAAAGGGCATTGCTAGCAACATTGAGGTCTCCAGTAATCTGACAGCATCAAAGCATAATGAAATTAAACCAACGAAGCAAGAGAATGGCAAGTAAACTCCCCCAAACATCACTCAATCACAAGGTGGAAAAACAAACCAAGAAACACACACGCATGCAATAGCAACACTGCAACCCCCCCCCCCCCCCAAAAAAAAAAAAAAAGGGAGAAAAATTGCAATTCTTCACCTGCACCATCTCGTCATCTTCCAAAGCAACCTTGGGAAGGTTTTCCTTGGACAGGATGCGGATGCTTGCTCTTGTGACATTCCTCATTTCAGTAATGATAGCCCCTCCTTTACCAATAAGGCATCCAATTCTTGAGCTTGGTACTAACAGACGAGTTGTGATTACAGAATCACCTGATTCTTTTTCTACTTTCATACTACATCTTGGTTGCAAGCGCATCGCTGCATCAATGGTTGCAGATTGATCTTCAAATGACTGACAAGACAATTTAGTTGAATCGTATCAATCCTAAAGCCTATCTTCTGGACTTTATAGTTACAAAACAGAAACATAAAACCATACAAACAGGGAAGTGCTCACCTCCTTTGCTGAAATAGATATAATGCAATCTTCTCCTTCAGCACCTGAACTATCAACTTTAATAGACGCTCCAGATTCCTGCCTTATTTGTTTGATGATTGCACCTCCTTTTCCAATCACACCTCCAATATTTTCAGTTGGACAAACCAAGCGAATGGAGAATTCCATTACAGAACCTGCCCAATCACCCATTTTGCCTCTGTAACCCCCGTAAGGACCCATCACTGAAGTTACACCCATAAGTGGCACACTACCACTTTGACCCATAAATGCCCCACCAGAGTTGTAGATAGATGATGATGACAAGAGCAGGTGCTGGGTTCGTGATGGATTATCATGGAGACGGGATGCCACTTGATAAAGGGCCTTCCTAACAACAGAGGCTTCCCCAGTTATCTGAGGGCAAAATATAACAAATGTCTTCAATATTATCAACAAACCTTCTATACAACACTAATATGCAGTCAAATCCCCTCATATGGCAACATTTCAAAGCATAAACAAGCAATCAACTGGAGTAACAAAGTTTGGATTACAGAGAATGTAAAGGATGCAAAATGAAACTTCAATAGTGTCAGGAACTCAAAGATATAATTGGACCAACCCAGTTAACACCTTTCAACAAAACCAGAAGATTATACTAATGATCCTACAGGTCGAGTTTGAAAGGCATAGAAAACTGAAGATGCAACACTGGAATACCATACAAATCGTGTCAAGGACATGAAAAGAATATCACAAATCATCACATAATACATACCCTTTTACGATTTTTTTCAATTACCACAAAAGGAAATATGAAGAGGATAAAATTCCTTTTTGTGCTGAAACTGAGTGCAGATACCAATACCACTATTTTTTCCGAACTAGAGGAGTCACAGTCAATCTCTCGATCGTTGATTTTTAACTCTCTTGACAAAATAACAGAGAGGTGAACAGGTTTGAACTTCACGAATAAACACATAAAGAACCTTAGACAAATAGGTAAAACGAGGATAAAAATGCCATGCTTACCAGGACAAGCTCGTCAGAATTCGCAGCACAAGGTGGCAGATGTTCGCTACTCATAACTCGAATCTGAGCATGAGTTTCAGTACGCATATTTTGAATTACTTGTCCACCTTTCCCAATTATACATCCAATCTGATCTGACGTCACAAGCATTCTAACTGTTACTTGCTGAGACTCCTCAAACTCATCATCACCACCGGGTGATTCATCAGCAACCACCCTCTCATGCACCCTAAAGAGAGCATCTTGTGCAGGTGAAACAAGCTCACCCGTATCTTCTAACTTATTAGTTTTCTCACTGGAACTGTAAATGGTGACAACACGCTCATCACAGCCAGGAACGGTCTCACCAATCCTGATCTTTGCTAGCGTTTCTGCCCTCAGTTGCTTCGCAATCTCACCTCCCTTCCCGATAATGCTTCCAATTCTCCTTACTGGGCACAAGTAACGGTATACAGTATCTTCTGACCCAATGGTGTTCTGGTCCCTTTCATCAGATGGATTTCTCCTCTTCGTTTCTCCATCGCCTGTATAGTCAGATAGAGCATGGGATCTCTTTCCATAGTCGTTCCTCTGACCAGCCATTTCAGAAAGAGACAATATCTATGCACTTACAATAATTGCAACTGCAGCCACAAAAAGAGACAGTAAATCATAGTAATTTTGGAAAAAATGTTGTGTTCACATGTCTGTGTTGTGTCTGTACCATGCTCCTTGGATTTCCAGCCTACTTCATAGTAAATGGTAAGTAGAGTACTAAAAAAAACCAGTTGATGCAACTCACAGCATTGACCTACTAACTACATCAAACTAACCCCCAGCCACGTCAAATTCAAATCTTAGGTAGATGTTAACATTCACCTTGTATTTTAAAGTGGTACTCCCCGATCCCTATAAATTGGTAGGCTGACTAATCTCTCATGAAAGTAAAGCAATCAAAGCACAACAGCATGAATAGTGAGCAGTGCGCACTTGATCAACTATAAAGAAAAATAGGTCAATGCGTCCAACAAAACCTATTTTACTTGCCATCATTAGCATATCCTTCAGCTTCATAAATACTAACTACCCTATAGTTGAATACGACTGCTTCAGCTGGAATCCCATATTTGAGCATTAAGGTAACAAAAACTTCAACTCATAAGTGATAGCCATACGATAGAAAATGAAAGTGAGCTGTCATTTAGCCTTAGAAGGGATTTCGTATTCAACTACAAGGAAAGATGGATTTTTCGTATAATCTCCTTATATCACTCCTATTAGATGGTTATTTTAAATGCTCTCAAATGTGAAATCCATATGTAAGAAATCAAATCTGACTTCGAACTATTCTAATCAAATAATAACTTCATATCACTTCATTTAAAATCCACACCAATGGAATCAAAGCCTAATTGGAAACAGAGGAAGAATCATTGATTACTTTGTTGTGAAACAGAAATCAGATCGGAGGGAAATGGGAAAAGGGAAACGAACCCGGGAAAGACGATGACAGTAGAGAGCGAGCAAGTTCCCGAACTTCTGGGATTAATCTTGTTGGATGGGTTGTACAGAGGGTGGATTTCTCTAGACTAGATATATAAAACTGTATGTATATGTGTAATTAACTGCCTCTTCATGCAGGGGATTTATATTGGTGCCGACTTCGCGGAAAAAAATATCGTCGCAGGTTGTCCATTTGGGGTTTTAGGGTTTGAACCAGGCGGGCCCTATGTTCCAGTTACGGACGTGCAGTGTCAAACTCAAATGACGAGAAATACCCATAGATTTTAATGGAAATAAGAATTTTTGTAATTTTTCCGAAATAGTCAAAAATAAAATAAAAATCTCTTTTGTACTCAATTAGAGCATATTAGCTGTGTCTGTCGCACTATTAATGAAATTAAATTCACGTTAGGATAAAATTCAATTATTACACAAATAAATACCAGGTTGCTTTGAGAATTATACGATTCAAGTTTAACCATAACATAAAAAATACTTAATAATATAGTTAAACTTATACATAAATATAACAAAATAAAGGATACTCTACATAGGTCATGTTTTGGAAAATAATAGAAAATTATAAGATTCTTTATATTTGAAAAATATTATCTCCATCACTCTCTTTGTCTATATTACAATTTGTTGGTTTTTATCACAATTTGACATTAGTAATCTCCTTAATGCATACATCCAAGATATAGTTCGACTTCTCTTGATATAGAGATTCTTTTATTTCGAGCTGATCAAAAACTTTAAACATTAACTTTTTTTTTCAATTTTGATTACAACTTCTAAATTTTTTTAGTCAAACCTCAAATATTATATTAGCTTATTGCCAATCGTCCTAACATTATGCATCATCTCATTTTCAGTATGATAATATATGATTTAATACATCAATCTCTAAAACCAACTAACTTTAGCAACTAATGGTTAGATATAGCTAGGGTTCATTTATCAAGTAATTTGAAGTTCAAAAAAGAAAACTATGTAAAGAACAATTGAATCTGGATATTGAAATATTTATTTGAACAGTATGTCTTATTTTTTTTAAAATAAAATATAATAGTTGTTTAAAACAAAAAATAATAATAATGGAGAATCTCTTTTTTACATTATTTGAGCACCAAAAGATATAATTGAGTAAAAAATATAGGAGGCTCATGATGCTATGAGGAAGGGATAGAGCAGAGGTGGTGGAATAAGAAAAAGCACGGAGAAGTGTTATGTCAAAATTGTAAAAAAAAAAGAAAAAGAAAGAGTGAGTTACAAAAAGGGGAAGGAAAGAAAGAAATGACGGGTAATAGTCTAATATTTTTAAAAATAGAAGAGGTGGCTGTATTTTCTAAAACCTTAAGAGAGGTCCCTGCATTTGTCGAAAATCTCAAGAAAGGTCAATTGTTAGGATTTTGTACTAAAGCCATAAATTTATTTAATGGATTAGCATTTGTTTAGATTATTTATTAATCAGTTATATATTTTCTTGATGAGAATATTTATAGTCAATGTTTGTATTATATCATATCATATTATGCATGAGTGTCTCTTATTCCACACAATAGATATTTTTGTGTGTAGAGTTCGTCTTACACATAGATGATCAGATTATGTTATTGTAGAATATAAGTGTAAAGACCCTAAATTTTCAAATGAAAATAAAAAAAAATTAAATTAAATTTTGATGTATGAAATCATTTATTGATTTATTTAGTTTGCGCATTTTTTATTTTAGCCATACATTATATTCATGGGTTTGTGCATGTGTGTATTTGGATCCAACCCATTGGACTAATCCTTGAGCCCAAATCTTAACCCAAGCCCAACTCGGTTTAATCCGGTCCATGACCCAAATCATTTTGACTTGACCCAAAACCCTTTGGATCAGCCATTACCCATGGAACTTATCACATAGGATCATTTTTCTTTAGTGATGATCACCCCCTTCTCCAAAAACAGACGTTAGAAACCTTTTCCTCCATTGAACATCCAATCCTTGGAGGCTACCCTTCATTTCCCCAGCCAAACCCCCTTCCATCCATGGTTTTGGTCACAAACCACTCCTCCAATGTTCATCATGGCTGAGCAATACCAATACTCCACTCCAAAAATCTGCCACAATTCTTCTTCTCCAATGGAAATACATGCAAAGGGCATTCTTACACTCAATCTCTTTCTTTATACACCATTATAATCCTCCTCCCTTCACATAAACGAATTTCAGTGTTCTAAGAGTGGAGAGAGTGCCATGGTTGTGGTTTAGAGGTGAGAAGATAGAAAAAAATAACAGTAGAGGGAGAGAGAAGAGAGAGAACTTCGTTTGAGCTTCGATCACCAAAATCCAAGCCAAATCCTTCGAATTCAACCTTTGATTCTTCAATACTAAGGTGAATGAATCTATCCTAACCTTTAATTTATGTCATTGATCGATATTGAGCTCCACGGAGCTCGGAGAAAACGAAATCCAGTTCTGTACATTCGTAGAAGATGATGTTGACACTGGTGTCTTAGTTTTGATACACCGGTGCCTTTGCTCTCTGTATGTTTTAATGTTCTGTATTTTTATGGTTACACCGGTGTCATAGTTTTGTTACACCGGTGTCTCAACTCTCTGTATCTTACTAGTACTTGTTCTGGATATTCATGCTTACACCGGTGTCATAGTTTTGATACACCGGTGCCTTGGTTTTCTGTATTTTACAATGTCCTGTAGTTTCATACTTACACCGGTGCCTCTGAAACCTTACACCGGTGTCATACCTCTCTGTATCTTAGTAGTACACTGCAGAATAGGCCTTACACCGGTGCATGTCACGCTCCGAATTTCCATATAATAAAAATCACAAAATAATACTCATAATTCCTTCAGATACCATTTCAAAGTCAAAGGGGCACTATCGGCCCAAGTTACAAAATTCATAATTTTCAAAGGATTAGAAGTCCCACTTGAGTTAACAAAAATACATATGAAGTTATAGTACATCTACTCCAAAAGAGTGCCCATGCAGATGCTAAATAACTTCTCCTTTAGTCTTAGTCAAAAAATGTCACGCCAATCAACCCATGCTACTCCTCAGCCACGGTACCTGAAAGATGGAGGGGTTGAGCTACACGCCCAGTAGGAAAATCTATGCCAATATTATGTATATGTGAGATGCATGGCATGCACAATGAACATGGTATAACAATGCATCACTTTCAAATATCGCACACACCCACACGATTTATAATCCCCGGTTCGCCAATACACATATACGACCACGTCTCGTAATTGACCCATCATTCACATCCAATGCCAATCGGATACAATCACACAAGTTAAGATGTTCATACCCTAGCACTTCTCCCAACGGAGGCTAGACAATGCACCATGTCGTGTCAAACCATAGTCATGCGTACATCCTAGCACATCTCCCAACGGAGGCTAGCCAATGCCCATTCATGGCGTCTCCTAGCACATTCCCAACCGGGAGCTAGTCTCATTGATTTCCTAGCACCACTCCCAACGGAGGCTAGTATCACATTTCTCATTCACGTTCGATAATTCCAACGGTTCACGATTTCGTCAAACTACTAATTAACGATGTTCCACAGCCTAATACGTGACGGAAAGGAAATCAAAGAGAAAACGCACGGCCTCCATTCCAGAAGCCCCAGGAGCGCTACACCAAAACCCAGGGAGCGCTACCCTCTCGGTCCCGGGAGCGCTACACCAAAAACCAGGGAGCGCTACCCTCCTATTCCAGAAGCCCCAGGAGCGCTACACCAAAACCCAGGGAGCGCTACCCTCCTATTCCAGAAGCCCCAGGAGCGCTACCTGTGCAGTAAATCAGCGCGATTTCCAAATTTCGCACTTGATCCAAATCACACCAAAACATCAAACTAACCACGAACAAGGCACCAAAACACATCACATACACATAATACAAGGTAGAAATTCCTACCTCAAGCTTCAAAGTGGATGATTTGGTCCAAAGGGTGAAGCCCTAGCTTGGTTGGTGCTCCGAAGCTCAAAATCGCGCCTCCCGAGCTTTAATCCACGATCCGGTCTTGGTTCCTTGCTAACCAAGGTGCAAAGCTCCCAAATCTCCGAGGAATTTGGCAATGGTGATGGGAGGTGGTGGGATTTGTAGAGAGAAGGGGGAGCAAGGTTGGAGAGAGGAAGGGGATTTGGGGAAAATGGGAGTTCTCCCTCCCCAATCCACCAATTCAGATTTTTAACCCCCAACAAGGGCACCCACGTAAATAACCAAATAAGGACACGCGCACGAAATAAAACAAGGGACCCCGGGTTCGGGTCCTATGGTTATAATTCGATACATAACACAAGCAAGCTTAGGAATGAATCTAATGGAAATTTAGGTTAATTATTTTAAAAACTCAAATTTTCCGGGTCCTTAAAGTGCCTCAGTTTTGGTTACACCGGTGCCTTTACTCTCTGTATCTTAGTATTACACTACAGAACTGACCTTACACTGGTGCCTCTGAAACCTTACACCGGTGCCTCTGTTATGGAATTTTGACACTTAGTTTCTGACTTAGGCTTTGTTAAGGCATGACATGTGCTATGAAAATACACTTATTTTCTATAAATAAATTTAAGTAAATACTTTAATTTTATTTAATGAAAATAAGGAAGTACCCCCCATTTGGAAACAATGGCATTTACAGAAAATTAAAATTCTATTCGAATCAAAATGTCGCCCTCCCTATTTTAGTACAAAATCGAAAAACCACTCGTTTTCTTCCTATTCTTTGGCCCGAAACTCACCATAAACTTATGCGTTTGACGCGTATGAATATACCATTGTGCTTAGAAAAAATCAAGGAATCATTTCCGGGACTTTTTATCCCCTAATTCGAAACTTGAAAAATTCAACTTTTTCTATACTTAGAAGAATTTTCAGACAGCAATATTTTTCAGAAAATTAGAATTTTGCCTCAATTCTTATATAAGGACTAATACACCTATAATCAAGCTTAGATTATCATTTTGAAACTTTAGGTATCCTATATCATTATGAGATGACATCTTATTCAAAAATTAGCGTGTTAGAAGTTTTCTTGCGAAATGAAAGTATGCGATTATAGTTTATGTGCCATAGCTTGCTTATTTGTATTATCTTGTTCGCTTGATTAATCTTGCATCTCCAACACATCATCATGTTATCATGAGTCTAGTCGTTTAAACGAAACTTAGATGGAGTCAATGAGAAACGTTTGAGTTTCGTGAAAATGACACTTAAGATTTTGACACGAGTCATAAAAAGTCACGAGCTTTGTAACAAAAATCGAGAATTTGATAAACTCTTATGTTTGGTGACTCGAGATTTGACTTACTCCTTGGGGAGGCGTGTTAGGATGTCTTTAGCCGGGATATGGATTTTAACCGAACTACGTCTGTTACCACCGGGCTGTGTCTTGGAGCCGAGTCGGTCACGTCTCATGTATTTAGTCAAGTTATGTCGTGAGCCGGTTATGTTCGTAAGCCGTGTCGTTTCTTTTCAAAAATAAAATATAGTTGAAGGGGAGGAGTTAGGTATTTTCTGAGTCAAGGCACGACATATGGGAGACATAATGCTGGGAGCATAACGGTTGGGAGCATGGGATACGGGAGCCGATGTTTGGGTACACTAGCGCCGGATACGAGGTCAGCGTAGGGGTCGGGACCATATTGGTCGGGAACATCATAACACCACTTTGGAAAATGAAAGTTTGACGACGGGCAATGCTTGTGTCAACCCGAACTTTGTATTTTGAAATGAAATTTTGGACACTTGTCAACAATTGTGAACACATATGGATATAAGTCGGTTGCGCGTGTCAGAAATTTAGAAACAAGTCATAGGATTTGACTTAGGGTTACATTGTCGACATTTCATTCATTTAATGTACTTACTTGTTTAATGCTTCCGCTTATTGTTTAATCTGATTATGTCAACTCTGATTATTTTGTTCTGTTCATAATATTTGATTGATTGCTCGTACTATCTTCATGATCATGCATCATTTGATCCATTGCATAGATTTGAGATTTAGGGTAGTTTTATTTGCTGAGCGTTAATCGCTCATCTGGTGCAACTTCTCTGCCCCTGGCCTTTCATGCCAGGTGTCGAAGATGACGTTGCTGAGCCCGCTTATCCAGATACCAACGGCGATACTTTCGAGGAGGATGTCGTAGCCCCGTGGTTCACCTAGTTTTAGTTTGAGCTCTTAATTTTAAATCTTAATGTAATTTCTTTAAATTCGAATGTTGTAATTAAACTTTATTTTGACTAAGTAATGGAAGTATGATTGACTTTTAATAAATTTTTTTAAATTAACGTCTCCGAAATCCGGAGCGTTACAATAAGTTTCTAGTGTACAGTCTTATGTGGAATTGGACACAGCACCAGTATAACTGTAACACTGTGTTTTAGTATGTTTGTCTTAACTACAAAAAATGGTATAGTTTTGACTCACCGTGTTAGTATACTTTGTGTGTATTAAATCGGGCCACTTTAAGGTAATTATATTTATACTGACTATATAAGACAATTACCACGTCATGATTATTATGAATATTTGTGCTCTTAATCCAAAAATAATTAATGGATATGGACATTTAAAATTGTTCGCTTTGATTCATTATAGAGTGAGACCTTGTAGTCTCGATGAGTTGGATTACAATATTAAATGTATGATAATTGTTGATTATTAATTGAACCCACGTCTCAATATAGAAATTAATGATATCCTCTTGAATAATCTTATAAGTTTCGATTATGTCAAACCCTGCAGGTTGATATTGATATCCAACATAACGAATAAGTTAAGTGGAATATCTCAAAGAATTTTATATATGTTGATTAAATAAATTGTCAGTAATTTATTTTAATCAACAGGCATCTGTAATCTTAACACGAGGAGATAAATGAACATTTAATAACATAGAGCTCAAAATATAATTTTGAGATATAGGAAGGTAATACAGTTATAATTCTGTAGTGGTATAAATTGTAATTTATATAATTCAAAATTAATCTAGGCTAAATTAGGGTTCCAAATTATATAGGAAGCTCGGCCTATATTTCTCTTTGGGGTTTCTATCGTTGCCTATATATACATTGATATATCTTTTAGTCAGAACACTATTGATACTTGAAATATTCAGAATATTGAGAGAGGTTCTGTAGGGCAAAAGGATCATGATTTTTTAGCTCACACTCAGTTCGCAATCAATGTGAGATAGGATACGATAGAAGATCGCGAGATCGGTCGAGCAAGATTAACAGGTCGATCATGCGCATACTTCGATCGCATCAAACTGTGAAGGTTACTGAGATCAAATCAAAGAAATTTAAAAAGTATAAACCCTAATTTCACCTTGTAGGATTTTATTTTATTTTAGTTGTATAACTTATGCACGTTCATCACTGGGTTTCGGAATCAATCCCTAACAGTCAATACATTATATCCAAAAGAATATAAAAGATATAATAAGAGAAGAATATGAGTTGTTGTAGATAAATGAACAGTCATCAATGATTCGTTTGAATTTTTTAAGAATTATGATACGAGAATATGAATAGGCGGATAATATTTTTATAATTAATAATAATATTTTCATGAATAAAAGGATGATAAGATATAGATAAAAAAAATATGAGATAATTTTATTCATCTCCAAAGATACATAATAATCCTTTATATATTTCTATCAGGATTGAAAGTAAATAATTTTCTGATATGTTAAATCGGAATAATCACATCCACAATGATAGTATTGACCTTTAATAACATCGTAATAAGTAACCATACTAGCTCATTTCCAAGTGGGCTAGAATTTCTTTTGAAAGAAGATCTCTTATCTCATGATAGCTTGCTCCAGTTCCCTTGTGAAACTTTCGGTATTGAGTTAGTTATACACTTCACATGTTTCTTCTATAATCAGCTGGTATTAACATCAACAACTCCAAATTGGATCAGTTTTCGTATTCAATTTTATTTCTAAAAGGGGCATTACAGCTGATAACCTATGATTTATAACTACCCTCACTAATGTCGAGATATCCGGTCCCATTATGAAAAGATAAGAGAATAATTTTTTGTATTTTTTCTTTTGGATTGTTGAAATCGCTTATATATTTTTCACTACATTTTTATTATACCTATAGTATTTTTTTATTTTTTTTGAGCCTTCATTGTTGTTATTTCGTAGTTAGATGCAGTTGTTGCAACCCAATTTAAGTTGGTATTAGTTGGATTGTTGTTACTGTTGATGTGGTATTTCATGGGCTACGATATATTTTTGAGCCTTCTTGTTTTTCGTTTCATAGTTACATGTAATTGTTGCAACCCAATTTCATAAGCCTATTTGTTATTGGTGTGCTAGGTTGTTGTCATTGCTGTGGTGTTTCACGTTGCAACTTGTAAGAGGAAATTATTATTCGGGTGTTTTATATTGTTGTTGTGTTTCATTGATTGGTCATTGTTGTTGTGGTGTTTCGTGTTGCAATCTATTTCATATTGAAGAACTTGGTGTCTTCATGATCAAAGAAGAGTGTTTTGGATATATTTGCTCATAAAATGTTGAAGACCCAATTTAGAAAAAGACTGGGTTGGCCATGATTAGTGAACCACAATTAGCATGCGCTTTGTATACTTTTCTTTGTGAAAATAGTTCGACGATTTATTCATAGTCATCCAATTTGATTGTATTGGATTTTATATCCAAAATGAAAAAACCAATGAACAATAACATTTTATTTTTTTAATAACCATGGCTTACAAATTATGATCTTTGACGTATACTTGTTTCTGATTTGCAATGTTTACTTCGGTCAAATAATATTGCAAAGCCCCCGCTTCACTTTTGATTTTTTATTGGCTTGAACCAAATCATTATATAACCAACTCACTAACTAAAATTTGAATTTCAAAACAAATATTACAAAATTTTAAATAAATTACATAATTTAATTATAATTAATTAAAACGTAGAATTGTATTTTAATTATAGTACAAATTTAGAGAATATATATTTTTCACAATATTTGCAATAATAAATATAATATAATACAAGGGTAAAACACAAGAGCAATAAAGTTTTTTAACCCAATATTTTCTTATCATCCTACTTTTATCCATCCACGTAAATTTTCAACCAAATCAAGTCTAAAATAATTCTTCTCTCCTTATTAAAAGGTTCAACCAAACACTTTCTTTTTTAATCTCCCCTTGTATCATATCCATCATCTTACTTATGACACCTAAACTTATATCTCCATTCAAATTGGCCATAAGCTTTTTTTTGGATCGTCAAATGTCGTCGGCTAACCGTTAATGAATTTGCTAGTCAATAAACTACTAGAAGTCGTTTACTTCTCCCACACGAAGGAAAAACCCTAAAGTAAAATATCATTATTTAAAAAAGTACCAGAAATTGTGTTATCTAGTTGTCAACCAATTTAGTTTAATACTAAAACCCGAGCACATTTAATGTATCTGCAAATAAGAGTTTCATCAATTTATCTTGTAATGAGAACAATTACTTATAATAAATAGTGAAAGTGATTTTTTTGTCCTTATGATTATTAAGTGACACAAAATTGTTCAAAAGTAATAAATAATATGTCTTGAGGATAATTTAAGAATTAAAAAGTTGACACACATACCAAATTTAGAAGACATTGGTTTTCCTTTCTATATTAGGGTAATTTCATTATGAAATATTTTTTTGATGGAAATAATTCAAAAAAGACCTACAAAACTTCATTACATGTATAGTCCATTAAATTGATAGCAATGAAATTATAATATCATATCCTCATAACAATTTATAAAAATATTCATAAATATTTAATTCAGTTGAAAATATTAATTCGGATTATAATTTGTCAAGAATCATAATATTTTTCTAATTCTCACGTAAATCCTTTTGGCCTAACTTCTTTTTCGTATATTATTTTTTTTTGTTATTATTCTTAATTTGTTAATTTTATTGATTTTGCGCTAAATTTTTATCAATAATTAATTTGTCTTGAAGGGAGAAATTTGGAAAATAAAAAATTATAACAAAAAATTTTGAATAATTATTGTTTTGCAAAGGTTCGATAGCCATTTTTTATTTGGTCGATTAACGGATTCATAATTGCTTATTAATCAATTAAATTTGGGTTTGACCTGATTAATTATTATTATTATTATTTTCTTATGTGAATTTTTTATTTTTCGTTAATTTTTTTTAGATTATTAATTCGTCTTTAGAAAAGTTATAAATAATAAATTAAATTTTAAAAAAATTCATAAAAATAAAAATAATCTAAAAATAGGGTCTTCTGTGCTTACTTGTCATTTTTAGTAAATGTTTTTAGTTTTTGAATTTAATTTTTATATTTTTTAGATTTGTCTTATCAAAACGGATCAATAATTTATAAAAATTTGAGGCTAAATTAATAAATAAATAAAATTTAAATAAAGACAAATAATCACAAATTGAGCCTGTTGTTACGCTTTTAGTTCCTCGTCTACCTGCCGAAGGCTCGGTCAGTCCACTAAGCAAAAATGATCCTTCGTTCACCCTATCCATCATCCTTCTCCACCTTCAATCTCAAGACTAGTTCCTCTTCCAATCACACTCCGTTTGCTAAACCCAACACAACAATCTTAAAGAGCAGCCTCAAGCAAGGACAACAGCCCTCCAATTCGTCTCCTACACCCGATGAATCCAATGATAGATTGCGCCATTCGCAGTCACCAGATTACTTATGCGCCCCCAGATTCTGCTCTTGTGGAAGAAGACGCTTAATTGGAGCAATTGGAACCACTCTCTTGTCTATTCCTCCTTCCAATGCTTCCCCTTCACATTCCGATTCCACGGTTAGTACTCTCTCTCTCTCTCTCTCTCTCTCTCTGTCTCTCTCTCTATACTCTAATCAGCATATAGTAACTCAATAATGCAAATCACATTGTGCACTTTCACAGATTACGGGGGCTCACTTGATAGACTGAGTTGAAAAGTTATACTTATTCTGCATTAAGAACCTAAACAGTATGTGAATCTGGAATAGGTGCCCAACAACTTGTATCAAGCTATCCAACAATCGTAACTTTATTACTTAATTTTCGTGACTCACTCTGTCAATTGATTTACATACTAAGAAGTTTGTATAAGTAGGAGAAGATTGAACTCAATCAGGATAAGTTGGCCTTATTGGTTGTCCGTCTGGGCTTAAAGCCTAAAAGGTGTCTCCAAGTTAAAAGTGTTATGTGCGGTCTTATAAGTCAATTCTAGGCATTATCCACGTCAGATGTGTGAATCCTAATATCCCTGCCTCGAGGTGGCGTTACAATAGCTGAATTCCATTCGTACGTGTAGCCTCCACCTGGAATTATTATAACTTATGCCCGGTCCAACACATGGCTTCCCAGGCTTGTCCTTCTGGGCTCAACCTTGAAAGGCGTCTCCAAGTTGAACGTATCCTGCACCGTATTGTAATATCATCATGGAAAATTTCCACATCCGATGTAGCATTCCAAAAGAAGAAGATTAAATGCTTGTGACATACTCACCAATTTAGGACTCATGAGTTCAGATCAATAAGAGGGTGTCTAGCTATACAGATCATACTGTTAACTTCAAATGCTTGCTCAATGACAAGGGAATTAATTTCTACAGTTTGTTTTGTCTCCATCAATTTGGCTTATTATGCACCTGAAAGCAGAGCCAGAATAGGGACACCATGTTTGGATGATTGTGTACCTACTGAATTCATTTCTGAGCAGTGGTAAAGCATTACAAATGACGTATTGTATATATAGGCTATGCTGAACAGAATTCACCCTCCTAGACCTGACTGGTATGAGGAATTCTATGCATCAGTTTTGGAAAATGGCATGAAGTTGTATGAGGCGGAGGTAAGTTACCATTGCACTATTACATCATGGTCTACAAGCATTGAGTGTGCTGTATCTTGTAGTTACTGTAATTTCAAGCATACGCATCTCTAATCCGCACCTGTTCTTTGGTAAGGTTGCAGGTTATAAGTCACAGCTCTTTGCAAACGTGAAGGGGAAGGCTGAGACAGTGCTGGAGATTGGAATCGGTACAGGTCCTAATCTCAAGTATTATGCCGGTGATAATAGTGGTGTTCGTGTTTTTGGCATAGATCCCAACAGAAAGATGGAGAAGTATGCACAGGCAGCGGCATTGAATGTTGGCCTACCTCCAGCAGATTTTAAGTTCATCCAAGCGGTACTTTTTCCTTCTGATATAATTGAAGCTCGTGTTACTTCAAATGGTGAAGATCCTAAATTTTGGTCGGTACAAATATATATTTGACAAAATTTATAACATTTTTGTTGTCAAGTTACCACCTTGGTATTGGTGCGTCTTTCTTTTCCTTTATCGCATGTTGAGCAATATTCTACTCTATCTAATAAAAAATTTCAAGTTAGTTGGTTATCTCCTTGAATTGTATGCTGGTCAGGAATTTAATAGGTGAAGCTGGAAGATTGTTCTCTAAGACTGATTTTGTTGATTTTTTACAGGTTGCAGAGGCTTTGCCATTACGTGATGCTTCCATTGATGCAGTTGTGGGAACACTTGTGCTATGTTCTGTAAAAGACGTGAATATGGCACTAAAAGGTATATGAGCTAGCATGACTTTCAGTTTTTTTGAGTTAATCTTTTTAACGGGCAGAAGTTCATACAAGGGCTTTATACTTACAGAGGATTATTGTCTGAATGAAAGTGAATGAACCGTATTACTTCCATTTTCATGTTCCAGTGAACTACTTAAATAGTAAGACTTGCAAACACAGACATTAAACAATGGCATCTAATGGCTATACATTGATGTGTGACTATGCCTTTAAATATGGAAAACATACCTGGTCGAATTTCAAGTTATTTACATCAAACAGGCTCTAAAATGTCCCTTCATAGGTGGCTATGTCATTATTTAACGTGTCTTGACTAAATTTCCTAACCCAAACTGCTTTTGAACCAATCCATGGTGTACTACTATGACCTACTTTCCCTACGCATTTGGTTCTGAATTATGAATGGAGCGAACTTTCTAGATCTAATCCAAGTATCCTACTTTCTGTGTTGATCGCAAATCACTTTCATTACAAAGACTAATGGTTTGTAATTGCACAGAGGTAATGAGGGTGCTTAAACCTGGTGGGTGTTACTTATTTGTGGAGCATGTGGCTGCAGAAGGTATGGAAACTGACCATCTTGATTTACATGCAGCAGAATATCTTGTTTTTCTATTCTATATTGCAAGTCCAACCTCCCATTCACCTTGATGCCCCCTTTGTTGAGTTGGTCCATATTGAACGTGGAGTCGCTTACTCTTTTCCCTTTTTTTGGTTTGACAGATGGAACGATTCTCAGATTTGTACAGGGTGTTGTCGATCCTCTTCAGCAGACAGTTTCTGATGGGTGTCACCTCACCAGGACAACAGGAAAGTACATTTCCAATGCAGGGTTTTCTGACATTGACTTAAACATGGTTTTCGTGTCTAATGCCTCTATTTTAAGCCCTCATGTGTACGGAATTGCTTGCAAGTAGATGAAAACTGAAAAGACATGGCGTTATTCCTAGCAATGCTTCACTTGTCAAAAAAATATAATTTGTAGTAATGCCACAGTTTGGTGATGCTGAACACAAACAGTATGTTGGAGATAGTCAGCCAAAGATCGTCCAATCATTGAGTATGATTCGAGGATCTCTTGCAGTCATACTCTAAGTTTCAGAGTGTAGCCACTGTCGTAGGTTTAGATATGTTTCAGAGATGGATATTGATATTATGTTGCTTATCTATACAAGCACTGGTGGCCTGGAGATATTTCAGCTATGTCCACTTATAAAGAGCAGGTCATGTTAGGTTTGTATTTTATTATTGTAAATCACTTTTGCTGATCGGATTTGCACTTGCCTGAGGATATTTACCCCTTAGTCATGCCCATTACCAAATTTTCCCATGGAATGCAATTTGACATATTATTTACGTGAAGCCAGTGATGGATCCAAGGGGTCATATGGAGCGATCGCACCATGAAAAATTTATACTAAATAAAAACCTTACATTTTGCTCTCAAGTTGTATGACAATTATGAACTTATAAAAGTTTGCAGCCCTCAATTATCGGGGTTCTTGCCTCCATTGTGTAGTTGAGATATATGCTCTCAAATCATAGCTGACTATGAAAAAAGAAACTGTTTTATGGTTCAGTTGCCTATGCAAGCTAATTTATTGAAACAAAACCAACGACAGGTTCACTCAGACATACACCAGATAAACCATACAAGCCCAAAAAAATATACTCCATCCACCCCATTTGAACAGTTACTTTTTTTCCATTTCGGGCATCGCAAATATTCAAAAGATTATTCTTTTCACAAGAAATAATTGGACTTTGGATGATCAACAACTTTTTTCTACGCAAGTCATTTTTTTCCGGCATAATTGAATGTCTTGATTTGATGAAAAAGGACAACTAAAGTGAGACAAAGAGAGTGTATTTGAATTATATTTGAAGACTATAAGCTTGATATTAACAATTTCTGAGCTGTGCCAGAGATTGGCAGAAATAGAATTGGCAGCTAATTTTTTCTCGTGACTAGGAATTGCATATGCCTTCGCTTCTTTAGTTAGAATCCTGGATCGATTCTCATGTATGCCGTTAATGTGTCTATTGTGATCTCGTGTTCTTAATTTTATCCTTTGAATCCGGTACCAATAGGTATCATTCCCAAGAACAATATTCTCTTTCAAGTCTTTCAACCGACCTATTTGACCTAGGAGAGTAGCGTTGACATCGTGATTCAAGACGTGTCACAAACTTATGATTGCTCGTGCAAATTGAGTATTCTTTGAACTGTTATTATTCAAGATTGTACTGTTTGAATCTTTTTGAAAATAGTAGACTGCCTCTGCGAAATCATTGTCACCAAGGTTGCTTGAGCACTCGAATGGTTGGGCTTGTAATTTTGGCATTGGCTCTAGAATTCTAAAACAGAAAAGGTTTCAGGTGAATATTGTTGCTTGGAACTTACAGTAGTCAATAATTTTCTCTCTCAATCTCAACGGAGTAGGATCGAAGCAGATATTCATATCTGGTACCCGAACACTATCTAATATTTGAATCCATTTTGATATTCGTCGAATAAAAATCGTTTTATTGTACCCCAATCCAATGGAGATCGATTATTCACCAAACCGAATAGATATCAGTAATCTTTTTTCGAATTTGTCCCTTCCGATCTATATATGACTTTAACAATGATATATTTATTGGGTAAATTACTAAAATGGTCCTTGTAGTTTGGACCTAATTTTACTTTGGTCATTACCCTTTGCAAAGACTCAATTTTGATCTTATATTTACCTTTTTTGTTCCAATTAAGTCCAGTTGTTAACGTCCCTTTCTTTTTCTAATGGAAAAAGTAGTGTTGACTCATTTCAAAGGGTAAATAACTAAGTTCATGTTCTCTTTTCTACTATAATTCCTTAAAACAAGTCAGCATTTGAATTTTCATGTTAAAAAGAAACAGAACGATTGAACCTAATTAGAACGAAAATGTAAATATAAGATCAAAATCGAACTATTTCAAAGGATATAGTTAAAATAAAATTGGGTTCAAACAAACTACAAGAAAGATTTACGTAATTTATCCTTATTTATTTATAACCCCACACTCAAAAGATTCATGCTTTATTAATTTATATTATAATCGCGATTAAAACAATCGCAAAAACACAATACAGAGGATGTGAATAGTTAAAACGCACAAGATATGATGATTATTGAGAGAGAGGAGAGAGCAAATAGCTGATATGGAGTACACAACACACTCTAAAACAGATCTAGGGTTTGTCGGACAAATGTGAGGGAACCGAGAGGGAGACCTGGGAGGGTAATATTAAGTATGTTCGGTTAAGTGTTTCTGAAATAATTTTTGAGGAAAAAAACTCTGAGATGTTGTTCGTTTGGTGTAAGTATTTTAGAAAAAATCTGGAAGTTAAATTTTTTCGGCGTTTTCGAGATGTTTCTTTCTCTCTCTTCTTTTATAGAGAGATGAAGTTGTTTAGACTTAAAAAATTTGGGCCTAAAAAGATTGGATTTTTTTATCTACATTTAGTCCAATACTAAATTTTAATGGAGGGCCCAAATTTTGACTCATTTTGGGGCCATATGCTATGGTTACAGGAATCTAGCCATCGCATATAGGATTTAAGGGCATCATAACCGTCGAGGTAAAGTTGAGACCTAAAAGATCGAATGGAACGATCCATAGACAAGTAAATCCCTTATGAATTCCAAGGTACTCCCTTAATTAAGTAAGGGGATTCATCATTTGAAGGGAAGCAGACTACTCAAGAATTTCACATTTCCTTTACCTCGTAATTGAATAAAGAATTCAGAAACTCTAAAAAAAGGAAGAAGGAAATGCAATCTTGCTTGGTTTTATTTTTTATTCAATGTATTTAATTTAATGAAAAATTGAAAAGAGATTTTTTGAAGAAGTTTTACCAAGAAATTGAATTATCTTGTCTTGGTTCTTCTAATTTTTTGAAATTAACAAACGAGAAATCTGGCAAGAGGGATCAAGAAGGTAGCGAAATTTTTTTTTTCTCTAAAAAAAATGTTATTTAATCCTATAGAATTAAGATCTTGTTAGAATATTCGAATTATATTGTATAAACCTTTCGTCTAGTTTATGATCTTCTGCAATTGAATTGTTGTAACTGGATAGTTCTACCCCCTATCCAGGGATAGAACTAAAAACCTTTCTCATTTTCTTTTCATTTTTTCATTTTTTCATTGATTTGAACTAAAGATCTTATATCTGCTCTTTTCTTGTCTAGAAAAAGACAAAAAAGAAAAACTTCCGCATGGATAAGCTCACACTAACCCGTCAATTTGGGATCCAATTCGAGATTTTCCTTGGGAGGTATTGGGAAGGAATTGGAATGAGAACACTCATATTGATAAAATGATTTGAACCGTTTTTTGGAAAAATGGGTAGCCCAAACAAGATGTCCAAATAAAAACATCCACGCCCAAACCGATAAACTATTCATACCAAAAGGAAGAAATTCTATTCTACTAGATATCAAAAACATAGTAAATAAAAAAGTTATGTTTCCATTCATTTCAAAACTTCCATGATCCATTCCCGAAGCGATGGGAACAATGGAATCCATGAATGCAGAAAATTCTATTGAAAACGAATCTTAATGATTCATTGGTAAGGATGGCGAAAAACACTCCGATTAACACAGGAACGTAAAGTGGAACAAAAGGTATCATTTATCAACAGATTTTTTTCTTCCATTTGAGAAACGAAGGAACTAGAAAGATTGTTCGAAACACCTTCTTCTACTTCCCCTTTCCCTTGGACTAAAAAGGGAAGGACAAAAGTTAATCGGTATGCTAATTCTACGAATGCGAATGGAAAAGAAAATTTTTTTATCATATTAATTTCTACTTCATCTTCCCGGAGTTCATGTTGTAATATTAATATTTTATTTCAGAACTTTAATCTATTTATTAATATCTCATCAAATTCGATGCGTTCATTTGCATCAGGCTGGTCTCGTTCAATTCCAACAAAACAAAAAGCGCTTCTACTATAGAAAATAAGATTTCCAGATCTCGCATCCTACTAAAATTGGGGGAATATGATCTACGAAATTGCATTTCCGATTCCTCCTTCCAATCCTAGCAGGAAAAGGAGGGAAACGGATTCTTCTTACGGCTAGATCCAATCTCCTGGACCACGACTGATCCTGAAGAGTATGGAGACAGGGTATGTTCGTTATACCTTTCATGACTCGTTTAGGAATAACCAATTCATGGGGCGGTTGGAGTATCACAGGGGGGACTGTCACGAATTCAGGGATTTGGAGTTACGAAGGTGTGGCCGGGGCACATATTGTCTTTTCTGGCTTGTGCTTCTTGGCAGCTATCTGGCATTGGGTGTATTGGGATCAAGGCAATGGCCTATTGGGCCTTTCCCTGAGTGTGGTATATGAATTTTTTCCTCCTCAGTTTGTAAATGTATTGGTATTGGCCTCTAATAATAATTTCTAGTTGTGTGTCCAGTAGAAGAGAAAATATTAATATTTTGGGTGCACTAGATTCTTTTGGTAATTTGGAAAATAACTTTTGCATAAATCCAATTGATGGGTCATCTAATAAAAAATATGTTATTTCAAAATTTAAAAATGGTTAAATTTCTGTATAAAATTTTCTCAATATCGTTTACAAATAATAAATATATACGTGAGTATTTTTGTTAGTTGTTTAAATATGTGAAACAACTTTACGTACTTTTTGATGCATTGCATAGAATCATCACTGCATATAGTGTAACAAACTAGAACAAAAAATAGATATAGGGCGTGTTTAAATTTTAAACCAAATTAATGACCACCATTAAATTTTAACGTTCAATCTCAGTCCTAAAACAAATTGACTTTTTACAACCCTTAAATATGGCAAAAAGTTAACATGTGAGTGTATATTTTTCAAAACTGGGCTATTTTGTTATATAGATATGACAAAATGCATATATTTTCAAGCGAATTTTACTTTTTTTTTAAATACTCATTCAAGCTATTTCGAACTAAAATTTGGTTATGGTTCCTGACGAGGGTAAAAATGTAACTGAGAAAATACATTTATCCTTCTCGACGAAAGATTTAGTTCGACACCAATTAGAAAATTCAGGACACACGTGCCGATCATGAGATGGTGTGGTTGCCCTGAGAAGGGTTAATCCGTACTTTATTCGAGTCAAGAAGGTTGAATATACAATTAGCCGATCTCAGGAAGATGGCTTGGTAAGCATCCAACCTAAGAAAGGTGGCCCAATATTTTGCTGACCTGAGAAGGACGGTCTGAAATGCCATCGACCCGAGAGAAATTATGAGTGACTATTATTCCGAGATAAGACAGAATCCCGAATAAGTTGGAATACAGTTCTAACAGATATGGATGAGAAATTCACGGCCAATTTAATTAATACGAGAAGTATTAATTGAATGAAACTCTAACGATAGAAGATAACTGCTTGATGGACAGTTATCTCATTAGTAGCTAATCAGAAGACACTTCACTCCAATAATTCTGAGAGAATTAGGATTAAGAAAAAGTCTATAAATAAAGCTCCACGTTAACAAAAAAGATACATTCTAACTCGTGCATAATTTCGCTTACGAATAGAGAATATTAACTTGAGTTATTTATTCTATCTCGTGAGCTTTGCTTGACTTAATCATCAGAGTATCTTCCTGCCACATCAGCAGAAGGCTCTTTGATGGTTTATTATTTTGCAAATCACAAATCTACCCAAATTGAAAGCATTATTTCTGCTAGATTGTGAGGTTTTAGCTTTTCGTCTTGATTAAGAAAATCTACCGATCTACAATTGGCGTCGTCTATGGAAAAGCTAACAACTCATGGCTGAAACACCTAAGAGAGATCAGGAAAAAGAACACAACAGGAGGGACAGGTCTAGGTCTTCTCTTTCGATTCCCCAGAAATCGAGGGGACCTGGAAAAGAAGTTCCTAAGGTCCCACCCCCAAAGCTAGTCGGGGGGCTGTCTGGAGAACGAATGTTGCCTCCTACCATTCCACCACCAATCGAATCGCCAGTGGCTCTTCCGCCACAGGCAACATTGCCATTGGCTCTAGTAGAACAGCGTTCTAATCCTCCGCGAGAAGCAGAGAGGTCAAGGACCAGAAACAAATCTTAAACACAAACCCAAAATGAGGGAGGGAGATGATCCTGAACTCATGACGGATCTCCTCGAGATGAGAAAAATAGTAACATTGATTGGGTCCGAAGGCGGGACCAAGAAATTAAAGAGATGAGGGGTTATATACTCCATATGGAGAGAGAAAATTGAAATCTCCGCAAATAGAGAGATCCTGCTTAGCAAGCCATATTAGGACATGACGAACGTTCCGAGACCGGCCCTTCACGTCGGGATAACCGACGCGAACAGGTTCAAAGACCCCGAGGAGGGGACCAACAAGCCGAAGCTCTCTCAAACGTGGGTGGACTTCCTCCAGTACAACCGCTCCTCGACATGCGCGATTGGCTGAACCAGTAGACAGAAATGGCTTCGAATGTTAACCAAGTGGTGGCAGCTCCAACAGCACCACTAGCTGCTCAAATCCCCGACATGAAGGCATGGTTGAATCAACAATTGGGGTTGAATCAACCAGAGGATGATGAAAACCATAAGGAACTGCAGTAGCTGGCAGTGTCACCACTATCAGTTCAAATCGAAACGGAGGACTTACCCAGAAAGTTTGTCCCTTCGAAGTTCTCTATTTACAATGGACGAATGAATCCGATGACTCACATCAAAGGATTCATGAACTCCATGATGATTTATGTAGGCCATGACAGCCTATACTACAAGATTTTTTTCCTTGAGTTCAGGGGAGACAACCCTGAATTGGTTCCAAGCCCTCCTTCCGAGGTCTATCACTAGTTAGAGGCAACTGGTAGACTAGTTTCTCAAGCGATTTGTGGCCAATTGAGCTCAAAAGAAGTATGTGAATATGCTATTGGCTTTAAGGAAAAGATCCGATGAGGACCTTAGACAATATGCGAGCAGGTACTAGGCCACCTAAAACGAGATCGGGGACTGCACATAGGCCTATATCGTTGAGTCCTTTAGGTTAGGGCTATCGTACTGAGAATGGTTGAAGGAATTCCTGACTATCGATCCTCCCAGCACCATTGCTGATCTAATGGGGAGGGTGCAAAAATATGTGAAGTTTGAAGACGAGATCCACCGAGACATGGATCGACCTGCCAGCAAGGTGCATAGGAGCGCTGCAATTGAACCAGCAACAAATAGGCCAAGAACCGAAGTGGCCGAAGTAATGCAAGTAGGGAGAGAATGCAAATCGCCTAGCCCCTAGGCATATAGAGCAATTTGGACAATTTTCAATATTTCGATCTTTAAGCTAATGTAGCCATTGAAAAATGAGCCCTTCTGGAAATGGCCGCCAGCCTCAGGTGGAGAACCTGTGAGGCGGGATTCGAACAAAGATTGGTGTAGCTATCACCGGAATAATGGCCACATCATAGAGAAGAGCAAGGAGCTTAAACGGTTCTTAAAAGAACTAGTTAAAGCCGGGCGCCTTAGACGGTTTGTGGCCGACCAGGGGCAATCGAAGGTTCAGCCAGAACCAATGGAAACAGAATCCTCCAAGGAAGAGGTAATGGCGACCAAGACTGTTCATGTCATACATGCCGCGATGCAATCTTCGATAAAAAGGAGGTTCGGCTCCAACGACGCCACGAAGGACACGAGCATCATGTTCAGCATCTCGGGCAAAAACAAAAAGAGTTCGAGATGAAAACAGATACGGTGATATTCTTTTCTGACAAGGATTTAGAGGGAGTCACCCATCCCCATAATGATCACGCTGCTGCTCGACACCATCAACACTGAGAGAATCCTAGTTGACCAGGGCAGCTCAACAGGGATTTTATACTATGATGCCTTCAAGAAACTCAAACTTGATAAGGCAGATCTGTAGAAAGCCGACATCCCACTTATAGGTTTCAGCGCCGAAGCAGTCTGGCCCCTAGGATTCATCACTATTCATGTACGGGCATGAAAGGTTACCCTGGACATCGACTTCTTGGTTGTGGATGTGCCATCAGCTTACAATGCGATTGGGAGGACTTTGCTCTATTGGATGGGTGCGATCCCCTCCACATATCATAAAATGTTGAAATTTTCTAGTAAGAAGGGGATTGAATGTGTTCGGCGAAGTCAGACAATGGCGAGAAGCTATTATGTAACTTCCATAAAACACAAACTCAAAGCTGAACACGTGTCTATAGAGGTCCTAGATTGGCCCACGATGGAGATATCAGGCATAATCCAGCCGATCAGGTAGTGAAAAGCTTAAACAGATACCAGCATATGAGTCAGACCCCAAAAGGTGCTTTCTCGTCGGAGAAGAATTATCTAAACAGGACGAGAAAATTTTGGTTTAGGTTCTTAAAGAACATGTCGATGTATTCGCTTGCACACCATAGGAAATGCCTGAGGTGGGCCCGAATATTATCTGTCATCATCTAAATGTGGACCCAATCCACAAGCCGATAATGCAAAAACAAAGAAAGTCGGCAATTCAACACACCGACGCAATAATAGACGAAGTAGATCGGCTACTAGAAACCGGAGCCATTAGAGAAGTTTACTACCCTGAGTGGTTGTCAAACACTGTGGTAGTTAAAAAGAAAAACGACAAGTGGAGGGTATGCATTGTCTTCACCAACCACAATAAAGCATGTCCTAAAGATAGCTTCCTATTACTGCAGATAGATCAGCTAGTGGAAGCTACTGCTGGGTATAGACACATGAGTTTTTTGGATGCATATCGAGGGTATCATCAAATTGTTATGTATGAGCTGGACCAAGAAAAAACATCATTCATAACTCCAAGAGGTCTATTCTGCTACAAAGTTATGCCATTTGGCTGAGGAATGCGGAAGCTACGTACCAGAGGGTAGCTACGCTTATGTTTAAGGAATTGCTCGGGAAGAGCATGGAGGTGTATATCGATGATATGGTGGTCAAGTCTGAGGAAGTCGAGACCCATATCACCGACCTCTACAACACATTCAAAGTGCTTAGAGAGTTTAAACTCAAGCTGAACGCCTCCAAGTGTGCATTCAGGGTCAGCTCAAGAAAATTTCTGGGATATCTAGTTACTAGAAGGAGCATAGAGGCCAATCCCGATCAAATCATAGCCTTGCAGAACCTCCAAAGTTTCCAGATTGGGAAAGAAGTATAGAGGTTAACAGAGATGGTGGCGGCTCTTAACAAGTCCATCAGCCAATCATCTAACCGATGTCGACTATTTTTTCAACTACTGAGAAAGCAGTCCAAGTACTCCTGGAGAGAGGAACGTGAAAAAACCTTTCACGAAATCAAGACTTACTTGGTAAACCCACCAGTGATCATAACTCCCGAGAAGGGAGATATCCTGACATTATACCTTGACGTGTTAGAGCACGCGGTGAGTGTAGTACTGTTGAAAAGCAAAGATGGCGAACAGACACCCATCTACTACATGAGCAAGACATTGCTTGTCTGATACAAGGTACCTCCCCCTAGAAAAAATTGATCTTATCCTTAGTTGCAGCTTCTAGAAAATTACAGTATTATTTTCTAACCCACACGATTGAAGTACCAACCAAGCATCCCTTTAGCACTGTCTTGAGAAGAGCAGAGCTCTCGAGTAGGGTGGCTACTTGCTCTATGGAGCTCAGAGAATGTGATATCAGGTTTCTTCCAAGAACTGCAATAAAGGGTCAGGTCTTGGCAAACATTGTTGCTGAATTCTCACACGAACAGATAGAAGAAGTATTGGTTGTCTCAGAAACTAGCCCGCCCGAAAAGGAACCACATCAAGAACTCACGACCAATCAAACACCCTACTAAAGGCTATACATCGACGGATCCTCATGTTCTCGAGGGTCTGGAGTCGGCATCATCATTGTGGAACCAAATGGGTGTTACTTTGAACAGTCTATTCAGCTGAATTTCAGTGCTTCAAACAATGTTGCTGAATACGAGGCACTAATTCATGGACTCAAATACGCGTATAGTCTAGGGACTATATAAGTGGTAGTCAAACTGTGATTCCCAGCTCGTCTTCAATCAATTCAATGGCGAGTACGCCACTCGTGATGAGAAGATGACTGCATACGTTGAGAGGAATAGAGAAGAATTGTCTAACTTCAAGAAAGTCGAAATGACACACATCAGTTCAAGGCAGAACGAGCACGTGGATGTCTTGGCGTGTTTGGCTTCGGCAATTCCAAGAGATAAGCACCGAACCATATATGTGGATGCCATCGAATACCCGAACATCGATATCCCAATAGCCAAGAAAGGTTTGGAGATCGATCTCGGCCCCAGTTGGATGAATCCAATCATCTCTTACCTCACTTGGGGTATAGTGCCTGAAGATAAAAAGGAAGCTCACAAGCTATAGATCAAGACAATACGTTTCTGGCTCTCACCCAAGCAAGAGCTCTATAGGAAGTCTTACACCGGTCCCTACCTAAAGTGTGTACACCCGAACTTGGTACAAAAGTTCTTGTACGAGATTCATGAAGGCACCTGTGGAAGCCATGCTGGGGGCAGGTCCATTGCCCACCGAGCTATATCTTAGGGATATTGGTGGCTTTACATGCAGGAAGATGCAAAGAAATATGTACAAGCTTACGAAAAGTGTTAGAAATTCGTCCATCTTCTAGCTCCCTTTCACCAACCCTTGGCCCTTTGCTCAACGGGGCTTAAACATTGTTGGTCCATTTTCTAAAGCCACAGGAGAAAGGAAGTACCTCATGGTCAGCACTAATTATTTTACAAAGTTGATAGAAGCGAAACCCCTTGCCAAAATCATAGAAAAGAATATTGAGCGGTTCATTTGGCAAAACATCATCACCAGATTTGGCATCTCATAGGCAATCATCTCCGATAACGTGACCCAATTTCAAGACAAGTTCAAGGCCTTCTGCTCGTAGTATCAGATTCGCAATTACTATGCCTCAGTGGCATATTCTCAATGCAATGGGCAGGCAGAAGCTTCAAACAAGACGATACTAGGAGGTATCAAGAAACGACTGGAGAAAGCCAAAGGCAAATGGGTAGAAGAGTTACCTCTGGTCCTATAAGCATATAAGACCACGCCGCGCCGATCTACGAGAGTCACCCCATATTCACTTGCATATGGCACCGAGGCTGTGATCCCACTGAAAATTGGCCTCCCAACTATCTGAACTGAATTGATGGAGTAAGGGAGAAACGACCAAGCTTTGGCAATAGAGCTTGACCTTGCCAACGAGAAACGAGAATGGGCTATGATCAGATTAGCTTTCTATCAGTCTATCCTATTCAGGTCATACAACAAGAGAATCCTTCAAAGTGAATTTAAACTCGGTGACCTAGTACTCTACAAAGTCATGGGTAAAATGAAGGACCCAGCAGATGGCAAACTTGGAGCCAACTGGGAAGGCCCCTATAGAGTTGTAGGACGGCTTGGGAAAGGTGCCTAAAAGCTCTAGGATCTTGACGACAAAGAAGTACCGCGTACGTGGAATGTTTCAAACCTCAAAAAGTTTTACTAGTAGTATCAGATTTCTTTTACGCATTTATTATTACTATTTTGCAGCGCAGTGTTTGGATGAATAAAAGCACCACTTTTTTGTCTATTCATTGTGCATACATTTAGTAAGGCTGTAAATATCATAGCTTCCTTCACTGCCTCACTAGGGACAAGATAAACACATCCGAACATACTTGAGAAGAGTATGAACTTAAACTTGAGAAAAGTTTAACATCCCAGCACACTTGAGAAAAGTATGAGTTTAAACTTGAGAAAAGTTTTAACATCCGAACATACTTGAGAAGAGTATGAGGTTAAACTTGAGAAAAGTTAACATCCCAGCAATTTGAGAAAAGTATGAGCTTAAACTTGAGAAAAGTTTAATATCCGAATATACTTGAGAAGAGCATTAGCTTAAACTTAAGAAAAGTTTACAATCTGAACATACTTGAGAAGAGTATTAGCTTAAACTTGAGAAAAGTTTAACACCTGAACATACTTGAGAAAAATATGAGTCTAACCATGAGAAAATTCTACAACCCGAACATACTTGAGAAAAGTATGAGTTTAAACTTGAGAAAAGTTTAAAATCCAAATATACTCAAGAAAAGTATGAGTTTAAACTTGAGAAAAGTTTAAAATCCAAATATACTCAAGAAAAGTATGAGTTTAAACTTGAGAAAAGTTTAAAATCTGAACATGCTTGAGAAGAATATGAAATTAAACTTGAGAAAAATTTAACATCCGAACAAACTTGAGATAAATTTGAGATAAATTCAAACTCAAAAAAAGTTTGCACACCCGAACATACTTGAGAAAGGTATGAGTTCAAAACTTGAGAATAATTTAACGCCGAACTCAAGCAAAGTTTACGTTAATCTTACTCAAGCAAAGTAGGGCCACAAGATTACCAAAAGTCAGAAGGAAATGCAGATACCCAAACTGTAAATAGTGTATTCATTCAAATCCAAAAACATTCATGTGCAGCAAAAGGAAAGCAAGTGCATAATCAAAAACGAAAGTGACAAATGTATCTGTGCACTGTGCAAAATAAGGCACGTAAAAAGAAAGCCATCAATCAAACGATATCAACTGGGCCCTCCAGAGAGATTTTCTCCCATTCAACAGTTTTGCCGACATCAACGACCTCTTGATCATCAACTGTCAAGACGATAATGATGTCGTCAGGAACCTCCACTTCAGCATCAACAATCTCCTCTTCAGTAAGTTCGGATGAATGAGGGATCTTTTTAAACAAGGGGGAGTCCTCGGGCACATTGCAGACTTTTCGTGCTGCCTTCCATCCGGTAGCAAAAGAAATCTTCTTGCAGGTCGGGGATCTGATTGTTCAAAAAGTCCTCAACGGCCTCATCCGCGCCTCGTTAGAAGATCGGTGGTCTTCAGAGCAGATATCTCTTTAGCATGTTTCGATTTCAAAGTCGTCATCTCGGCTAGAAGATCGGTGGTCTTCTTCTTCTCCTCGAACAGTAGATGACTGAAGGATTCGGCCCTCTGAGCGATTTTTAGCGCCTTCTTCTTGTAGTCATCAGCTTCATCTTGGGCCTTGGAGAACTTCAGCTTAAAATCACGGACTTCGGCTTCAGCCGAAGTAAGCTGTGATTCCCGATCTTAACTCTATCCAAGACACAACATGGCCTTCTGGATGGCCTATGAAGACAACACAATTGATGAGACATCAAACAAATCATAGGAACAATTCTAAAGTACGAATACTTACAAAGATATTATGAGCAATCACGGTTCGCATCAGGGAGTGGTTATCAAATGCAGCATAGGGCTCTATGTCCCTCGACAACATTAGTGCCTCAACGAATGCCAAGGCAATGCCTAAGTCACCGGTAGTATCGGCAATTGTAATGGGCATCATGCCATCAACTGGGAGAGCAGGGGCTCATATGTCGACCTTCTTGGGTGCCTTGGGTCTTCCCTTAACCTAAAAATGACCAGCGGCATGAGCTTTCACCAGCCTCCTCCTTTTGGAATCAATGGGCACTTCACCAGCATCGGTAGGAATAGGGGAGACACTCTCCTAAGCGTCACCTTCATCGGCCTTCCTCTTGGCCACAACAACCTCGGAAGGTTTCTTAGCCTCAATAGGCATAACCTTCTTCCTTGCTTCGACAACAACCTTATTTTTCTGCTTCATCAGTTCTTTCAAGTTTGGCATATCCGAATTTCTTGACATGATTTTCCAATCGATTTCTTCTTCGTCTTTGATATTCCAGACTACTTGAGATCGGGAACGCGAATTACCTGTTGATGAGGAAGAGGAAAAGGAAGAAGAACTTAGGGCGTCTCCAACAACAACGACGGTGACGCGATGAGGTTCCTTAAGGTAAGGCAGTGGGATGCCCTCAGGGACAAAAACCTCAGAATTTTCAGCAACCACCTTGGCTACGTGAGCTTTATCTTTGATGTAACCCCAGTAAGTTGGATTATATCGAAAATGGATCTCGGGCGTCCTCAGTTTGTGTTGACAGCTACCAACATATCAAAAACCGAGATAGACGTTATAAACTAAAGCTAGGAAAGAATAAAAGACGCATCAAGGTGTAGAACGTAAAATGACGAGGTTGTCCAAAACTGTGAGACATATGAATCCGCGTATGCTCGGATTCGTTAAGTGAAAACTCCCAATGGCCAGAAACAATTAGGAAATCATCTTCATTCTCTCTATTTGAATCAATGAGATGGGTGGCTATTTTCTCACGACCCCTACGAGATCTAAGATACCATTTCTCGTCCTTGTGGTATGACATGTCGTAATTATAGTTGATATCCCATAAACCTAAGTTGGTGTTACACAGTTCGTTCAGACAGACTGTGCCCATGATTATAAGGTAAGTGTTTATGGAAATCTGCACAGGGTTTAGCCGGTACTAGGCCAGAACCCTACGGAGCAAGGGATGGAAGGGAAATCTAACTCCGCCCTCTGTAACAGCCATTAAGGGGATATGGATTGAGCCCTCATCCCGAATCTCAGGATGAGTCTCAGGTCTATTGATTTCTACAACTACTAGTCTAGAATGTTATAGCAGTGACAAAATTCTGCTATGCGTGCCAGAGTAGCGAAGTGCCTATGAAAAACTCCCATATTCAAAGGATGAGTACGAGAGAAATGCACGCAAGAAAGAAATAGGAAGATGATAAGTGTTCCAGACAGCTTACAGAGTGATGACGAAGACGAAGAAGACGAAGAATAGTGACAAAGAATGAAAAGGAAGGGAACAAAATACTAAGCGAGTGAAAGGAAAAAAAGCGGTAGGTTCTTCGGCTCTGGGATTCAGATTAGTCACCAGAAGATTCTTCACCCCTGGAATTCAAATTAATTACCATGGAGGCATCGAAACGACACCTCTAGCACGCGCGAGAAGCGCGTCTCTCCATAAAAAGCCGACACACGATCACATCTCATTTAATGAGACGGAACATGCTTAGTACAAAACGGTTACACGTATAAACCACTCAAGTTCAAAGGATATCCCTTATGAATAAACTCTTTATAGCTTCAATTGCTCCATTGATTCAGTAGAACGAAGCCAAAACTGGGGGCCAATTGACGAGGGTAAAAATATAATTGAGAAAATACATTTATCCTCCTCAACGAAAGATTTAGTTCGGCACCAATTAGAAGATACATCAGGACACACGTGTCAATCACAAGATGGTGTGGCCAACCTGAGAAGGGTTAATCCGTACTTTATTCGAGCCGAGAAGGTTGAATATACAATTAGCCGATCTCAGAAAGATGACTTGGTAAGCAGCCGACTTAAGAAAGGTGGCTCAATATCTTGCTGACCTAAGAAGGGTGGTGTGAGATACCATCGACTCGAGAAAGGCGATGAGTGACTATTATTCCGAGATAAGATAGAATCTCGAATAAGTTGAGATACAACTCTAACAGATATGGATGAGAAATCCACGACCAATTTAATTAATACGAGAAGTATTAGTTGAATAAAACTCTAACGATAGAAGATATCTAATTGATGGAGAGTTATCTCATTAGTAGTCAATCATAAAATACTTTACTCCAATTAGAATCCTAAAAGAATTAGGATTAAAGAAAAGTCTACAAATAAAGCTCTACATCAACAAAAAAGGTACATGCTAACTCGTGCATAATTTCGCTTGCTAATAGAGAATATTAACTTGAGTAATTATTCTATCCCGTGAGCTTTGCCTAACTTAATCGTCGGAGTGTCTTCCTGCCACAGTGACAAAGGGCTCTTTGACGGTTTATTATTTTACAGATCACAAGTCTACCCAAATTGAGAGCATTGTTTCTGTTGGATTGTGAGGTTTTCGTTTTCCGTCTTGATTGAGAAAATCTATTCATTTATAGTTCCTTTCATTAAATTGTTGTTTCTCATAATAAAAAGAAAAAGAACCTAGAAGGAAAAGAAAGATGGAATTGGACAAGGTGACAAATATAAAGACAAAAAAATTGAGGAATTTCGACACAGGGCCGTAGCTAATCACGCTTTTCTTGTTTTATTGAAGTTTTCTCACACTCAATTATATTTTTCAAAATTGAGTCGTTTTTTTTTTTATATAGATATGACATAAAATGTACATCTTTTAAAGCAAATTTAACTTTTTTCTAATTCTCGTTCAGGATATTTTGAAATAAAATTTGCCATCTTCATTGAAATTGTTGTTTCTCAGAATAAAAAGAAAAAGAAACTGGAAGGAAAAGAAAGATGAAATTGGAGTTAGGTGACAAATATAAATACAACAAAACTGAGGGGCTTCTACGCAGAAGGACCGCAGCGAGTCGCGCTCTCCCCGTTTTATTAGGGTTTTCTCACCCCTGACACTACGCTTACATTTCTTAGCGTTTCGGTTGCAACCTGCTCCTGCTGAGTTCTTCACATCTAGCGTAAAGGTCACTCTCAGTCTACTGGATCTCTCTCTCTCTCTCTCCTCATGTACATACATATATAAATGTGGGTATATCGATTTGTCTTTATAAATATCGATGTTTAACCCTAAGTTTGGGGCTTTCACAGTTGGTGTTTAGCTGAATCATACTCTTAAGTTATTTCTCAAATTTCTTATCGCGTTGTTCAAACAGGTCTTTGTTGTTAGTGTTTATACAAAAGTTTATAACTCACTTCCCACTTTTTTATTGTCATTTTTTGGCAGTCGTTCCCTTATTGAAGCCACTGATGTTGTTTGTAAGTACAAAAATGTAACTTTTTTTCCGCCAAACCCAAACATGTTGTTTCTAGATGAAGTTTCAAAATCATAAGGTAGTCAATGCAGACGATTTTATGTCATATTCGGAATAGAGGAAGTGGACTTTTATAATGGGATGTAGGGAGTATCAGGTAATTGTAAGGTGATACATCATTAGCTGGTACAACGAATCCAATGTGAATCTCACTACTTTGGCGGTTGTGCCAAGTGAGGTTATATGACTACTAGATTTTAATTTTAGAATGAATTGATGATGGAAACTAAATGTGGTACCATCAGTGAAACTATATCCTGTTCTGAGGCATTTGGTTAGCTCTCTTTGTTTGACATATTAGTGCATGCTAGTATGTTACCCATATCGTTTTTTTTTTGTTGTTGTTGCCGGTGGTTGGTGAAACTAATTCTGTTTACTTTGCTGGGATTGATGACCAATTTTCTTTTAAGTTTAAAGTCCTGCCACTAATTCTTCTTCTGCTTCTGTTGTTAATAAGATTATGTCACGGTATTGCTGTCGGTTATGGAATTAAATCGCTTTGATTGCAGTTCAACTTCAAAATTCTTGTTTGTGGCATGTTTGTAGTTTTATACACACTTTTGTTCTTTGGTTTTCTTTTCTGTCCTTGATTATCGAGGCCCTATTTAGTTGACCGTTGAGAGTTTTTGAAACTTCTTTGTGATAAAAAACCAGTTTTTAACTAAAAGATGAATAATGTATGAAACTTTGAATGTTTTTGTTCTGAAAAATAAGAATTTTGTGAAGTTTTCTATGAATTCATTTCTGAAAACTGTAACCAAGTAGACAGTTTCCTCAGTCTATTTCCATTATCTGTCTCTATGCATATGTATATAGTAAATGTATGCATATGTTATTTAAGAGAATAAGAGAAGTAAAAGTAGTCTTTGTTTTCTCTGTGGCTAGAATTGGTGTTTCAGAATCTCCTAACTCACGATTGAGTTGGATGCATGTTGCTTTCTATTAGATTAATGATTTTAAATATTTTGTCTAATTGTATGTAACTTTTGCAGTCATTGTTTCTGCAGGAGAATTTTAGACAAGGTATTGATACATAGAAGCTATACCAAATTGGCCTAGTTAATATGTTAGGCTGCTGAAGTTCATTTTCTGTTTCCTCACTTGTAGGAGGAGATGGTGGTTGGAAGTTGTGCTGTCCTTTCTGTATTATGTTAGTTTCATCATCAATGGGCCATTATGGGGAAATCAACTACAATGATACTTGGTTTTACTGATTGAAAATCTTCACTTAGATGGTACACCGGGGTGATGTTACCAGCTGTCTGAGCAAATGTAATGTATTTCCTGAATGTTGTATTTTGTCAAATGAATTGATTTGTTGGTTGGCTGTCGAGAAGCTACAGAAACTTTATTGAAGAAAGGGGGAAACACCTTTTGTGAGGCTTATAAAACATAGCTAAGACGGGGGCATTTTGTTGTGTGGCTGCTAGGCCACATGGGTCTAATGCAACCAGCAGGGAGTGGTCTGTGGGTCCAAATGAGCCCTACTGGCGAACTAATACAAGCTTCTCACCTCCGCCATCAAGGTGGGATTTCAGGTTCCAACCTGAAGGCCTATCATTTGGTTCTCAAGATGGTATGCAATTGTATGGTTCTTCTACATCATCAACCAGTAGAGGAAGTAGGAGCTGGGTGAGAGGAAACCATCTTGCCAATAATCAATATTCGACATCTGATGGCGTTGGGCCATACTTTAGCAGTCCATCTGAGATCTCTCCAGCCCAGCAGTGGACTCCTCCAAGGATACAAGAAATCAGGGTGGATGATTATGGGATTTCGTCAAAGAGAGGTAATATGAATTGACTATGGGCCTCTTTTATCACAGTGATACTCAAGGTTCTGTTGTCATTCACATTAGTATATGGCAATTATCTGTGTGTCTTTTTGAGCGTGGTGCTACATGATGGAAAATCGTATTGCTTCAATGTGGAATTTTGAAAGTGTTACATGAACTCTAAATTATCCCTGCAGTACCCGTGTGAACTTCGAATGACATGGGTAGGTATGCGATTTGTGTCTGAGCCTTGTACCCAACTTGAATTCTCAGCTCCTTAATTCTTAACAATATTTGAAGTATTGGGACTTTATATAACATTTTATTTTGTCGTTAATCTTCCTTTGCTTCTCTAACATCGGACTGGCTCTTTGTTCACTGGTCCACTTTCTAATGCCGTGTTTGTTTTGTTTTAATAGTGCTGGATAAAATGTAGTGTAATTTTCATTCTGCATTGCCCTCTTTGGCTTAAGCATTCGTACCACATCTTGTGTGTTTATGTGGACTCCTAAATGGGTCTCTCTCTCTCTCTCTCGTGGCTAAACTGGTGAGAGAGAGAGAGCGTGTATATGTTTCTGTTAAACTGACAATTTCAAAGTTGAGCTATTAAACAAGATAGTATATGTTTCTATAGGAATTTGCATAGTTCAAAAAACAAAGGTGAATCTGCTCCCCACCAACCAGTGGGAGGTACCGGTTGCCATTTTAAATGAGGAGCATTTGAAAACATATCAGACAGTTGTTGCATTGGTATATGCTGTGACCATCATGCGATTGGTAGTTTTGTTGTCTTTTTCTTCCTTCAACTTCTTGTATAGTTTCTACGTGGATTACTTTATTTTATTGCTGGTCCTTAAGTTGTTGATAATAGCTGTTTATATGTGCATTAGCTTCCATGTGCGTTATTTTGCTTTCACTTTGCATGGCTCAATGGAAAGAGGTGGAGCTTTGAACTTGTAGCTCTGAAATTTCTGCAGGTTCTCTGTGGGATACCAAACCATTATGGCCTAAAATTAACTCTTTGATGGTGTCATAGTACGGGCTTGTGCCATGGGTCTTGGTTGTTGATATCTTCAACCTCCCACTGCCCACAAACCTGCCTCCAAATGCCATGACATTGGACTTGTTCCCATTATTGTACTTTATCAGTGAAGTTCTAGTCATTTTAATAGCTGTCTCAACGTGAGGGTTAATTGGTACCTTTGCTTTCCCTTTGATGGGCTGAAATTTCTGCAGGTTCTCTGTGGGATACCTAACCGTTATGGCCTAAAATTAACTCTTTGATGGTGTCATAGTACGGGCTTGTGCCATGGGTCTTGGTTGTTGATATCTTCAACCTCCCACTACCCACAAACCTGCCTCCAAATGCCATGACACTGGACTTGTTCTCGTTATTGTAATTTATCAGTGAAGTTCTAGTTCTTTTTGATAGCTGTCTCAACCTTAAGGGTTAGTTGGTACCTTTGCTTTCCCTTTGACGGGCTGAATTGATGTAGGTGGGCTCTTTGAGCTGTTGCTCTAGGATTTCTGCAGGCCCTCCGAGGGATACCAAAGCAGTGTGGCCTAAAGTTATTTCTTTGATAGCGTCATAAAGGGCTTGTGCCATGGGTGTTGGTTGTTGGTCGCTTTTCAACCTACTCCTAAGCCTTTAGCCTGCCTCCAAATTTCATGACATATTACTTTTTCCTTCATTGATTAATTGATCTGCATGAAATTGCAGATCAATGAGGCAATAACCATATAGTTTCCTTCAGTGACAATTCATGGAGACATAAAAGGTCATTTGGGGATGTTTGTCAATGACAAATTGGTTTGGAAGATGGAAAGGAAGGAAAGTGATGGTGATGGTTTATGTTGATTTTATGTGTCTCGGAGGAAAAATGCATTAGCCTGCAAATATTAGTTATATGAAGGGGTGATAATCTCAATGAATGGGATGAGGTTATATAGCTGATCTTGGTTTTCTTTATCTTTTCTTTCTTTGTCGTAGTGTGCTTGCCTTAGGTGATTTGAATGAGGAGTTGCTTCATGAGTTGGAGGCCTCTCCAAGTGGTTCTCCATAGGTTGCCAAGCTTCCACCCAATGGTGTGGTCTACTCTATGCTGGCAGTGATGGGGTTAAACGTGGGTAGGACTCTAGGATGGGGAGAATGGTGGAAAGCCTAGCACTACCACATTTGTTAATGATCCTGAGTTAGCTCTCCCCCCGTCTTCACATCCGGAGACCGTTTCAGATAGAGATTGTGTTTGGCATGTGAAGGAGTGAAGACCCACTCTTCAAGGCGTAAAAACATGAAGAAGCTTGTTTAGATAATATTGAAGCTTAAGTTTGGGAAGGGAAAGCTAGCCTCTCTATTAAGCATGAGAAGTCTTTCCTAAACTCCCCTAAGAAGTAGAATGTGGTGTTAGATTCCATCTTCCGGAGGTTGTCTTCTTTTTTCTTTATGCCTACCAGTTTGCTCTTTCGTTTATTCTATGTTGCAAAGGTAGGTAATTTCTAGTTTTGGATGGTTGCTTGAACACCATCTTGTTTGCCCTTCGGGTTGTGTATTGAGCATCATTGTATATTTTTTGGCTTTTAGTTAATATACATGTAATGAGTATTAATTATGAATTATATGACAGTTTTAGTTATGAGTTATAAGTTGACTTATCAAAAGGATCCAAGTACCAAAATCTGTGTAAAATCTCTTAAAACTCATTCTAGTCTTTGACTCAAACCTATATCAAATTGAGTTTTACTTGAAATGTTTAGTCAGATATAGGGAGATCAGATTTTACTCAAATTTTACAAGGTCATTTCCCCTAAAAAATTTACGACTATGCCAGTAAAGAACCATTTAGTCAAATTTATGTTTAGATTTGGATTTGTCCATTGGAGTTTTTCATACTAAATGATGCTCTTACTGAAATTTTTACTCAAAAGGACTGGAGATGCTATTAGCAGTTGTGGTATGGTCCACCCCTTGTCCAAGGTTGGGGTTTACTCTTCATCTGTTTAAGTTTCAGACCTTGCCATCTGAATAAGTTAGGCTAAATAGTTCTTTTGATGTCTCTTAGAAATAACTTATTTAATTGATCATATAACCTTGAAAGTGCCGAATGGGGAAGGAAGATTCATTTATTCGATCTTTAACTGATTTAAGAGGTTGAATACTGTTAATGTTTAGAAAGAATAGAAAGAAAGTGTAGGGTGTTAACTAACCCAACACATGTCATTGTTATTTATATTACTGAGTACTACGTTACATGAATAAGATAGGCGATGTGGGACTAAACATAAGATAATAACATGAACTATTCTAACACTCCCCCTTAAGCTGGAAAATAAATATCACAAAATCCCAGCTTGTTACATAGAAACTCTAAACGTGGTTTAAACAATGGTTTGGTGAAAATATCAGCTAACTGAGCTCCTGTAGACACGAATGGAGTAGATAAAAGACCACCATCTATTTTCTCGCGAACAATGTGACAATCTACTTCAATATGTTTCGTCCTCTCATGAAATACCGGATTCGAAGCAATATGTATCGCTGCCTGATTATCACAATACAAAGGAATGGGTAGCGGCACTCCACAACCTAACTCCTCAAGTAAAGCTCGCAACCAAACGATCTCACAAGTTGTGTGTGCCATGGCTCGATACTCTGCTTCTGCACTGGATCTTGCAACAACTGTTTGTTTCTTACTCTTCCATGTAACTAGATTGCCACCAATAAAAGTACAGTAACCAGTTGTCGACCGTCTATCAAATGGTGATCCTGCCCAATCAGCATCAGTAAAGGCCTCAACACACAAATGACCATTAGATTTGTAAAACAAACCACGTCCAGGATGAGCCTTCAGGTACTTAACGATACGAAGACAAGCTTCCCAATGTGGAAGACGGGGAGCTGACATAAACTGACTCACCATACTAACAGCAAATGAGATATCAGGACGTATATTGGTAAGATAATTCAACTTACCAACCAAGCGGCGATACCGGTCTGGATGAAGAAATATCTCCCCCTGATCAACGCAAAGTTTGACATTAGTATCCATTGGAGTCTCCACAGGCTTTGCTCCCAATAAACCAGTCTCCTCTAGAATATCCAACGCATACTTTCTTTGGGATAAACTAATCCCATCCTTGGATCTCGCTACCTCAATACCCAAGAAATATCGCAGCTTACCCAAGTCTTTAGTGTGAAACTGGCTGTGTAAGAACTGTTTCAACTTATCAATTCCTTTCTGATCATCTCCAGTAATAATGATGTCATCCACATACACAATCAACACTATTTTCCCTTGCTCTGAATGTCTAAAGAATACAGAGTGATCCAAATGAGATCGATGCATACCAAACTGTAGCACAGCATCACTGAACCTTCCAAACCAAGCTCGAGGTGATTGTTTCAGGCCATATAGAGCTTTGCGAAGACGACAAACCTGAGAACGCTCCCCCTGAGCAACAAATCCAGGAGGTTGCTCCATGTATACCTCTTCGAGGAGATCACCGTGAAGAAAAGCATTTTTGACATCCAATTGAAACAAAGGCCAATCAAGATTGGCTGCCAAAGAAATAAGAACTCGAACAGAGTTTATCTTGGCAACTGGAGAAAAGGTCTCGGCATAATCAACCCCATAAGTTTGTGTATAGCCTTTGGCCACAAGACGGGCCTTGTATCGCTCAACAGTGCCATCCGGATTATACTTGACAGTAAAGACCCATCGACAACCAACAGTAGACTTTCCTGACGGAAGAGGAACCAACGCCCAAGTGCCATTGTCATGGAGAGCAGTCATCTCAGTCTCCATTGCTGTCCGCCACTCAGACAAAGAAAGGGCCTCCTGTACAGTGTTAGGAACATATATAGAAGAAACTGATGAAGTAAAGGCACGAAGGGAAGGAGACAGATGATCATACGACACATAGTGAGAAATGGGATGAGAAGTGCAAGTGCGAGTACCTTTATGTAGAGCAATAGGAAGATCAAGGTCGTCAGGATCCCGCAACGGAGGAGAAGACGGAGCGGTGGGTGAAGGTGGGGTTGTTTGCTCAGATGGTACAGACGGAGATGGTGCGAGCTGAGATGACACTGGTGGCTCAGGCTGAGATGGCAATATTGGAGTTTTAGGACGACGAACATATACCTGTAAAGGTTTTGGTGGAGGAGGTGTTGGTGGAGGACCAGTACCTGACGGGATAGCTATAGGAAACACTGACTCAAATGCAAGCCGATTATTGACAGTAACAGGCTCGGAATAAAACGGGAGTGACTCATTAAATGTGACATCAGCGCACACAAAATGACGACGTAAAGATGGAGAATAACACTTATACCCTTTCTGAGTCCGAGAGTAACCAAGAAAAATGCACCTAATGGAGCGAGGGTCGAGTTTGCTCCGGTCTGGAGCCAGAGCATGAACATAACATGTGCACCCAAAAATCCGAAGAGGTAAAGAGTGGAGGGGACGATCAGGAAACAATACCTTATGGGGTATCTAACCTCGAAGAACTGTAGAGGGCATACGATTAATCAGATAGCACGCGGTAAGAACTGCGTCACTCCAATAAGACTTAGGAACTTGCATTTGAAATAACATTGCACGCATAACTTCTGATAAATGTCGAATCTTGCGTTCGGCAACTCCATTTTGTTGTGGAGTCCGAGTACAAGAGGACTGGTGAATAATACCGTGATCATCAAAAAACTGAGAAAGGACTTTATTAAAATATTCACGGGCATTAATAGAACGAAATATGCGAATGCAAGTATCAAACTGGGTTTTGATTTCCATATAAAATGACTTAAAAATAGAATATAACTCCGATCTCTCTTTCATAAGATAAAGGTAGGTAACACGAGAGAAATCATCGATAAAAACAACATAATACTGAAAGCCAGAAATGTTAGGAACATGCATTGGGCCCCAAATATCAGAATGAACTAACTCAAATGGACGCGACGCACGATTCTCAATCCTAGGATAAAAAGATACTCTATGATGTTTGCTAAACTCACAGACTTCACATGGCAAAGCATCCACACGGCTACATGAAGACACTAGACTTTTAAGGTTCTGAAGTGATGGATGACCAAGACGACAATGGTGTTGATATGGTGACACTGATGACTGAAGAGCAACAGAACTAGGGTGAACATTATCTGTAAAGTAATATAGACCACCACGTTCAACACCGCCACCAATTTTCCTCCCCGTCTTGAGATCCTGAAACACACAACCATTAGGAAGAAATGTGACGGAACAATTCAAAGACTTGGTAAGTTTACTAACAGACATAAGGTTTAACGGAAAACTAGGAACTTGCAGGACGGAGTCCAAAGTAAAAGAGGAAGTAACATGAACAGAACCCAAACCAGTAACATTGGTGGTAGAACCATCAGCTAAGGTAACACGAGATGGTTTACCGAGATACTGACGACCAGAAAGAATAGAAGAAGTACCAGTCATATGATCAGATGCACCAGAATCAATAACCCAATGAGTAGAAGACAAAGAAGACGCAATGCAAGCAGCGGAGGAACTTGTTTGAGATAGCGTAGCAGTGGATGAAGAACCCATAGATGAAGGCTGACTTGACACAAGGCGTTGATACTCCTCTGCAGAAATAGTCACCATGGTGTCGGCATAATGAGTAACCGGCCCGATATTCTTGGAAGAAGTAGCCTGATGAGCCTGAGGAAAACCATGAAGATCATAACAATACTCAACTGTATGATTTGTACCCCCACAATGGGTACACAGTAGGATATCACGGTTGCGACCAAAAACACCTCCCCCTGATATGCGATCATAACTAGAACCACCGTGACTACCAAACTTAGAACCACGACCATTTAAACTAGGACCAAAACCACCGGAAACAACTGAAGTAGACTTCATCTTGAACAAAACCAAACACCAACGCGGAATCCACTAGCAACCAAACAACCAACAGACTGATCAACTTCGTTACTATTCACCAACCACGACCTCCAGCAGAAGAAACCAACAACTGACCCAACAAAAATAGCACCCAACAACTGACCCAACAATAGCAATATCAACACGAAGCATTAACAATTGATCAAACATCCATAAGGAATCGACAAACCATCAAGTGATACATGGATCTTCCAGCAGCAAATTACCGTAATCCCACAATAATCACCAACAGATCAAAGCACACCAACTACGTTGGTAGAACAGCAAAAACCAGTAAATGAAGCTGTCGGTGCTTGAATGCTGAATCCAAGTTTCGGAAGAACAAAAGCAAGCCCTTTATCTAAGAGTATATAAAACACCCAAAAAGTCGGAGCCCAATAGGTATGGCAGAGCCCCCTACCAAAAGGAAACAAGCGTCGGAGAACTTGTTGGATCTGCAATGCAATATAGTATGTTTACGGATTACCACGAAACCACTCCGACAAATAGGCACAGCGGAAAGACAGCCGAAGAAATCATCCGATCTGGGGAAAACAGAGGCCACGACCAAGGGGCAAAACAGAAGAACACGACCAAGGGTCAAAACAGATCCTAGGCTCAAAACAGAGACCAAAGACCAGAGACCAGATGGAGGGCAAACAGCATCAGATGGCGAACAAGAACGAGATGGCGAACAGCATCAGATGGCAAACGTGGAACAGCAGCCATACGCAGGTTGGAACAGAAGCTGATGGAACAGCAACAGGCGGTTAAACAAGGGCTGATGGAACAACAACAGGCGATTAAACAAGGTGAAACAGTGCCATAACACAAGAGGCACTGATCTGGGCCTGGTCCGTGCCTGGTCTGATCTGAGTAACAGGCGGTAGCATCAGAGGGGAGGCTGATGCTGAAGATCAGAAGATCAGGGGTGGTTGTAACAGGCGGCTGAAGATCAGAAGATCAGGCGGAAGCAAGGCGGCAGGGGCTGAGCAGAAGGCGGAGGACGTGAAGCCAGGCGGCTGAGGTGTGGCGGCAGATGTTTGGTGGCGGCTGGAGGTTGGGAAGATATGCGGCTGATGGTCAGTGCGGAATGAAGGAGGTTTAGGGTTTACGGTTACGGCTTGGTTTGGGTTTAAACATAGGCTAGGGTTAGGAGGGCTAGGGTTAGGGTTTAATTTCTAGGGTTAGGGTTTATCTAGGGTGGAATACGATCTATGGCTCTGATACCATGTTAATGTTTAGAAAGAATAGAAAGAAAGTGTAGGGTGTTAACTAACCCAACACATGTCATTGTTATTTATATTACTGAGTACTACGTTACATGAATAAGATAGGCGATGTGGGACTAAACATAAGATAATAACATGAACTATTCTAACAAATACTGGTTTGGTTTACTAGCGAATGTAGGAACTAGAATTTTGGAGCTTGCACCATAAAAGAAATCGATGATGATGATTCCACGTGTTTACACATGCCTATTGAAGTTCCGTATTTCAAACTGATAAATATATGCTAAAAACTTGGGTCAAGCATTGGAGTCATGTGGATTTAGTACAAGTAGGGGTAAAACAGAGTGCATGGAATGTAATTATAGTGGTAGTCAAAGTACTAGTGTCGGCAGATATACCCTTCGAGATCAAGAATTATCAAAAAATGTGGTTTAAGTATCTTGGCTTAATTGTCAGGAAGGGTGGAGTGATTGCGTGTGATGTAATATGCAGCGTGCAAGTTGAATGGACCAAGTAGCAAAGTGCTTTGGAGTATTTTGCGACTGCAGGATACCTGCAAAGTTGAAGAAAAAGTTCTACCAAGGCTAGCCATGTTGTACGGCATGGAGTGTTGGGCTACTGTAAACAATATGTGAGCAAGATGAATGTCACTGGAATGGGAATATTGACGTGGATGTGTAGTAAGATTTTGCGAGATGGAATGAGAAACGAAAATCTTTTGTTAAGGGTAGAATTGATTGAAGATAAGATGTGTGAAAATAGATTAAGGTAGTCTGTGCTTGTCTATTCGTAGAGTGATGCAGTAGTTAGGAGGAGAATATGGTTGTGGTAGATGGTAGGCACTTGGGAGAGATTACCAAAATTGACTTTATAGGCTGCAGTCCGAAAGGAGATAGGTCTTTTGGATATCGCTTAATATGATGCCCTCAGCAGAGGACATTGGAGAAAACCGACTCATGTAGCGGATCCGAATTGATTGGCCTTAATGCTTGGCTTGTTTTTGTAAATACACGCTAGAAAAAGTGGATAGATAGGCCCTGTTTATTTGCCCTGATTAGATCATTAGGTTATTTGCTCAAATTAATTTTGGACACATTGAAATGATTTTTTAGTGACTTTTGATCTTTCAATTCAAGGATTTAAGTTTGATGAGTGGGTGTTTGAGGTCTCTTGGTTATGAAGAAACTATTGGTCACTGCTTTTACTCTTTCCAAACAAGTTTTTAAAAATAAGCTCAAAACTGCTTCAAAAGTTGACAACTGCATTTGCTGATATTTTACCTACTATCTTTCTTTGATGCAGTTTTGGGACCATTATCGTTTTCGCCAACTATGGAGGTAATGTGTGTGGTATTTCCTTTGGTATTTAGTTGACGAGTACCTTACAGGCGCTCATTTTCCAGGGAACATCAGTGGTTCCAGATAGTGGGGGCTCTACTTCATCGCCAACCACCGACAGCAGTGATTATGAGCCGATGGCCAAGTCACACTCATCCTCTCATCGTAACTTCTCAAGCCACCGGTGCTTTATTATGTCCAAACCCATTCATCCCCTCTCCTTTCCATCGGAACCACCTTCAAGAGAAGTTACAAACAACACAGCCACCACATTTTCAGAGTTTGATGCTTCCATGCTATGTAGAGATGCACGCTGTTTAAGCAGTGCTAGTGGCAGTATTGATTTTGCAGATTTCTCCGAGACATTGGAATCTGATTCTCCAAGTCGCTTGTGTAGTTCATCGAACAGTTTTAAGTGCGGATTGTGTGAGAGGTTTCTTTCACAGAGATCCCCCTGGAGTTCTCGTCGGATAGTGAAAAGCGGAGACATGCCAATTGCTGGAGTTCTTTCGTGTCGTCACATTTTCCATGCAGAATGCTTGGACCAAACCATCCCAAAGGCGCGGAAAATGGATCCACCTTGTCCTCTGTGTACAAGATTAGAGGAGGAAAATTTGCTAGATCAGCGGGTTTTTTCCAAGCAGAAGAATAGTTTCCCTAGACTACGTCATTTCGGTGAAGATGGGCCGTCAAGGCCCTGGGGTTGCACACAGGCTGGTGATTGTATCGAAGGTGCTTTGCATACTCCTCCTCGCAACACTATGCTGTCACTCACCCGTAACCGTGTCAGAAAGAATCTTTCCTCGAAGGGTAATTCAGGAAAGGAATATCCGGGGAAGTTGAGGAAAATTGGATCATGTTCTTCGCCTCAGTTGATTGGAAGGTCTTTGGAGATCAAAGCAGCTGGGTCATCAAAGACCCTAACAGACACTAGTTTGAAATCATGAAATATATATGTATGATTTGGATACTGGAATTTTCAACGTACATTGCAGTCGAGAGCTGATTTATTCCACTTCTTGATTTAGCTGGTAAAAAGTATTTGATGAATTGAAGGGGTTGGTCTGATTGTGTTGTAATGTCTAACTTAGCAGGAAATGTGAGTTGAATTAACTGCCATGTGATATATATGGATCTTGCATTTTCTTCTCGACTAATTGGTTGTCTCGTGACAAACTAAAGCATGCTAGAGTTTCATCTCAGGGCTGGAAGCCTGGAATTTAATATCCCTTTTATTCATAGCTAAAGGGTTTTTGAGTCTTGCTATTTCACTTTTAGTATAATTGTTTTTGCCGGTAGTTGGCTTCAACTTGTAGATGGAATTCTGTAGCTCCCTTTGAATCTATTCTTGGGGTTAAAATAGTGAGCTAGACGATGGACTCTGGTTGAAGTAGTAAACCCTACTGTTTCAATGAAAGTAGAGCAGGGTATAGAGGGCAAACACAATCAGACCCGGCTTACAACAGGTTTAGTGTTACGTGTTATCAGACCATTGGTTTCATTTTTCCCGCAGAAGGATCCCATGGTTAAAGTAAAAAAATAAACTTCTAGATGTGGTAATTTTTGTTTTCAACGGAGATGACAAATGCCAAAAGGAAAGGGTCACAGACCCATAGAGAATTATCAGTGTACCTTGTAAAATAATTAATGCTTCTCCTCTGATGGTTGTTGACTGGTGAAGTTACTGAAATGATGGTTACCGGATAAGACACGACAATGGCCTGAAGATGTTCACCGTACTATGTGTGCAGATGGTTTATTGGTTATGGTTCAATTATTGTTGTTTTACTTTCCTCTATTATGAAGCAAGATTTATGATGGTTTGCTTGGCCAAGTTTTTTCTTTGTGAAAGTTTTTCAAGAAAATCGCTCAGAATTTAAAATTAATGTTCGCGATTCGTTTAGATTTGAGCGTTCTAGTGTAGATTTGTGGGTTTTATGTAGTGTCTAGGGTCCTCTCGTCACTTCAAATTGGGGTGGGTTTTATGCTTAAGTATATGATTCTCATACTAAGGTGTGATAGAGAGAAGATTTGTAGCACAATGTGATGTTGCTCCAGAACGAATTGAGCAATCACTTGTTGAGTTCATACTCGAAAAAGAATAAAAGAGCCAATTGAGCAATTACTCATTGATTTCCTACTAAAAGAAGAATAAAAGAATTTAAGAAACATGTTAATGTCACATTGATTCGAAAGTTTGTGTTTCAAACGAGTCTTTAAATCTCAATTAGTATAACTATGCACTAGAATTTGACATTCGTTGTTTTTTCTTTTTTTCTAACAAGAAAAAGAAACATGACGTGACAAAATATGCTAACAAACTGAAAAAGCGAAAAATTATTTTCAGAATTAATAATTGGGTGTCCATATTAGTTTATATACATCTCGAGTTCTTGAACTAAGATTTAGGCCAAAGAACTAATATTGAGAATCGAACCTACAAGTCCGGAGAAATACGTTCTTCTACTCAATCAAACCATTGAGGTTAAATCACTTTCACAACATAGAACCCGTATATTTAATCATTAGTACACACGATAAATTTCACCATTAAGTAGGGACCACTATGATACTTATAGTACTAAACAAGTGGAAACACATGTTCCACCTTACAATTACAGAATTGCCATATATGATTATCAAGCACTAATCACTTTCTGGGCCAATGTACGTTTTTTACATGATCGACTTTCAACTATTAGAGCCCATGGCCCATATGTCCCTACCCACTGAAAATTCAAAAAAATAAGAGGGGTTCATTAAGTAGTGTGTGTGTATATATATATATATATGTATATATATATTGCAGGGCTGTACGTAGATGGGGACCATCATCGCAATTTTTTCTCACATTCATGTGAGGTGTTGGCATTAAGCTAGACAATTTGCACATTCTGCCTACTGGTAGCTACTAGTTTTGAAAGCACAAAGATTTTTTTTTGATTTTCAATTGGGCCCATTTGGACATTCACAAGGTTTTTGCCCTTTCAATACCCCATGTTCAAGCACTTGTCATTTTTCAACAAGTTCGAAAATTCAAAAGGAGATAATGGGGTAATCCTACATGATAAATCAGTGAAAGAGACACCCTGCTCATGAGCTGCAATCACCACCAAGCTTTCATCCTTTATGTTGTTTCCTGTTTTTTTTTTTTTCTTCATGATATCCCCTATGGTTAATCATCAAACATTTCAAATTTTTATGAAAAAGCATTTATTTATTTTTTTACAACATGGAGAACATCATAATAGAATGAGGATGTGGAGTTTGGTGATCGATGAGCCACGGATGGGTGTGAGTAAAAGTTTGAAATTCCAAACACTGAAACAACTTTATTGCTCAAACGAAGAACAAAAAGAAAAGGAAAAAATAGTCATTGTCTCATGAAAGATTCCAAGTCATAAATTCGAAAAAGGACATTTATTTGGTTTAAAATCCTAATCTTTCAGATCACATGCACAAATTGTCCAAAAATTGTTCTTTTTTTATTTCCCCAGTACTTGATATCACAATTCACAACAGTTAAATGCACTATTCTGAAAATTTGTTGGGATTTTTCTGTAAGTAGGCATGTTCTCTCCATGTGCTGGTGGTCCTACCTAATTGCCTTTTCCTCATACACCAAACTAAAGTGAATTTCTCAAAGAGATGAAGCATATTGTAGCTCTCACGTGCAGGCGGCAGAGCCACCTTCGTACATTTGGTGTTTATTTTACTCCATTTACTTTATTTTTTTACCCCGGACTTTTTCGATTTTACACGTACGTAATTTTGACTTTAAAAGAATCTGTAAATTGTCTCAACTCGAGTTGAAAATCAGAGACAACATAATGCTTAAGCATTCTCCTTTCATATCGAGTTGATAGCATTAATTCTCCTTTCATGTCGAGTTGATAGCATTACAAATGATGTTACCATGCATGCGTTTCTTTCTAATTTTTTAAAAGTCAATGAGGACGATATATGTACTTTTTGATTAGTTATTTCTAACACACGTCGCATATTGTTCTAATTTTTAACCTCATAAACTAAATTTTTTTTACTCCTAAGCTAGAAACATGTAGCAACCTAAATATTTGCTCCCCCTACCCTATTGTCCGTTTGGTATGAGATGTTTGAGCAAAACCTTAGAATTGGGACAGTTAGGTCCGAAGAGTGATGATTAGGTAGTTGAATTGGGATTTCCTTTTTATTTGGTGCCTTATAGCACATGGATTGCGACCAAGGCATATCTAGATTTATTCAGGGTATCGGGCCAATTTACATACATTTCGATTAATTTTATAATCACTAGCACGTAAAGGCCAAAGGGGAAGCTAATTAATTAAACTGTGGTAAATTCTTGCATTGACAGACTCTACAAAAGTTGATAGTATTGAAAAGGTTTTAAATCTGTTACTAAACTCTCAAGTTTGTCTTCAACTATCAATTCAACTCCTTGAGTCAAGGCTTATCTAATTCGCAAACGAGTTTTTTTACAACGAATCCCACACTGTTAGTAATCATCTCGCTATATATTAGTCTCGTGAAATTATGCATTCCTCTTGATTAATCTACGCCAATCAAACATATCTCTACGTATGCATTTGTCTTTCTTATCTCTAAAGCACAAGTGGGTGACTCCATTGTGGTGTAAAGTTGGTTCTGATTGCTTGGCAAGGGGAAGTTTTTCCTTGCGTCTTAACCCTTATCCTCTCTCTCTCTCTCTCTCTCGCTCTCTCTCTCATACCCATGTCATGCTTATGCATCTAGTTCTCACACAAAGATTCTGCTTTTGAGGTTGGCACTATATCATGCTAAATTGGAAGACAAGTCAGACTGCTTAGACAAATTAAGTAACTGAACTGAACAAACCGATTTCTCTAGCTCCCCGTGGTGTCAAAATCTCCATAAATGAGGCCATGCCAACTTGTGCTCGCTTAATCATATCATCTTCAGACTTCAGCAACTGAGGTTTACATAGGCATAAGCCTTTTGTGATTGAAAAAAATACCTTTCCACCTTATGAATTTCTGTTTTCGCTGATTGTTTGGTCGCTAAGGCACATTAGAATATGATATAATTGCGCAATCGTAAAGTTTATATGTAGCAGCATAAGGTTTTTTGAGACCTTAATACGAATAGCACGAAGGGACATATTTTATGGGAATGTTGTTTTAGAGAAAAATTATGCATACTTTTTGTGTTACTATGACATAAAACACTGAAATCAAAATTAATGAGATCGTATAAAGATAGAACCTGAAAATTACATGAAAATAATTAAGTCTAATGTTAGATACCGTGTCTTTAAGACAGATTTTGCCTTCGCTACGGTGCTTACGACTTGAATAGATATTTGTCTTTCAGGATATCGAAATCCTTTTGAAACAACACTATAATCAATGGGCCTAGCGGGCCAAATAATATTTCTGTACTCTCTCATATGATTATTCAACAGGATATATGACAAGTGAGATAAAAGTAAACACGTAAGTTTGTTATACTTTTGTTTCTTTAAAGTTTCTAAGAATACCATTATTTTCGAGTATTTCGTTCTTACCCAATTATCTAGAGTAGAGCACTTATGATATTGATAAGTGTTTACCTAGGCAAGGAAGAGACCTTCTACAGTCTGCTCAAGTTAGTAACTACCTCACTCTATCTAAACCTGATTGAACACGTGAATTTGTCAAGTTAGGTACCAACAAACCATAACTGCTTTCCCTTTATCAGCTCGAGGATGCCAAGACAAGGCTATCACTCCCTCAAGGTCCAAAGTTGTCGATACAAACGTACCCCGAAGTCATCTCCAACCGAATACACACATTGCCTAGTTAGGGTTCTTAATCAACAAACAGAACGACGCCTGATGGGACTTTAATCCACATAGAACACAACTTGGGACAACGCTTAGATCAACACTTGGCATGACGGGCCACCAATTTAAGTTTTATAACTTTTCATTACCTATCTTACTTGTTTTCTACACAATTTCACTACTTATAATGTTCACCCAACATCTTCCACTTTTTTGTTATGAGTGACATTCGAACTAGTGTCCCTAACATAAATTTTAGATTCTCACATAATCCACAAAACACTTTAGGGTTCAGTACTAATACAATCTGACAGCACAACGTTTATCCTAAATTAAACAAACAGCACGATGGCCTTGCTACTACTTTCCATTATGATCAAGATGGGCCAACACAACGACAGTAACCTTAACGGACATTGACGTAATCACACAATTTTAACATACAACACTGATATCTCATACATGTTTCAATAACGTAATAACAACATAGAATTAAGGTCAAAGTTTGGTCAACTTGCTCACATAGAATTCCACGGGAATCCTTGGACTAACTTAATGTGATCGTGGATACTTATTCAACGTGTTTATGCATAAGAAGGTGATTTATAGTCTGAAATTACAGTCCATAATGTTCGAACATCAACCAGCAACTTGCTAGAATGTACAAGTTCGCTCGAGCGTCTCAAAAATTAGTGACTCTGAATTTTTACTCAAAAGTCAACTTCTGTCAGAATATAGAGAGTTCACCCGAATGGCCTATAACCCGTTCGAGCGAGCCATCAGTTTTTACAATAAAAGATAGTAATGGATGAACTATTGTTTCACGAATCAAATCGGCGCTTTGACAACTTAATGGCTGAGTGATGGACTTGCTCTAAGATGAACAAATAGCGTTATTGATGCTGATAAGTAGTTTCGTATGAAACCTCTTTTGATTTCCTATTGCTAGGACAATAAATCAACTGTCAACAAAAACTAAAGGCAAAGCGAAAATGTACTTGATTGCAGTTGGAATTTGCAGCATAGCAATCACAATGGTTTGTGCTTTTGAATGCAAAGAAAAGAAAAACCTTTTGCTTAGATGCCAAGTTCCTTTTTTGTTTTGTTTTTGTTGAGTCAACTTCAACATTGTAATGCAATTTCCTGGCTTTATGTCACCTTATCTTTGACCTAATCCAAAAAGGTACCAAAGATATTTAGACTAGAGACCACTTTCTTAAATTTTAGATGAATTTCCTTTCATGGCTTATCGTTATTGATTTGAAAGGGATTGAAGGAATTCTAAAGGTCTAAAAAAAAAAACTAAAAAATTACAACCAATTTTGTAATGGATAACAAGGTGGGTAATTTTCTCAATCGAATAAAAAATTAATAACTTAATAATCAGCAGAAATGATTTCGCTTTTTCTCTTGAAACATGTGATATGTAAGACAAAAAACTGTCAAAGAACTCATCGACGTTGTGGCGAGTAGGTACTCCGATAATTAAGTTAAAACTAGGATCACAAGAATCTCTCGAATAAAATAGCTCTAACTCAAAATTATGTGTACCTTTCACCATGAGTTTGCACATTAATTTATAGACTTTATAACTCAATCTTCCCAATTCTTTTAGAATTTCTAATTTCTCATTAGAAACGAAATAGAAGTACCTTTTGATTGACCATTAAGGAGACAAAACTCGACCTGAACTCTCCAAGGAATTATCTTTTACCATTTGAGTTTCATTCAACCTTGAATTCTTTGTTTTAAATTGAATTGGCTTAGGATTCTTCATTCATATTTGATTAGAATCTTGTCCTACCAAACCGAATTAAATCATTCAAGGAAAAACTTAACAATTCTAATTTAAATTTCACCTCCTTCAATAACAACGTTTGATTCAACTAAAAGATGAAACTAGTGATTAAAGATGGATACTATTTGAAACTGATAGTTTTCAATGCAATAATTTGATTTATAACAAGTAGCACTACAAACTTTTGTGAGAAACTTTGTGCAAGCAATTCCCAATAGGCTATCTGATTTCGAAAGTTTCGTTGTCTCTGTACATTTTGATGTGCAGTACTATAACCGTATTAATTTTATTCGAATTGACGGTAAACTCTTGAGTTGGCTGCTGAGTTCGTAAGGTATTCTTCGACTTGCTTTCTCCCCCATTAGAAGTACTGTTCCTAAGAAAAGTACGAGAGACCCATTTTTCATACTCATCTGCATACGGGTACGTGGATTGTAGAATGAGTCACATGAGATGACAAAAAAGCAATTGTCAAAAGAATATGTTCAGCATGACATTACTCGATTCTAACGTAACACATTATTCTTCACCTTTATTTAAATCATTATGACCTTTTGTGCTTTAGAAGTCCCATGTTCTTATCTTAAGCCCATCTTCTTACCAGCTTTCTTTAAAACTACAACCCAATAAAGCTTATGGAATCACAATCACAAATGAAGATTACAGAGTACGAACAAAATTTAAGTATCGCGTAACCCTCCCGTCACTCTTCGGTCCAAATTTAGGCATAGAACTCTAAATTGGCGTGCATCTGTGAATAACTTAATGGCTACGGTATCCTTTTTTCATTGAGACATTGTTACTTATTCATTTCTGTGACTCATACATACTTATTTTTTTTATAAATGTCCCCTCGATTTTTTTTTGTTACATCCTATAATTTAAGTAACGGTTCTGCTAACAAGTTTCCTGAGGGCATTTGTTAAGGTGCAATTAATGGGAAAGTTTAAATTTAATGAACTTTGAATTAATTGGATCATAATTAATAGCTACTAAATTTTTAGTGTAAAAACAATAATTTTTAATGCACAATAATAACATAATCTTTTTTCTTCCAATGCTACCCTTATTCTTAAAATTTACAAATAATATCATTAATCTTTCAATTTACTAACAAAATTTGACAACATTCTTTGAGAATTTTCTCGGAAAATAAATAAATGCTATCGTTTATTTATCTTTTTCTCTTCAAAGTGATAAATTTTATTTATTTAATAAAAAATAGTTAGCTTAAAAAGAGCATACTGATGTTGCGCACATAGCATTTCAAACAATATGTCTAGTTTAATGACTATAATTGAACTTCTAAACACATGAATGAATATCTAAAATTACAACAAAAGTAATATTGTACATTTTAAATTTTGCACTGGTGTTCCTAACAAAAAATATATTTTGAATGAATTAAATTTTATTATATTTTATAAGCAAAAAATATTTGAGCAAAGGTAATTTTAGTAATAACATTCTAGTTATTGTTACAATAATTATTTATAATAAAAAAATACAACTCATTTAATATGTATCAGAGATTAATGCATTGACTTACTTTTTAACAATAAATAACATCATTTATTATCCCTTAACAAGTGTCCCTAGGACACCCTTTAGCATTTGTATTTAAGTAATATGCTTCTTTCTATTAATCATTTGTTCCATGGAGCCCACCAGTTTCAGGAAGACTGTAGTATATTTTCTTGTAGTGTGCATGTAATGTGGACAAAACGACATAGTTTTATCTATTTTGTTTTTAAAACTATATAAACTACGTCATTTTGCTCGTACTACACACACACTACAACTCTCCCAAATCCGGAGCCCACCACAGTTCCATTTTTTATGTCCTACTTTGATGGTCCACGAGGTGTAAATTATTCAAACAAAAATATCAAATTGATCAGATATCGATTAATAATTGCATAAATAACATTTCTCTTAAAAAATGGAGGGTAGAAACTTTGATTGTTCATTTTTCAAGACGCATGTATTACATCTAATAGCTACATATGTTTAATTAAGTCGATTGTTTTTATATACATGACCTAAACATCTACAAATATATGACTTTGATTATCATAATACGACTCGTAATAAGGTCCACATGATAAATGATTTAAAATAAAATATATATTATTTGAATTACTAGAATGTACCTAAACAAGAAAAATTAAAATCATTCATAAAAATAATTATATACTAATATCTTGATGACATAGGGCATTTCGAACATAAGTTACATGTGCATGTCATACTGGAGTTTAAAGACAAAATTTGGACGCAAGAATAACAATAGGGGCTAAGTGATACTAATTAACGATGATATGCGTAAGGTTTTTAAGATAAAGTGGGTAAAGTAAAAAGGTGTGATAGTTTAAGGGGATAATTTGTAATTAATCTTGAAAGCTATCAAATTCATAAACGATCCGCTCCTCTTTGGAAATTAAATATTATTTAAGCTAAGTTTGCACTAACTTATATTTTTCAAAGATAATCGGTATTATTTATTGTCTTGCATTTTTTCGTATAGTTAAATTTCTTCTTTTGCATTTTCTTATTCGTCTAGACCAGAGGAATTGAAAATGCATAAAAATAAAGACCGAAATTAAAAAAAATTCAGATAAGACGATGTCAAATACACCACTAAAATACTAAAAACCTTTTTTTTTTAAAACTTTGTTCATGTTTAGTAAATTTTTGGGGGCTTCATTTACTTACTAGATTTTTTTTTCGTCAAAATGAATAACTAATCCAAATTTTTTAAGGCAAACTTTAAAACAACTTAAATTAAAAAAAAAAAAGGAGGCAAGAAACAGGGACATTAATACCCAATAATGTAATACTTAGAGGGCCTTAATATGAAATCATAATTCAATAACGAGTTATCGTACTCTCATATATATTACAAGTACCACATTTGTAATCTTTTAATGAAGTGTAAGATTCAGCCGTGATTGAATTTTCAATTTATAAATATATTGTGGGTTGTTTATTAGTGGTCAAATGCTCCGGCTATAACATGGCCATAGAATATAAAGCAATTCGGCTAAAAACATATCCAGTGGTTTATTTTGTTCTTTAGGCTCCGAATATGCTATTCGACGAATTAGTATATCACCTCCAATGGGGATTAAATATGCCAGCCTATAATCCTGATTTGAGGCCTGAAAAAGTTTTGGTGGGTGCAAGGGTTTAGGATAAAATTGAAATTCGTCACAATTCGATTACTATATCATATACCAACTCATATACACTTCCATCAACCACAAAATAAATCAATTATATGTTTCATTTTTTATAAACAGTAAAAAAATCAAATAACTATTAATCTTTCTTTCAAAAATGATTTTAAAAAATTTTAAAAGCTACCGACCAAAACGTAAGTGGTAGTTGGATTGCTTTTTTGTCCAATTCCAAAAAGTGTGAAAGGATCCAACGGTTCATGAGGTGGTTAGCCACCAAAGGCGGTTAAAGACGTAGCAAATCTACTGTGTAAAGATTACTCTGCCCCTCTCTGCCCCCTTTCTCTTTTCTAGACAAACCTTCCACCGATCAAGGGCAATAGGCATCATCATCCAATATCAATTTTCCACACTCGCCTACAAACTTTTGTGGTCTTTCAATTCTTTCGCAGATTACACTTTACATTCATTTGTCTAATCGGATATAAACTTTGAATCAATTGTTTTAAAGTTTTCACAGCTCGAATATGCCCATCACAATATATGACGCAAAAATAACAAATACAATTTTTTTTGAATAAAAACAAAAATTAATCAATTTAGTTAATTTTGGCCAAATAGAGCATAGATATATATATCTTATTAAATTATATGTTCTTTCCTTATTCTGTCGTCAATAAAAGCAGTAGTTAAAAGATGAGTAAAATTAATTTGGCATGGCCATTAACGGCCTAAGTTCATCCGTAGTATTTCCTTCCCGTAATAGCGGTTGGTATTCCATCTATACCAAATACAATAAAAAATGATATCAAAACCAAGAACCCGAAGATATGTACAAGCAAAAATCCGAATTAAATGTACATTGAGTGTTTTTTTTCCCTACCTAATGTAGGAGTTTGAGTGTCACACACATTGAAGGTGTTGAGGGATGACTCTGTGTCTGGCTATTCAACCTTTTCAAACAGGCGCGAGTGGACGACATTCAAAACCAACTTCTTCTGTTTTTTCAAAGAAAGATTAGTCAATTATTGGAGAAGTACTTTTGCTAATAGATGTTAGTGCAATCCAGTTAGAGACGTCACGAGATCGAAGACATGATTATCTGTTTTATGATTTATTTGTTTGAGCATAATTTCACATCTCTCCAGTGATTTCGATCTTGTACGTCCACGTTACCACTCTGACAGCTGTCTAAACTCAAATTGTAAAAATGCAGTCGTATCTTGATCACCCGTGATGAGTATGAGAACTGACGGGACGTTCGTGTGGCTAGAATGATCAGATGTCTCCTCAGTTTGGATATCTCCCCAGCTCAGATGTATCCTCAGCCCAGATGCCTACTCAGTTATGATATTTGCTCAGCTCAGCTGCATTTAGAGTCTAAAAAGACTTAACCTTTTGAGAACATGCGTTAGGAATACATTGTTTGATTATATTCTTAAGTTCACGGGATACAACCATATCTTTTGTAACAGTTCTCCAATTCAATCTAAATGGATAAAAATCATAGAGTCTATTTCGGTGCGACTCCTATCTTCAAGGAATTACATTCTAATTATACTCCACGATGTCATAGGATACATGGACTCCAATTTTCTATATAACCTAAGCTAGCTCTATATTACAAGGTACAAAAACTCTGTTATTCTAATTTCTTGAGCTTTCTTTGTCATCTTCTGCAACACAAACTCTGACTTAGGTATCAAAAGAATGTTGGTAAGGCACCACACTAATTCCAAATATTTTGTAGATTCAGACGAATAAGTGACATTTATCAAACTATATTAATATTAATAATAAATAATTTAGATTTGTTAAAAATCATCTTTAATAAAAATAAATTATTTTTGAAAAGAGTTTTTTAAGGAATCCGACATATTAAAAATACATTAAGACTATCAAGATTACTCCACATCAAGAGAACAAAGAAATCAAATCCTTTTAAAATACGCAAATTAGCCTCTTTTGAAACGCATGCAGTGAGTGAGAAGCAGTGGCATCCCATAACAGTTGGGCACAAATGTTCGTCTTTTTACTAATGGTGCGAGTCGAATGTTTAAATTTATAAAAAGAAAAATGTTGACCACCACTCACTAAACGATGAATTTAATATTATATATATGTTATTTATTGTCTAATAAACAGTAATTAACAATATCCTTATAAAAATAAATTCTCAACTTGCTCCAATCGATCAAGTGGGCAATGGTAGAGATAGAGAGGTGCAACAGGCGTGGAGCAAAGAACTCTCCGCGGAATCACCCACAGATCTTTCAGGTGGGGACCTCCTGCCTCATTTTAGTTTCCAGAGTTCCACACAATCTCTCTATTTCTCTCTCAAAATAAACAAATAAATATTCAACAACAAAAATATTTTTAAATAATTCAATAACCCTTTATCAAAATATTTCGAGTTCATTAACCAAATATTTTTTTAAGTAAACAATGAACTTTTAGTAATTTTTTGACAACAAATTAAATTCGAAAAGCACGACCGAAAAGAATTTTAATAAGTGGTGTCGATCACTTTTGTTATCTCCAAAGTTGGGTGAATTAGAACATAGAATGAATGAGAATATTTTTGGATAATTTAGAAGATTTTTAACTTTATTTTATAAATCAACAAAAAAAGAAAATATAAATCAACAAATACCTTACCATAATTCAACAACCCTTTTATCAAAATATTTTGAACTCACGATTAATTCTGAAATAATTTTATAAATAAACGATAAATTTTTTATATTTTTTCGAGGATAAAATTCAAAAAACACAACCAAAAGAGATTCGATTAAGCAGTATCGGTCACTTTTTTCCCTTCAAAATTAGGCGCATTAGAACATAATGTGATGAATGTGAATATTTTTAAATAATTTAAGATATTTTTAACTTTATTTTATAAATCACACAAAATATAAATCAACAAATATCTTACATTAATTCAACAACCCTTTATTAAAATATTTTGAATTCACGATTATCCCAAAATAATTTTTTAATTTTTTAAGTGAACGGTAATTTTTTAATATTTTTAAAAAATAAAATTCAAAAATTACGACTGAAAAAGGATTCGAATGAGTAGTATCGGTCATATTTTCTCTCCAAAATTGGGCTCATTAGTAGATATGATGAATGTATTTAAAAAAATTTTAAATTTATTTTATAAATCAATAAAAAATAACAACAATTGATGAAAGAATAAATAATCTAAAAAAATGATGAAAAAAAATTCAATTTTTGGTATTTTTATTCACAAAAATTTTACTTTGGTATAATTTGTTTTTGTTATTTTGGTATACTTTATGAAAGATACCAAAACAATAAAATATTAAATACAAAAATATTTGTTGATGTAAAAATAAAATATTTTTTAAAATATTTATTTGTTGATTTGAGAAAGAGAGAGAGAAATAGGGTGGAACTTTGAAAGCTAAAATGAGGGGTCCCCACCTTTCAACCTGGAGGATGTGTGGGTGGTGAGATCTTTACTAATAGAGCACTCATGTTTGCATTTGACTTTGTGTGTTTGGGAGAATCAAAATCTAAGTAAAGATTTTTGGGATAGACCACCGAATCTCTGGGAACCAGTAAAAGGTTCTGAGACGATATAACTGACCAGGAAATACAAATCTCGTACCGCTTCAACACTTGATACTGTGGGTATCCGCCGCATACTGCCACTCTTCCTATTTATTTTTTTATTAAAATTTAGGGTCTCGAATTCCGCATCCACGAAAGAGGCTATCTATTTACACTTGGGCCGTCTTCAACTATTATTCCTTTTTACATTACCCTCTTAAATGTTTATTAGCTACAAGTCACCCCCTTTAATTATCAAAATGTGCCATAATATCACTCCGTTCATTTTTTGTCCAATATTTAATGATAATTATCACGTGTTGTACACATACATTCTTAAAAATACACATTATGACTATAATATCCTACACACACACACACACACCCATTATACACAGTATATAATATAGATTAAATTAGCTAATATTAATTTTTATTTTATTTAATGTGTATTGCTTTACATTTTAATTTTTTTAACAATTTAAAATATTTTTTAATAAAAGAATTCTTGTAAATAATGACTATAAAAGTTTAATGTTTATTAAAATTAATTTTTTTTACCAAGTTTAATACTTTTTGCGTGATTTTATCTTATACATTTTTTTAGATTTAATTAGTATTTTAATTTTCCTGCATCTAGCCAAATGATAAGCATAAAGAAAATGGTGAATTTTTTTAAAGATTAACTTTATATTTTTTGAGAGCCCAATACTAGGAGACCGACTTTCAATTAACGTTGGAAGCATATCATTAATTCATTATCAATTGCTTTATACTCAATTTTTTAGCTCATGAATTATAAAATGTTGAGAAAACAAGGAGCTTTTTCCTTTTCCAAGAGCAAACCAATAAGTTAATTTTTTCATGCGGAGTGTTAGCCATGGAAAAATCACTCACTACGAAAAATAAAACCTAATAAAGTTATTTTATCAAAATATTTAAATTGTTTTTAAGATTTAAAATACTCGTTGATATCTAGTAAGTTGTGTGTTTGTGTTAAACAAAGAAACTAAGGGAACGAGTATTATACCACAATTTCATAGCTGAAGGGGATAACCTATAACCCATACAAAGATACACCGAAAGGAACTTTCGGTAGGGAGAAGTCTACCTCCACCCTTGGTTCTGCCAAAGCTATAGGGTCCAGAAAAGATGAATCGAAAAATCGCCCTCTAGGATTCATGGGGAATTTACTCCAGGAACAGGTTCAATATACACCACTTGTAGATCCTCCTCCGCCGCCACCGGCACCACTTGCAACACCAACACATGAGCCTCTAGACCCCCATGGCGAATGGAGAAGACCCTAGACCCGTGGGGGATCAAGATAACCTTCATGTTATTGTTGAGTTAGTGGTATGTAATATTTTTTGGAATATTTCATATTCTGAATTATATATTTACCAATTGAAAATTGTTGGAAGGGTACAATCAACGTGTTGATGCACTGTGTAAGGCTAAGATGTGTGAGGCTAAGGGAACAATAGAGGCCCGATATCAAGTGTTCCATTCTACTCATGGGTAAAGATAATCACAATCATTGTCGTACTTATGGAGGGTGAGTGCCTTGGTCTATAATTTATAATGCTGGGTCATCCTTACAAGCTACTGATCATTCGTCACTAACCGATATCGATAAATGTATGAGTGAGTCTGTTTTTGATGTTGAGTGTCGCTTAACCCAATGACTAACTACAAAAGTCGATAAGATCAAAGCTTCAATATTTGAGTACATGGCATCCCGGGACTCAAATGCTTTTAGACAAGTTAACTACAATATTATTGATCGATTATACCTTGAATTTGTGGATATATAGGTATGTCCTAGTGATAATGTTGTAATTTTGTAAGTTCCTAATGGATCTAGTAGACATTAAGCATGAGTAAGTGATTTGTATATATCCTGAAAGTATCTCCACATCCACATGCATGTTTTTATTACATGAGCTGTAGCAAATTAGACACATAGAAATGCACACGATGGGACACGCGAGGACACACAGGGGGCATGCAAAGGACTCTTTATTATTTCCTTCATTATGTAATTGTCTTATTATTAATGAGTTTTGTCACGCCCTCAATTTCAAACATATAAATAATACATATCCTTTAAGAAAACCTCACAATTCTCACCAATAAGCCCAAATATTTTGCTCATAATCAACCATCCAATCAACATGAAGCCTATAGTGTACATAGATTTAAACAAAATAATAATATTATTTCTGAAGAGTTTACAAGAGTCAACATGAAATCTCTAACGTAGCCTTCCAGAATGATGCGGCACGTTATGCACTTCAAGCACTCCATGCTAAACCCCAAGAAGGTACCTGAAAAGGATAGGGTGAGCTATACAGCCCAGTAGGAACATCTACACAAGTATTATGAATATATGAAATGAATTGACATGCAATGCAACACTCAATAATAACATAAGCATGAGCTTACGCAATATATCTCCAATTATGCATGCACAATATATCCACACATTACCTCATCAACCTATCCATTGCTCCACATGATATTCACCCAAGACTTCCAAATCTCATCATCAAAACGTTATCATCCATTCCTTTCATAAACTTAGGACGTTGTCGTACTAAGTATTTCACATTACTCAATTCCCACTACTCGTATCGTCTCAAAGATTATCTCTCCAACTATCACTTCACCCCACAGTAGCTAGGAATCATCGAAAGACCACTAGCATGTATCCGAATGGAAGCCAGACAATATTAAGGTTCAACTTGCACATCTCCCGCCGGAGGCTGGAAACTACAAACATCCACCTAGCACATCTCCCACCGGAGGCTAGTCAACGTTAATATCCATCCAGACATCTCCCATCGGAGGCTGGTCAATGATGTCATGCATTCTCATTTAGTTTCTTTCGTTCGTACTTTACCATTCAATGTCCAAGGTCACACAAGAATGGTCTGTAAGTCCCATGTAGTCAACAATTTACGGAAAATAACACTATACGGTACTCACACAATTCCCCTTTCTAGCAATAAAGGAAATGAACGACAAAAACATATAATAACAACTGTGCCCCACACGTCATATACTGACAAACTAACGTCACCTTCACATCTAATCCTCATAACACGTTTCACAATCCAATCGTTCCGTTAGAACTCATCATGAACTCACATACGCAGGTCAATCACGACAGACATGGCATCTCAACATGCCGGGCTATCAAACCGTACTCTACTCCAAACTACACTCATCTCAAAGTCTCAAGGCAAGCTAGGGTTACCATACTTCCAGGGATCGGAAGGGCTAAACAAAGTATATCATATGCCAGGGCCCATACTCACACGTTAACCCAAACCCCTCACGGCACCATAATTTCGTCAAGTCCAAGGCTATCATTCTTTCACGGAACCAAGGAACTCTTCACAACACCAAAACATAGTGGATCACCTCTAGACATGATAACAAGAAGTATAAACTCAAGGAAGAAGAATCTCTCCCATGAATATCTCACAACCCGATTCAACCCACAGTCAATGGTACGGTACCTCGCAAGCAAGTCTAGGCCTAAGGATAGGTAGGCAACTCTCCTATGAGGGACACAAGGGTGACAGTAATCTCGATGCGGGTTCACCTCAATACAAGGGCATACTTGTCAACTCAACTTGCTTTTCACCGAATGCAACCAATTCCAGGTAATCCCGTTCCGGGGGTATCCTACCTCATAATTACAACTCTTATTTCTTACCAGGCTTAGGCAGATTTTCGTTAAAGTTTCGAAACGTCCATGTCATAAGTCAAAAAGGTGATTTATATCCAGTGCCGGCATTATCCAATAACTTCACAAAATATAAGATTTTCTCAATAAAACACCGTTGCTTCTTGTTTAAAGCTCTAAAATAGCTTTCATCTCGTAGGTCAAAACATCGTCCTTACCCGACTCCCAACTCAACCCAACCATCCTCAAGACGTTATTGAATTCTTCCAATCCCTCATGGTCCATTATATAATTTCTTCAAATCAAAAGTTATACCGAACAAATGTCCTTCGACACTCTCCAATCATGCACAGATGAACATAGTATAGCAATGTAATACTTTCATAAGTCATGCACTACAACACGAATCATAATCTACGGTTCGCCAATACACACAACAACACCTTACAATTAACTCGGCATCCACATCCAATGTCAATCGAACACCATCACACAAGGTCAAGATGGGTTATACCCTAGCACTTCTCCCAACGGAGGCTAGACAAGGCATCAAGTCGTGCCAAACAATAGTCATACATGTATCCTAGCACATCTCCCAACGGAGGCTAGCCAATGCCGATTCATGGCGTTTCCTAGCACATTCCCAACCGGGAGCTAGTCTCATTGATTTCCTAGCACCACTCCCAACGGAGGCTAGTATCACAATTCTCATTCACATTCGATAATTCCAACCACGCATAACAAATTCTAACGGTTCACGATTACGTCAAACTACTAATTAACGATATTCCACGGCCTAACACGTGACGGAAAGGAAATTAAAGAGAAAACGCACGGCCTTCCTTCCAGAAGCCCCAGGAGCGCTACACCAAAAACCAGGGAGCGCTACCCTCTCGGTCTCGAGAGCGCTACACCAAAAATCAGGGAGCGCTACCCTTCTATTCCAGAAGCCCCAGGAGCGCTATACCAAAAACCAGGGAGCGCTACCTGTGCAGTAAATCAGCGCGATTTCCAGATTTCGCACTTGGTCCAAATCACACCAAAACATCAAACTAACCACGAACTAGGCACCAAAACACATCACATACACATAATACAAGGTAGAAATCCCTACCTCAAGCTTCAAATGTTGGATTTGAGCAAAGGGGATGAAAGCCCTAGCTTTGGTGATCTCCCAACGCTTGAACCCGCACTTCTCGAACACCAAATCACGATCCTTCTTCGAATCCTTGTCAAGCACGATGCAAGCATCCTATATCTCCGAGGAATTTGAAAACGGTGGAGTAGATTGGTGGAGAGGCTAGAGAGAGGAGAGAGCCATGGTTAGAGAGAGAGTGAGTAGGGGGAAATGGGGGGCTTCTCCTCCCCTCCATCCAAAAATTTGATTTTTAAGGCCCAAAGGGGCTCCCACGCAATAAGCCACGTAAAGAGACGCGCGCGAAATAAAACGAGAGACTCCGGGCTCGGGTCCTATGACCAAAATTCGATACATGTCGTAATAAATCAAATTGTTTACCCGAAATCAATTTTCAAATAATTATTTTTAAAAATTCAAATTTTCCGGGTCCTTACATCTTCCCCTCCTTAAAGAAATTTCGTCCTCGAAATTTAAACTAACATATCGACACCGACACCTCTGTACCCAATGAACAAACCAGACACGGATACTCCGTCAAAGTCCAATGTTATCAAACAAGACACCGATACTTCTAATAATATCACATTCCAGATACGGACACACCGTCATCATCTTAACCTTCACTATAAATAAATAAATAAATCCGTGCTTTCACCAAGCTCGACGGATGTCAACTATCAAGTCATCACGTTCAAACAAATCAATCAAACACATCAATTTGACTCATGCATACACCATGCTCAATGAGTATCTAACAACCAACGCACAATCAAGTCATCAAATCAGCATTTCACATCCACGATAATCGTGACCCCACAAGTCCACAACTACCTCGATCGGGACATCGCAAGTCCACGAAACTAAATTAAACACACTAGCACAACTCACACATCCGCATCTAACTATCCTGACCATCAAGTCCAGGAAATCAACAAAACGTGCCAACGCGGCTCATGCATCACAATGCAAAACTAGCATATCACAGCCAATTTATCATCAAATATATGACTACCATGTCCGCACAACCCACAATACCCAAGCCAGAAATAAGTGCAAATCTCAATCGGATACAGCACATATGGATGTCACATAAGCGGATAAATTCAAAAAAACCACAACGGCTCACCGTAATGAAAGTAAACTCGCACGCTTTCCTGTTAAGGAACTCGAACACAATCCTCCGCTTCTAGTCAACTAGTCGAGTCTGACTTCCTTGAATCGATATCGTCGATTGAGCCACCAAACCGCACAAGGGCATCCTCTTTCCAAACTTCTCAGAACCAAATGCTTCAAAACTCCAAGTCTCACAACTCTTACAATCCTCCTCGTTGATGCTCCCAATTTCGTAATCGCAGAATGACGAAAACACAAAAGCGATAATGATACCGGCAAACAAGTCTATCGACGACTCAACCCCTCTCCTCCGGAGACGAACCACGTAACGCTCTCATCAACACATACCAACTATCGTAAGCCATTCATACAATACTCCACACGTAGACATTAACATACCCATCTGACGTTAAACTCACTAACGAATCTTAAAAGGATTCGGGCTCCCATCGTTCTCCACGTTCTCCAACAGAATCAACACACTTATCTATGGTGAACAACCACGATCCCAAATCCAAAATGCATGTAAAGATGCGGCCACGATAGCAGAATCATGCTCTACCATCAATGAGAGGCAACCCGAGCAAAAGGAAAACGAGAACAACGTACCCCTCACACCATGAATCTCTGGATGGTTACTGAGGAACCCTTTTCATGCTCAACCCAAGAATTCTAACTCTTCCGAACTCTGGCAGTCGTAAAGAATTCGCCTCTCGACACGCCTCGCGATTACGGAGATGACCTCGTTGCCGTTCCGTCTAATCTCATGCCTCAGAAGCATCGTACCACAATATAAAGAAACATAAATGCAAGTCACATAATCACCATCATCAACCAACACAAAATCAACAGCTAGAACAACTCCCCAACACGGGTCCACAAGTCAACGCAAAACCAACGCCTAGAGCGATTCCCCAACACGGGTCCACAACATTACACTACTCTTAAGCAGTAGAGAATGCAAGGTCAATCGATGCTAGGCACACAAGCACACTCATACCACGCCAAATGCAACCAATTTTGAACCCATGAGACTAAGTGTCTCCCCACGGTCTCAAAGTATTCAAACCTATAGCTCTGATACCAAGTTGTCACTCCCTCAATTTGAAACATATAAATAATACATATCCTTTAAGAAAACCTCACAATTCTCACCAATAAGTCCAAATATTTTGCTCATAATCAACCATCCAATCAACATGAAGCCTATAGTGTACATAGATTTAAACAAAATAATAATATTATTTCTGAAGAGTTTACAAGAGTCAACATGAAATCTCTAACGTAGCCTTCCAGAATGATGCGGCACCTTATGCACTTCAAGCACTCCATGCTAAACCCCAAGAAGGTACCTGAAAAGGATAGGGTGAGCTATACAGCCCAGTAGGAACATCTACACAAGTATTATGAATATATGAAATGAATTGGCATGCAACGCAACACTCAATAATAACATAAGCATGAGCTTACGCAATATATCTCCAATTATGCATGCACAATATATCCACACATTGCCTCATCAACCTATCCATTGCTCCACATGATATTCACCCAAGACTTCCAAATCTCATCATCAAAACGTTATCATCCATTCCTTTCATAAACTTAGGACGTTGTCGTGCTAAGTATTTCACATTACTCAATTCCCACTACTCGTATCGTCTCAAAGATTATCTCTCCAACTATCACTTCACCCCACAGTAGCTAGGAATCATCGAAAGACCACTAGCATGTATCCGAATGGAAGCCAGACAATATTAAGGTTCAACTTGCACATCTCCCGCCGGAGGCTGGAAACTACAAATATCCACCTAGCACATCTCCCATCGGAGGCTAGTCAACGTTAATATCCATCCAGACATCTCCCATCGGAGGCTGGTCAATGATGTCATGCATTCTCATTTAGTTTCTTTCGTTCGTACTTTACCATTCAATGTCCAAGGTCACACAAGAATGGTCTGTAAGTCCCATGTAGTCAACAATTTACGGAAAATAACACTATACGGTACTCACACAATTCCCCTTTCTAGCAATAAAGGAAATGAACGACAAAAACATATAATAACAACCGTGCCCCACACGTCATATACTGACAAACTAACGTCACCTTCACATCTAATCCTCATAACACGTTTCACAATCCAATCGTTCCGTTAGAACTCATCATGAACTCACATACGCAGGTCAATCACGACAGACATGGCATCTCAACATGCCGGGCTATCAAACCGTACTCTACTCCAAACTACACTCATCTCAAAGTCTCAAGGCAAGCTAGGGTTACCATACTTCCAGGGATCGGAAGGGCTAAACAAAGTATATCATATGCCAGGGCCCATACTCACACGTTAACCCAAACCCCTCACGGCACCATAATTTCGTCAAGTCCAAGGCTATCATTCTTTCACGGAACCAAGGAACTCTTCACAACACCAAAACATAGTGGATCACCTCTAGACATGATAACAAGAAGTATAAACTCAAGGAAGAAGAATCTCTCCCATGAATATCTCACAACCCGATTCAACCCACAGTCAATGGTACGGTACCTCGCAAGCAAGTCTAGGCCTAAGGATAGGTAGGCAACTCTCCTATGAGGGACACAAGGGTGACAGTAATCTCGATGCGGGTTCACCTCAATACAAGGGCATACTTGTCAACTCAACTTGCTTTTCACCGAATGCAACCAATTCCAGGTAATCCCGTTCCGGGGGTATCCTACCTCATAATTACAACTCTTATTTCTTACCAGGCTTAGGCAGATTTTCGTTAAAGTTTCGAAACGTCCATGTCATAAGTCAAAAAGGTGATTTATATCCAGTGCCGGCATTATCCGATAACTTCACAAAATATAAGATTTTCTCAATAAAACACCGTTGCTTCTTGTTTAAAGCTCTAAAATAGCTTTCATCTCGTAGGTCAAAACATCGTCCTTACCCGACTCCCAACTCAACCCAACCATCCTCAAGACGTTATTGAATTCTTCCAATCCCTCATGGTCCATTATATAATTTCTTCAAATCAAAAGTTATACCGAACAAATGTCCTTCGACACTCTCCAATCATGCACAGATGAACATAGTATAGCAATGTAATACTTTCATAAGTCATGCACTACAACACGAATCATAATCTACGATTCGCCAATACACACAACAACACCTTACAATTAACTCGGCATCCACATCCAATGTCAATCGAACACCATCACACAAGGTCAAGATGGGTTATACCCTAGCACCTCTCCCAACGGAGGCTAGACAAGGCATCAAGTCGTGCCAAACAATAGTCATACATGTATCCTAGCACATCTCCCAACGGAGGCTAGCCAATGCCGATTCATGGCGTTTCCTAGCACATTCCCAACCGGGAGCTAGTCTCATTGATTTCCTAGCACCACTCCCAACGGAGGCTAGTGTCACAATTCTCATTCACATTCGATAATTCCAACCATGCATAACAAATTCTAACGGTTCACGATTACGTCAAACTACTAATTAACGATATTCCACGGCCTAACACGTGACGGAAAGGAAATTAAAGAGAAAACGCACGGCCTTCCTTCCAGAAGCCCCAGGAGCGCTACACCAAAAACCAGGGAGCGCTATCCTCTCGGTCTCGGGAGCGCTACTCCAAAAATCAGGGAGCGCTACCCTCCTATTCCAGAAGCCCCAGGAGCGCTACACCAAAAACCAGGGAGCGCTACCTGTGCAGTGAATCAGCGCGATTTCCAGATTTCGCACTTGGTCCAAATCACACCAAAACATCAAACTAACCACGAACTAGGCACCAAAACACATCACATACACATAATACAAGGTAGAAATCCCTACCTCAAGCTTCAAATGTTGGATTTGAGCAAAGGGGATGAAAGCCCTAGCTTTGGTGATCTCCCAATGCTTGAACCCGCACTTCTCGAACACCAAGTCACGATCCATCTTCGAATCCTTGTCAAGCACGATGCAAGCATCCTATATCTCCGAGGAATTTGAAAACGGTGGAGTAGATTGGTGGAGAGGCTAGAGAGAGGAGAGAGCCATGGTTAGAGAGAGAGTGAATAGGGGGAAATGGGGGGCTTCTCCTCCCCTCCATCCAAAAATCTGATTTTTAAGGCCCAAAGGGGCTCCCACGCAATAAGCCACGTAAAGAGACGCGCGCGAAATAAAACGAGAGACTCCGGGCTCGGGTCCTATGACCAAAATCCGATACATGTCGTAATAAATCAAATTGTTTACCCGAAATCAATTTTCAAATAATTATTTTTAAAAATTCAAATTTCCCGGGTCCTTACAAGTTTTAACTTAATGTTCTTGAGTTTACTTTTTATATTTTTTTTTAGGTAATTCGTATATACTTGCAAAATTTGGTATTCTGAAATATGAAGTTGGTGAAGGAGTGCTTATTACTATGGACCCACTCTCAAAATTAGATGGAGAACCATTAGGTGAAGGCTATTTCAAAGTGTACTTAAAAAAACAACAAATTCTGATGCTCAACTAGAAAGATTTCATTGAGATTTATTCATAGTTGAAAATAGTATTGGCCGATATGTTGCTTGGTCATATCCTAATGTAATTGAAAACTTAAATTCAATCCGCAGTATAATTATTGCTCCATATAAGTTTTCTACTAAAACAATTTAATTGATTGTTTCATATGACTGAGAAAGAGATGAATGCATATGTGTAGTTTATCACTATAGGAGCTCATTTTGTAGGAAATATTTTATTTTATTTTTAGACTTTATCAAATCTTTGTAGTATTTTGTTAGAGATTTGAACAGTGGTCGATGTTATTCATTAGAGCAATTTACTTTTGCTTGTATTCGGTTTCTGATTAATAATATGTACCTTTGGATATTTGGTACGAAGAATAGAGTATTTTATTAAGTTACCAATTCCCTCAAAATTTTATTACGAACGAAAGATTATTTAAAAAAAATTACCGATTACTTTAAGAAAATTCTTTATTATAAGGACTAAATAGTTATTTACGGCAAAAAATACTGTTGCAATTGAGCTTTACAATATCAACATTTACGGCGGTACGATGACGGTTGTAAAAAGGCTATAATTTTTAAATATCTGTTGCATTGGTACCATATTTCGCTAATAACTGTTTTCCCATTGCAAATACAATTAACATTAGCGACGTAATTTATTGGCGCAAAAAATTTTTTTTTTGATTTTTTGCATCGATACGGTACCGTTGCTAATAACTACGGTCCTCGTTGAAAATAAATTGCAACGGTAACTTACAGTGTAATGCCCTTAATTTTTAATTCAATTTAAAATTATTTATTAATAAATGTTATAAATTTTATTGTAATTGTTTTAATATTTTGAAATCAGAAAATTTGCATTTTATTTGCTAGCTCACTCTAGTGGCTGTTTGAAATCTTGAAACTACAGATATGAGAGTTATAGAGGTTTGATGAGGGGAATCGGTTTCTTCTGTGATTTGATGACCATGATTACACGTTTAAGGCCGAGATTATTATATAAACTAGAGGGTTATATGTTTTTCTTTTACATTATGTGAAATTAGAAGTATAGAGAGTTCGTGAGAGAGAATTTTTTGAAAAATTTTACAAGTTCCTATAAGTGTTGGAGGATCTTCTGTCCAATTTATTTCTATCCCTTCACCCTTAATACTTCGAATCGAGGTAGGCATAGTTACCTAGCAACCCTAGGTTTTTAGTTCACTCTTGTTAAAATTAATTTTCGAAAGCATGACTAGAGAATCATGACTAGGGTTTATTTCTTGTTCATGTTATAACTTGCTCGATTTTCATGAGTTTAAGTAGATTCGGTTGAATTAGGTTGGGTAAAATTATGACCTACACTAGTATTAACATTTTCGGTAGCCAATTTTGTGATACCTATGCTATGATCGTGTTTTAAAGCTGTTTATGTGACACAGTCGTTGCAGAAACCCTAACCCAGAATCTGAAAAAAAATGAAGGCTCGCTCAATCGAGCTCTAGACTGCTCGAGCGACTTCTCTGATTTTGTCAAAGTCTAACCAGTGACCCAATTATCTAGAAACTGTAATTTAGTATCTCGCTCGAGCTGTCTGTTGAAAAACAGACAGTTTTGACAAAATGTCCAAATTAGATTCAGATCACATTTTCTGCCTCTACGCTTTGTTTTACAGATTGTTTAACTATTGTTTATGGGATTACACACATAGCACATGTATCCGGGCATAGTTGTTATAATTATAAATGTGTTGTAACCAGAAAAGATCAAAGCATGTAATACACTGTTGGCACAGTTTTGTGATTGAGACACGCGTTTACCGCATGATAAGGACATTGTTGTGGTTGTGCCGGATTCAGCTGTTGTGCTGTCCAAGGTTTATGATTGAGATTTGTGGAAATATATTGTTGTATGCGGAGTCAGAGTTTGTAGATAATGGACATGATATGTGTTTTGGGGTCACAGTGAAAACTTAGAATTTACGTTAGGGACACTGGTTCGAACGACAACTAGTTGAGGCAACGGAGGGTATTGGGTGTTCATTATAAATAGAGACTATGATAGAAACTTGTGGGGAAAGTTTAACGAAAAATTGATAACCTAGTGTGCTTAGCCTGGTGTTGCATGATGCTATGGTTTGAGTTACCGGGTGTGATATTGATGGAAGGCCCCTATTAGGAGCAGTTAAAGGCGGTAGAGGGTGACTTTGAGGACACCTGCGAAGGCAACTCCAGACCCTAAGAGACTGATGGCTAGAGTATTGCACGTCTTTGGGTCGATAAGGTGAAGCGGCTAAAGTACAATGTGACTGGACCTGGTGACGTCATGTTCGCAGGACCTAGATAGGGTGAGATAAGTATGGGCTTGAGAGAGCGGTAGAAAGCTCTTTCCTTATCAGGTTATGACCTTTGGTAGACAATGACTGGTCAATACTAACTAAGGACCCTATATTAGTGTCTAAGGGAGGACACAGTATTTCTTGACGAAGTACCTAGAAACATAAAAAGATCTAATAAAATCTACCAAGGTGTTTATCGTTACGCATTTTACTTTATCACGTATGTCCTTATTCTTAATGCTATTTCTGTTTCTTAGCATTTAAAACTATTGCATGTTGTATCACCTCTGGATTTGATTTTCGGATAACTTTATCTACTGAGTTTCATTACTCATCGGTGTAATTTCTTTGCCATTGGCGTTTCATGCCAGAAGGAGATGTGCAGACGGAGTAGCCACCCATACGAAAAGTGTTAGGAGTTAACAAAGAAGAGTTTATCACCTGAATGTCGTACCCTTAGAGTGTTGTTATGATATTTTAAGTATTTTAAATTATAAAATAAATGTAAACACCGAAGGGTAATATGGTCACTCTAAATTCTACGCTTCCAAACAATGTTCTAATAATTAATTAATGGTTGAGGTTTATTTCACTTTAATTCTTGTCTTTCAAATAAAATAAGACTTTTATGAATTATTTAATATTTCGAGAAATCGGGATGTTACATACCAACCCAGAAAGACTTTTATCAACGTGGTTGTTGCAACACCACCAATGCCATCGTGATACTGTCGTAAGATTATTTGCGATGGTAAAATGACTTTTTTGCGCCTAGAAAGTACTGTCGCAAAATATATTTTCTCTTGTAGTCCGAAGTCATAGAACAAGGTCCTCATTTCTATAAAAAAATAAAAAAATAAAAAATCATAGTTGAATCAGTACTAACACTTAGTTTAGAGTGATTTTCATTTGTCAGGGACAACAAGATGCCTAATATCTCAATACCCAATAGTATTCAATTTTTGAACAAAAATTGCGATATGTTTAGGAAGCAAAACCTCGTAAAATGACTTACGAAAGATTCAATGGTTAGTTATTTTCCTCCAATTGACGAAAAATGTTTACATGTAAATTTGTTTGCCATATTTTCTACAGCTAAAAGACGGAAAACACTTTACAGTCAAAGAAAAAGAGCCGTAGCACAATTTCATTTTGGTTTTGGTTACTAATGCTTACCAGAAGGAACTTAATCTAAATGGACCCACTAGGAAAATCACATACTATAATCAAAGGGATAAAGAGTAGGGTAAATTTCACAAAACACCCCCTCCACTCTGAAAAAATTGCTCTATAAATTCCTTTATTCTCTTAAGTTACAACCCATATTCTTACTTTTTATTTCTGTAACATTTATTTGTTGCATTAAAGCAAAAAAGAATTGGTCCTGAGTAATTAATTTTAACTCAATTTTTATAATTTCGAGCAATTATGAGTTATTTCTTTTTGTGCTACAAGAGCTAACAATGTAGTTAAAAGCTCACACTTAAGGTAGATTTAGCGTAATTTTACTTTCTTATTATTTGGCTTTATTTATTTATTTTTTTACTCCTGTTAGTTTTGAGTCTAAGTATTGTGAACTATTGGTGTCTTGAAACAAATATAATTCTATTGGACTACTGTTTTGTCCAAGTTTGTACATAATAAAAATTTACTAAATTAAACAAATATAAACTTAATAAAAAACATAGTTATTAATTAAAAAGGGACTTAAAATGGGGCTTTCTCTAAGGCCAGAAATGCTATTTTCATATAGTACCTTAAATTGCATGTTGTATTGGGATTAGATGATGATCTATTGATAAATATAACATCTGACCAAGTTGCATGCCATGGTAAGGGTATGTAGTGTAATTTTAGAAACTACAAGAGGGTGTAATGTAATTCAATTAGAATCCAAGGGGTGTTTTTGAATTTACCCTAATGGCCCGTTTGGATGTGGGTTATCCTCCCCTCCAAAAGATTATACCCGTGGCCGTGATAAGGGGATATCCTTGGTTTTGGAGCAACATCTGCCCCTCTTGTGTTTAGACCCTCTCTTGGCTTTTTCGGTTTTGGTGGCTTCTCCCGGATATAATTTAGGTACCCCTTGCCCAAACCAAAAGTTATCCTGTTGTGGAGGGATGAATTTTGTCAATTTACCCCTCCTTATCTCCTTCTCTTTTAACTTGGGAAAAAAAAATGTAATTGACACTATTCATTCGAATCTCTTTCAATTGTGGTTTTTGAATTTTATTTTTGAAAAAATACTAAAAATTTATCATTTACTTAAAAAAAATTATTTTGAAAATAATCGTGAGCTCGGAAAATTTTGATAAAGAGTTAGCAAATTATGGTAAGAGATTTGTTGATTTATATTTTGTTGTTATTTTTTTATTTTTTGTTAATTGATAAAATAAAGTAAAAAATATCTTAAATTATTCAAAAATATTCACATTTATTACATATATTAATGTGCCTAACTTTGGAGAGAAAAAAAAAGTAATAGACACCGCTCATTCGAACTCCTTTTGGTCGTACTTTTCAAATTTTATTCTCAAAAAGTATAAAAAAATTATCGTTTACTTAAAAATTTATTTCAGGATTAAAAGTGAGCTCGAAATATTTTGATAAAGGATTGTTAAATTATGGTAAGATATTTGTTGATTTATATTTTGTTATTTTTTTTTGGTTAATTGATATTTCTGTTTACCATTTATTTTTTAAATAATATTTTTAATTAAATATAATAAATTAATTAATTGATTATTTAATTAATTAATATTTCAAATTATTCAAAAGTAATTATATATATTAGATTTTGCATTTATATTATTCAATACATAATCAAGTTTAATACTGCACAAGGGCAAAATAGTCATTTGATAATTTTTTCATTATTCACCCACTCTTATCCCCCAATTTCATAAACCATCCAAATCAAGTCGAAGTATATCCTCCTGTTTAATCAACTATACAAATCATCTATTTTTTTATCATCCTTTATAAATATCACATCAATGTGAGTCATTCCTCCAAAAATAATGCTCATTCTTATCTTATTTTCCTTCATAACTTACCCTCTTGAAAATAATCTTCCATCCAATCAGGCCCTAAAGAGAAAGGACTCGATAGTTTCTCTCTGTATTGAATTAGTTGGGAGAACACTACAATCCAATTAGGCTTTTTGAGAGCAGTTTTTGAGCCTATTTTAATAATTAAAACTATTAATCATGTAGAATTCGTTGAAAGCATCAATCACGTTAAAAATAATGTTCATTAGATATCGTTTAATGTTCTTTCAAAACAAATTAAGATGACAAAAGTACCGATGGGAGTCCTAAAAATTGAAACTTATTTTTTATGTTAATGTGTTTCGCAAAATATATCAATCGATATTGGAGGACCATGATTTTTAACGTAAGTAATGTTACCAATGATTTTTAAAAAATAAAGCAGGAAAAACCACAAAGAGCCTAACAAGACAGTCTACTAATAACTCTAGAATATATACCTTAATAAAATAAAATAAAATAAAATAAAAAAAGTGAAAATAGGGAAGCGAAGTTGGTTTTGAATTTGCAGATAGTAGACAGACAACTGCATGTGCCCGCGCCGTTCGCCGTTAAAGTGCCTTCACATCACTTTCGTTTTGAGGAAAACCAGTGGCAGTCCAATTAAAAGATGACAAACACGGTCTTCAAAATGCAACACTTTAATTTTTGGGTAAATTGCACTGACCTCCCCTGAGGTTTCTGACAAATAACCTGACCTCCCCTGAGGTTTTGGAAAATGCACTGACCTCCCCTACTGTTGAAACTAATTCACTATTTCCCCCCTCCCGTTTAAATCTGTTAGAAAAGTTGTACTTTTGGCTGATGTCACTAGAATTATTTTCAAAAATGGCTAAAATACCCCTGAGGTTCTATAAAAAGGCTGTACAATGTTTGTGAACTCACTTTTGAAAGTTGCATCTCTCCTCATTGGCTGAAGGTATGTTGTGTTTTTGAGTTGAGTTTTTTTTTTTTACAAATGCATGGTTAATTATTTATTTATAAATGAATGAAATTTTTTTTTCCAGTTATGGACTCGTCATCTAGTACCGGAAGTGTATAGGGATGGCAATTTGGACCGAACCGATGGTTACCCGAACCGAACTGCTTAATTTTTCCCGAACCGTAACCGTTTTTTTCCCCGTGGGTATGGATCCGTTCGGGTTCGGTTTGGTTATAGTTAGAAGAATAACCGAACTGTTACCCGAACCAAACCGAAATTAAACAACGTCGTTTTATATATATATATATATAATATATATTATATTAAATATTTTATAACCCAGGGCCCAGGTCCTATATATATATGATGAGCGCACTATATTGCATAATAACGTGGCTCAATATACTCAATTTGACAATTATGCGTAGGCAAATGTATTTATTTAGTTAATATTGCACGCGTAGTTGTCTTTGTACCCTTTCAGGTTTGCGAGCGCTGAACCGAACTCGTTCTTTTAGCAAATTAAACAAGCAAGCTATAATGATTTCAAAGAAATCAAGGTCTTGAAAAAATCAATGTGCTTACCAACTGTCCGTTTTTAAAATATGATAGCCAAATTGCTAATACATATTCATGAATATAGTAGTCCTAATTTATTTGTTAAATTTTGGTATTCATGCTATTTATATTTGAAATTTATAATTTTTTTATAATTTTAAAAAAATTCTAATAAAATTAGTTGAGATTTATCAAACAAAATCTTTATTACATACAAGAAAAAAAATAGTTTAAACTATTAAGATTATAAGAAGGGTAAATTGCATTGACCTTCCAAAAGACATTTTAGGTATTTTGAAATTTACCCCTATCACGTTATAATAAATCATTTATTGTATTTTTTTAATATGAGGGAGAAAACAGTCAATTATTTTTTTAAAGTATGAGAGGTTATTGTATTTTTTTTAAATCTCAAAAAAAGTCATTGTATTTGTCAATAACGTCAGGGAGGTGAGTGCATTTTACCCTTATATAAGAATTATTCTTTGTTGTTCGCACGTAAACTGTAAAAGGATTATTGTTTTTAATTAAATATAAACAAATAAATTAATAAGGGTAGGAAATCATGACTTAAGAGTATGGATATCAACGTTAGCGGCATTAAAGGAGAGGAGAGATAAGCACGTGAGTAATCCGCAAGTTGAATCCGTATATACAATAAGGGGTAAAAGGGACATTTTACCCTTAAAATAAACGGCGTATACCACAACTTAACGGGAGGGGGGAAATAGTGAATTAGTTTCAACAGTAGGGGAGGTCAGTGCATTTTCCAAAACCTCAGGGGAGGTCAGGTTATTTGTCAGAAACCTCAGGGGAGGTCAGTGCAATTTACCCTTAATTTTTTGTCTCTAGTCCTTTTAGCCTGTCATGTCACAGCTAGCACGGATATGGAACATATTAATGTTGGAAATTTAATACGCAATCATCACAAAACACTAATTATTAAAATTAGCATGAGTAATTAAATTTATTAATAAAATAAATTAAAATAATATAGATTAGAGATAGAAAATATAGCCTGTTAAGGTCGATGGAATGCACGACAAGTCGTTATTCTAAAATCATGTCCGTCTCTCTTTGTGTAGGTACTGACAGACAAATATCGCTCTAAGATATAACTTATAACCTCACAAAATGTCTCTATGCTATACTATTAATAGAAGAATGAGGTGTCGCGTCTTTATCAAATTGCTCAGAATAATATTAAAAAATAATTTGAAATAAAAGAGAGAAGAGACTTCAATACCCTTACGACTTGTTTGGATGGGGGCATAATTTCTGGGGTCTTAGAAAAGAGGGTGGATAAAGTAGATAGACGACTTCTATAGGGTCCTTGATTAAGAATGTATTAGGTTGCAAGAGGGGAGAGACTATGTAAAACTTGATTTTATTGGTGTCTCGTGTGGGTGAATTAGAATAGGTTCTTAAGCAAATATTGAATTTCTTGATTGTTTTGCCCCCACGTAGATTAGATGCATTAACCTTGATTTACTGTTTAAATAATTAAAAAAAATAAAATCCTAACATGTACTGTTTGCAATTAAATTGTATTGCACTTTACTAAATATTTTGTATTGATTTTATATTTTATTGTATAAAATAACAGTAAAATTGCTTGTAAGGTATGATGTATGAGAATAATTATAAGTGCATATAAAACATATATAAGTATACACCTATGTAAATATATGTACACATATACAAGGATAAATACAAATATGGCAGCTTAGATGTTCATAGTTGTATGCACACCCAAAAATTAGTCATGTGTAAGATAAAATCGAAAATTTATAATTGAACAACTCGTAAGTAATATAACATAATGTTTGTTCCTACACTACAATATAACAAGAAGTTAACGTGCTCCCAACGCTATTATCAAGCCTATTACAAACCTAATATAAGGATAAGAAAATTTGTCGAATCATGATTGATGTCATTGTCTACCGTTGATAGTTCGGCATTCACAAGTCCTCCAATAATCGACGATGTTGTGCAACTGACGTGGGGGACACCTTGATGGTGGGTTTTTTCGTAACCCATGAAAGCTGCAACGGCTTCTTTGTACGTCATGTATTACTTGTGACAACAACTGCTATGTCCAAGCACTTACGCGTTGCACGCATTTCAAGTTGAGTAGATTCGTGGGCATTGCCCAACAAATACAATGTAGAACCACATACCTACCATTATTTATCCTTTCCACCAACAAAAAAAGATGTTAATTTCCCAAAAGAAAACAAGTTATTAGATGTCGACGACTCAGACAACGGTTTTGAAAGCATAAGGGCACACTTGGCTGCATTTTTCATGCCCCGCCAACCATACCACATGGCCTTCGTCATTATAACTTCATCGATCATCATGGCCAAATATTATTCTTTTCTCTGATGTGCAATGCGATCATCATATACATAGACCAGGATACCAACAATCATGGTTGCAACTTCTAGGCTAAACCAAGAAAGGGCATCACCAATAAAGTCTCTAAAATAACTCATAACAAATAGCTTCATAGATCTGGTTCTTCGTCTGTTCTTCGATTCATGTCACACACACACACACACCCTATTTGGCAGTAGTTGGCTTAGAAAACAAATCGCAAACTGAAATCATAAACCAAAAAAAATAGTTCGTAAACATCCTATAGTATCCCGTTACAAAACTCAACAATATCACATACCAAGTTCCACAAATAGATGGTTTAAATACAAAGCAACAACCCAAGAATCCACATCCAAAAATAGCATAAACCAATACATCATAGAACCCCGAAAACAACACTTCGTGAAAGAAAAATCACAATAACCACAACTAAAAACGCAACATAGGGAGAACATAAATCACACTCCAATTACTTTATATAGTACCTGGTTTCAGAAACAAAAACATCAAAAACCACGTTCAAAAACACCAGAGGAATAAAAATAGCAAAAATCAGTTCAAAAACATCCTTCAAAAATCCAGTTCCAAATCATCCCAAATTCCAATTTTAGAACAATTGGGAAGAACAATAACATTTCCAAAAACAATAAGAAACAATAAGAAAAAATTGTGCAACAATTCAAGAACCGATTTCTAAAAAAAAAAATCAGTTCAAGAACACCAAAGGAACAAAAATTACAATAAAAATCAGTTTAGAAACCCTCTTCACCAAAAGAACAAAAATTATAATAAAAACCAGTTTATAAAACCCCTTCCATAACCCTATTCCAAATCATCTCAAAACCCAGTGCCAAAACATCTAGAAACTCAGTTCATGCATAAACCTAAAAGCCTAGATTGACAGTTAGTAAAGGCATAATCAAAATCCGAAAACCAAGAATATAACATATTGGAACACAAATATCCAATATTATTTGTATACCAGTTAGTAAATCCTTGACCAGAATCAATTTTCGAAGCCCAAGCCTTAGGGATATAAAGATTCATACCTCTAACGATATCGCAGGGATGAAGGAAGAGAGATGGTCAGAAACGAAGAATCAGATCTAACAGTCACAAAGGGGGGCACAAAGTACACGAGGGAGAGGCGAAGAACCAAATTTTTTGGGTGAAAAACACAGAAACCCCAGAACGTAGTGTAAAAGATAAACAACTAATGAATCTCGAGAAATAATCCCACAGCCCCAAACCAAAATGCCTTTTGGGGGTACCATCAACAAACGTTGACTCATTCTGGAGGGTGTCTTAACCAAAAACCCTCTCAATTAAGACGCCCCCTAGACTGCCAACAAACGTATCTTTACTAGACTAATAGGACAACTATCAATTATAAAACTCTACGTGGCTTTTCACAAAAGACCATGGCTTTTCACAAAAGAACATGTCTTTTGAACTTACATTTTGATTTGAAACCCTTAAAATAAAAATGCATAACTATTAGTTTTAAATGCTATAGAATCTCAAACGTCATGTCTTTTTAATAAAATGTGACTTAATTAAAAGATGTAGCTTTTAAGAAGAATAATTCTTCAATTTAAATTTATAAAACTTAAATTCCCAATAATTATTGATTTGTTAGGTTGGTTACTCCATTTCTCACATTTGCCTGAGCATGACAATCTTTTCCTTCTTCTTTTTTTAGGCAATTAATTGAGCATGACAATCTTGATTAATTAGGTGACTAGGTCTATTCTAATCTTCAGCGTAAATCACATTTTACTTATTATTTCTCTCATTGTAAAGTAATTGAGGAGATGTGAAAAGTTGTGATTTAGAACCTAATGTTGCAGTATGGGCGCAACACAGAACTTGAATTAGTATTTGTAGAAACTATTTGATAATGCTCCTTATTTTATTTTCGTAAATATTTGTACTCGTTTAATCTCAAAACACAATTAAGTTTATAGAATCACTTAATTACTCGGACATCTCCTGAACTATCACCCAAAATCACTTTCACACCCTCAATAAAACTTTGCATCACTATGACTTTCTTACGTTATATAATGTACCAATTTACCCCTTCTGTTTGTGTGCCGTTAGGTTAATGGACAAAAAGTAATTTTGGAGGAAAAAATCGAGAGGATAAGACAAAAGTGCTCTTTAATGAGCCCTAAAGTAGGACACAAAACCCTCTGGTATAAAGTAGGACACAAAACCCTCTGGTATAAAGTAGGACACAAAACCCTTTGGTATCACTCTCACGTTTTTCTGCTATCTGATAGCTCTCTATACTGTAAACCCTACATTCCACAACCATTCATACATCTCCTCATCGTTTTCTTCCGGATTAGAGTCATGGCATCCAGCACAGGGAGCTCAACCAATAGCTTTCGAACCGCAGACCATGGAGAAGTATTTGCTATTGCGGGTACAAAGCTCCACTGCGAATGTCAACAACTGAAATGAATTCGGACCGAATATTTTTAGGTTGTTTAAAATATAAGGTGAAGTGTAATTAGAACCCTAAACATTATTGTTTTATTATTTGAAGTAAGTTTTCCTAATTTGAATTTGACTTTGCTTTGTTCAGATAGAGGCAAGCTGTAATTTTTTGCTTAGATAGACCCACCCATTCGTGTAAGGGTAAAGAGTATGCTAAAATTGTGAACGTGAAAAAGGTAGAGTTAGAAAGACAAAATGACGAGTTTATAGTGATAAATTCATGTTTGCAGAAAGAGAATGACCATATATCGGCGAAGGTGTTAGAGCTATTCAAGCAGAAAGAGAATTTGGAGATGGAAATAATACTGCTAAAAAGAAATCTTAAGAAAATAGTATTCTTACTTGTATTGTTGGTAGTGGTATTCGTGGTTGTATCTAGTGGCAGAAATGGAAAAAAATGTATATGTATTTGTACCTCCCATGATTGGAAGAAATGAAAAAATAAGTGTATGTTTAGTTAGTGTGAAATGTGCAAGTTTCTTACATGTGTTTGTAATGGTCAGAACATGCTATGTGTTTGTAATGGCAACCTAGTTACCACTAAAGTTAGTTCCAACTTAATAACAAAAAATGTAGTACCAAAACATGTTCAAAATATGTTCTGGTTCACCAAATTGTAGTACCAAACAACTGCATTACCAAAATTGAAGTTACTTTCAAGTTGTATCCTACAATTCAAAATGTAACACAAACACTAAATAATAAGTCTATGTACACACTCTTTGGTTCACACCCGCTCACACCCTCCCTCTATGTTTGAGAATTTTATTTTTTTATTTTTATTTTTGATTTTCTTTTAATGGTTAAATGGGTGGGATTCATGTGCCATGTATGTAGGGTGTGAATAAGTGTAAGCTAATGGGTGTATATGTAGCATTACTCAACACTAAAACAAGCTCACCACTAATGCAGGTTCAGAAAACAAGTCCATTATACTAGACATCACCAATTGACCACACATGCAAGTTCAAGAAACAGGTTTCTATTGATACCATATGCAGTTTAGAAAATAGATTCATCAATACACCACAAATATAGGTTTCAAATCTGTAGAAAATAGGTAAATTCCAAACAACTGTAGAGCCAAATTTGTGGAAATGCAAGTTCCAAATTGCATAACTAAATACAAATTAACCAAATCAGAAATGAAGGTTCCAAACAACTGCACACAACAATTCAAAAATGATGGTTCAACATATTACGAATTCAGAAATACAGGTTCTTGCCAATAACAAGTGGTTCATTAGATTCATTAGAGGTTTCAAACCATTCCAAAACATCTTCATAACTACCATCATAGAGGTTCCAAAACATTGCAGAAAATAGAAAATAGTTTCCAAACCAATCTACAACAAATGCCATTACATTACAAAACAAGTTCAAAACATGTCACATTACATTACAAAACAAGTTCATTTCCTAATTACAACCACCATTAAATTTCAAAACAAGCAAGTCCCAAAAACAGATAATCATCCTACTATCAAGTGCTTAACTTCTGTATGCTATCAGTCCACAACTTTTGCTTGACTTCTTGGTGCTTCTCCTATCCTATGATTGCATTACATTCGCTGACCTCTTGGAGTCACATGATGCTATTGATGAGCTTAATGTGCTTGACCTACTAACGAGAATAGAGATAAAGTTCCTAAATCTTATTTTTGAGTAACCCTGCATTGAGAATTTAAAAAGTATACAAAATTTGTCAATGGCATCCATTCTTACTTGTCCCAAATTAAAAAAGTTATCAAAATTCATAAATTCAATATATGTTTATCCCCACCTCCAGCCACTTCTCCTAATACACTGTCCCCCACCCCAACTCTCTTTCATATAGACTTGTCCCCCACTATAACCCCCTCCCAATGGCTCTGTCTACACTTTTCATGACCTGCATATATACCAACTTATTAGCTAAGGGCAAATGATATATTGAAAGCATGTAGGGAATTGAAAACAATTCTCTTACTTATTTTTTCCTTCCAATCCCTCTTTCCATAGTCTTCCCATTTGAGCCCTTTGTACTCTTACCACCAATTCATTTCAAAATAAATACACCATTATAAGCCGTAAACTAAATGCAAGTTACAAGTCCAGTATCACACAATGACCATACCTGGGGCTGAAATTTATGTACTTTGTGTCCACTGTTTCTAACATTCACTAGTTTCTTCTTGCATGTCCTCACATTGTACCCTAGTTGGTTGCATCTCCTACACTTGATTGCATTGTAGTGTTTTCTTACCGAATCGTCAACACCCTTCTTTCTATTCTTCTTGGGTCTCCCAAATTTTCTTCTCAAAGGGGTGGCATAATTGGATCATAACCCATATGATTTGATCTGGAATTGGTATGATAATGTCACCCTATGCTTTCAGGTACCTAGGTAAGTGATAGTACTCATGTATATGCTCCTCTGGGTCCCCTTTATCAGTAAATATACATGTTACTCCATGGATGCATGGTATTCTAGTCACATCCCACTTTTTATAGCTGCATGTCCTAAGTCCAATGTCTACTATGAATGTCCCGAGTTATACTACCACCTCAAAAATTATACCACCAGAATATATTATCCCGCACACCCTCACTCCTACTATTCTTGCTTTGATCTTCTTCACAATGTTAGGACATGGGTTCCCCTTTAGATTTTGCGCAGCCCCAAACCTTTAACTAAACCTAGTCATCAAATCCTTCCTAATCGTTTCAAGCATTGTAGTAATCGGTTTGTCTCGGGCATCAAGTATTACCTTGTTCCATGCCTGACTAGTATTGTTGTCCACCCTATTGTATTTGGATCTGTAGCTGAACATAAACCTAGCCCAGAATCTTGGACTTTCACCCATTAGATACTTGTAAGCCTCAATGTCTATTGCTTTCATTTTATCCATCTTTTGCTCAAATTCCTGCGCAGATGATGCCCCCCACGTCAGGTCTTTGTACTCTTTCCCTTTGAATACCTTACTGAAATTTGTATACACGCATCTGATGCAGAACCCGTGTTCTACATCAAGCATTAACTTTTCAAAAGTCTAAACCAATCCATAGAAATGAAAGACAGAATACATTAAGATATTGTGCAATATAATATTCTATAGGAAATCATGCAAACTGAAGAACATAGTGTATCAAACATACCTTTTGTCTGTCACTTATGAAGCTCCATCCTCTGTCCTTTGGGTTTCTAATAAATGAGATAAGACTCTCCAAAAACCATGACCAACTATCTTTATTTCTGCCTATACGATGCCATGGCTACGAAAAATATCTAGTCGTTCCCATCCTTAGCCATTGCATGCATCAACTGACCCTTATAATATGGCCCATTCAAAAAATGGGCATCCAACCCTATAATTAGTTTGTACCCTTCTACGAAGCCCTAAACTTGTGCGTCATGCATTATGAACACCTTCTGAAATATGGGTGAAGTCTGTAACAGAGCCTCTCCACCTTCGACAAGGTTGTACTACTAGGGTTTTGTATCCTAACTATCTCACAATAGTTTCCAAATCTCAAATACTACTTCCTTTGATTCCCTTATATGACTTCTATTGCTTTCCTTCTAGCCATGTATATTTGGTTCTCTAACACATCCAACATCCATTCTTTCCTCACTGTGGTCTTCATTGACTTGACTTCTAATTCAGGAGCATCGCACAATTTTTCAATGTATTTGTTATTAAGCCAGGTTGATGTTGCATTGTTGTTGGTATATTTCCTTCCACACTTGTGAGGATCTACAAGACTTTTTAGTTGAAATGATTTACTTCCATACACAGGTGATGCATGACTCCTAAACTCACATCATTCCTTACACACAACAGTAACTCTAGATGACTCATTTTTAACAAAATTAAATGTCCACCCCTGCTTTATATGGAATTCCGTAAGATATGCGCTAAAAAATTGTACTTTTGGGAAAATCATCCCCAACTTTAATTCAGGATTAAGCATGTCCCTCTTATGAAATTTAGCAAACTGGAGTTTCCTTCATCACCACTATCACTGTGTAAGTTCCCATTGTCACTCTCAGTATCACTGCCAACATTACATCCATCTTTTTATTTAACATACCACGTTTTGTACTACCCCCTTCAAGTTCATTTTCTCTCTCATAAGACTCTTCCACCCCACTAAAGGAACATGCTGAACTAGAATTCATTTTCTTATATGGTTCCCACTCATTGTCACTCTCACTATCTGATATTGCATCTCTTACATCTAATCCAGACCCAAGTATCTCATTAACATAAATTCCATCATCAATGTCGTAGTCAGGAATATTTAGATCATCCTCTAAGTCAGTCACACAACCCTGCCCAATTGTATTAGACTCAGTATTAACCTCCTCAACAACACTAGGTATCGAACAGTACACATATAACACAATCAGGTCCTTACGTGCATGCACCTCAAACATCTGCAATATATCATGGTCAATAGTGAATGCAACTAAACTAGTATTAAGGTTGACCATGTGTTACAATTCAAAATATGACATCAAATCTGAGTCGATTCTACATCTGTCAATTTTTTCATTCACATATGCAATATCATCCTCTTTCTCAAGTTGCCCCCCCAGTGAATTTCTAAATTAAATCTATCCTCCACCATTTTCACTGAACAAAAAAAGAAAAAAGAAATTCTGTATTACACAAACACACTAAACCCTACAATCAAACTTGACATTGAATGCAAAACAAAAAAAAAATTACGATTTTTTACTGGAGTAATCACGTAAATGGAATATTGATAGTTTCTTCAATCGAACTTGCTTTGTCCGATTTGATAGGATGGATGTCTAAACATTCAAGAAGATCATACACACCTGTTGTTCTTTGTTTAGGGTTGGATTTCAGTCATTCTACCAATAAAGCCACCTTCGTCTTCATCCACCTTTGTCATTGTGCAACTTCATCTTCGTCCACCTCGTCTAGGGTTCAGCCAAATTTTTCGGAGTTGGTACGATTTATGAGGGAGAGTGGGAGTCGTAGTGAAAGTTCCCTAGTTCATCTGGAGAGTTCTTTGGCACATAACCAATTTGAAGGCTAATATGAGGTTTATATACAATGGACATTTTAGTCTTTTTACAATTTCCGTCAATAGAGTTATATGGACTACACATTATGTAACGTAAGGGGGTCATAGTGATATGAAATTTTGTTGAGGAAGTGAAAGTGATTTTGGGTGATAGTTCGAAGGGTGTCCGAGTAACTAAATCTTATAAAATTCCATAGTGATTTTCTATTGGAACCCAAAATTTTCTTAGTTGTCTGAAAATCTAGGTAGTTTTCTGGTAATCAATATTATAGAATCCAGATTTTAATGTCCCATGCAGATCTTCTGCACACTTAAAATAGTACGGTCCTGTTTTAATGTTTTAGAGGCCCCATTACTTATATAAAAAGTATTAATATAGCATAACCCATCTTGAGGCCCATGCATGACTTAGCACTTAATTAATTAGCCTTCACGTTTGACTATACAACATTAATATATTCCTTATGCCTACTAACTTCATTTTAGAATGATTTTTATGTAGATCAAATAGAGGAAGAATTTATAAATGAGAACGGGGTGAATTTTTAATGAATATTCAAAAATTTCTTATAACTGAACTTGTCTTGAAAAAGGTTATACTATAATTGTACCAAACGAAATTCAATTATTCACCAAACCGAACAAGGTGAAATGGTGTTTCGGTAGAAATCTTCCGAGAAAAGGTTGTTATGACAGAGTGATCAAAGTATAATTATCAAAAATGCCGGGCATTAAAGGTATAAACATCGGAGACCTAAATTTAATTGGAAATGACGCGATACTATGCGGCGATGCATGGTGGATTTTGGAAAATTTCATCATCAGGCCCTCGAATTTTGTAATTTTGCCGTACGCTTTACCTAAAAGAATTAGCCTCAAGCTAATGCTCTTGTTTACACACCTGACCTGGGGAAAGATTTGTTTTGCCAATATTTTTAGTCTAACAAAAACTGCTTAAGGCTAAATTTTTATGCCCGCATGTTACTTCTTCCTATCTTACTTTTGTAAACTTTCTAATTTTCATAATTATTTTCACCATTTTTCTTTGTTGGCGATATTCCATTGTTTTCTAGTCGACTGAGGGTGTAAGTTGTAACACCTCATATTTTTATGATTTGTTATTAAATAAAAAATTATTTTTGACAGCAAAATAAACTTTTTCTTAAAAGAAAATAGTTTAATTTTTTAACATTTATTATTTGTCAGCAAAACAACCATCCAATTTTCAAATTCAGTTAATAGTTTCAAAACTCGATGCTCAAAATTATTTGTAAGTTTGAACCAAACATACTAAGGACTTCCGTTAAAACGGTGATACCCTGATCGCTTTGGGTGAGAAAATCAGTGTTTTAGAATAACAGAGGGATCCCACGGCTAGATATATCAGATAGGTCATGCCAAATATTAAAATTAAATTGAGGATTGCTCCCTACATAAGTTCTAGCAGAACCGTTGATTATGCTAAACATCATTATATAAATGATCATAAATAACACTTGACTAACCAAAGGTATACGAAAATTGAGAAATGTTTTGACAATATCCTCGGATACGGCCTATGGATAAGATAATGTATGTTGTCATTGTGTCTTCTAGAAAAGAAAATATGATTAAGAGCCTCATTTAGCCTGACTAGATTATTGAATTATTTTTTCGTCCTTATGTCAATTGTTTTTTTAAGTTTTTATCTTTTCTCAACTTTTTGTGGATTATTAGTTTATCTCGACGAAAGCTTTCAGAAAAATTATAAATAACGGACCAAATATGAAAAAAATTCAGAAAAGATAAAATAATTTAAAAGCAGAATTTTTTTGAAACTTATTTGTCGTCTTTGGTGATATTTTTTTATTTTAGACATAATTTTATACTTTTTAGATTATTTTCATTAAGACGGAACAATAATCTCCAAAACATTGAGATCAAAACAAAAAATGCAAAAAAAAAAAAAAAATTAAACAGAGACAAAAGAGTAATCCCAAAAAATTAAATAGAGATAAAAAAAATAATCCAAAAAAAATTAATGAATATTATTATGCAGGACTCAAGATTGGAAGGAATAGACGTTGAAAGCAAGTTAAGCCAGTTGCGCTTTTTTGCTGTCAGCTTGTAAGAACATGAATATAAATAGTACTTTTGCTATGGATGGACCATGGTTGGCCAACACTTGAGGGTCTGTAATGTAAATATTAGTTTTACTTTATTATCTCAATTTTTTGAATGACCGGTGTAACTTCACGTCCTTGCATGTGAATTTTTTCGATTATATTAATTTTATGTTTCTGCAACTCTGATTAATCTTTAAGATTTAATTATGATGACGGATAAAGATTCGTAAACTTTTTTTATTTATATAAAGGCCTTAGTGAGTTAGATTCGCTAGTCAGACAATAATTCACTCCAATTTTGGATGAGTCATGACATAGGTTCTTGTCAAAGGACTATTACTAGTACAATCATGGTTATTGGACTTCTGTTACATCCACATCCTTAGTTGGCTCCTTCTCAACCTACTCTTCGGTACTTGCGAAATGTCGGAGGGAATAGTTTACCCCATGAGTGATAACACTTAGTAAAATAACCAAACCGTACTCATAACTTATCAAAACACACAAATATCCCCAACAAGCACATAATCATGTATTCAATTAACCTAGGGTTCATATTCGATATAGTCCAAAACTATATACCGTCCGATCTACGCATCAGGCAAGTATGCAATATATTACACGAAGGAATGCAATTCAATTAAATACACATAGATCAAATATATACTTAGAGTTTCGGATTCAAAATTCCACCTTTCGCCTGTCACAAGAAACTGATATCATCTCCACACAGACGATCAATTGTCGCATGCACTACCATGCAATCTGAATACATAAATAAATATCATAAAAAGAAATAGAGAGAGGAAAGTGATCAAAAATTAAAATCCTAGAGCAACAAAGGGAGGAGAGAGAGGGGATTGCTTGCTCAAGATATGGCACCTGAAATGCACAAGCCGAAAATCTACAAGTAAGTAAAAACCAAGAAGGATGAGATCAATCATATAAATAGGGAGGGCAGGACTTAAAATCCGATATAGGACTCGTATGAGAGAGATATAATTGGATTAGAATTCGTATAATATATCGGATCAACATAAGATAGGATAATTGTGAATCAAATAATATATAAAAATCTAGTGTGTATATATATATATATCACCAAATAATTATGACCTAATAGATAATCTTCCCGAATGTTCAGCGAACTTGGACACTACACAAGAAAAGATATTACGATAGTTGAATAATAGATAAGCACTAAAATTCGCAAATCACAATTTATTAAAATTACGCAAAATGGCCAAAATTTTCGGATCGTTACGAAAGATGTGAGTCTATATATAAGGAGTGTAGTTTAAGGGGTAACTCAATTTTTATCACGAATATTATAGGGATATTGGGGGCCGTAAAATTATCGCTTACAAAAGGGCCGCTGTATAAAAAAGTTCTGAGGATCAAAATTTTGAAAAGCCCCCCAATTTATCCGTACATACAATAAACAACTTCCTTGGAGGATCAAATATCAAATGAGATGGATGTAATCACTTGAAGTCAATGTTATCGATACCGTACCGTACCGGCCGGTACGTACCGTTTTGGCAAAAAAATGGTACCAAGTACCTCTAGTACCGTACCGTTCTCAATACCGGCCGGTACCGGCCGGATACCGGCCGTACCGGCCGTATCGGCCGAATACCGGCCGGTACCGGATTTGTTTTTTTTTAATTTTTTTTAAGAATTGCGGAAAAAATTAATTTTTTTGGCTTTCTCTCTATAATTTATATATATATTGATAGTTGCGATAAATCCGGTACAGTACCCGGTACATGACCGGTACCGATACGTACCGTACTAGTAGAAAAACCGGTACACAAACCGATCCGGTATTCAGAACATTGCTTGAAGTTTTAGGGCATGGTTGGAACTCCATTTTTTTATTTAATTTTGGGTGCTTAGCCGCCAATTTCAGAATCAATTCTAGAATTTATTATCAAAATGTATTGAAAATGAAGAATTCAAAAAATCAAGAATTGGACTTTTTAAATTCTAATAATACTTCCAAAGCAACATCTATTTGTAGAAAAACATGTTTAGCATATATCATCTGAACACTTGACAAATATTCATTGTAATATAAAAGTACATAATTTACAATTCAAAATTAATTTTTTATAATAAAAAATAGCTCCTTAACATGTTCTCAGCGGTAAAATCTTGAAGTATTTATTAATCAATAGTATTAGAATGGCTACATTTTTTATATTATATGCTTTCATGTACACGATTCACTTTTTTCAAAGCAAATAATTATATAATAATTTCAGTTCAATCTATTTTTTGTGCATGATTTCCATCTTGAGATGGTTACAAATGAATACTCCCCCCTTCTCATTTTCATAGTCCATTATTTTAATTTGGGACGTCCCAAAATGAAAGTCCACTTTCTAAAAATAACAATTGAAATTTGGTTAAATTTGTTTTTTGTCGTTTTGTTTAAATAAAATTTGTAGTGTACACATCAATCAAATTAAAGATATATTTAGAGAGAAAAATACTTTTTGCAGTAATAATTATGTTCTCCTAAAAAGTTAAATTTCCGAAGAGAGACTATCAATTTGAGACAGAGAGATTAGATGAAAAAAATAAAAGGACGATAACAGATCGAGTGCATCACCAAATGATAAAGGAAAAGTCCGGGTTACAAGTAAGAAAATAAAAAATATTCCCGAATTTAAAATTAAAAATCATGATTCATTTAAATTTATGAGTTTATAAATTTAAATAAATCATAACTTTTAATTTTAAATAAAAAAAATTTTAAATTTTTTCTAGTAACACTCTTCAATGAAAAACTGTACTGAGTAATCATCACGTAAAACTTGTAGGAGTATGATTCGGGAATGATAATAAAGGTAGAGAGAGAAAGAGAGAAGGGTATTTGCGGCAAATGGTCGTTGCAACATGTGCATGTGGGTTTTCGTAGCATTAATAATCTTTGGATTTTTTTTTTTTAACCCCAAGACAAAAAAACGAGTAGGCCCCACTTGGATATGGGAGATTTCCCACTAGGAAAGCTACAAAACCCCACACACGGTTTCAGAGTTTCCTCCCCACCAAAACCACTGTTCAAACTGCAGACCCCTGACCAAAATTAAATTAATTTTTTGTTTTGTCAATTTTCAATTTTCAATTTTCACCACCACAGAAGAAAATACCTCTTAAATTAAATGTCCCAAACGGTTTTCTTGGTCCCAACAGCAGCAGCCCGTTTTACAGTTAAGTTGTTGCTCCCTGTTGCTTAGCGGTCCCCACCCCTAACCCCAAAACTTCTATTTATTGTTTCCTCCGCCCCTCCCCATTTCCTTCACTCACCTTCCTCCCTCCCTCTCTCTCCCCCTCTCTCTTTCTCTCATTTGAAGATTCAGTTTCAATGTAACCATCCTTTCTCTCTCTTTCTCTCTGATCTTCACTTCATGCCAAATGAAGCTTACTAATGTGCATATATATACAATGTAAATTTCAATATAATACTAAATGGTCCTCTTTGATCTTTTGAGCAGGAAAATGGGTATGACTGTGTTTTTCTTGGTGGGTTTTCTTTCAATGGCCTCTCATGTGCATGCGTATGGAGGGTGGACCAGTGCTCATGCCACCTTCTACGGAGGTGGTGATGCCTCTGGCACAATGGGTATGTAGTTCTGGTAAAACGTATTGTGTTTGAGGAAATTTCCAAATTGGTCCCTGTAGTTTTACATATACTTCACTTTGTCCCTCAACGCAGCTCTGTTTATGGATAACAAAAATTTATTTATCAATTTCAGTATATGTAAACCCTCCGTCATCTTTCGCTAAGGGAAATAAAACACACCAATTTTGGAGGATATTTTGGACTCTTCACATTTATTCCATTCCTAGAAATTAAGATATTCAATTTTCACTCTTCTTATGTTTAATTGGACAAGACAGAGGGACTGTACAGAAATTAAGATATTCGAATTGTTGAATTTTAAACTTCATGGGCAGAAGTTAAATCTGGGTAAACCTCTGGAGACTAATAATGTAATTTATATATTATCACTCAAGAAGTGCAATATTAAGCTGTGTTTGGTAAGAAAACAAAAGATCCAAGAACCAAACAGCTGATTTTGATGGGGAAAATATTTGCAGGTGGGGCATGTGGGTATGGAAATTTGTACAGCCAAGGGTATGGAACAAACACTGCAGCTTTGAGCACAGCTATGTTCAACAATGGGTTAAGCTGTGGGTCTTGCTATGAGATTAAGTGCGCGGGTGACCCTAAATGGTGCCTGCCTGGCTCTATAGTGGTCACAGCCACCAATTTCTGCCCACCAAACAATGCCTTACCTAACAATGCAGGGGGATGGTGTAACCCTCCTCAGCATCACTTTGACCTCTCCCAGCCTGTTTTCCAGCACATTGCTCAGTACAAAGCTGGTATTGTCCCTGTGGCTTACCAAAGGTATGCTTATTATGGTTCTAAGTCCTTAATTAACTTTATTCATCTTATTTATTTTGTACCTTTACATATTTTATCTGTTATTGATGGAAAAAATTGAATTTTCCTCTTTCAATCTAAGATTTCAATTAGTTATTGTAGAAATAGTTTTTGAAATCACATAGAGAAGAATAAACTAGAAATCCAAAAGGTTTTTTTTTTTGTGATTTGAGGAATAGTTTAAATGGGACAAATAAGGTACCACGAGTTTAAACTGAATTATTTTTTCTTAAATACAATTGGTATTTTTTATTTTTATTATTTTTTTATGATTTTAATATTTTTTTTATTCGTCTCGATGAGAAAATACAAATAATTCTAAGATTACAGACCCAAATTAAAAAAAAACCTCAAGTAAGATGTGCTAAACCCATACATTAAGGAAAATATTAACCACTGCCCTTTAGGCCATAGATAATATGTAAATGTTACATCGATATCCGTAATATGTATACTTATATTTGTGTTTGTTTGGTATTATTTTATCCACCGACTATTGAGCAGTAGTTAATAAGACCGGTACTTAAAAACCTGAAGTCTTTGGTAAAAAATAAGTAAAATATCCAAAAAAGAATTTTCATACAAAGGAAAGATGATGATGTGAAAGTAACATATACGAGGTTACGATCAACAAGAGTGGAGTGTTGCCGTGGCGGGCTGGTTTGATATAAAAGAAGTATAAAAAGCCACATGATCTGATATGAACATTGGTACGGAAATTATGTATGGTGTGCGGTAATTAACAAGATCCATACATTAAAAGCTCAATTTTATTTGTACTATGACAACTATTATTTGGATAATTTTGCTGTCGTTGAACGACCAAGCATATCAAATGATGCGGCTTCTTTTATCTCAAAACAACCCGCCACAGCGCCAATATCATTTTTTTTTTGTTGCTGGTAAATTTGAATTCTGAAGAGTATATCATAATTAAATTGAATGCGGCCAAACAGGGGAGCAGAAATCCTTGCTAAATGTCTTATCTGTCTTCTAATCTCTTTCCTCTCAATCCAGATGCTCTGTTTTTATAGTTTAGTTATGTATTAGTAACAATTAGTAATGGTGATAATAAATTAACAGGCTCGTTAACTTTGTTGGTGGATTTGTAGGGTGGCCTGCAGAAAGAGGGGAGGCATAAGGTTCACAATCAATGGGCATTCCTACTTCAACTTGATCCTGATAACCAACGTGGGTGGTGCAGGCGACGTACATGGTGTGGCCATCAAAGGGTCCAGGACTGGTTGGCAGGCAATGTCAAGGAACTGGGGCCAGAATTGGCAAAGCAACTCCTACCTTAATGGCCAATCCCTCTCCTTTAAGGTCACCACAAGTGATGGTCGCAGTGTTGTCTCCTACAACGTCGCCCCTCCTAGCTGGTCCTTTGGGCAGACCTACAGCGGAGCCCAGTTCCGCTAGAGACCCTATGGCCCTATTCTTCCTTCAATATATATAGATATATATCTCTTTTATTATTAGTAGTAGTAGTAGTACGGATCGGATTGAATCGGATCGGAGAAGTTGCAATTTATGCGTCTCAAGTACTAAAAGTCAATTTCGAAGTTGGTAGGCATATAAACACTGAATAGTCACTCGTATTGTGGGTCTTAAGAAATTAGGAAGTAGATATATCTATTTAGGGGCCAAAGTCTTTGCCTAGGGTTAGAAAATGAGAAGGGGATTATTTTAAATGGCCCTTATCAATTAGTATGATTGTGGGATGGTTTTTTTTTCTTTTTTTTGGGTTAATTTTATTTCCCTTCTGTGGTAAGGAAGGAGATGGCAGAGGTGGATTTAAACCACCCGCAGTAGTGAGTAGTAATTTTTGTTTGTGTGGAGCCCTTTAAGTGGCTTGTAAGGTAAGTGTATGAATTTCCTTCTTTGTGAAGTTGGATTGTGCACGGGACTTAATTGTATATTCAATTTCACTATTATCAATTATGATTTCTCCTATATTTGTGTAACTATTATCTCGAATCAAACTCCAGAGTGGTAGTTAAAGATTTATTGTGACTTGAAAATTTACTCATTTCTATGTTTGATGCTCAAACAATTTCTAATGAACACTATGAATAATTTCATCAGAAATTAATCCAGTCAAGATGTGCGTAAATTTAGTTGTGAATAATACTGAATCACTTGTAATGATAGGTAACAAATATAACAAATAAAATATTCGTCGTATTGGGTTCGGGTTTGGCCATGCTAAATTTTTGGGTTTGTGAGGAAAAGGGCCAGGTTTAGAACATAACCATATCAAGTCATCAACTAAAAGTCCAGGCCCATATAACCAATATTGAATCTCGCATTAAAAGTGGTAGTTTTTGCTCGTTCACGAGCTATAAATGGAGGGTCCACGACCACATGGTGTCTGTTGGTCGGGAATAACGTTTTAGGCACAGCAAGTGTGATGTGCACCCAATATGGGGCCCATTCCGATTGGTTAATATTTCATCTAAGTTATTCATATTTTTTTTAATGTTGTCGAGCAGGCTGACTTATGTAAAATTTCAGATTGGTTGTACATTTTGATTGGTGCATATTTACTTTAAAATTGCCTGCTTGACGACATTAAAAAAAATATGAATAACTTAGATGAAATAACCAAAATCAGAAACCCAAGAAATTAAAACAACGAAAAATTCTTAGATATTGTTGCAGCTGCCAGCCCCTTTGCCTCTACAACGTTGTCTCCTCTCCCTGCTTGCAACTACATTATTAGACCCTCAATACCCCTGACTGTGGTGCCACCTACCTCTATATGGCTCTGTTTGTTGAACCTCTTACCATTTGGGTTTGGACTCATAGTCCAGTGGGGCCCCCAAAATGGGTGTTTGTTTTCCGTAATTGAGTCCGGACTGATAAACCCACTGGATTGTTAAGGAGGTCATTAGACAGGATTGGTAGTGGCCTGGTGAAGATGGTATTCATAATTCGATCCGCCCCAACTCAACCCGAAAAGACCAAATAGCCCATGGTTATTTTCAGTTAATACCAAAATGGCCTTAACTTAACCTAATACTTATACCCAGATTCACAATGTATTCTTCCCAACCCAAACTATTTGTTGCGATAATTAGAATTAAACTTTGCGGAAAATATGAAAACTGACCTAATGTAATGCTTTTCTATTTTACTAAGTTTTTTTTTTTTTTTTGGAAAATATGCAGATTATATAAGTTCTATAAAAAAATTTATTTGATTAATTTTTTTAAAGTAAAATAGAAATTAAATTTGTAGACCACAACCATTAAGCTTAAGTCTTCCAAAAAAAATTAGAGTTAAAAACTAATATTTTTAAGTGATCAATCAAAAAACGCAATTAAAAATTGAAGGGCAAAATTGAAAACCTTATTTTTAGTCCTATCCTCTCTCATACAAACAAACACTAGCCTTGGACTATTAGTCCAATCCCGAGTCCTAAACAAACATGATTTTCAATTTTAGACGTGGTATTAATAATCCCTTGGTATTACAAATCCTATCCTAATCCCACCACTCTACGAATCCCATGATTTTGAAACCTTTTATCAAACGGGGCCTATGACCACTCCTCCGGCGACTTTATCAAAAAAGGATTGAGTTTTTTCACTTTTTCTTTTTACACTTTTAGTGATTTTGTAAAAGTTTTGTAGATTTTGCTTTCTTGCTAGATAGAGCTACAATAGATTATATATATTCAAAAAATTAAAATAAATTCAAGAAATTAAAAAAAAATATTAAAGACAAAACAATACAAATAAAGAATTCTTTATTAAAGTTTTTGGAGAAGACCTAAAACTTGAGTTCCTCTCTCTCTTCCTGTCTCTCTCTCTCCATCACATGCACCCCCTTGTGTGATCACCATGTGACAAAATCAGGGTAAAAGACGGGGGGAAAAAACCAGAGAATCCCGTACCAGTACCACCTAACCTATCACATGAAAACTAACCTTCAATAAAGAGACAAGAGGTGCAACTTCCCTTTACCAACCGTGTCTGAAATGGAAGTCAGAAATGCTTGTTCTCCATCTCCATGTGACCCATCTAAATTCGAGAGCATGTCACTATTTTCCGTACACCCGTCGTGACTCCAACTAATGGGAAACTCTTTCGTTTTACACAAAAATGCTATTTGTAGAAAAGAGTATTTCGAATTTTCCACCGATGTCTTTAAAGAATTAAACTATTCACACAAATAGTTTAACTCCTTAAAAGCATTAATACGTTGTTCGGAATATCCTTTCCTGCTGTGTGTTATAGGGACTATAATTATATCGACACAAATACCACCACACACAATATATAATACATGTGATTCATACCTATCAAATCGATTGTAAAAATATCTGAATCTGAACAATTGTCTTGTTTTGCTGGATGTTTATGTAAAATGAACTTGATTTTTACACATAGACGATAAAAGGAATTTGTGAATTACAAAGTAGACACCAGGATGATCTGATAAGATACAAGGACAGTGATGAGTCTTATTATTGATAAGATAGTTACTGAACAATTCTTTTCAGCAAAAGTTGGTCCCGTACAGCTGTTTGGATCCTTTAAGAACTGACTTGTCTGTTATTAATTGTTTGACAGTGGCTGGTACTGGTATTCGACGGTTCAGAAGCGGAAGAAGACGTTTCGTATCGGTGTTTCACACTCTGGATCTCCAAGAGGAAGCACCGGCCCTTATTTTTTTGAGCTATTTAACTGAATATGAATTTGATGTTTCATTTTGATGGGGACGTCGAACCATGTCAGCCTTAATTTGAACATGGAATTAGTGCGGAGATTGGTCTTCATTTCCGAGTTCATCAAGAAATTAATGAGACATGGACTAGTAGTATTGCTGGCCTCTAGCAATGAAAGAATAGCCGACCAACAGCTTTGGGCCACTTGTGATTGGGCTGATAGGTGGTCAACGCTCATGTCTTCGAATTCGGAGGATATAGTTTCGCTAGTTTTATGAGGCCCTCCATTTTAGTCTCAAATGAGACCCATCCCTTGTGAGATGGTACACTCACTCCCCATCCACCAGAGAAGAAGAGTGATTGGTGTGGGAGTTATGATCGAAGAGGTGAATTGTTATTAGGTTGGGTGGAGTGGGGTTGGGCCACTAATGGGGTGGGTTCTAAGTGCTCTCACGGCCTGTTATATAGATTCTTTTGGTTTTGGGGACTTTGTAAAGATGCTATAGGCCGGGGCTTAAGTTGGGTATCTTGTCAACATAGGATTCATCCCCCACAAGCTTCAAGTAAAAGCTATGTTTTGTGATTGTTTCTTACCCATAACAATAATCTTGTTCTGTTGCGGAAATGATTAATCTAAGATTAGGACTAATCATTCAATTTGTGAGTTAAATCAACTTCAAATATGTACTTCAAGAAGGGCTTTTTCAATGGAATCTTTTTACTATAGGCTTTTGATGACCCATAGCGTAGTACTAAGAGAAAGTTTATATCTTGGTATCAAGATAACTTTGTGACTTGCTAGTCTAAAAAAATAAAAAAAATTGTTATACTGTTTGGGCCATTTTAGCACAATTTCGGGTTCAAATTATTAGATTAAGTTCATCTTATTTTCGATACAATTTTATTGGCCTGAGTAATATGAAAGATTTTACAAAATCAAAGTTAATGTTAAATTTGTCATCAAAGATAGCTTTGTCATTTTTTGAGTGCAACTTTATTTTAATGGTGGAGAGCACCATATCCTCCCGTGAAGTATTTTCTGCCAATACAAGCAGGGCTTTAACTGGTGTCAGTTCCATTTCCAAGAGGCTGTGAAAGTTTGCTTTCCACCACAATATGATTCTTTGGTAGAACATTTTCTCATCCGAGATGTACCATATTAAGTTTATATATGATATGTACATCTATATATACAAGTCCCCTTTTAATAAGGGATTTCTTATTTTGCTACAATGCAGATTTTTTATTCCTAATCAAGATTTGATAATCCAAACCGTTCAATGTGTTTAAAATATATTTTTAAGGGTACCCGCAAGAAATCGGCTCAAAACAATATTGAGAAGGACTTGATCTAAACAATTTTTGATAAATACTGATAGGAATAATTTTATGAAAATTTGAATGGATCAAGTCTTTTTGGATAATATTTTGAGCTGATTTCTTCCGTTAATCCTCAAAAATATATTATAAACACATTGAACGATTGGGATCATCAAAATTTAATCAGGAAATAAGAGGTCCACACCGTAGCAAAATAAGAGATCCATTATTTGAAGCGCTCTCTCTCTCTCTATATATGTGTGTGTGTGTGTGTGTGTGTGTGTGTGTGTGTGTTCATTTACTTAGTTATATTTTTTTGTATTTTATAATATTATGGTGTAGTTATGAATAAGGTGCACCGTAAAAAAAGACGTCATGCATATCTACGTTTAGATTATAAATTTTATGATTAGTAACGCATTTCATGGTTCACGTGTTATGTATTTTCTTATGATTTGATTTGAATCGAATTTTTTTATTCATTTATTACAATTTTTTATAGAGTTTGTAATGTATTAATATTATGAAGTTATGAATAAATATGTACTGTACACACCTAAATGTTACAAAAACTCCTCTGGATGAACTGCGATAATATTTGGTGATACTTACGAATTATTTTAAATAAATATCGCAGATATTGATCAATTATACCATATCATTCTCCTTTCTAATATATTATTTTTTTTGCTAAACTCCTTTCTAATATATTATACAGTTCACCAATTTATATATCCACTGGTAGTTTTAAATTAAACCCTGTTTTTCATGTTTGTCATTATCTCAAGATCTATATTATAATAGGCTAGCAGTAGCATTGGAGTAATTAAATCAACAAAGTTAAATCTTATCCAATCAAAGAAGTTGAAATTTTCCAGGCCATCTTCTTTTTACTTTCCAATTTCTTTATGGGTGGGAAACTAAAGTACATTCCCTTCACTTTCACGTTGGAAAAAGCTTAATTAGTTGAATCACTTTTCCAAGCACTCCCCACTAACACATCATACACAAAAAGAAAATATGTTCAAGTCCATGTGTCACTCACTCCCTATGGAGTTTTACTTCACCATGCAATGACGGACCTAAAACTTTATCGTGGTACGATTACTTGATGAATTGTGACCGTATATATTCATAAATTATCATAATATTTGGCCCGCACTTTTACTATTGGCAACTAAATTTTAATGGGTTTTTTTATTTTTGTAAATGATTCTTAATAAGTACAAAAGTTCGATTTTCATCTATATAGATTTGTAAAATATATTGTTATAATTCATCTCAAAGAGTTTTTCAGTTTCAAAAAGTTCTTCCTATGACTTTTTAAAAGCATCACTCCATTAAGAGAAAGTTAATGCATGAAGTGAGATATATGTACACCTTTTACTATCAAATTATATGTAAGAGTAGTATGTTGCAATTTAATGTGATACTTATAAGGTTGTTGAAAATTTTTAAGGATAAAAGTATAATTTTTTATACGAGTGAGGATATGTTAGGACGGAATTAGAAATTTAATTTCTTCTGAGTTATATTTTGAATTTGATTAAAAATGAACTGAACTGCAAATAATAGAACAGGTTAAAAATTATTCGAGCTAAAATTTTACATACAAATTTTGTTTTTTATAATCTCACCTAGGCTGGAGGCCACCTATTCTATAAGGTGGTTCTGCCCTTAAGAACATGTGATCCCTCGTGTTCCGTCATAAGACGGCCCTTGCTCACATGTTATTGATCTTAATAGATTAATCTCGTTTCTTTTTCTTTTACAATTCAAGATGTCTGAGTTAGTTTACGCGCATATCAATTAATTTTACCAAGGGACAAAAATATGGTAATTAGGAAATAAAAAATAAATTTAGATGTTTTTTTTTTGGCCTCATTATTTTCTTAACTAAAGCTAGTTGATCATGCACTACAAGCTAATATATAGTAATAGATTAGTACTACATTATAGGTTGAGATAGTGGAAGAAATTCAAGACTGTAACCAATATGTGAGATGGTGTTGGTCGGCCTAGTGTCAACAAGGATTTCACTTTTCACCTTTTGCAGATTTTATGAGATTTATTATACATAACAAAATTTGTGTACCAAAATTCCATTCAGAATTATCTGGTCTTTAATTTGACTCCTAATTTCAGAACAATATTGTCAGAATTAGCTTAACGAAATTTTATTGAGAAAGATGTGGTCTGATTTCGAAAAATGAAACTGTTACATCACTTTCTTAATTAGTAAATTTTTTAGAAATTATACTCACCTTTCTGGAGGTTTCTCAACAAATATAATGTCGTACTTCAAGTTTTTGAAATTACTCTGATATCTTTTATTTTTAAAATTATTATGCAGTTATCTTTTCTATCGTTAAAATCAGTCAAACGTCATTAATTAAGCTAATAAAATTTTAAGTTTGAGATTTTTTTAACAAAATAAGTTGTAACATAATTCCTATCAAGTTCGAATAATCTATGTTGAATTTTTTAGATTTTTTTTAAGTCCAAGTTCAAACGAATCTCAAAATTCTGTCTAGATTTTTACTACAAAAAAAATCTTAAGAATTTAAAATAGGCTTTTCGGATGTGTTATAAATTATATTAGAGTTTATTTTGTCAAAATAAATCTCAAATTTAAAGTTTCAATAGCTTGAATAACAGTATATTGTACGAATATAATGCTTGTTTAAATATAATATACTAGGTTTAAATATAATAGACTAGCAACAGGTGCCCACAAGCAGCGCGTGCCAAGAATAAGAACATAAAAGATAAGAATCCAAAATTAAGAACTCAACAGACATGACAGAGGAAGTGAAGGCGTGAGTAGTTTTAAAACTGTTGATTTTTTTTTTTTTTTTCGACAAGCTAATTTCTTAAGACTTTAGTTCTACGTAATTGTCCCTACAGTTATGCCAAACACTCAATTTAAGGTTAATTAGATTGTCGAAAATACTATTTTTGATCATCGATTTTTTTGAAAAAGTAAAATTTGGTGAGTCAACTTTTAAAAAAAGGGTTCATATGAAAAAGTATGTTGCTTTTGTAATAATATAGATAGATATGAAGAGCTGGTGTTTGGATGGAAAAAAATAAGTGAAACGGGATGGGAACACTAAAAAAGAAAACAAGAATATGAAAATAGGAGCGCGACGGTTTTAGAAATTTTTTTCAAAAATATATTCGAATTCAAAATTAATGGTTAGAATTTATTGGGATTTAGAAGATTACAAACTCAAGTAATTCTAATTTATTCATTTTGAATTAAAAAAAATTTTCTTGAAAAATTTTCTGGGTAAAGTGTATGTGAAAAAGGTAGTGAATTAAAAGGAAGAAAGGAACAGTAGATGAGGAAAGTGAAAGGGCTCCATAGCACCACATACATTGGGTCCCATAACAACTCATTTTATGGAGAAAATGTGGCCCTCAGTGTTGTTAACAGCAATGAAATATCTGATTGTCCCATCTTGGCTGATCACTAAGAGACACTCATGCTATTGAAAAATTATTGGATGCTTTTGGAATATCGTTCCGTACTGTTTTATTCTTTTTCACAATCATATCTTTATATAAAATCGAGATTAATGATATAAATTTTACATGCATATATAGTTATGAAAACAATTAGAGCATCATGTAACGGTATTTCAAAAGCACCGAATGAGTACCCTATGCTATATCTCTTACTCTATAATATTTTATTTTTTTATATCTCCAAGAATTATTTGTTTAATGAACAAAAAAGTCAAAAGAATCTGAAAAGTAAGGCAAATAGAAATGGGAAAAAAAAGGGAAACTTTTATCTTCTAATTTTTCAGAACTTGGGATTATGCTGTGAGGGGGTACACCTGATTTTGAATCTCATTTCGAGTCTCAAAAAGTGATTTACATTATTCATTTTGTTCGATTTATTGAGTTTGTTGGATGTGCATAAAATTACTAATTAGACGTCGGTAGGGACATAGACGAATTGAAAGGGAATAGGAATAGATAAACGGTTCATATCACTTTTTGGTACTCGGAATAGGACCGGGGCACAGCAGCCCCCTCCACCCTTTTATTTCTACCTTTGAGTATTTAGTCGTTGGGTACTTTTCGCTTGAAAGGGAAAGCGCTTGGCCTTTTGTTAGTACATCAAAGCCTTATCTGTAGAAAGGAGGGTCCACAAGACTTATCCCCTCACACCATATGATGTTGCAACTTGGTCCATTTGCAGAACTATTTCCACACTCGAACTCGGATAAATAATTTCTTAAACAGCCTGAGCCAGGGTGTCTTTTCATCTATAAGATATGAATGCCGAAAATAAAGAAATCAAAATCGCTTCTGCTGCTGCTGCTGCTGCTTGAGCTATAACAAATCCGCAAAATACTGAAACACATTCTGGACCAAAGCATAGAAACATTGACAAGAAATCCCTGATTTCATGACATACTTATTCCACAGCACATTTGTTGTTGGTACATTCGAGAATCTCTCTGTCTTTTTCCTCTATTCTACTTTACAGTTATGCACATGAACACTTGGTTCCAACACATCTAAACTCGCCGCGTTAAACTTACAGAAAACATATAAAATGGAGCATTGATTAGGTTAATTTGACATGGTTCCTTTATACAGTTTGAAAACTAAATTGGGACAAACTTTCAGCACTCAATTTACACTCTCATGGAAGTTGCATGACCGCGACAAGGCTGCAGGGTTGGCCTGCAATTCCAAAGATCTTTCGTCCACGTGATTTTTCTCGCTTCCTTTTGATTGGAAAGCCTTGAATAGACCTCCTCCCGTATTGTTCGTATCATTCTTTTCGTTCTTGATCCCTAGCGTAGACCATATAGAGCTTTTTGCAGCTTCGTTTGGATCATCAATCCTCAACGTCTTTGGAATCCAAACCCCTCTCTCCGAATCACTCTCTTTTGATGGCTGCTCTTTCTCTGACACATCCCTCGAATGTTTCCCCAAGGTTGAAGAAGGTGCATGGGGAATCCATGGCATGTTCCATGATCCGGGTGGAGTGATATAGCCCCAATAAGGTGGTGGTGGGTAAAATGGTATAGGAAATCCAGAAGGACCTAAAACCGGAGGAGGAATTGCAGATCTCCACTGAGGCGAATTCCATGGAGAAAACCAAGGAGGCCCCATGACGCATGGGAAATTTTTTACAGCCGATTCTTGGAAAACAGGATTTGCATTTCCTCCCTTTTCTGCTGGATCTGAAGACCACCTTGTGTTGTCATCCCCGTGTTCTCTCCTTCCTCCACAGGAAACAGAACCTTTCACAAAATCCTGCGATTTTTCTAGAGGGTTTAATGCAGGAGCAATTGATTCACAAAGGGGTTGTGCATCCGCGCCAAAACTAAGGACAGTGCCGTTTGCTCTAGCAGCCTGAAGACATTCTGAAACCATAATCTGACGGTAATGCGAAGCACAGGAGCTTTTGTTCTTACGACGCCCTGAGCCTACCGGAACGTTCCTCATAGATCCACCAGCTGTCCAGTAGCGCTGGCACTTTTTGCAGAAATGGCGTGGCTGATTGATGTTATAGTTGTTGTAGTAGCAGAACTTGGTTTCCATGCTATTGCAACGCGGACAAGGGATGATTTTGTCAGGCTTCTTCAAATTCTTCTCTTGTGAATTGCTTGTTTCGTCTTGTTCTTCGTTTTTTGAAGGTTTCGGGGAATCAGGTTCTTTGTCGACCGATGGGGTTCTAGGGTTGTCACATGATGTTTCCATATCTTTTAAATCATCCTCATCCCTAGTACCGGTGAGTTCACTTTCTGAACGTTTCTGAAATTTTCAAGGGAAATATAATCAATAATCAATACTAGCACAGAGTAGAAACACTAGATGTGCATATACCCATGATAGATACAGGCCTATTATGTACATAAGTTGCTTGAGAGTTTGATCCTTATGTATAAGAACCAAAACTTCTTTTCTTTATTGTTGCAGTACATGATTCAGTTATTTAGATTATATCCACAGGGTTCAATGATCGTACATGACTTTAGAAGTAAAAGATGAGATACTATTTAAAAGCCATTTAAAGGTGTAGTAGTCTTAAAGAATCAGCAATAAAGATGACATACAACAAATGGAAATCTAAGGAATTTTAACAGATAAAATCATTTAGAAATCATTTTTTTAGAGGACTCACGATCCGGGCTCGTTTATGTGCATATTGACTAATTACTGGGGCCCAATTAAAGCGGGATATGAACTGAGTTTCGAATTCAAGACATATGAGAGAGCAAAATCCTAAGTCACTGCAGGGTAATTCCTTGGGGTTTGCATTTCGAAATAAGTGAAAAAGGATGCAAAATACAGGCCAAGTAAAACATAACTGCACAGTAACAGCACTGGCAACTAGCTTGAATTCGAGAGGTTTTTTCTAGTTTCAACCATAATGTCCTACATATCTAATTAGTCATTTGGTTCTTATTGGTCACAAAGGTGAAAAAGAGAAGTAATTATAAGTCAACTTAACAGAGTTTAAATCGAAAAACCATCGAGTATTCAATCAAAATCTAAAGGAAAAAAAACCATTCATTATTTATATTTTCCTTTGAAAAATAAAAAGAGACCTACAAAATCACCCGTTATTGTCCCAGCTCCCAGATTGTCAATAAAAATACCTAATAACCAAAAGAAGGGTGCAGAATCGGAGAATAATATCTTCTGTTAAAACTCCGATTTGATCTATATAATCTGATTAGTATTGGACTTTGGGGAAACCATTCGACAGCACATGCAATGGACATGAAAATCAAAGAAATACTGAAATTGACCCTTACCGATTTTTGACTTTTGGAAAAATGGGTAGCTCTTATTTGATCGAAATATGTAGGAAAAAAAATCAAATGAATACCTTTCCATCTTCTTGCTCATCTCGAATTATGTCACAATTTTCCTTTGTGGGTAAAGTGGAAACTGAAACTTGCTGTTTGGGTAACAATGGAATCGTTTTCCCGAATAGCTTGATCGCTGGGTCTGTTACTTCAGTCATTCCTCCTCTGTTCCAGTTCTCTCTCTCTCTCTAGACTTTTGTTGCTTGGTTGGGTTGGGTTGGATAGTCGTAGTTTGGATAATGGGTTGGGTTATACTTTTTGATTCTGCTGGGGGTGGGATGAGAGATGTGGGGATGCCACGTCAGAAGTTGGGAGTGAATTTCAGCCACAAGTTCGTGGTGGACTGATTATACTTTCTTTAGGGTGTGTTTGCTTTTGTTTTTGAAAAAGGCAGTGTAAGTTATTTGTGTCCGTTCATTTTGTCCATGTCAGCATTTGCCTTTCCCCAGTTCCTCGGCTTTTCTTCAAATGTTTTTTTAGTCTTGGAAGAATTTATACATTCTCACGGGATTGTAGCTGGGGTAAAAGTTTAAATCGAAAAATTAGACTAAATTAGTAAATCAAACTGAATTAATGATTTGGTCTACTTTTTAATTTAATTGGTCTGGTTTGATTTGGTTTGAAATTTTTAAAAAATTTCGGTAAGTTTTGCGGATTTAGTCACTTAGGAACCAAACCGGATCAGACCAAATCGGTTCTTATACTAAACCGTAAAAAATATAAAAAATCTAGATCGATACACGTTTTTTTTAAGTCTCAAACTAATTTTTTTTTTACTTTGATTTTTTACGAGACTTTAATTTTGCTATGATTTATAATTTTGTATATTAACTTTATTAGACCTTAATTTTTTTGAAGTTTTTTTTTAACTTGGACTTAGGCCTAATCAAATTGAAAACCGGTATTAAAATAAAAATCAATCTGGACTTTATCCATTTGGCAAGAACCTCTTAATTTTTTAGAAGTTTTTTTAATTTTGAATTCAAGTCCAACCAAATCAAAATCGGAAAAACCAAACCGAAATAGTTCGGTTTGGTTTCAGTTTATAAAATCTCAAATCGAAACCGGTTTGGTCCGAGTTTTTCGGCCAAACCGGACCAGTTTCACTTCTAGTTTTAGCAACCTCATAATTTTAGTTTTCATCGCGTGGTTGTACATTTGTGTTTGCAAGAATGAATTTCCATGGTAGAATATAAAAATTCTTGAATTCTCTATATAAATTTATACGTCATCTTTCTGTTAAACTTAATTTGTATGTTATCATAAACATTATTTCATAAATTTTGATTATAATTTACCATAATTTATAATTTAAAATCTAAAAAATAATGAACTCCCAAACACCCTTCGATTTTTATCCAAAGTATCCAACAACAAAAGGATATCAACTTTCTTTTTATAGAAGGAACTTACAATCTCATTGCTGCATTTAGTGAATGATTTCACCCTTGATGGAAAAGGACTAACATATCTAGTTTTCAGTTTTTTTTCCAATAACTCAGAGTGTTCAGACTAGACTAAACTACTTAGTTCAATTTTCAATTTTGTCTCGTATTTTATCATTCTTAATTAGATAGTGAGTTGAAAAGTTTCCAAAATTTATGCAAGAAAAATGCATTTTTAAAAATATTTCTAGGCATGGATTTCAAAATAAAGACATTACAAGATAGAGAGCGCACTAAAGAAAGCATAATACAAACAAAATAAAAATAAAAATTACCTTTTGCACTTCACTACTATCATTTTTACTTATGGATGGTACGAAAAGTGCAATGGTGTTACCCCAAATTTCGTTGCAATCGATGATAGCTGAGAAAACAAAATAAATTGACGTAAATATTAAAAATGTGGTTGGTTGTAAGGTGAATGTATAATTCAATGCCGTGTTCCGATATTTCGCTATACACACAACAAGACCCGAAATCAATCAAAAGAAGTAATAAAATAACTTTTATTAAATACACTAGAAACTTCAACAAGTTACAAGATAATGCCAAGTTAAGAAGCTACTCATAGAATAAAACTAAGAATGCAAAGGGTGATCAGTGTGTTTATGCCTAAAACTGAAGTATATGAAGCCTATTTATGCTATATACAAGATAACTTACCCACAAGTTTTGAATTTTAAAACAAAACCAGGAAAAAGCAAATTCGAAATCAAATCGAATAACTGTTCAACTGCCTTCAACTGCTTGTTGAACCTCTTGCATGGAATTCCTTTTTATCTAGTTCGTCAAGCGTGTTTAGATCAACTTCTTTACCACTTGGAGCTCTGTCCATCAAGCTTCTGGTCACATCAGTTATAAGGATAAATATGGTATAGCACAATGTCCTACTGTAAAAAATTGAACCTCGATAGATTTATTAAAACATTATAAAAGAAAACCAAGAAGGTAAAATACTGTGAGAACACACAAAATTACTGTACTAAATCTTGAACTTGGTAGAAGTGACTCATATTACCATTTGAATGTGCGTACATGTTTTTGTGTAGAAGTGTATATAATTGTACCAAAAAATTTCGTGTAACAAAAAATTAAAATTTGAACATGCAATTCTCAAGAATTGAACTAATGATTCCCTTGGGTGGAAGTTAACATGCACTACCACCAGGCTAGAGCAGTATTCGAAAACAAATGAGAAATGTCTACACACACGCACATTTATAGAAAAATAAGTCCAATTATTTGGCAAAATTTTTGGATCCTATGCCTTAGGCCAGCCCTGTCGTGTGTCTTCTTCCTCAACACTATTTACATGTAGTTAGTGGCGGAACTAGTAAGAGACTGGGGGACCATGCCCTCCAATTTTTTTTTTTTTTGTTTTTCTAAATTTAGGATTTAGGTATAATTTTTTAAAAGTATACAAAATAATATATTTCGGCCTCCCAAATTATATTCGATTCCTCTCTTTTCAAAAAAATCTCGACTCCCCAAATGTTAAATTCTGATTTCGTCCCTACATGTAGTGACTATGTGTGATGTTGGTATGATCGCGTGTCGCCTTCATACCTTTAATTATCACACATTTTTGAAGATGTATGCACTTAATTACAATACTTTTTTACACAAATTTACTTGTGCACACATCACACACGATGGGAGTTCTCATACACATCTGATGGTGTAGAATAAATGTGAGCCTCCCATTTATATAAATAAATAAATAAATAGAGATATATGTAATCATTTTTTTGTAGAAGTATTTGCTCTCTAGCATTTTTATTTTATAAGTTGTATGATGATTCCTTGAATGTCGGCAGTAGTTATGTGTAAAATAATGCTAGGAACACAGATCATATTTTAGATATATTTGAATATAGATATGTTCAAAAGATTCCTAAGGCCAGTCTCATAATAGCTAAAGTGATGATTTAAAATGGTTACAAACCCAAAAAAAGAAGGAACCCTGTAATCCCAGGTCTAATCCAATTCGAGCAATGAATAAAAACCTCCACCAATGGAGCCCCAATCGAGTAGATCACCCCCCCTTTCTTTATTGTTGAATTTACATGATGTCTTTAAAAATTTGTGAACTCAATATGTATTTAATAATTTCAAACACATCGGATATATCTCGAGCATGTGTGTTCTTAGACATTTTTTTTAAATCTCTATTAGCACCTCATAATTTTTCTTTGAACAATGCTACAAACACAACAATTTTGTACAACACAATGCACAACACATCAAAACGACGTAGTTTCATTAAGGAAAAGAAAACCAAAACTCAATCTGATTTTTTCCCCTTAATGAAACTACATCATTTTGATGTGTTGTACATTGTGTTGTGCAAAATTGTTGTGTTTGTAGAATTTTTGTTTTTCTTTGGGCTTGCATCTTTTAAGAAAAAGACGTACACGTGGCGAGACTCAATTTGTTCCATTCACTCACGCGGAAGGGATGTTGTCAGATGAACTTTTCACTTCACTTTCCGAAAGTATGGCCCTCCGTCGGTGGCGAGTGGGGTCACATAAAAAACTCTCCTGCCACGCGGGTGATCTCGATTCTCGACTGCTTCAATTACTTTGAAAGGCTTCGGCCATGTTTGTTTGTTGCCATGTTTGTTCTGTCTTTGTTTACTTAACAAAGAATTAATATACCGAAAAACTACAAACATTTTGCGATATAAAAAAAATGTTACAAATTGGTAGGGTGAGCATTGATAACGTCTTTGGAACTTAGATATGCCATGTTGATCTTAAATTAGGGGAATAACATTAGTCACATTTTTTTTTTTATAATTTAGAGTGTCCATACCAATTTACGCGTATCTTGATTAATATCTAAAGAATAAATTATACTGTTCATTTGCATGGATCCTATTAAAACCAAAGCAAAACCTGTATAGGCTGGTCCCTTAAGATTTGATAGTACGTCTAGAATGTTTCGAACATGAAACCTTACGAAACGAAAATCCGGCCTAAGTCCCAACTTTTGTCCACCTTTGGTTAAATAACATTAGTCACATAAGATGTATGTGTGAGCGTGAGTGACAGTAGGAGTGTAACTTAAAGTTCTTTCAAGGTACCTAAATCATAAAATTTGTGACGGTAAAAGTACGAGTAAGAACGTACAACCAAAATACAGAACGAAAGCAAAATGCCTTACTAGAAAATTATGCGACGTTTGAAATAACTCAGTTTTTAATTTATGGATGGGCTTGACCTAACTTTTCTTATGTATTATTTTCATTGATTGTATTCAATTTTTTTTATTTGTTCATTTTGTGTCGAAGATTATGCAATTATTGATTTATTTTGATGAGAGGTTGAAGAAAAATAAAGATACAAACATAATTTTAAAAAATGCAAAATGATAAAATAATTTAAAAATATTTATCTATTTTTGTTTTTATTAAGAAAATTAGTTTTTGATCATAATTTTCTAATTTTTTAGATTACTCTTATTAGGACAAACCAATAATTTATAAAAATTTAGCCTGAAAGTAGTCAGCACAAAAAAACTTAAATAAATACAATAACACAGAAAATAATTTTGGCCAAATTATAAAAAAACTAATATTGAGTATTTTTTACTATTCTAATATTTGTTACACTTAAAATGAAATAAATATTAAAAAATATTTAAGAAGTCAAAATGCCAAATTAACATTGACTATTTCTTTAATAGGTTTTATAAAATTTAATTATTTTTTGACTTGTTCAATGTGTCTAGACTAATTATACCAAAAAATATTTAAAAGTGAAAAAATTTAATTATTTTTTGACTTGTTCAACGTGTCTAGACTAATTATACCAAAAAATATTTAAAAGTGTAAAAATTTAATTCAACGAATTAAAGTCATATAATATAAAAGTGCGTACAACTGTTTCACGGCGAAAACTCATTTCTAAGCATACGATTTAAAAAAAACATGTTCTAGTGGCTGTCCTCTGTCAATTCCATGGTGGATACATACATACATACATACATATATTACATGAGTAAGCTTCTAATGAGGACCTCTCATTTCTTGATCAAATTTTGATAATTCGAACCGTTCAATGTGTTTAAAACATGTTTTTAAAGATACTCGTAAAAAATCAGTTTAAAATATTATTGGGAAAGTCTTGATCTAAAGAGTTTCTCATAAAACTGTTTCTTTCAGCATTTATGAGAAAAACTGTTTAGATCAAACTTTTTTCTGATATTTTTGTAAGCCGATTTCTAACAGATTTTAAAAATATTGAACAGTTCGAATCATCAAAAGCATAATTTAAAACGAAAAGTCCTTGTGTATATGTGTGTGTCTTTATCTGTGGAATGCCACGTGTTGGATTGGCCGGAGGTATCTTTGGACCACCACCGAATCGTTTTCTCTTATCCTGCTAATTCCTTTTTTTTTTGTTTTTTTTTATTACTAGTACAAAATACGTCTTTTACACAGAAATTTCATTCCCCTCCAACAGCTTTTATAAAATATCTCTGCCCTCCTTTGCTTTTCCTTACATTACCAATATTCTCCCTGCCCTTACTCGTCTACCCAATATTTGTCTTTTACCCCAATTGTAAATTGATTATCTACCAAAATCTCTTCCTATTGTAAATTACGTTATGTAGGAAGCAACCTCTACCCTTCACCGTCGATGAATCTAGCTATTCCGACACAGTTTAAGCAATTAGCCCCAAAAGTGAAGCCGAGAACAAGTAAGAGCAAAATCATGCATGTCAACGTTCGCAGCACTGAAAATAAATTGAAAGATGCTGCACATCACCATTGCTAAAGATGAAGACGAGGACAACGAATTGGAGAAGAATAAGTGTTGGCTTCTGTTGCTAGAGGTGAAAAGAGAGATGAGAAAGCAAGGACAATTGTGTCATTCACTGGTAAACTGAATAATATTAGCAAGAAATATAACATAAGGAGGGCAGAGATACTTTGAAAAAAGTAGGAGAGGTCCTTGTTTTTGGAAAAAAACCTCAAGGGAAGTCAATGAAATTTACCCAAATATTTTTACTTTATTTAAATTGAAACACAAAAGTTAATATACATATGAACTTGTTTCAAATGTCACAAAAATAAGTAAACATATAGTTTTGATTTGCAAGTTCAGCTTATCTCTCTGTGGACATTCCTATATTGTTACCTTTTAGCATGTAGAAGCATTTTTCTAACAAAATTGTCTACTTTTTGCAAGGGGTGTAAGCGAATTCGACAAAAACCGACTTGACCGAAAAAATCGTGATTCGGTCGGTCTGAAACATAGTACGCTCAGTTTTGTTTTTTCGGAATTCTTTTTCTTCTGTTTTTCGGTTCAGTGTAAATACCTAACAATCTAACTCATCATTTTCATTAACCTGAGTTAAAAATAAGTGGGTTTAATTAGCATATAAACAAAAGGGATTGAGGCAGAAAAGGGATTGATAGCTGTACGTATCAATTTCATTCACTGTTTTCAATTTTCAAAAGCAAAGGGATTGAGGCAGTAAAATCTAAGGTCATTTAATTAGCATATAAAGAAGAGCAAGAAACTCAAGATTCAACTCTCCACAAAAGCGTTTAGGCTTAAAAATATGGTTAAGTCCAAACAAAACCCATGAATAAACGTTTTTCGAGGTTCAAAATATTTTTTGGGCCCAAAATAAAAATTCCTTCGGGGAACCTGAAAAATTGACGGAACAACTAAGCCCGTAACCAACTTCGGTTCACACCAAAATTTGGTCGGGATCAGTTGCCTAAACTTTTACCCTGAACCAATCGGTTTCGGAGTTCCAGAAAACCGACCGAAAACCGAACCAATTACCCCTACTTTCGCATAATTTAGTTCAAATAATTTTTAAGCAACGGGACAATAGTGAGTAAATATTCCTCTATATTTTTTTTATATAAGTATTACAGGGTGATTGTTCGTGAATAAAGCGACAAAAAGTCCACTCGACATCATGAATAATAGAATTTGAGGAATCTTAGTATATATTATAATACATACTATGCGGTTTTGAACGGAAATTTTTCATTGGATAATTTTCATAGGACCACAGGACAATATAAAAAAAAGAAATTTTAACTAATTTATTTCACATTTATTTAACTCTATTATTTTATAATCTACAATTAGTTTAAAATCTTATTTCAAAAAAAAAAAAAGAAGATGATCTTATACTTCAGTCATTCTGACGCAACGTAAAACATGAACAAAAAAAAAATCTTCCATTATAAACAATGATAACTTTTCTACAAATGTATTGAATTCTAATATTACCAAAATATAGAAAAGACGAGATGCGCTCTTTAAATAAACTCAACAACACTACAAACAAAAATATTTAGTAAGAATTTTGGTGATCTAAAAATCTGCAAATGAACGATTTAATGATATTCTACATAAACATATACACTGGCGTATAAAAATGAAAAATAATGCATTGTATGTCAGAAAATTTATTTATTTTTGTATTCATTCTACCTGTTTAAAATTTAATAATTTATTACCTCATTCAAAGAGAAAAATGTCTTATGACTTAGTAAATGTCATGTCATTTGAACAAATATCTTGCTATATAGAATTGGCAACATAAAACTTTCGATCAATATTGCTAGTTACGCAATATTGTAAGCGGTGTTTTTGTGAGCAGAGTCGTGAGAGTGATAAATTATACAAGTTGAGTGTGGGTGTCCTTATTAATTAAAGTAATAAAATGTGATATTGCTACTCCAAATTTCAAAAAATGATATCCATATTTATTTATATCTTATATAAAAATTTGTCTTAACTCCTTTATAGAGAGTTATGATGATAATATGAATAAGGAGTTATGATGATAATATGACTGAAAACGAAGGGACGTTAAAAAGATTTTTCGCACTGCTGAAACTATGACTAAATTCCTCATTTTCTCTTACTCAGTCCCATTTTCAATTAGGACACGATGAAAATAAAAGCGATAAATAATTGCACAATCGAAAAAACACGACACAGATTTACGTGGTTTTGAGCTAAGCAAACTGTTTAATTGTTCGTCCACGAGTTGTTGGGATATTTCACTATGATGAGGCAAAAATTAGAGTTACAATTAATCAAGTATCTTGTAACTTTATATTTATAGCCACACACAAATCAAATACAAAAAATTCTAAAAAATGCACAAAATCTAGTTTTTGACCCTGCGTTTCGTTCGGATGCCAAAATACCAACTCTCGAAAAAAAAAAATTTGGGCCAACCGTCTGGACGCGCATTGACGTCCGGATGGTGACCTCCGGTGGGCCACTGTCTTGGACAGTTTTCACTTTCACATAACATTAATTTCCAAAAGGTAATGAAAGCATATGCAGTAAGTATAAAAGATGAATAATTACAGTCATCGATCTTATATTTTCAAGTTTTTATTGCGCTTAATTAGATATTGTCAATAATAGTTCGTCACTTACGCTAAATTATTTACTTTGCACAAAAAATTCATAAAAACAATAGTTCAGCCTTTAAATTCAATTACTGGAGAGTTGATTTGGGATCTCAGCTCGCCGATTGCTCATATTGTTCAAGGTGAGAAGTAGCAGCACATAATTAAATTTTGAAGAGTACATTCTTGCTCCAAAAGTAACAGCATTGATTTTGAAGAATTTAATTTGCATATCTTTTGATTTGTCACCGTAATCCTTTCATTTTATTTCTCCCCTAGCAATCCAAAGGACCTGAAGAATCCCAATTCACCCAAGGGAAGGCTCTTTCTGAACTGCATTGATCTCTCTTTTCTTGGATAAAAGATTTATCAGAAATCAAGTTCCATCATCTGGTTGTTTGATTGTATTAGTGTGCTCTCTGTCCATTTACCCTTGAATGAGTTTGGAATAACCCTAGTTCCAATTCGATCTCAAAACATAGAAGAAAAATGAAAAGAAGGAAGAGAAGAAACATAGTAACCAAACCTCAGTACAGATTTAAAACTAGACCTTAATTTCAGACCACTACTGTTGTTCTAATGATGTCATCTCTTGAAGTGGATAAGTTTGAATGTGTACTCTTTTAATAGCTGCATTCTTTGTGCCATTATTTTGAGTTTAGGGGTTTCAACAGATATAACCGTATAGGTTTCGTGAGGGAATTTGTTGGTGGAAAGGGATTTCTGAATAGGGTTAAGATCACTTCGGAAAAATGTGAAACTGATGATTATAAAGATGTTAACTTCAAATGAGTGTCATCAGTATCTCATTTCTGAAACAGGATAATTTTATACTCATAAATTAGTCTCCTGTTATGTTTTGTTTAGATAAGTGAAGTCCCTTTTTTTTCTCAGGGCTTACGGCTATTCTTTTATCTCAGTCTTTCTATTAAATGGCTAACATGAATTCATTTAACTTTTCACCTTGATTTTTGCTGACGTGTGACATATAGATACGATGTTTGCATTCTCTTTTTTATTTTCAAAATCCCCCTTATGTCATTATTTGTGTGTTTGGACATGGAACGTTCAACATTACTTTGAATCTTGTTACTCAAACCATTGACATCCGCCACAGGGTGAATTGCCGTCTCTCGGGTCCCCTAACTGATTCTACCATATAGTAGTCAAAGCTTGATGTCACCACACTATGAGCATATGCAAAGAAGATGAGGGGCAGTGCTCTTCGTTTGAACTTGGTGCCTTTTTCTGGTTATGTTAAATGGCCAAAAGAATGAAAGTGAAGTAGCCACCCCTTGAGTGGAGATGGACAAAACTGTAGGAAAAAATACGCGAACAAGTTGATCGGATTCAATTCCATAAAATAATTTCATTAAAACGATAACCGAATATACGGAACAGAATTACAATGTAAATTCAGAAAATAGAATACAATACCGAACCGAGTCCTGTGAAATCACAGTCCCCTTAAAACAGATTCGCCGCCTCCCATGGGTGTTGGAGGATCGCTCCGGCGCCTGTCTTCCAGGGTAAAACGGCTCACTCAGCCGATGGAACACCTCCCAATCGACCGCCTGTCGAACTAACTGTGTTTGTCTCTCTCTCCGAAAAAACTACATGAAAATTATTCGATCTCTCTAAAAACCAAATACATATTCACTATTTATAGACCCTTATAAACTAATGAAACCGCAAAATCATAAATGAAGGGATTAATAGGATTATTGATGAACATCAATGACGCAATTGAAGGACATCAATACAGGTATGAATGAGCTGTAACGGTTGAGACTTTTCGGTTGCCTCGTCAGACCCTCCGGTGTCTCAATTTCATTCACAAACCTTTCAAATTTCCAACAATCCCCCACATGAATGAACTTGGCAAAAAACTCACGCAAAGTACAAAGTAAACTCGGAGAGAGAGAGCACATCAGATAATTCCTGCATAGGATAGGTAGCTTTTGGCCTTGAACCTTCCATTGTGAAAGTCCATCGGATTTACTAGCTGACCAGTGAACATGATGTCTTGAACTGTTCTGCCGTTTGTGTAAATCGAGACAATAGACTCCACACAGGAACTTCTCATAACACAGTTTAGTTCTCACTGCTGTGTTCGTTTTGGCCATGAACACGCATCCTGGTTCTGCAAGTGTTATTAAGAATTTCACCTTCTCAAATTCTTATTAAAGCGGCCCCACTTCACACTCACATAGGTGATCTCTTATCATAAGCATCTCAAATACTCTACTAGGAATTTCAATTCCAATTCCAACGCATAAGAGTCATTAAAAGCAAATAAAAATTGCTTATCCTTCACAACTTCACTGTTGCACCATAGGAATGGGTAGAAGAATCAATCTCCTCAATGATATCCGTAACCACACGCGATTAGGTTGTCCCATTGAACCTTGATCTTGGGATCTCCAGTCAACAAGGTTGGGTTTCCATCACGGTAGTTTTTAACTTCACACGGTAGTTTTTAACATCATAGGCTTTAGCCCTATTCCTGTCGATGCTTTACAACTAGCTCTCTATTTTAACCCTTAGGTTAGCAGATTTGCAATATTGCCTTTTGACTTCACTCTGTCAAATTGTGACAATCTAACTTGAGAGCAGTTGTTCAATGGTAATGCGTCTACGATGACATGCCGAGACTTACCATTACACATTACTCTCTACTCTATGCCCATCCAATTTCTGATTGGATACCACAATTTACACATATTGCTGGCACATATTTTTGTCCACATAGGAACATCTTTCAGAAGTTGGCGTAGCCATTCTGCCTTTTCAATTGCCTTGTCTAGAGTAATAAATTCTAACTAACATCATAGACTGTGTTGTACACGTCTATTTGGAAAATTTCCACACAACTGCACATGTTAGTATGAAACATACCCACTTATAGATTCTTAATCCTTTATATCAGATATTCAATTTGCATCACTGTACCTCTCTTGTACTGCAAGATATCTGGTATAGTGCAGCCTATAGTCATGTGTGTATCTCAAGTATCACAACACCCTGACTATCGCTTTCCAGTGGTTCTACCTTGGATCTACACGTAATCACATGTCTAAAGAATGATGCATTTCTCGATCTCCTGATCACGTTCTTGTGAACATCGAGCAGCTCAAATTCATTAACGAGAATTTGACATGCATCCCAAAAATTAATCAACATACAGTTGACGATTTTTTTTCCTTCATATTTTCTGACCCCTCTTGGGTGTAGATACTATCACATCTGCTAGATACCCCCACAATTCAAGAATTAAGGGAAAGGCTCTCGGCCCCCACATTCTTGAATTTTTAATCACTCTTTCTTGCGTGATACCCTTGCTCTCGAGCAAGTACTGATAGCATAATCTCATGCTATCAACGACAAAAGTATAAAACTCTTTGTCTCCCCATATGCATGAGATATTCAGGTGATACACATCACTGAATCAAACTCAAAAGTTTGGTGTTTCTTTCAACGTATTGAAAAGAAGTCTTAGTCACTTTGACTTTTACACCGGACAATAAATTGTCAACTCTGCTCATTCTTATCAAATAGAGGAGTATCCCGCGGGATCTCTGTTAGCGCACCAACAGTTGTGGTTACACCACTTGAACAATGCCACAATTAATACTCATTTATTAGAATTTATGCATTTTTCTCCCCAAAAAAAATGCTACTAACCTGACGCAATAATGTCAAATAATGATAATAAATACCATCTTAATGGACAATGATACCATCTTAATAGACAATGATCCGTTACGAAAAAGTATTTGTATTAAGAGCATTCATGCAAATTTTTCTCTCCAAAAAACCACAGCTCAAATTAATACGCATATTTGTCATAACCCATGGACTTCTCACCAAGAGAAAATTGCTATTGAAATGTGGTCCCTCAATAATATGCCTCCAGCTAGCCTTGGCATTCAAAATTCATTTGGCAACACAAATGTTTAGTATGCATAATAGTGAGTAAGACCAAAAAATAGACAAAACTAACAATGTCAGTCCTCATACTTCATTCTTCACTTGCGGTGGAACATGACTGAATCGGTCCCTGAAGATAATCGTCTCCACCGATTCTGCACTAGATATTAGTTCCAAACAAAACTATTTTCATGGAGCATCCGAATACCGATCAACTGAAATCGAATCTGTTTTAAGATTGTAGGAAAAAATACGCGAACAAGTTGATCGGATTCAATTCCATAAAATAATTTCATTAAAACGATAACCGAATATACGGAACAGAATTACAATGTAAATTCAGAAAATAGAATACAATACCGAACCGAGTCCTGTGAAATCACAGTCCCCTTAAAACAGATTCGCCGCCTCCCATGGGTGTTGGAGGATCGCTCCGGCGCCTGTCTCCCAGGGTAAAACGGCTCACTCAGCCGATGGAACACCTCCCAATCGACCGCCTGTCGAACTAACTGTGTTTGTCTCTCTCTCCGAAAAAACCACATGAAAATTATTCGATCTCTCTAAAAACCAAATACATATTCACTATTTATAGACCCTTATAAACTAATGAAACCGCAAAATCATAAATGAAGGGATTAATAGGATTATTGATGAACATCAATGACGCAATTGAAGGACATCAATACAGGTATGAATGAGCTGTAACGGTTGAGACTTTTCGGTTGCCTCGTCAGACCCTCCGGTGTCTCAATTTCATTCACAACCCTTTCAAATTTCCAACAAAAACAAGACGGTGCGATTGTTCAAGTTTTCAGGAAATGAGCGATGGTAATACCAAAAGCTTTTCGTATCACAATAGGTTTGCTGATTGTCCTGAATTGAGTTCAAAGTAGAATCTCCTGAAAATCCTTTGCAAGTGAATACTGCTTGATGATTAACCCAAAAAATGAAATGTTTCTTTCCCCCGTTGAGTTCTTAAAAATGAAGTGTGGATGGGCATATATAGTTCAATACTGCCAAAGTATCACCAGACCCATGCTTTGATTGTTGCCTTCCAAAATCTGGTTCTGTTGTCCCTGCAATTAGGTACGTGTAAGAACATTGTCTGAGTATATATCACTCTCATATGAGGATGGACTTAGCCACTTGGGTGATCTTCTAGCACAAACGATGGAGGCTATTGTTGTGGACAAGAGGCATCATTGTGGCAAACTATCATAGTGTTGCTCGAAGGGAAGTTACTTGGGAAGTTATGTAAAGCTCAATGCGAGATTAGCAAGTCTAAGTAGGAGTGGTATACAGGTCAGTTTCTTCGGTTTGGTGGCAGTGTTATACTGGAGGTGCCTCTTGAGTCTTGTCCCTGGGTTTGGTTTGTTTGTCAACAAGGTTTTCCATTGGAAAAGCATCTGGGGTGCTGACTTTCCTTACGGCAACAAGTTTTTCATGTTGTCTGGTGATGATGGAAAGGTTCTTGTCCTAACTGGTGCTGTTATTTTTGATAAGGCGGACGAGTCAATTGTCCAGCTCCTTTTTCATGTTAAGATCGAGATCCCTTTTTCATGTTAAGATCGAGATACGGTTCTACTCTTTCATTTTAAGAGCTTATGTTTGTTTTAAGTTGGAGATACGGTTGTTTCACTATTAACAGTTCTAGATTTGATCTTTAGGCGAAGAAGTGGTTATGAGGATGAAGGAGGCTTGGAATGCTTTTGATGTCTGTTTAATGTGTTGTAATTGGAGGGAGAGGAATTAGTGATCTTAAAAAAGGAAAAACCATTTCTTTTGGGAGGTGTATGTACCTATGTAAGGTTTTATCTTTACAAAGGGAAGTGCAAAAGGGCTTACAGTTTCCTCTTTTGGTTCACCTGTTTCTGAACATTCATGAAGTACTCACGGACTTCCTAGCAATGCTCCTAAATACCACCGAGCAATAAGACATCAGTGTGTGGTTGTTTTCCAAGCGATAGAATACAAAAAATTCCATAGCGAAACCATATTTGTGCTCCACTTTTAGTATCTCAAATTCCTCTTCCTACAGGCTAAATAATGGCGCATAGAGTATTCACCGGCTTAAAGCAAAGTGTAAATCCTACTTCGCAAGTACCCTAAGTCAGAAAAATTAGTCATGAAAAACTGTTTAGGGGCCTATAGGACTGCTAAATTATTTGCGAAGTTGGTATGTGTATGTGTAGTTTGTTAGGCATTTGATCTAGACGAGTCAGACGACTATGATATTGCGTATGTTTTGGTTTAATGCAACTAATCCTTGTACACCATTTTGTTTATGGTAAGATTTCAAATCATGTTAGTACTGCCATAAGGAATAACTTTGGTAGAGTAGAAATTTTGGTTTGTTTTTTCTCTTCATTCTATTGTCACCTGAAGGAATAACCTTGTACTTGTGTCCCCCTTCTCTGCCCCCACCCAGCAAAAAAAAGTGGAGAGAGAGAGAGAGTGATGAACCATGTTCAGTTGCTGTCATTATCCATTGTCCGCTCTTAGACAAGGGCTACAATGGTCTTAGCCCATATCCACTCCTGTCTTTTGCTATCGCAACTTGTAGTTCAGTTCCTCCATTGGCCTGCACACATGTTATAGTACTATTTCATCAGAGTTAGTATGTTCTGCTCAAATTATTTGAGGAATCTTTCTGTATGATTCTATGTTGTCATTATGATCTGTCGATTTCGGTTTGGATGAAGATCTTGTGTGTGCGCCTATGTGTGTGCCTGTCAATCTCAGAATTTGAGGGAGTTTGGGTTTTGTGACTGGAAGGTTTAGACCATTATGCAGTTACAGGTTCTGCGGGAGTTTGATGGCAAGTAAGCAACTACCAAGTACCTCATGTTTAGTTTTCTAGGCCCTGTTTGGAAGCTGTTTCCGTTCTTTTTTTTTTTTTTTGTTTTTCAAAGGTCCCATCTAAATTTGAGAAAATTAAGTCTATTGTAGAAAAACATTTGGAAAAAAAGCTGCAAGTCGATTCTGCTTAAAACGAAAATTAAACTGATTCAAACACGTAGTTATAATGGTTTGAATACAAAACATTTTGCCTTATTTCACATTTCCTTTTAAAAAAAATTCGTAGCAAACATAAAATTTTACTAATGATCTGCAGGCACGTTCATTTTTTTGGGATGACAGGCTACGTGGTTTAAGTGTCCACTTTTCATTCAACTTTTCATCTTAAGAACTCAAGATTTGAAAATTTGCCAACATATTTGAATTTCTTATTGGATTTGGTTTATTTCCTCTAACAAATATTGTGCACGAAATGAATTGGGGCGTTTCATGCATACTATGTATAGGATTTCGAAGCATAATTCAAGATAAATTTAAGTTATAAAATAAGCTTGCTTGGTCTACCTCTTCCAAAGTGAGACAAACACAATTTTTACAGCCTTATCTGAATGTCGAGTATCCGACACAGGTAGTTTATGTTAGAATAAAATAGAATAATATTCTCTTTTTTCTATAATGAAAAATTGCCGATAAGAGGTGGCAGAGATTGAGACAGAGACTACATGATTTTCTTGAGAGGATACACATCATCTCCGGAAGATAATCTCGAAATATATATTTTTAGGTTAATGGTGAATTTTTAGAATTTTTTTGAAAATAAAATTTAGAAACTATGACAAAAAAAGGTTTAAATGAATGATGTCAGTCTTTTTTTTTTTAATGCAGCGGTGGTAAAATAGCCAAATTTTTTTTGCTTTTATTTTCAAATTTGTCACCGCTGCATTAAAAAAAGTGACCAATACCACTCATTTAAACCCCTTTCAGTCGTGTTCTCTGAATTTTATTTTCAAAAAAATTCTAAAAATTTACCGTTTACTTAAAAAATATATTTCAAGATTACTACAAACTCAAAATTTTAAAATAAAATTTTGTTAACGGTTTGTGTACACAATACACAAGAGCTGTTTTATTTAAAATCCAAAACGGTATCATTTTTCTCCCACAATATATGTGTTGTGCTCATAACACAATACAACACATATTCCATTATCATATTTTTAACATGCGATCTAAATTTAAGTTTAAGCTAAATTTACTCTCATTGTATTACAATATGACTTCTGAATTTTTTTAAAATTTATTCTAAATAAGTGACCCCTGTATGAAATTCGTAGATCTACCGCTCGTGACCCCCCTGTATGAAATTTCTGAATCTACTGTTGACCGTCTCCATGATACAACAAATCCAACCATCTATTTACACTTGAGAAACTCTACTAGAGTCTAGAGTACTCTGTTTTACCAGATTAATGAAAAAATAATATAAGTTATGTAGAGAAAAACATATTGAACAAAGCACCCCGCAAATTTTCCTTGGCCACATGCATAGTAGATACATTTTGATGCATGCATATGGCCATTCAATAGGAATATAATATGTGTATGTAAGTTATATATACACAATCAAACATACTTTATTTTAATTAATTATTCACATTACTCCACAAATAAAAAACCTTTTTACTTTAAAAAAAAAAACCTCCAACGGTCTAGATATAGAAGCATTAAAAAAAATTTACAATCAAGTCATGAATATGGACCGATAATGACATTAAAATCAACATATAGGTTATGAATAAATGGGTGTTAAGTAATAATCCGCTCTTGTCTTATATAATATTGTCCTCTTTGACCATTCAAATCTTATAGACTTTCCAATAGGTCACCCATAATGAGCACACTTAACTGCAATGTTCTAATAGATTTTGACGGCCTCACAATTTTAAAATACTTTGTACGAGGTAGATTCATAATGTATTATACATAACACTGAACTTACATTCACCAAACGACGTGAGACTCTTGACTATCCATTCAAACGTTCACCTATATTCTCTGTCACGGAGGCCTAGTCTCACAATTGACATCATAACCTGGTTGGAATGTCACAACTGGAAAAAAAAAAAAACATTGTTTTATAAGAATACTCTCAACACTTTATATATTTAGGAGGATTCGTGACTATAGGATGGATGCTAAAATGACTTTTTTATTCGCATTCTTTCTAATAAATCATAATTTTCTATAGATAATTTGGAGTCAAAATTTGGGACTTAGGGCTTTGCTCATTCTGTAGATTTCGGGTTGTACTCTCTTTGCCAGCAACTATTGGGACCATCTAACTCTATGCGTAATCGTGTGAAACGGCCGAGAGATATTACGTGGACTAGTCCGTGATGCGTATATATATATTCTAATCCGAAACACTTTGAAATATAAAAAAGAAAAAGAAAAAAAAGAAGAACTTAGAGATAGGAAATGAGTGACATATCGGTGGCGTCACTTTCAGTAAGCAATTATGTTGTCCAACACAGTGAAAGAAAATGTTCAATTATTCAATGGTGGGATATGAATGACTAGTTCCTTTTGTTACACTTTTCCTGATTCCTGAGGCCATATTCTTCTCAACTTCTTTTGTATGCTTTTGGATATTGTAAGATCTCTCTAAAGGGTCCCACCCTCTCTAAAGAGAATAATAATTGATGATGAGGAGGAGGAGGAGGAGGAAGAGCCAACTTTATTTAAATGGACTTTTGATTCACAGGGACCTTCTGCTACTTACACCTAAAAAACACCAGGGTGGGGGGGTCGTTTGGCATCATCCCAGAATCTCCTTTTACCTTGTTGTTTTAGAACCTATTAAAGCCGTGAAAGGAGCCTCCCAACTACTGCACCTGGTTAAAAGACAAAGCTACTCCAATTAACTCTCATCTCCTTTTCTTGCCTTTCAAACATTTGGGCCACATATCATTTACACCAAGAAAATCTTACATATTTTTATATTTTTATATATCATTTAAGTCTCAGCTTGCCAATAAGGAATAATACTATATAGTGTTGCCATGAAATTCTTTTCTTGCACAGCAGCCTCCTCTGTCGTCAAAATAGCCCATAATACGAAGCTTTCATGTTATAAAATTCATTGAGTGGATTGTTTCTGTAAAATATTTAAATTTATTAAACGTCGAAAATTTTATCTTCAAAAGATGGACGGAAAGTATGGCTTTAAAAATAACTTTCAAGACAAATTTATATCGATCATGTTGTTATCTCTTTTAGATCATCAAATTGATTTATTAAAAGGTCATTTGATGAATAAATAGTTTCGATTACGATTTTGGATTATCCTCACAGTAGCTACCCCAAGTCCGAGATTGAAACCTACTTCTTTGTTGGATATTCCTTCGGATTTTTTTAGCCAAAATTACATTCGGTACTCAGATGAGGGTAAAGTTTGAACTGTATAATACAAACAAGTGATTAGTAGAATGGTCTATTTGGTTTTTGTTTTTGTTTTCATTTCTTTACAGTACAAACATAAATGTAGAAACACAGAATTAGTGGAAGGAAGCTTCGGTAGGGTTGGTTTTATTTTTTTGTTTAGTAGAAAACTAGGGCTACAATTGAATTGAGCTGTTTAGAAAAAGCTCGATGCTTGATTGTGGTACAGCTCATTTGAGCTCATTTAATTAATTTAGTTACCTTAGCAAACGTGCTCCAGCCTGATAATCAAACTTGATTACTATTTGAACCAAGCTCGAGTACAAGAAAGCTCAAATTGGCTTGGGTAAAAATCAGGATCGTACAATATTCGAATTATATCCCACAGTCGAGAACATAATTAGGAAGTAGCACCGTAAATCTTCAAAAACATGATATCATGATGTACGATTCGCAAAAAGTGAGTAGAATTTTTTATTTTGCTAATTTAGCTTGTAGCTTTAGACCAATATGTGAGTTTAAATGTACAATTTCTTGTCTCATCAAGACTCGTAAACTATTTCAAGCTCAACTAATTAGTAGTAAAACTCGGGCACTAAGCCTGAATTTGTAAAATCCTTTATAAACAAACCCGACCATTCTAAAGCTTGGTAGACTTGGTTGATTTACAATCTTACGAAAAAGGCATTTTGTGTTGTCCCAAAACTTCCCCAACATAAAAACAGAAAACAAAAATGATGACTATTGGTCTGAAAAACTTAGTAATAAACACTATTATATGTATGGTTCGTTTGTACTAGTTTTTGCACTTTTGTAGCATTTTATTTAGTTTAGTAGTCTCAGTATCAGATCATTTTTAATTTCACTTTGGGATCATAATAGTTGTTCTGCGAGGAGCATGAAACCAGCATTAGTTGAGATAGCAATGGGCTTTGGAGATCAATCATTGGATTTGGATTCCAGCTGATCAAATTCTTGTCCGAAACCCAAGAAATCCAAAGATCAATCTGATTTAATCGACTTTTCGCGATTTGTTGGTCGCCATTGTGGCCTTCCTTTATGTTTTTTTTTTTTTTCTTTTTCTTTTCCTCATCTTTGGTTAAAATTTATTAATTTCTTTCTTCAGTTCAATCGTGGCTGTGGATTACAGAACTAAAAGGCTGACCCTTTGGAATATATTTCATGGAGGACTTTTATACAGAGAGTAGGCCCTGAGGGTTTACTTTCATATCAGAATCTAAAGATAGATCCATGAACTATGTGGACCTTTTTGTCATTTCTTAAACTTACATTTTATTCTCAATAGAAAATTCACCCCTTATTTGTCAAACGGGTAAATTTTGAGAGCGCTTTAAATAGATTTGGTCTTTAAATATAATAAATGTAATAGATTTGAATTTATTATATTCTGTAAAAAAGAAAAAGTTACAAATATGCACCTAAATTCTGAATTTAAATTCAGTAATTTATATTTATTTTAGTAAGTTTAATGCATTAAAAATACTTTAACCAATACCTCAAGGGCACGAATTAACAATAAACTCAAGTCATCTATAATCCGAATACTTGACAATTTCCCTTATCCAATCTGATAAATATACAAGGGGTCAAACTAACCTAACGCATAGGCCAATTACATATTCGCATTTGTAAATACGTACTAAATTTATGTTTACAAACGAAAGAAGGGTGGTGGCGTAGTAATTTTAGTTGTGGCAGTAGTACTTTTTGCTATCACGTTAAATTTTAATGTGACGTTAGTAATTTTTTTATGTGACATTAGTAAAATTTTAGTTTGGCAATAGTAAATGACAACGAGATAAGTTTACCCCAACTTAATTCCAAGCTAACCAGATGCCTCGGTTACAGCCAAAAAAAAAAATATTACCACCTCTATTTTGTCTCATATATAGAACCAAACTTCTCAAAGGATGCCTCTTAATTGGGAAACTGCTACATTAATTTTTTTTTTTTTTTGTATTTTATGAGTTTTGGTTTAATGTTATAAATTTTAAGCAAATCTTATAAATAAAAATTGACGAATATCTTGTGAATTTAATGTGGTTCAAGAGAATGTATATCATACATAACTACATAAAGATATGCATTATGGGACTTCCCCTCAATTTATGCAAATACTTTGCATAAATTACTGCATTACTCTGTGTACTCATTCCCATTAGTATATGTATTGATACCGGTTGTACGATTTTCTATTGAGTTATATGTTGGCTAATTTCGCATCAAATATCCAATTCCCGATACGTATTGATCGGCATAGACTTTATTAATTCATACTTATCAACAGAAGAAATATACTAGGCTGATCATTCTTTATCTATCACTTTCATTAATTAATTTTTCGTTTAAAATAATATTAATACAGAATGATGTGACATACTCATTGAAAATCAACAAAGTCCATCAATTTAGATGAAAATTGCATTACAACACCAAAATATTTTCTGTGCCAGAATTTTTCTATTTAATAAATTCCGAAATAATTGCACTTTCTTCTAGCCATAAGCAAAGACACCTAGCAAGAATGGTTTTCATTATATTCTCTTCTTTTTTTTTTCTTTTATCTTTTTCCTTTTTGGATCAGCAATTGACAGGGAGGAGATGCAATAAACAGTGTTTAGTCTCCAATTGATGTTGGATATGGATCACAGCTATTTTTTTTATTTTTTTAAAAAAATTTCTTGAAAACATAAACAAATTAATGCAACTTTGTTCAAATATCCAACTCTAGATTCTTTGATTCTTCTTTCCCTACAAAGAACAAAAAGAATCTGCCAATCCCACCACACCCTTCTCAAAAAAAGCAAATAAAAAAGGGGAAAAAAATTGAAAAAGAAAGAAATTAAAAGAAAGGACTCATGTGGTTTTCCCTTTCAGAGGCTAAAAAGAAATATCCATCAAAGCAATCCCATCAAATTTTTTCTCTTCCTTCAAAGCTTCTTAAGAGTTTTTAGAAAAAAGTTACAACCATTATTCATTATGGTGGGTCTGCCTAATTCATGAGGGAATCAAGCAAATATACATATAATATTGCGTTTGTGTGAGAGAGAGAGAGAGAGAGAGAGGGAGAGAGAGAGAGAGAGAGAGAGAGAGAGAGAGAGAGAGAGAGGGAGGGAGGGATAGAGGAGTGGGAAACCAGCAAGATAAAACAAACCATACACTTTTCTTCTTTTCTATCCTTTTGAGACACAAATTGGAACTGTGTTGCTTTCACTGTTTTTGCTACATCAGAGATTCTCTCCACCCCTTTCAAGTCAAAGAAGAAAGAACGAAACAAACAACTAAATCCGTAGGAAACATAGACAGTGTTTGGTTTACTGGGATGAAACGAAACCTGCAGAAATTATTTATTAGTATTGTGGAATATTTATTCTGAAGTTTGATTGTGGACAAAAATACATAATATTGCAGAGTATAAATTATCTAAACAATTAAAATGAAAGGTCGTTCTGAAGTTTGGTTACCGTTTCTTTTATTTTGTTATATTTTTATCTTACTTGAGGAAACCAAACACTAGCTAAAAGAAAAGAAAATTAAAGTTGATGTGGAAATGGGAAATGAGAGAAAGGAAGACCCACAGCTCATGGCATATATTCCCCCCCAACGAAACCCCACTTATGTTTCCTGATATGGTGTGATAACATAGGAGTATAGTAGTACCTACAAACCCCAATTATAAAGAGAACTACAACCACCTCATATTTGAAGCAATAGCTGCAAAACTCAACCATAAAAAAAAACACACACACACACCATATCTATCTATGTATCTTTTATCCACTTGATCCAAAGCCCTATAACTGGAAATGGGTCATCAACAACTTAGGCAAAATCAAGATGCCCACTTGGTTTTATCCAGTGATCCAAAGCCAAGGCTAAAATGGACTCCAGAACTTCACCGGCGATTTGCAGATGCCGTCACCCAGCTTGGGGGAGCAGACAGTAATTATGATCACTTCATTTTTTCCTTATACTCTGCGTAATATCATAATATATCTACGTAGTAAATTGATTTCCATTGTTTTTGTATGTGATTCAGAGGCAACGCCAAAAGCCTTGATGAGAATGATGGGCATTCCTGGACTGACTTTGTACCATTTAAAGAGCCATTTACAGGTACTCCTCTGTTTCTTCTTTCTTGCAATGATAATTGGAAATTTTCTGTTGGGAAATTAAATTTAAGTGTATTGGGGTTATTTTCTGCAGAAATATAGGTTGGGGAAAAGTAAACAATCAGAGACCTACCAGGAAATTATACAACAAGGTGAGTGAGATTGAATCCTTGAATTAGTCTCCAAAAGTTTAGGAGATTGTGAAATATTGATATATGATATATGATTTTTCAAGATTTCAACTTTTTTTCTTTGCAGATTATAAAGGGAACCAGAGAGGAGATGATAATAATTTGAGTGGGGAAGTTGGTGATCAAACCCAGAATCCTATTCATGAGTAATAATTTTTTTGAAATAGTTAGTTGTGGTTAGGAATGAACCAAGATGGAAATTAGGTGGGTGTTTGGTTCGCCTGAATAGTTTCGAAAAGGAGTGGAAGTGGTCATCAATGAAAAGGAACATTCACCCAAATACAAAATGATTCTATTTCCAAATCACATGCTGGCATTTTTGTATTTAACTAAAAGTCTGAATAAGCAATCCAAGAAGTTGATGATTCCATTTCAGTCTCATTCCAGACAACCAAACACTGCCTTGGGTCAAGAAAAGACATTGTACTGATTTTAAGAGTTGTGTTTGAACAGAAGCTTGAAGATAGCTCAGGCTCTGCAAATGCAAATGGAGGTGCAGAGGAAACTCCATGAACAAATTGAGGTTAATTCAAATAGACACCTACCTCTTTTTTCCATTTTTCATCAGTTCTTAGAATCAGTAGAACTCAATGACAAATTGTTTTCGTTCCGTGCTTGTTTTCGTGTTCGTAATTTTAGGTGCAAAGACATTTGCAGCTGAGAATTGAGGCACAAGGGAAGTACTTACAATCAGTACTAAAGAAAGCACAAGAAACACTTTCTGGGTATAATTCATCTTCAGTTGGGGTGGAAATAGCAAAAGCTGAATTGTCTCAGTTAGTCTCAATGGTTGACAATGGGGACCCGAGTTCTTCTGTGTCGGTATTAACAGAAGAGAAAAGCGGAAATAGCAATTCTGCTATACTTTCACTAATGGATATGTATCCGAAGTCAGAGGAAAAGGGTGTGCCAAGCAATCAAGTGAGTGGAAGGAAGAGAAGTGGGAGCACCATTTCTGATGGTAATTGTGGTGAACAAAAAGTGGGGATAAATGGTGACCAATTGAGAACGTTTGATCTGAACAGCCAATATAGTCTCACTGACTTGGATTCAGGTCCAAGAGCAATAGATTTGAACTGAAAGGGAGAGGAAAAGTTCAAAGGAAATTGGTAGCATATGGGTTTGATCAACAGGGATGTCCGGGCACAAATTCGAAATACACGTATATTCATAGTCATTCGATATATGTTAGTTTACACGCACCGCGTGGAGCCAACATACAAAAAACAATTCCGAATATGTTGTGTCCAAATATCTATATTCGTAACACTGCACTTGGAGCATATATATGTTTGTAAAAGTTATGTATATTGCTGTGTATGGATGGGAATCACTTTGGGAAAGTATATCCATGTTCAAAGATAATAATATACTTTTGTTCCTGCCCCTTTCTCTCCTACAAAAAAAAATATTGAGTGTGAATCTTTTCACGTAGTGACCCTCTTCCTTGAATCCCATGTCTTGCAAAATGGAGCACACTAAGATTTTGTTTAACAGTTCAGTAAGTCTCAATTTGTTCATCATCTTTCAAAAAATTATTAATTGGACGCCTATATTAACTTAGACAAAATATTATTATCAAGAGAAATAAACAACATATTTATCTTATGACCAGTACGAATTCATCAACCTTTATTGATGTTTGATCAACCTAATTTTTCTGCACGGATAATAAATACAAATAAACTTGCAAAATAAATAGTTTGAATTATAATAAAACCGTGATAGGTTTCATTTTACTTTATGTGAGACAATATCACATATGGAGAATCATGGTCCAAAATACTGACCTCTGTATTCTCTTTCTTTGGAAAAACCAACTCCCCGAGAATAATTCCTAGATGGCTCTGATAACGTGGATCTGATCAATTAACTTAAGAGGAGCTAAACTAAGAGGACAAAAGTTTTACCAGCTTATAAAGTTTACATCTAACAAAAAGTTATACAATGAAGACCTCTCATTTCCTGAACAAATATTGATGATCCGAATCGTTTAATATGTTTAAAACATATTTTTAAGAGAAGCCGCAAGAAATCGACTCAAAAAATATCCGAAAAAACTTGAACCAAACAGTTTTTCATATATGCTGACATGAACAGTGTGGAGTCTGGAATCTGAATTAGACCTCTCGAATGCGCTGTCATGAACCCTTGCAAAACACTCAACACCGAACCTTGTAGATAACAAAGCCATGAAAGTGACGATCAACATGAACCATTATCAATAAAGTTACTGCCATGCATAGTTGGATTTAATGGTCGAGATCAAAACGCTTCGTTTCCCACGTGTGACACTTCGGAATCTGTGCCTTGGTATAAATAGGCCAGAGTTAGGAGAGAGAAAGTTATCTCTCATTTTCTCTCGCGATTTCCCCAACTTTTGCTTTCAATCCAGTAACTTCAACCCATTCGATCCTTTAATCTTCGTTCGTTGTTGCAAAACAGGTATGGTTGCTTAATTCTTCTTGTATATGTCCTTTGTTTCTCGTTTCTCAGTCATTTATGATATTCTCTACGTGTTCTCAATTTTTTTTTTGAACTTGTCTATGAGACCTTCATTTGGGCTATCACATTAGCCTGACTTAGTGGCCGAGGGGTTTGCCTTTGGCTGAACACTTCCCGAGTCGCACATCTAGCATTATGACTTAGTGACTTTTTAACACCCCTGCACTCTTTAATAGGATGTCTGAGCCTGAGGTGGACTGAGCCCAAGTGCTGTCCTCTGATGCCGAAGGACCAGGGCCCAGTGGCTCTAAGGGGATACCATACGTCAAAGTGATTCCAAGGGGAGTAGTCGTACCCTGGCAGGAACCAATATAGGCGTTTCTTTGACGATGCCGAAAGCCTGACTGATTTTCGTCAGACCTACGGCATTCTCGACAATGTCTCCGTGACTTAGTATGACCAGGTGATAACATCATCGCCAATGAATTTCAAATCATACTGCCGTTGATGGCCATTATTCAGGGAGGAGTGCGGTTCCCCTTTCATCCTTTCTTACGACAAGTGTTGAATACCCTCCAGCTAAATCCCTCACAAGTTACAATAAACTTTTTCTGCACGGTCATGGGGGTCATCGAGCTGAAGGAGAGGTACCAATTGGCCTTTGAAATTGAGGAGTTGTTCGGCCTTTACATCGTGTCGTGAGTCAGAATAAAGTAGCCAAGAGGAAGTATCTCAGCCGTCGTACCAGATAGAGAAGGCTAATTAAGGGACTATTGGACTCCGATAAATCTGCAAACAACTTCGTCATTGTAAGAGGGGAGTTTGAGTTTGCACTCAGAGAGTATCGCTTCCACCTAATCCCTAGAGTTACTAGGTATGCAGGTAAGAATTGCCACTTTTGCCTTTCTTGTGATGATCGATTTTTCCTGCTTTGTCATAATATATTTATTATCCGCTGGAAGAAGAAGGTAGTGGAATGCCTGAAGAACATAGTGTCGAGGGCACGGATCGACCGAGCACTCGCCATTCGGAGGAGACATAGAGATTGTACATTGCTGCTAGGGTACATTGACTCGTACAAGTCAAAACTTAAATCTCGAGGGGACTCTAGCAGCAATAGCGAAAGTGTTGTCGGCAAAGGGGGCTTACATAACCCCGAGGCCATTGTTGACCTTCGAGCCTAAAACCCAACCGATCCTGCAGATTAGTCGAGCGCTAGCTCTTCGCTCGGCATTATATGAGAGGCGCGAGAGGAATCTACGCCTGGAACTGTTATTCCTATGTCTTCATGTATCGCCACTTTCGATTTTTCTTCCAACTATAGTCCGTCAGTCAGTGTCAGTGATATGGAGTTGAGGGAGATATTTGCAGAGATTGACAAGATGTCGCGCAAGGCAAAAGATGCTGTGATCTTGAAATTGACTACCAGCCTTTCTACTGAGCCGAGCGGTAGTCAAACCAATCCTCAAAAAAGGAAAGGCACTCAAGAATCAGACCAATCCAAGAAATCCAGGAAGAAGGGAGACGCTCAGCCAACTGCGATGGGAACCCAATAGAGCAATCCTCCTCCTCCTCCTCCGACAACACTGGTGGCTACCGAGACTGGTCCTTCAGAGCTGGGGGTGCCGGGGGTTTTCCCTCCCAAGTTTGAGCCGCAACTTCTACTTGCCGATCGGCCACTAAACATTGAAGATTTGTTCGATACTACGCGGCACGCTGCCTTTGCCCTCGTCGAGGGTACGCTATTGCCCAAGGATGCTAAGAAGCTGCCGCAAAGTCTGGAAGGCGCCTTTTCCGAGCTAGCAAAGCTCATGGTGAAGGTACTGTCCTTGTTTTTATCATTGCCAGTGCCCTTGTCATTGTTCATCATTTATTTATGTTCTTTGTTTGTGATACAGTCTTGTCAGCACCTTGTGTCGGTGAAGGCTGGGATTCTCTAGAGTGCTAACTAGATTCACTCTCTTAGAGCTCTTCACGAGAATGAGCAAGCAGAGAAGACTCGGATGCAGGAGGAGAGGAATGCAGCCTGAGTCGCTACTATCAAGGCCGAAGAGAAGGCGAAGGTTCTATCCAAAGCTCTCGAGGCCGAAGATGCAGAGATGTCTAAAAAGGTGGACGAGGCAGACTCCAAGGGCTATGAGGATGGATATGCCGAGGCCGAGGGTAAGTATGTCAAGAAGATGGACATGATTAACGCTGAACATACCGAGCTTCTACAGAGTACCTTCAAAGATGGTTGGCTTCGAGCCCTAAAGGAGGCTCAAGTGCCGAAGGGTTTCATTTTGTACGAGTAGATCCTGTCCTTCAAAGAGCCCGCCACTCCTGCTGATCCCTCGGTCAAGCTCCCGCTCGAGCCTCTGACTCCGACTAAGGACTCGGTGCTCCCCAATGCAGATGAAGTTGTCGAAGACCGAACCCTCACTCCGACTAAAAGGGTAGTCGATCCAGTAGTTGATCCACCAGCTCATGTGTGAGTTCGGGTTATGTAATAGTTTTGTAGAACTTCTTCAAACTATGGTCAGTTAGAACCGACGTACTTTTGTTTCATATTTGCAACGATCGTCAATTGGTGCCAAAGCTCCATACTTGGTTAATTTTTGCTTATGTTCTGAGATTTTGAAATATGATACGAGTTTACCCCGTATTTGATCATCGGTTTGTACCGACTTATTTTTATTTAAGTGGTCGTCGGCCACTGCCGACTGCTAACTTGTGATTGTTTTTTTTTGTATGAGCGAATGTCTCAATCCCCATTTTCTTATTGGTAGGTGGGTGGTCCCTTAGTACCCCTTTAGTTAGAGCCAAGCCTTGAGTGAGCGACTGGGCTGTGACTTTGTAGTAGTCTGTAGCGTGTGAGGTCTTGAGGACATGTAAGTGATGGATAATATGGAACCTTTAGAGGTCGGTATCATACCGAGGGTAAATGCTTGGAGAAATTTGAAGAAATTTCACATGTAGGTAACCAGGCTTAGGCTGGTGTTAGTGCTCGGCAATTCCGCCGTGTATGGAGATAGAAAGAGAGAATGGAATTTGATAAATGAAATGTTTAAAAATAACAAAGGGCCCGAGGCCGTACATTAAAAATAAAATACAATCTAGAGCATAAAAGAAAAAATTAATAGAGGGCCCTCCCAATTAGGGCCGAGCTTATTTGTTCGTTTGGCTCCGACCACTTTTTAAAGAACTTAGGTTGTCGGGTTTGAATGGTCAGGACCAAAACTTCTTGCTATAGCCCTTGGATAGTTCCTGTTGGTAGGCAACAATTCGAATCCTGGCAGAGTCCCTTTGCTCTTTGGCTAAGTCCAAAGTAGTTGAAACTGACTGGTCGTTGGCGTCCAACTCGAAGTCTTCGGTCCGCATAGTTGGGAGACCAGATTATAGGGGGATGACTACTTCCATGTCGAAGGTTAGCGAGAATGGGGTTTCGCCAATTGATCGGCGGGGAATCGTATAGTAAGCCCACAGTATGCTGCAGAGTTATTCGGCCCATCGACTTTTTGCTGCTAAGAGTTGCTTTTTGATGCCACCGAGGAAGATTTTGTCCAATGCTTTTGCTTGCCTATAGCAGTGTGGGTAGGAAGGAGTTGAGTTGAAGAACCGAATCCAGTGTTTGGCGCAGAAGTCTTTGAATATGTCGCCCGAGAACTGTATGCCATTGTCGGAGATGAAGGCGTAGGGGATGTCGAACCACGAGACTATGTTCCACTAGATGAACCTTTTTACATCCATGTCTTCAATTGTAACCAAGGGTTCGGCCTCCACCCACTTGATAAAGTAATCTGTAGCCGTGACAGGAACTTGAATCCTTCAGGTGCCACTGGGAATTTCTCACAATGTTCATCCCCCATTGTGTGAACGGCCAAGGACTGGATAGGGGATCAAGTTGTTCGGTTGGATAATGGAGGAGCGGATAGAACTGCTGACACTAGTCACACTCTTTGACAAGTTAATTGGCCTCCTTCTTTATGTTCGGCCACCAATAGCCCTGCGTGAGGGCTTGGTATACCAGTGATCGCTCTCCCGAGTGGTAACCATAACTGTCAGAGTGTAACTCTTGGAGGACGGCACCCGTCTGGTACAGGTGCACACATAAGATGTAAGGCGCTGAGAAGGCCCTTTGGTAGAGTTTGGGTCCTGAGCCCAACTAAAATTGGGCTGCCTTATGAATAATTTTGTGAGCCTTCTTTCGGTCTTCGGGCAGAGTTTCATTTTTGAGGTATGCGACGATCAGGTCCATCCAACTGGGACCTTGTGAAATACAATTAACCTCAACTATTGATGTTGGATCTTCAATGTTGGGTGTTGGAAGAAAAGGCAATGAGACGGTCCTCTACCCCTAGCGTCTAGGCCGACATTAGCCCTGCTAAGGCTTGGCATGAGCGTTTTGTTCCCAAGCAATTTGGTAAAGATGAAAGTGTCATAACCAAGGGGTGATTTGTTGAACTGCATCGACATAATGGGACATCCTGTCGTCCTAGCTTATTCTCCAGATAGTTGGTTCACAACTAGCTGAGAGTCACCAAAAGCTTTAATTTGTTTGGCACCTAGGATTTCAGCGAACCAGAGCCCAGCAAGGAGGGCTTCATATTCGACCTTGTTGTTGGAGGCGACGAAGTCAAGCCTGAGCACTTGCTCGTGAAGGATCCCCTAAGGTGAGATCAGAACGACTCTTGCCCTTGCACCATGGTTGTTGGAGGATCCATCAACATACATCCTCTATAAGTTTCCGTGGAGGAGCCTCCAACGTAAAGTGCTAGTCGGTTCAGTGTTTGGCTTTTGAGGTTGGCCGCTGATGTTGCGTGTGAGCTCTACAATGAAGTCGGCAAGGACCTGACTTTTGATTGCTGTCATTGATTGTTATTGGATATCAAAGTTGGCCAGTTCTATCGCCCATTTCGAGATCCTATTGGAAAGGTTGGCCTTGTGCAACAAGCTCTTCAGCGGATGCTTAGTTAGTACTGTGATGGGGTGAGCTTGGAAGTATGGTGCAAGTTTTTGGAAGGCAGAGAGAAGTGCTAGGGCAATCTTCTCCAAAGGCAAGTACCTGGTCTCGACACTGACCAAGGTCTTGCTGGTAGAGTAGATGGGAAGGTGCGCTTGGTGTTCTTGGCGCACAAGAACTGAACTGATTGTATGCTGGGAAACGGCTAGATAGATGAAGAGAGACTCCTTCTGCTTTGGTGTGGTGAGCAGTGGTGTCGAGGATAAGTAAGCTTTGAAGTCTTGTAACGCTCGGTCACATTCTAAAGTCCAATTGAAGCTCTTTCGACTGCACTGCTTGAGAAGCTCAAAGAAGGGTCGACATTTATCAGACGACCAACTAATGAATCTATTAAGTGTTGCTGTCATTCCTGTTAGCTTCTGGACTCCTTTAATAGTTAGGGAGCTTCCAATTTGTTGACAGCGTTGATCTGGTTGGGGTTGGCCTCAATACCCCTTCATAAATGTTCCTGAGCCAACGCCGAAAGCGCATTTCTCGGCATTCAGATGGAGCATGTGTTTCTTTAGGATGTCAAAGACTTCTTGAAGGTGCGCTAGGTGGTCGACCTCGTGCCTACTCTTGACAACCATGTCGTCAATGTAGGCTTCCATTGTGTAGCCAATTTGTTGGCCGAATATTTTGGTGACCATGCATTGATAGGTAGCCCCTGTATTCTTGAGGTCGAAGGGCATCACCCTGTAATAGAATAGCCCTCGGGGGCTGATGAAGGCATTTTTTTCTTTGTCCGGCTCATGCATGGAGATCTGATGATAGCCTCGATAGGCATTCATGAAGCTGAACCGAGCATGTCTGGCTGTAGCATCCACCAATCAGTCTATCCTCGACACGGGAAAACAGTCCTTTGGGCATGCACCGTTGAGATTTCTGTAGTATACATAAATGCGCCATTTTTCGTTCTTCTTCTTCATGACCACCATGTTGGCGAGCCAGGTAGGATAATAGATCTCCTATAGTGCCCCAGCTTCCAGTAGGCGATTGACCTCTTCAATGACAGTGTCGGTGTGGGTTATAGCTGACCATCATGGCTTTTGAATTACCGCTCGGTGGGAGGGGTCAACGTTGAGTTGGTAGCAAATGAATTCAGGATCAACCCTTGACATCTCGTATGACATCCATTCGAACACCACTTGTTTCACCAGAGGAAGACTGTCATTTCTTCTTTCTCGGCGAGTGATAGGGTTAATCCCAACAGAAAGGTTCTGTCGGTATTTATGTCATCCACCGACACTAGAACCAGGTCTTTTACGGCTTTCTCTGCGGCTTCTGTGTTGACGTGCTCGAGGATTGGAGCGTCCAACACTTCTACCCATTGTACTTGCTCCAGGAAGACCTTACTCTTGATTGCCGCCATGTAGCATTTCTTGGCGGCCAACTGGTTGGCTTGAATTTCTTCTTGCCCTTAGTCCCCATATAACGGAGGACCTTGTGGTAGGTGGAGGCTACAGCTCCTATCTTGTGCAACCATATTTGAATGACGATGGCATTGTAAGGACCCGGCACATCCACGACCATGAACTCAATTTCCATAGTTCTAGAGCCAGTGCGGAGTGGAAGCTTGATTTTACCTACCGCCATACGGGGGCAGAGTTGAATCCCATTAGTGGGACCTCAGTGGGTTCGAGGTCGACTTCCTTCAAATGGAGCGCCTTGAACAAGGAGTAGTACATGACCTCGGCCGAACTCCCTTGGTCCACCAGAATTCGGCGGACTATGGAGGTGTCGAGAGTGAGAGAAACAACCAAGGCATCATTGTGTGGCATCTGGAGACATTCCAAATCTCGATCAGAGAAAGAAATACCGCCCTTGGGTTGGTTATCCGGACACAGGCATTTGGTGCCCGAGCTTACTATCATGACTTGTTTTTTAGAGGTCGCCCGTTTAATCTTAGCCCGAAGTCTCTCTTCCACAGCTGTATCCACCATTCCATGGATCACATTGATCACCCAAACATTGACACTATTTTCCTTCTCAAGTTCAGGCTGACGTCCGGCTTGTGTCTTCACTTCATCTATGTATTCTTTGAGGTGGCCTTTGACACTAGCCTCTCAAGGAAATCTCTCCATTCTCAGCACCTTTTGGTCAAGTGCTCCTTCTCTCTATGGTAAGAGCATCAGTAAGGAGAGTCGGGAGTCTTCCGTAGATCCCCTAGTGGCCTCCTCGGCCATTCGAAGTAAGACTCGTTTTGGATTTTCTTAAGGATCCTGTATGTTGCCATTTTGAAATGGTCTTTACCGTGGCAAATTCATGAGGTCAAGAGCCCCTTTTATGGCTAGAGGTACCATGTTAACACTCTGACGGCCACTGTTGTTATTTATATTTCTATTCCCAGCTCCCTGATGGGGATGGTTTTGTTCGGCTTGTTGCCGCTCGCTTCGAGCTTCCTCCAGTTGGCAATGATTGTCAATCTGGCTCATAGATCTTCCATGTCAGTAGGATTAGACAACATCAGATCCTTGAATAGTTGGCTCTGGTGATCCAGACTGAGCTTGAATGAGGTTACGGCGATGGCCGGGTCGCAACCATGTATCTCATTGAAGAGCTCCTAGTATCGGGATGCATACTATCTAAGGGATTTATTGGTCGACTTTTTTAGAGCGAGAAGGGAGTCGACCCTCTTCTTTTGCCTATTGCTGGTAACAAACCAAGCCAAAAAGGTAAGGGAAAGATCCTTAAAAGAGGGGATGGACCTTTTTGGCAATTTATCGAACCATAAAAGGTCAAGATCTCCCAAGCTGGAAGGGAAAAGCTTGCACATAAGTGCATCATCCGTGTCATAGAGAGATATCATCTGCCTAAAATGCATCAGGTTAAGGAAGGCGTCTGTTTTTAGGGCGTATTTGGTGAACTTAGGCAGGTTGAAACCGCGCGGAGGGCGGACCCTATAGATTTCTCTAGTAAAGGAGGAGGAAATGAACTAGTCGTGTATAATATCGCACTGTGACCGGGCCTGCTGTACCTCTTGTTCTGCCAAACCCCTGCGTCTGGCAGTGAGCTAAGGCTGAAGATCATCGAGGTGAACGTTTTCAATCGTAAGGACACCGAGGGCAACGATTCTTTCACCCACCACACCTTCTGTCCAATTGAGTCTCATGAATAGGGGTGACATCTAAAGTCGTGGTCAGCGGGGAGTAGGAATGGGTGTTGCTGATGGACTGAGCTCCCAATTATTTATGAACCGAGACCCGTAGTGGTCGATGCTCCTCACCAGAACTACGTTCAGGGGGAGGAGAGCGAAGTTGCTCTCGGCCCCTCGTCCCCTCATACTGTTCGGCTTTGGCATTGCATCCCAAGCGCTCTAGAGCCGAGCGCTTTCGATGTTCCCTTCGCTCAAGTCAGCGTGTTGGTGGAACGTGCGATGTCAGGCTTGAGACGCTTCGCCATTCTGATGGGGCCTAATCGCAACCTTAAGCTGTGCAACCCCTTCCCTAACCAGTTAGAAGAGCTGATCCTTTTCGGCCAACTAAGCCTCTAGGTGTTCAACGTACGCTGGGTCCCTAAGCTCAGTAGGGATTTTTACAGGTGGATGGGGAGGAAGGGTCGGCAAGGCTACAGGGTATGTCGTAACACCCATAGCTGCTTTCCCTACTCGGATATATTTAGTTTGATCGTTCTTCTGAGTCGGAATTTTCACCACGAGACTGATTTTGAAAAAGGTTTGGTCAAAGTGAGAATGAGGGTTTGGGATGAGAAGTCAAGTAGATCTTCCACTGTGGTCGCCAAAATATGAAGTCTAGAATCTGAATTAGGCCTCTCGAATGCGTTGTCACGAACCCTCTTATGATAGCTACAAAATGCTCGACACTAGGTTAGTGCCGAAGGGAGATGCCGAAGTACGCATGCCGAGAGCAAATAACATCTCATTTTTACGCCTGGTCCAACTTGGGCACAGAATAAATGCTCAGAAGATGATTGTGGGCCGAAGGCCCACTACTGTGTATTTCGGCCTACTACAAACAATTTTATAAAAAACTGATTGGATCAAGCTCTAGCCGATAATATTTTGAGCTGATATTTTGCAAGGACCCTTAAAAACATGTTTTAAACACATTAAATGGTTCGGATCATTAAAATCTAATCAGGAATGAAGAGTTTAGATATTGGTCTAATGTTGGTCTAAAAAGTGCTGGTCTCTTGACTCTTTCCCTATATATATATATATATATATTCTTTAAGTTCGATCAAGAGAATTATAATAAGATTAAAAACTAGGTTTCCTTATAAAAATTAACGAACTAAAAGCTGCAATTTCATATTTCAATTCAATCATTTTACTAGCCAAATTATTGTGTAATTATTTTTAACTCGGCAAATCATAAATATTTAAATTAATTTACGCATATTCCGATTAAGAAGGTAAAAAATTTAATTGTACTAGTGGCTCACATATACAAAAGAACTAACTTGACACTGAAGCTCTATAAAATGACTGATTGTAAAATATTTTTGATGGATAATTTTTATTATCACACTGACAAAGAGAATAAAACAAACTTGGGCGATCAAATGGGAAAATCGGAAGGCCCGTTACCTGTGCCGCACATAATGTACGTATGAAGTTTGAATATTATTTATACGAATAATTTTTAAGATATTTAAAGATTTATAGCCATAGACTTTAAGATTTTCTCATAGAGGGTGCCAAGGGGTGTCCATCCCTAAGTTCCTCTTAACTCCTTTCCATTGTTTGATGCAATATGAGTCTGATACAAGAATCATATTGTGTCACCGGATCAATTAAATTATTAAAAATACGTTACGGCCAAATTGTTAAAAATAAACTTGTGATGTGATAGGATCGTATGTAGTTGATATATCAAATAAAAAAGAAAGGTTTTTTAATGCGTATGTGTAGGGTCAAATAGGAAGAACTACAAAATAGATAAGTGTACTGGTCATTCAACAGTCGGACCAATTACGCCTCTAATTCGATTGCATCAATGTGGTAGCGTGTATCTGTTGCTATATATCATGGTAGATTCATTGTATATAATAAATTGATTTTTAGAGGTGTTATAAGAAGAGATCCTCACTTTTAATATGGGTAAAATGCACTGACCTCCCCTGAGGTTTCTGACAATTGCAGGGACCTCCCCTGTGGTTTGAGAAAATGCACTGACCTCCCTTACTTTTGAAACTATTATCCTCTTTCCCCCCTGCCGTGAAATTAAAGCCTACGGTGTTAATTTTGGTCCTGAAATGTCTATTTTACCCTTTGACTATTCTAAGGAGTATTTGTCACTGTGGGATAAAATGCACTGACCTCCCCTGAGATTTTTAATAATTGCAGAGACCTCCCCTATGGTTTTAAAAAATACATCTGATGAATTTTTTAACTCATGAATTTTATTATTTTTTTAGAATAATTTTTTTTTTTTACAAAAGCAGGTCTGAGTAATGTTTAACTCCAATTTATTATTATTATTTTCCTATTCTATTGTTAGGAAATGAAAAAAATAATAAAAAAATTAAATTTTGATACTTTTTTTGGGAGAAAGTAGCAAGTCCCACACTTAAAATGTTTCTGTTATAATTTATACCACATAAAAATCTTAAAGAAGCCAAAAAAATAAAACCCAACTCTTTACGCTTAATTCGACCTAATTTTTTTATTTGTTTAAGTTTTTTGTATTTGTCTATTTTGCCTTAATTCTTTTGTAAATTATTGGTTCGTCTTAACGAAAAGAATATAAAAAGTTTAAAATTATGTTTAAGAAGTTCACTAAAGATGAAAAATAAGTTTAAAAAAACTCAATTTTTTTAAAATTTAATTCATATTCTTTTACTTTTATCAAATTACTTGTCGAGATAAATCAATAATTTACAAAAATTTGGCGTCCCAGTTTTGTCTTAATTTTTATAGATTATTAGTTCGTCTTGACGAAACGAATTTAAAAAGTGTAAAATTATGTCCAAAAACTAAAAAAAATATTAAAGACAAAAAAAAAATCAAAATTGATACTATTTTTAATTACTTTTATCTTTTCTAATTTTTTTTCAAATTAGTTAATATTTTTTTAGTTTTTCAACTTCGATTGGCGGCACATTCATCGGTTGATAAGTCCAAGCACTAGCGTTTTCTATTTTGCACCATTCTCACATCGCACATTCTTTATAAGGGCATGCATAGTAAAGTTTTCCTTTGTTTTTCTCATTATTTGTCACCCTAAGAATGGCATTTGCTCCGCAATGACATATTTTGTTCCGAGCCCTAATGACGCTACCAGTACTAGACGACATGTCCATAACTGTAAATAAATAAATAAATAAATAAATTACATCACCACAAAGAATTAAACAACTAATGTATTTATAATAAAAATTAAACTAATGTATTTGCAATAAAAATTAACTTTAAAAAAAATACTTACCTTTGCTCTGTAGTAAGTGAGGTCAGTGCCAAGAAAGCTCAGGAGATGTTTTATTGCTTGATATAGCCACCAGCAGGGGTACTTTTGGCATTAAGAAAAAGTTCAGTGCTGACATCAGCAAAAACTAACTCCTCCTTAACAGAAACTAACGGGAGGAGGGAAAATGTATAATAGTTTCTAAAGCAGGGGAGGTCAGTGCATTTTCCGAAACCACAGGGGAGGTGGCTGCAATTGTCAGAAACCTCAGGGGAGGTCAGTGCAATTTACCCTTTATGCAAAGAATAAACATATGTTTTTGTATGTGGGTCCATCTCTGACAGAAGAACCTTAAAAATAACAAATTTGTTTAAAGGAAAAGAAAAAACTACAAAGTCAAAATAAGCATCGTAAAGGATTGTCTGAATAATTACATAGGTGACCATCTATAGATGATTTTATAACCAGTGGACCTTGAAATGTTCACTTGAATGCTTTCAACCACACATAAATATATAAAATTTTGTCTCATTTTGACTAGCTAAAATAACGAGCTAAAACCAAAATACTCTATTTTAGCTATATTTATATTTTATGGTATGACTTTTGTGTTATATATCATGTATTCACTAGAGACGAAGAGACAAAACACCTCCCAATTTTATTGAGATTTAAGTTTATGGAAGATTTAATGCAAGATTTGTTTTTTCCTTTTTTGTTTGCTAGAATTTACCAACTACCTTAACCTCAATCCTTTCTATCATATTAATAAGGTATTAACTTTCTCTCTATAGAACCGGCAATCTTACTGTATTTTGATAGACATTGCACCAATGAGGCCTACCTGTGGCTATTGCCTTTTCTTTTTCTTAACTTTTGGACTTTTTTTAACTCGTGTTATTCGATGTGCTTTGCACAGAACTATATGCTCATTAAACATGCTCATTCATGTGCGTTTTTTTCCCCACAATTTCTAGGTCAATTGGTTTGGATTTAGTATTTATAAAGCTTGAGGTAAATGATAATCTATTTGAAAGTGTTTACAATACTACTACATGCTCAGTCTTGTGGTTGATATTACAGAGCTTTGGTCATGCATAGAAAATTATCAATTCAAAAAAATATGATATAAAAAACATTATTTAAAGCAACCAAAATGTTTTTTAGTTTGTAAATACACAAGATGTTCAGCCTACAAGTATGTAATTGAACATGCAAGTAACTCCATAATCTTAAGTTGTGTTTTCACTTTTCAAAATGGACTTAATGTATTCAAGGAGTTTCCAATGTTGGATAAAATGAAGATCGATATTTTGGCATCATAGAGAATAGTGAACTTGTCTACAAAATCATTCTGTATCCAGACGTGACTGTTATCAAGGGGAAATAATACAACACCTCGATTTTTGAAAATATTAATTTAGAAAAAGTAACTAAACTTCAAAAATTTGCTATTCATAAATAAAGAAAATACAGCTTGCTCTTATAAAAGTAGAAATTACCAAAATAAAGTTTTCCAAAAGAATCCTCCATCAAAAGCCTTTTACAATACGATTCAGAGCTCTAAATCCTATTACAGGTAAACCTGGATTCAACAGCATTCTCCTCAGCTTTGATGTCATCATTGGCCGGGTATTCAGATTCTTAGAGTCCATCTTCACTACCTCACGTGAGATGTCAGTGGGGCAGAATATAGCATCATGAGCTATAAAGCCCAGTAAATAAATCCTACCTTTGGACTCAATTTATGTATATGAACAGTATATGAATAAATGCACAATTTAGCGGAAGTAGTAACGCATAAGTACATAAAATAAATAAATCAAAGTTGTCAAAGGTAAAGTAATTCAAAGAAATCTCTAAGATTAGTCACTAAGTCCAATTACTCTACGGTCCCAATAATAGTATCCTCTAGGGTCAAACATCCCAGTCGTGATAACTTTCACATCTCTATCCCGGGTTGTAACAAATGTTGGTTGTATGATCAATACCCCAGTATTTTCGTACTATGATGCTATCATCTGATATGATCCCGACCACTATGCTGATCATGCTCTCGAAAACTATCACTCCCGAACGTTGCCTCTCGACCTATACCGCTCTCGAATGTTGGCTCTCGACCACCATGCTCCCAATTGTTATGTTTCGAATGTCATGTTTTTCGTATGTCGTGTTTGAGATCAAAATTCCTACTTTCCTTCATCATCGCTAAATTTTTATATGAAGGACACGACACGGTTAAAATACATAACTCGGCTCAATATATTACTTGGGTCATTACATGATATGGCTAATTACAGAATTTGGCTAAAGACACAATACAGCTAAAGATACTTTATGGTCTAGCCATAATACAACTAATCATGGCTAACAACATCAACAATACATGCCACCATGGTGAAAAATAATATTCACAATATTCAAATTCTCAACAATACAAAGTTCTCATTCAATTGTATAATGAGGATTATTAGTAGAATGTCAAACTATAGTTCACTAATTCCAAGTGTTCCATTGTCAATGAGTTTATCAAATATTAGAATGGTAATCAAATGTGCGAGTAAACACATAAGTATGCACATGATGTAAAATATTGCATAGTATGGCATAGGTGGGATCAAGGTTGATAACATGGTTTAATAATGTTCGGGTGTCAAGTCCTAATGACGGTATTCAATTGAAGCAAACGAGGACGTCTAGTCATGACCAATAATCGTTATTCTAACGTGGTATAAGGGTTGATATGTTAAAGGTTCTAAGTTTCAAACATAGGATAAAGTTCAAAGTGAAAGAGTTTGTTCTTAAATTGGTTGAAGTGTATCCCTACAATTGAGACTAAATAATATGGTTTTATAACTGTAGGTGTCTCAACTTATTGGGGTTAAAGTTCTACGATTGAGGTATGAGGCTTCATATTATAGAGAATGGATTTTTCAACTAGTTGAGGGCAAGTGTCTACCGGTTGAGCATGCTAAGTTCATAACTAGGTAGTAGCTATGATTCGGTTGGGGAGTTCTTTCTACCCGATGAGGTATATTTCAATTATAAGACAGTACTGAAATGTTGGCACAGATGTTTGATCGGTTGGTCAGGTTTCTATTTTATGAGACAGAATCAAAATAAACTGGTTGAGGTATAAGTTCAACCAGTTGGTCGGGCAGTTTTCAAGCATCAAAAAGAAATAGAAATTAAATGAACCGGTTGGGAAAAGAATTCGATAGGTTGGTCTGTCATCTTCTCACATTGATTTTTGGGTTTAACCTCCATTGAAGCTTCATGAAGCTTTAGGATTACTCTGTCATGCCTAGAAACCACCCACCCACCCACCTCCAAAACAAAAAAGAAAAAAAGAAAAAAAAATGCGAATGAGGCAGAACAATATCTTGACTTAAACGCGACAGAGTTTAAAATTATAACAGTTGGAATTTATTTAAAAATTTAGAGTTGTCACTTGACATTGAGTTTGGTATAACACCTTATGAAGCCATTTTCAAAGAAAATGCCTTTAGCAAAATAATTACTTTTTGACTCATAAATTCGATTTTGTTTATAAAATGACTTCTTTTAAGAATCTAGTCTACAAATCAGATATGAATTCAGGAATTTACTGTTACGATTTGGGAAGGTATTAGGCATCAACCACCGTCCTTTCGAGTACTTAATTTTCTCAAATTAATTCTTTTTAGTTATTCTTGTCCAAAAAAATAAACATCAAGTGACTGAATGTGTACAATAGGTCAAAATATAAAATGGTGCGAGTGCATGGCCTCGGCTTGCGCGATTGACTTCTGGTGATAAAATGTCAAATTGAATATTTGTTTAAACTTTGACAGAAACACAGCACGTCATGTTTCTACTCTTGAAATATCAAGTACTCAATTCTCCGGTGCAGAAAAATTTAAGTTCAACAGAGGCTTGGTTTTTATTTTATAGATGAATTGTCATATTAACCTTTCTTGAAAATTAAAATGTGTTGTCCTAGCCTAAGCCAAATTAGCCCATGTCACATTTTCATTCTCTTCCCACTAACTACTCAATTCACTCGTATTCCAAAAAATTCAAAGTTAATATGATGCAAATGTTATTGTCATCGTGATAATCTTTTAAAAAACGTGACACCAAGTTGCTAGTATCTAATGTTTGTGAGGTGTATTTTTATTCCGAATCACTCTTTTTTCTTGAATTTGAATCACTCTGCCTCGCTCCTCTATTTTCTTTCTTGCATATTCCACTTCCCGAAAACCACCCTTATTCAGTGGATCACACACTTGGAAACAGAGACAGGGGCACGTTGTATATTCATTTCAACAGCATTACTGAAATTTTAAGATTACTAGGGCTAAAAATTAGGAGATATAGATAGCATGTATCAGCATCGCCGCATGACTGCTATTCATATTTCCTATTCTTAAGCAAATCACATATTTGCTCAGATTCATTGTCTGTGAGCATTTCTTCAGCTAGCTACTCAGTTCACCAACAATCGAATTACCGAATGATGTGAATATTACTTTCGCCACGACAATTCGTCGCGAAAAAATACCGTGCAATGCCCATCACATTTTTATTCCAAAACACCGGATACTAAATTTCAACAGTATTTATAGAATTCGAGATTATCGTGATTTTAATCAGGAGATATTGACAGTGTGTGTCAGTGATAGGAGATGGTAGCTGTTCATATTACTTAACTATGAAATAATATTTTTTTACTTGATTTTACGTGAAATGATAAAGTAAAAGCATGAGCAAAGGTAAAGTAAAAGTTTGGAAGCTACGGAAAATGGCCATAGGGAAAGAGAATGTTAGGAGTTAGATGTTAGGTGTTTAGAGGTTAATCCTGACAGATGTCGACATAGTCTGGTGGTATGCTAATAATGTAAATGTCATTCTCAAGAAAAGTCATGTGACAAAAATTGAGGACGTGCGTGGTAGAGCAGGTGAGACATTAAAACCACGCAACATAATAGTTTCGTCCCGCAAACTTCAGAATATAAATCTCACTTCAGTCGAAACTACGAAAATATGTTGGCATAGGCCTGTCTTTGACTTTTCGTAATTTTGGCTTCCGAACATTGACATCTATATCCTTTCGCCAGAAGCATAGACAGGTAGACTGTGCTTGATTAAATAGTCCATATCCCTGTCCTAGAGGCATGAATGCCAATTTTCCCGAATATGATATTTACATTGGAAAAAAAACAAAAATTAAATTAAGGAAAATTGTTGTTGTAGCACACATACCTTGTATTGATTTTAAAGCAGCGATTACATTGAATTTACGTATAATAACATGAAAACCATGAAAGGCAGTTGCTCAGTAAAAGCTAGAACCATAAATACTATCTGAAATAGTGAAGGGTGCTCAATAATATTTTATTCCTTGACAGCCAGTGAATACTAGAGCCAGTAAAATGGTAGCTACTAAAGCGTAAACTGCTCGTTTTTCTTTCCCCGCGAGTATAGCATGGTGAGCTCAACTCGCTATTATCTCAAACTATACTAATATTGGATATCGTCCAGATCTTTCTATTGACTATTAACTGCCTAATCTTTCCTGGTTGAGTTCATATATTACTATATAATGGTATTATCGATAAGCATTGAGGAAACTCATCCTCTTAAATCTTGCCGTGGCACCCACCAGTTCATCAATCTTGGAGAGGAAAAAACTGTCTTTTGGACACAATTTGTTCAAATTAGTGAAGTCCACACAGACTATTCACTTTTCATTCTTCTTTTTTCACCAAAGCTGTGTTAGATAACCACTCCCGGTAGTATACTTTTCATATCGCCTCATCCTCAAGTAGCCTATCCACGTCTTCAATTATGACTTTGGTGTGTTCAACTACCGACCTCTTCCTCCTTTGCATCACAAGCTAGTATACCAATCAACATTTAAATGGTGACAAATAATGCTAGCATCTCTTGGGAAGTCTAGGCAAATACGTCGACATGGTCCTTTAGTACTCAAAATAAATTTTCTTCGTTTGAGCTGAGAGAGTTCTTCAACGAGAAAGAATCTCTCGGCATCAGTATCATGTGTTGGGACCTGTTTTAACTTCTCCACTACTCTAGGATTGGCTTATAGGAAACTTCTATGAATTTCACCTGCTCGTAGCTTAGCTTGTCCTTTACGAAAGCCGCAAAATAGCTTCTTGTCATTTTTTGGTTCTCACGTATGCACTCGATTCCTTTGCATCCTGAAAACTTGATGACCTAATGGTAGGTTGACGGTATAGCCCCCATCTGATGTAGTCAAGTTTGACCAACTATGGCATTGTAAGCTAAGGGTACGTCTACTATCAAAAAGTCCATCTCAACGATTACTTTCTCTACCCGAACTTGGAGGGTTATTAAGCTCAACAGCCACACTAGTTCTACGCTGAAGTCGATAAGGGAGGCTACTATTTTTTTGAGATCGGCTTGAGTAACGCCAATTTTCTTGAAGGCCTCATAATACAGTATTTTTGTCAAATTGTCCTAATCAACAAGAATTCTCTTTGTTTCAAATCTGCTGAGTATTAGGGTAATGACCAAAGTGTCATTATGAGGGAATTGGATCCCTTCAAGATCATCCCTAGTGAATGTTATCGCCAAATCTTGCTCCCATTCTGGCTTCTTTCTCTTCAAGCCGAGCTTTAGAATATAATGTTGGTGCCCAACCTTGTGCCTCTGTGCTCTAGCCTCCTTCTCGTCGATTGAATGGGCTACCACGTGAATAACATGGATTACAACAGTGGGCAATGCATCCTCCTTGGATGAATTAGAGCCATTGGCCTTATACTGTTCGACTACCTTCTTTCTTTTCTCAGCTATATATTTCTTAAAGTGGTCGGCCTCAACCAAATCCTCCAGAAACCTTTTGAAGGCTTTACAATTTTTGATGAGGTGCCCGAAATCATTGTGATAATTGCTCATGTCTCCACTAGTCTTTTTCTTATCGGGATTGCCTCCCATTTCCGCTAGCCATCTCCAATATGGTTCTTTCCGTAGTTGCCATATGATTTTATAAATAAATATGTTGAAAACAGTCTTGATAGCTCTATAAGCCTGAGGACTAGGTGTTTTGTAGTCTCGCTTGGAGAAGGTTACCTCATGAGGGCAGTCTCTCCCAGGCTCAAGGGGAAAACCCTACAATAAAGGTCCTCGTTCTCAAGATGGAAAAACATCGCATGAAGGAACCACTTTACATGGTTCATTGGATTTGTCCTACTATTATAAATATATAATTTTCACGAATTGAACTTCTTTGCCACTGCATCTATTGCCTCCGACAGAGGTGACGACACCAATTGCTTCAATGTTGCTGTCTACTTGGAAGCTTGGCGCAGTCCTTGTTGCTGATTCAGCCATTCCATATCGAGAGGGTCTTGCTAGGCTTAGATCACATCGTTTAAAGCTTCCACTGCTTTGTTTTGTTGGTGATCTCCCTCCAATGGGGGCATTCTTGTCCATCCTGGTTATGGGATACTACGGGATTCATGTCGACTGCTAGCGATCCTCATCCATTTATCACACTCGATAGGAGTCGAGTGATCTCGTTCTTGGGCCCGTTTTAACTCTTTGATCGCTTTCTCGGCTTTATTATAGTTGATCCTTGGTACTTCAATCCCTTTTAGAACTGTATGTCCATGATCGAAAATACCATAGGTCTGGGATACTGCCTCTTTCCTTGGTAGATCCCTTGTTTCATTCCTGAATGCTTCTCGCAGTGGGTCTCTTTGATTCAAATCTTGCGGCGGGTCATGGTTCGAATGACGAGGCAAATCCTGATCCAAGTTTCGCTTCCCATCTCGTGGTAAATCTTGATGCTTCCCCTTCTTCTTGATTAGGGCAGACAGCGGAGATTTCGGCTTTTCCTTTCCCCTCCTCCTTTCGCATTCGGATCAATCGGTGTTGCTGCCATGAGGGGTAAATTTTACCACAAACAACACGAATTGTAAGTAGTTTAAACTCAAAATTAAGAAAAAATATCACCTAAACTATGACAACAATTGATTCTGGGATTTCTTCTTTCTTTTGCTTTGATTCTAGTGACCTACGAGACAATAAACCGTCAAATGACCCTCCACCACTGTGGTGGGAAGACACTCCAATGGTTAAGCCAATACAAAATTCACGAGAAATTCTCTCTGCAATACCTATGGACAGTGTAATAGCTTGTACCTTTCACCTTGAAGCGAAACCTTTATTTATTGACTTTTGCCATCCAATCAATCCGTGTTCTACCCGGTTTCTAATTATTCACTAGAAATGAATTAGAAGTGCTTTATGATGAGCCACTAATAAGATAAATCCGAGTTTGACTCTCCAGGGTCTCATCTTCTACGTTAGAGTTTCATTTATCCTCAAACTGCTCATTCTAAGTTCAATAGGGGTAGGGCTCCTCGTCTTTATCTGATTAGAACCAATCTCGAGATATTCAGGGTTTTAACTTATCTCAACTAATTGTCCCTCTCAAGTTGAATAAGAGCATCATCTTGCCGAACTGGCCACTACTTTAATAATTCATTTCGAAAAATTAAAATATTCTCTATTTAAGTTTTATCTCCTTTATATATAGATATGAGAACAAAAAAATTTAGTCTACGTGGGATCCCTGAATGGTAAAACAACAAAAGAAGTCAAATTACCTATATATACCCTTAATATTTAAAAAAAAAAATTCGTTTTAAGTATTGATTCGTCTCGACGAGAGTTTTTCAAAAAAGTAAAAACAATGAACTATTTTCTAAAAATGCTCGAAAACACAAAAATAATTTAAAGAATCTGTCCATTTTGAATTATTTTAATTTTTAGTGAATGTTTGTAGCTTTTCTACATATTTTTTATTTTTAAATTCTTTTCATCAAGAAAAACTAATAATTCAAAAAAAAAATGCAAAACTAACAAATTAAGTATAAATAAAAAAAAGTCCTACATAATTTAGTTAGGCCAAATAAACATAAAAACTAAAGAAAATATTGAAAAATTCACTTCGAAGAGCTTGTTTAAATGCATTAGTTCTGATTACTGTTTAGCATGTTATATAGGAAAGAAGAGAATATATTTATGATTGATTTGGCCTAAATTACGATAAGTGTCTTTCCATTTTACTTATTTTTGTGATTTTTTGTTGGAGCTAAAAAAATCAAGGAAGGTGAGTGCAAAATAGAAAACAAGGTCAGTGTACGTTGAGATATATTGTGTGTGGACTCCAGTTTTGTTCATTCATTTTGTTCACCCTTTCTCATGTGGGATTATCTCAAGATTTCACTTAGATAATAAAAATTGTTTAATTTGTTATGATTAGTTTTTTTAGTTATCACGAAAAAATTCAGTTCAATCATATATCAATAAGTGTTCGACCTAAAAATCTAGTTTTTAAGTTATAAAAATTAAAAGTTTGGGAGTAACAAACTAGATTTTTAGGTCAAGCACTTATCGATATCAAATTAAGCTGATTTTTTTCGTGATAAATAAAGAAATCAATCAGAACAAAAAATAAACGATTTTGTTCATCGAAGTAAGATTTTAAAGTCGTCTCACGCGGCTGAGAAAGAACAAAACCAAACTCATGTGTGTGAGGGTGTAAGTGAGATCACTTTATATAGAGAAAAGGTGATTGTAAGGATAGTTTAGGCATTTATATTAGGAATTAGCATGATATCATCACCTGCCTCCTTTGCGTTCAAAATTAACGTATATCCAGAAAAGAGGCTCTGATCACATTGCAAGTAGGGCTGCAAACGAACTGAGTCGTTCACGAACTCGGCTCGGCTTAGTAAGGGCTTGGTTCTACTCGGCTCGTTAATAAGCCGAGCTCGAGCTCTCGTTTCATAAACGAGCCAAGCTTTAGTCTCGAAACCTCGGCTCAGCTTGTAAAAACTTGGCTCGTTTTAGAAGCACGGCTCGTTTAAAAAGGCTCGTTAAGTAAGTAAGTTTAATTCAGCTCGGCTCCTTTACAAACAAGCCAAGCTCAAATTTTAGGTGCGTTTAGTTAACGAGCCGAGCTCAAGCACTCCAAAACTCAACTCATTTGCAACCTTAATTGCGAGAAAGAACAGTGTAATTTCAGAAACCTCAATGGATGTTAATGTATTTGTCAAAAACCTCAACAGAGATAGTGAAATTAATCCCCAAAGAAATATGAAGAAACTAGTCGAAATGAAAATGCGAACTGGTTCAGACCAATTAAGTTTTTTTCCCTTTTTGGTTTTGTTTTCATAAAACCGAAGTATTCAGTTCAGTGGTGAAAATGCATAAAAACCGTCGAATCCAACCAAATCAGTTTCGCGTTAATATAGAAGAAAAGAAAGAACTTTGTATTCAACTCAATTGTATTTGACTTATTTATGAATGATACAACCATTCCTTATATAGGGAGACATGAGTAATGAAAGGAAACATTACAACTAAGGAAACAAACAAGAAAGAAAATAATACATGTAAGAAAATGAACAACAATGAAACAATATTATTTTATATAAATATAGAACAATATTTGTTCCCTTGTATAGGTATAGAAATACTAGGTATGGAAATAATAATATTTGCGACAGTCTCCCTCAAGCTAGAGCATAGATATCAATCATGTCAAGCTTGCGAAGAGTAGATCGAAAAAGTGACGGTTCAATCGGCTTTGCAAGAGCATCGGCAATTTGTTCGGATGATGGGACAAACATAGGCATAATGACTCTAAATCGAACCTTCTCTCGAATAAATTAGATGTCAACCTCAATATCCTTAGTTCTTCCGTAAAAAACTGAATCTGAGCCTAACATAATTGCTAACTTATTATCGCAACGCAAAGTTGAAGGTAAACTAGTCGGGAAGCCAAATTCCTCAAGAATGGAATGAAGCCATAAAATCTCACACGTACCCTAGGCCATACCCTATACTCAACCTCTAATGAAGATCGAGAGACCCCTGACTATTTCTTGCTCTTCTAAGAAAATAGGTGGGATTTTCTCAAGCGATAAACCATGCCAGCATACTCCCCCTCAGTCCGAAAGCCTAGAAAAGGATCCATGTAAATAACCTCATCAAATTCGCCATTCAGGAAGGCATTCTTGACATCCATTTGATGCAACGGCCAAGAATGAGAAGCAACAAGAGAGATAAGAAGGTAAATAGTGGTGAGCTTAGCAACATGAGCAAAAGTAGTAGTAAAATCTTTGCCCGGAATTTGAGTGAAGCCTTTTGCAACCAGTCGAGCTTTGTAGCGATTGATGGACCCATTAGCATTGTGTTTCAAGATGAACACCCAACGGCATCCCACAGTCTTCTCCCCTTTTGGAAGAATGACTAAATCCCATTATTGAGGTGTAACGCATTCATCTCATTCTACATAGCACTCACCCAATGTGGATTCAATTTAGCCTCCCCCACAGATCTAAGGAATCACGACAGAATCAACCTAACTAGGGAACCCCGGAAATGATAAGTTAAGAGGATCAGAGGGATGACGATCCCCAAGAGGGTACTGCTGAGATGGGGGAGAAAGGAAAAACTCAGTACCTTCATTCGGCGAGGAGTCCGGCACAAAAATATGAGAGCGACAACTATACACACAGATAGAGGTACTTGCAATAGGAGGTAACACAGTAGAAGGAACAATAGTAAGAGGATCCACAAAAGTAATATGAATAATAGGAACAGGATGAGGACGAGGACGAAGACGAGGTAGTAAAAAAAAGTATCCTCCCAAAAAGTTACATCCATAGAGTGTATAAAAGGACGAAATGAGAGATCATAGCAACAATACCTTTTTGACTTAGAAGAGTATTCCATAAAGCCACACCAAATTGACTTGTCATCTAAGTTTGTGCGAGAAGGCCCCCTGTCCTGGACAAAGCAGACACCCCAAACACTCTAGGGAGGATAGGAAAAAGAGGTTTATCCAGCTGAAGAACACCGGCAAGTGTCTTCCCCTTCAGAACCCGATTAGGAACCCTATTGATAAGATATGTGACAGTAAGAAGAGCTATGTGCTAAAAAGACTTGGGAACAAACATGTCTCTAAGAAGACACCAAGAAATACCCATGAGGTGACGATGTTTTTGCTCGGCAACCCCATTCTGCTCAGGGGTGTACGGGCAAGTAAGCTGCTGAAGAAATAGTTGTGCCACAAGATCACTCGTAATATACTCCCCTCCCCCCCCCCCCCCCCCCCCCCCGGCGGCCAAAGGCCACGAACAATAGTAGTAAATTGAGTTTTAATCATGGTGAGGAACTGACTGAAAATACTAAACAACTCAGATTTCTTTCAAAGTAAGTAAACTCATGTGCACATCGAAAAATCATCAATGGAAGTCTTATAATACCAATGACCAGACATAGCAGTGATTGGGAGGGACTGCATACATCAGAAACATCAAAATGAACTTAGTCAAACATAGCAGGGGATCGATGCATACGGGGAATATAAGATTGTCGACAATGCTTCGAGAGCTCACAATTATCACACCTGAAATTCAAATCTTTACAAGCGACAAATAGAGACAAAAATAGCAATTTTAGGTACTAAAAATTGACATGACCCAAACGGGCATGCTATAAATGTAAGTTTCGGGAAGAAAAAGAAACAGGAAAGTCAAAAATAGTAGTCAAAAAAAGAAAGAATTTTGTATTCAACTCAATTGTATTTGACTTATTTATAAATGATACAACCATTACTTATATAGAGAGAGATAGAGTAACGAAAGGAATATTACAACTATAAAAACAAAATTAGAAAAGAAATAATACATGTAAGGAAACAAACAACAATGAAAACAATATTATTTTATATGACATAGAATAATATTTGTTTTCTTATATAGATATAAAAATACTAGATATGAAAATAATAATATTTCCAACAAATATCATCACCAGTAATTTCACAATAAAACTTTAAAGCCAAAATGGGAATAGGATAAATTTTGATTGTCTGTCACAATGTGTCCAGAAGCACGTAAAAATCTATAAAGTAATAAGAATCACACGTTCGATTCACATGTGTTATGGTCTTGGTTTGTCAACGCAGCACTCACGGACTGCATGCAACAACAATGGGTTGGGGGGAAGCGCAATTCATGTTATGAAAGTGTTGCACTAAGTGTGAGGTGAAACAATTCTCTGCGTCCAATTTTATGTGTTCCTGAGTCGCTGAAATTGGAAAAAAAAAAAAAAACACAAACTTCGGATTAGTTAAAACAGTAGATTCACTGTTTTAAATTGTGCTACGCTTCACTATTCTGAACCCATTAAAATGGAGAACAACAAAATTGGTTTTCAATTTCTGTGTTGTTTGTTTGATCAGAAGCAATTAACAGAGCTCTGTGAGAAATTTTAGCTAGGTTGAGGTGTGAATGTGATACGTATAGGGGGATTTAAGGAGATGCACATCATGTGTTCGACTAAATTACGCTGCGAAGTTTTCATATGTTTGGCTTATTATGTGGTCAATTTTCCAGGCGTTGTAGTTTCATGATTGTTATTTCTGAGTATTGATGTTTGCAAGTAGAGCTATGATCCTCGAGAACTTTACTGTGCTACACGTGAAGACTTGTGATCTGTTTGGCACCTGCTTTCATCCTTCTAGTTTTGTTCCAATGCAGAGCAGAAGTAAGCAAATTATGACTTTTAACCCTTTATTTTTGTGTTGATTGATTCATATTGGGAGAAACAAAGGAAGATGCATATTTTGAGTTTGCATAGTGTCAATTGTTTTTTATGTATAGAGTGACAATGTGGTCAAGCCATGCGCTTGACTATGGAAAAGTCGGAATAGCTGGACCGAGAAAGTTTTATGCATCTTCTTGACCTTGTAATGTTGCATTTCTCCCTTGATATTCTGTAGAGATTTGTATGAAGCCGTTTGTGGTTGAAGCGAGGGCGAATACCCGGACAGAAAGTGCAAAAATTCAAAACAGGAGACTACAGAAAAAGGTTCTCTTAATCTTGAAAGAAATATGTTACTTGTTGCTCGCTTTATGTTTCATTGTTGATATGCAAGAAGGGAAAGATTGGAGGACTTGATTCAGTCTTCGATTGATGCAATGAAAGTAGAATATAGAGTATGCTATTTATGGATATCATTGCACAAGTACAAATGCATGGACTAGGAACTTATCTTTCAGATCGATTTCTTCATCTCCTTCAAAGTTTTGCTACAAATATACTGTTGAAAGGAAGCTTTTTAGGTGGAAGTTTTTACTGTAGCAAGCATTCACCATTTCTATCTTGTCACGTTTGATGTAAAATACCTATAAAACTACGACTTGTAACACTGGAAAAAACTATGGAACTGGCTCTTCTTTTGGGTGCTTCACTGAAAGAATATGGTTACTGTACCTTTAGAGTCACTCCTCTCCTTGTGAGATGGCCATTGATGGAAGTGGGGGCCTGTAGTGACCAAGTCACTACAGGCTGTGTAGTGACCTTAAATGACATCGTTTTATGTTGTTTTCATTCAAATAACTTTTCTCACAAAATTACGTCGTTTTGCTAGATAAAATTGGGAGAAGTTATTTGGATGAAAATAACATAAAACAACGTCGTTTAAGGTCACTACACAGCCTGTAGTGACGTGTCACCACAGCCCCCCACCTCCGCCATTTTGAGACCATTTCCTTCCCAAGTACCTTTTAATTAATCAGCTTCTGCTAACAATCATTTCCATTTCCTTCTATCAGTTCAATGGCACGCCCACAAAACCACGACTTTCGGTCTTCTGTTCAAGGAAGCAATTGTATGCTACTCTGGTGGATGACCAGAATAAGAAGTGCTTATTCTATGCAAGCACTTTGCAGAAATCCATTTGCGAGGATCCCCAATGCAGCGCTATTGTACGTATCCCTCTCTCAATTTGTTCCCTTCAAAGACTCTCACTAACATTCTTAATTTTCCTCTCTAACTTTTCTCCTTGAATTTCAATAATGCCAGGAAGCTGCTGAGCGTGTTGGTCACGAGCTGGTCAGGATTTGCGTTGAGCTCAATATTAATGAAATTTCACAATATGATCGGAATGGTTTTGCTCGCGGGGAAAGAATGCAAGCCTTTGAGACTGCAATTTCTCAACATGGGTTCCTGCCGCGTTAGATTAGGCATTAGGCATTGAGTCAGTTTTACATGAGCACTTCTTGTGAAAACTGGAAATAATGGAGCAGTGTGGGAACTGATTACAGTTTGGAGAGACTTGTGAAACTGTTGAGATAATCTTAATTCTAAGATGTGTAGATGTTGTGTTCATCATTGTAAAATATGTTAAAGAAAATTAAACTGTTTTAAGGGAAGAGACTCTCGGAAGGTGATACGAACATGAATTATCTAAGCAGTGTATATTCCATCGGAAACAAATTTAATCTTTCTCGCCTCCAATTTTTGAACATGATATCCGTCGCTGTCCTCTTTTCTAGATAGAGTGAAAAAGTGAGCCGACTTCAAAAAATGATTCATGCCAAAAAGAGTGTTCTCTTTATAATAGTATACATATATACACGAGTTGCTTTTCACACCCCTCAACCAACAAAGCAGAGGGGTAGCTGCTCAATTTACCAAAAAGTCTCTCTCTCGTTCAGTCATTTTTAGGGTAAATTTCATCAACACTTTTTAATTTTTAATAGAATTACACGGTATATTCCTATATTTTTTGAAATCACATTGACATACCCTATTGAACAACTTATTAACCTCTGTTACATTACCAAATAAAGTTTCTAAAATGTCCAGTGGAATTCTAGCCTTGGGATGAACTCACTTACTCTCAACAAACCTATTATCCCGAAACGGATTTGAATTGACCCAACCGCCATTGGGATGCAAACCACGCACTTTTTGTATCAAACCAAATAAATAAATGTTATGCAATATCTTCAAATTCAAAGTGGATTTTCTAAGTATATATGAACTATTTATGTATGTATATAATATTATTTTATTTGGTACATTGGTTTGAAAGCCAACGGACAATGGCTATAGGTGACAAAATGTTGCAGGGGTAGATGGGGGAAAAACTGATTTGTAGTATAGCACAACAGGTGATGTTGATAATAATTGGGTTGTAAAAAAATTTCGAGCTAGTTCACAATTTAAATTACATTAAGTTTGGCCTAATTTTTTTGTTCTTTTTTTTTAAAAAAATTTCAATTTAGCATCAAGCACTTACGAATTATTTGTTCGTCATGACTAAAAAAATAAATAACGAAAAAATAATCTAAAGAGAATATAAGACCAAACGGGATAGGTTTGGCCTAACTTTCTTTCTCAGTTTTTTTTTTTTTTTTTGTGTTTGTTTAAGATTTTGTTGCGTTTAACTATTTTGTGTTTATTTTTTTTTTTAAATTATTGATTTGTCTCGATGGAAGAAATCAATAAAGAAAATAAATAAATAAATCGCATTGGGAGAAATTAAAAAATAAATAAATCGAACTTGAAAAAAGTTTAGAAAAAATAATTTAGCTTTAACTAGGTTAAAAGTCTTGCATTATTGATTCATAGAGAATCAAAGTCAATTTACCAATGAATCACGAAAAGAAAATGTTAGGACCCCATAAACGGAATCCCATAATGGACCTAGAAATGACGTCGCTACTCTATTCCCAAGGACTAGCAGAATCGAAATAACGAAATTCTTGGGTCATCTCAATACCCCCTCCCTCTTCTTTCTCTTTCTCTGTTAACGACTGTCATTTCTCCAACTCTTTTTTCTCACACAAACATTTGTTATACACACATTTGTTTTTTAATATACAATTTTAAATTATTATTCTTATTTTTCAATTTTTGTATTTATTCAATTATTTTTTATATTTATTAATTTACATATTTTTATAAGTTATTGGTTCGTCTTAATGAAAAAATTAAAAATATAATTTTTTGGTCTAAAAGATAAAAAAAAGAAGTTCACTAAAGACAAAATATAAGTTTAAACATGATCTGTCTTGACTTATTTTTTATTTTTCATAGTTTTTTTAATTTGTGGATAAAACTTTTTACTTTTCTAAAACATGTGGTCAAGACAATCCAATAATTAGACAATATATTGATTTGTCTCAACGAGATATTTTGGAAAAGTAAAAACTTAAAATAAAATTCATAAATGAAGAAAAATAAGTCGAGACAGATCCTGTTTAGGCTTTTTTTTTTAATTGAACTTTTTTAATTTTAAGATAAAAAATTATAGGTTTTAAATTGTTGGCGTTCAAAAAAAATTATGTTAAACTAATAAATACAAAAAATAATTGAATAAGTATCAAAAAATAAATGTGTGTGTGTGTGTGTGTGGGGGGGGGGGGGGGGGGGGGGTTTGTTGCCACATCATTTTTTGGGTCAGTTTTGTGATCCTAGTATTGCTCATCACGAAATGGTATATTTTTTACATATAATTTCTTAATTTATTTAGAAGTAATTCGTGAGAACATGCACCATTTCTTTCCCAATTAGAAAGAAACAAAGTACAGCTGATTGGATCTAGCCTATTCATGAAATAAATAATTTGCATACACTCCCTTTTTAAAAAAGATCAATCCACCAAGTACCACACTTAGATTTATAGTATTTATTGCTAAAATGTCAGTATTAAATCCAGAACTGCCGGTGGATGGCCAAATAGCCTAAAGAAACAAAAAAATCGGTTATATTTTTCATAGGATCAAAATTAATTAAAAAAAAGGTATGTTTTAAATTATTTATTTTTAGTTTTTTAATAAAAAAATTGATTGTAGTTATATTTTAAATTATTCTCGTCAATACAAACTAATAATCTATAAAATAATTTAACACAATACAATTAGTTCTTAAAAAAATTATTCTTGTCAATCCTAACTGTGACATTCAATTTTATGAAATCTTTAAAAAAAAGTAGTGCGAAGATAAAAAGTTAAATTGGTTTATTTTTAAAAATATTACATCTTATTATTATTACTTATTTAATTTAATTTTTAATGATATATTTTTTTTAAAATGTAATGTGAAATAGTGAAAGGGAGGAGAGTGTTATTTTCGTAATTCGAAGGGGGGAGTGACATTTTTATAATTTAAAAGGAAAAGGAAAAGGAAAAGGAAAAGGAAAGGAAAGGAAAGGAAAGGAAAGGAGAGTGACAGTTTTAAAATTTCAAAAAATGAATGAGCATTTGTTCAAGGGGTGTGATTTTTGTCTTTGGAGGTGAAAAATAATTTCCCACATAAATATGTGTGGATGCATATACATATCATTTTGTGTAAACTAGTATTTGATGCACACGCAAATACATATGCAGAGGAAGAAAACATGAAAATAATTATTTGATTCAATTATGATATTTTAATTTTTAAAATATATTATTTATTTGAAATTTGGATAAAATTAAAAAACAAAAGTGTGAGCCAATTTCAAAATTACTATTCACTCTAAAAGACTGTTCCTTTTATAATACTTACTAGCGTCGTGGCACACATGCTGCGTGTGGTATATCTCATTTCATCTTTTCATCATGTCTGTAAAGAAAGATGTGAGTGTTGGTATGGAGGTGGAAATGACGTTTTAGGATGAGAAAAAAATTGTCAATGAAAATGTAATGTAAAAATTAAATTTGTTTATGACGTTTGTGAAAATTAAAAAATTGAACCAGTCTCAAAAAGAATTCACATCAACTTGAGTTTTCCCTTATAATATAATAGTATAGATATAGATATACAAGAAACAATACATTGCGCAAATTAAACCCACTAGACAACCAAGAAAATGTCATGTATCGGAGATAAATAAACAACTAAAAAATGCTCTCGGAAGAATAAATAATACTCAAATCTTGTCTGGTCCTCTGATATCTTAATTGGCAATGTGCAAGAGTGACCAAATAAGCTATAATCAGCTGAATGACTTATGCTCGTCCCCAAATGTGAGAGGCCGTAAAACTTGTGTCTATATGTCATCCAATAATCAAAAGATTGTTTTCATGGAATGGAACAAAACGAACCAATGGACCCAATTTGTTAGCAACTGATGAATTGGGATATAGAGACACTGGCAAACTCGACGCATTTTCGTGCGGCATCCTATGGTTGACAGCGAAATCCTTGAAAACGGATCACTCTCTCCCCAAAAAGCTCATTTTTTTATCTACATTACAATGCTGAAGACACCAATACACTTCAAAATTGAGGGGGATGCACTGAATAGAAATATGCAGGTGTAAATGAAGATGATCAAAAATGTAATCAGCATCCTTTTCTGGCCCTAAATAACATGCTATTATTGCTTACGTGATACTATACAAGACAAACCTCTCCGTATCAGATCCGACAAGGCCGTGGAACAACGGATCAATACAACAAATTCTATAAACTAGCCTTCCTATAAGATTCACTAAGTCAGATTCCTATTCCTACTTAATATGGTTATTACCACTTTCGTATATATGAAGCCCTGCTGGAACTCTAGTCAGTGGAATCTCTGTTTCATTCCAGCAATCAATATCACCGTGTCAAATGCTACCGAAATCCAAAATGATATGTGCAACTATGGTTATCATTCACCGCAGCATCTGGCGCGCTTTGTTTCTTGAAGTTTCTGCCAAAGACAAAGCATCTCCCTCGGACCTTGGTAGTGAGCAACAACATAACCATCTTTACACCCCTCATTAAAGATCCTCTCATCCTTCTCGTATCTTACTTCCAAACCACGCTTCTTCATATCAGCAATCCATATGCCCATTGCCACATCTTCTAGTTTGAACATCTGTAGCATCAATCACGCATATGGGTAGGTTTAGATATTCCAAAAGCAAATCCACATGTTATAAGAAGGTTTCCATGCTAAAAACAGCATAACACGAGCTAAATTTTATGAACATTTTCTTTACCTTCAAGCGGCCTTTTTTATGCCTCTCGTAGACAGCCTTTGCTATGTCACTTGACACAACATAGCCGGGGCCATGAGCCCAAGGAGGATACTTCTGGTCAGCCCATTCCTTAACAACACAGACAAGAGGGAGAGATTGAGTGATTATCAAAAGGGATTCTTACCTGATTTACAGGTTCTTAATCATAGAACCAAAAGTGAATAAAGGAAACTAGACAGTAGCCACCCTAATTACGGAGTTAATCCCACTTCAACAGGAAATACTAAGAATGATAATGCAATCGTGATTTTAAGCATTTTATATGCTAATTTTTGGTCTTAGTATTATGTTAGGAATATGGAGGTAGAACAAAATCATTCTATTTCCTATTTAGGTTCATATTATTTCCTTTTTTATGGGTTTCTTGTTTGACAGGAATTAGGTCTAGTTCATTAAAAATAAGATTGTAGCCTTTTAGGGAAAGAGTTCTAGGTTCTGATAACACAATTATTCAGAGTTCTAAACAGGTTTAGAGAAGGATTTTGATCTCCAGATACTGGTTTCGAATCAAAAAGGATTTCCAACTCATGTTATTTTTCTCTATTCGTTACAGGCTTCAGCTTCATCAACTAACTGCAACTTCGATGGCAGTTAGCATGTAGCTGATTATTCATTTTCAGCATGGCATAATGAGGCAAGACATGTTCGGGCTTTTTGGCAATAGTTGAGAGTGGAGCATAATGCACAGAACTTATAGGAATATTTTACACTTTTTGCGGGTGATCAGTCTTCGTACTTTTTTCTTACAGTTTACATGATCAACCTTCTTACCATTGGAAAACACACAGTTAGAATTAGCAGGTACCGTAGGGCTATCCTCATCTGCAAGTAAAACCCTCCAAATGTAATCAAACTTGTTTACTGATCAACTTTGTGGATATTCTACATTGCAGATCGGACAACATATGCAACAGTTTTCGAACGAATGTCTTACAAATACTGAGACTAATGCAAAAGAATCATTCACAAATCCTATAGTATCCCTGATATAACTTTGTCACTTTGAACTCAGTAGGGATGCTTTTCATGACCTTCCTGATTTCAATTTATAAGTAGCACTTGTTACTATGGTCCAGACCATAATACCATACCAAACGGTCACTAAACTTAGTTTACCCTCTATGTGGGAATTTGAGAGGATAGAAAATAAGAAGCAAACTTCATCATTCCGAACAGCATAGAGGAAAATGAACGTTGAAGCATGTTAAAGTTGGGAAAACAGATACCTCATTGCTAATATACCACTTGCTATCAGGATTCCGATGAGGTTGGGAATCTGAGTTAATGAGACCATAAAGCAACCCACGAGTCACATTTACCCTGTTCAAAGAAGCCAGCACTTCATCCACCCGAACAAATGAATCATCATCTGTTTTCATGACAAACTTCGCAGAGACCACCTCAGTCTGTCCAATAGATATCGTCAATAAATTGAGGCAAACTGAGAATTCTCCTTGTCTAGGAAAATAGGAAATACAGAACTTTACCCCAAAGATGCAGATAGCCAGAGTCTTCCAGGTGATCAGGCTGTAGTAATCAACAAACGGCATCAGCTGTATGTCGTGATATGTCTGTGCTTCATTCCAAAGCTCATCATTCACCATCTGGTTTTTATGCTGCAATACAACTCAAATTCAGTTACAGACAAATACTTCATCACAGATTTACACGTAACAGACAAGATATTAATGACAACAACCATAAACCTATGAGTAGCAAAATAGCCAGGAGTATTCCCCGTGAATCAAGGACCTGAGCTCGAGTATGCCCCTTGAGACAAGGCAAAGGATATATCTCAGTAATTGCCCACCTGCATATGCATGTGGAACAAGGGGCCACTAGGGTTTCTACCATCGCTCTACCTAATAGACTGAAACTAAGAAAGAAAATAATCTTCAACTTTTCACAAAACCCTGCAGATTAGAGTCCTGAGCACATAAGCACCCCATTTATGTGTGTCAATGACTCAGTCAGATGCACAAATCAGGACAAGAGAGAACCTAGCAATGAGAGCATGTGCACGTTAAGGTCCTTGTCATGGTGAGCTGCTAGCTGACAAGTGAGTTTAGCCAGCACATATCTCAAATTTGAGCTCCACTGAGCTCTCCAAAGCATGTGCTAAGTTACAGGAATTCATCATGTTATCACCATTTCCCCTGCAGCCAGGCATTTAGGCATCCAGAGAGAGAGAGCCGCCAGGGGGGGGGGGGGGGGGGGGGGGGTCAATTAACGGGTAAGAGGTGCTCCTAGCAAAAGAGCTGCCCCTTGAACACTGGCCTCTTTAATGGGTGACTAGATAGTCCAATGGATCTCAAGGTTCCATGTTAGGTAAAAACTACCTTAACAAGCCAAAACGAATCTCATTCTATCCTATTGTGTACAATTTAGCAATCTCATTATTAGCTAGCCTACTACAATGCTCTGAGGGGAGACTGTCTCTCATAACCAGATGCTTTCATATTGTGGGATTCCAACAAGATTCTTTGAGGGGAACCTTTTTACTGAAAACTACATAATAAGAAAAGGTTTATTCTGACCAATGACATTTTCTAGGGAAGAATCATTCTTATTGATATTCGCTGCACCACGAAAACAAGTTGTGTGCATTGCTCTCTGCCCGTAGATACCGTTAGTAAATTACAAACGCCAATGTAACAATTCAAGTAACATTACATCAGTAAAAATAAGGCAACCGCAATGCTCACCAAACCAACAAAAAATTGCACAGCGACTGCCCCAGACCGCACTGCAGCATACTGCATCCATGTTCTCCGAACAGCCATCCTACGTTTAAAGTTGTTCGCTGTGGAAAAACAACCTATGAAGAGATCCAATGGCTTTCGAGACCGAAGAGGTGGTGATATGAGTGCTTCTATGTCAACTATGTGGTCTATATCTTCAGATGTTGGTAAACCACTAGCAACGACAGAGACTAATTTTAAGTCTCCTGAAATCCTTACTTCACTGACCAGCCATGGCTCCAAACTCTGAACAGATAACCATCCAAGAGAGCAGCAAATAAATGCAACCAAAAAAGTGGGGAAAAAAAGATACTTCTCAAAAATTCTAAACGGTAATTTAACGAAAGAGGGAGAAATTACTTCGCGAAAAGCAAAAGATGTTACGTGCTTTCCGTCTACTGTCATCTGGATTCCTTCTGTTCCCACTCTAAGTGTAGCAACAGAAAGACAATCCTGCTTGAAGGGAAAATATGTTCTTGTTTTAGATCCATCTGAGACAAACTTTCTCGAACCATTGGAGTGTGTACTAGCTGCCAAGACCCTGCTATCATCTTTTCCCACCATCTTGTTGCACTGTTCCAACTCATCCACTGTAACATAACTAGACAGAGTAATCAAAACAGAACACAGGAGATGTAACAAAGAGAAGCAATTGCAAAATCAATCCATGCAGAACCCTTACAGTCCATAAAATTAACATGAAATAATAAGAGAAGCATATGACTAGTCATCAAGAAAATGGCATTTGCATCTACATAAAAGCGATTACTGATTTGTTCCAATCCGCTCAAATGGTCTGAAGAAAAAACCAAATACTAGCTTATTATGCCATCACCAAACCAGAGTAAACAATAAAACTACTCCGCAATTTCAAATCACTGCCAATATGGTATGTACCCAAGATGGTTAGGCAATGCGAAATCTTCTACCATCTAATTGTGTTACAGACCCTCGAGTTGAATCTAAATGGCTACCTTCAATTACAAAGATTTTCATGGCTGTTCCATGACACAGAAGGACAACAACATCAGACTAAAAAGAATGAATTCCTTTCATTGGATCAACGCAACATGCAGGAAATACATGTCAACTGCATCTCAATTTAAGAAGCAATAATGCCGCAAACATTGAATGTCAGTAAAGAAATGAAAATATGACAGGTTACTCTACCTTTCTTGTTCTTATTGGGGTCGGGTGACGGGCAACGCTCCTCTTCCGCCCAGTCATGAGCAGCAGTCCATGTATTTTGTACAATTACAGGGTCCTCAGTTATCTTATCACCATGAAGTCTAACATTGTAATGCAATATAATCGGCGGATCTGGCTCCCCTGGAAGTGGTTCCCCAGTTAGGTCAACCCGAAAATTACCAAGAAGACCATTTGGAATGCCAATAAAAGTAATGGAAGAACCCTGCGTCAGACCACAAGGAACCTGCAACTTAAAACCACTATTATCAAGCCCTGTGGCATTCATTTTGCTTAGAAATTGAGGGCATTGTTTCTCTTTTCCTTTTCTGCTTGAACTTGCATTTCCATATGCAAGCCTTTCTTCTTCAACAGAAGTCATAAGGTTATTCCAAGCAAGTCCAGCTTCCTTAATTGCCTCCATTGCATTGGGTAAGACATGAGCATTTCCTATAAAGTGTTCGAGATGGTTCCATGTATGCAAAGTTTGCTTCTCTTCATTAGATAGGTTCCTCTGAGCAAAGAGACTGGAGATTATGGTATTGGCAGAAATCACCTGAGAACTATTCTCTGGATTTTGAACTGCTGGTGGAGCTCCAGAAGCAATCCATTCAAGGGGATTTGTTAGAGTGCCGTTGGGGGTGAACGGACTTATGAGATAATTTTCATTAACAGGATATTTCGTGACTCCGTACCTCAGAAGAATGAGCAACGTAAATAAGGATGCTACTAAAATGCCTACGTACCATTTCTTCATTTCAGATAAAGACCAGTATATGTCAGTGGTTACATAGAAAGAACCAAGAAATCACCAACTGCCATGCCAAGACAGTTTGACGGAATAAGCACCCTAGTAAATAATCAGGATATGAGGTGTATTTGTAGCATACGGTGGGACTTCCTCACCGTGAATTGAATAAGACCCGAAATACCAGAAACCTAATCAATCAATTTGTATTGAACATCCCAGATCCTAAAATGCTAAGTCTGCTATGTGAAAGAATAAATACTTATGCCTTCTCGCAAGGCTTTCAGATGTAGTATATCCAAATTCAACTGTTCTGCATCACACGGCAACAATACATTCTTTGACGAGAACCGTCTCACTGAACCCTCAGTTCCAAATCAACCACCCTTCAAGCTTCTCTATAGAGTTCCAATCCTGTAAAGAGCGGTCAATAAATATTTAATTCCATTCATAAACATGTGAACATAGAGACTTTGCATATCAAAAGACAAATAGAGATTAAACAAAAACAGAGTTGGAGGTCAACAAGTAGCCTCTATAGTCAAAGAAGGCAGTGAACGACATCACGATTTCACTCCTAGAACTGCTGATTTATTTCCATTTAGAGAATAACCTATGGGAAGGACTGGCTTGAGTTTTTTTATGTTTTGGACATTAAAGACAACTGATATTTCCCAGAAAAGGCAATGGCCTACATATAAATTATAATAACTTCTCACTACAAGAGCTGCTACTGTGCTAGAGTTTAGACCATGGAACACATTTGCTTCCTTGATCATCTTCATTCTTCAGCTTCATCCCATCTTTGACTATTATTATTACTATTATTTGACTTTTTCCAAATATGTAAAACTAAGTAGGTCATTCATCTTGTGCTTTTTGTAATGTGCTGATTCGTCATTTTCATTCGGTTTGAGCAGATCAACAAGTATAGTGCACTTGGTTGGATGAAGCTCCTGTTAAGCGCTTGTGTGTTGCAGGTATTTGCCGGCTGTTATCAAGGTCCCTGTATTTTCGCATGCCATGTATTTTCTTTGTTTACTACTCTGCCAGCCAACTGGCTATGTGTGATGTTTAAATGTTCAGGTTAGGTATGGCATGATTCTTATAGGGCTATGTTTCTCTGTCAAAAAGAAATGTCGCCCTTTCAGCATCGTGTGTATATATGGGTGCTTGTATTGAGCTAAATTCTTTGTATCCTATTTAGTAATTTAGAAGACTTGCCAAAATACGGAATAGGTCATTTAATACTCGCGGAACGGAGCATTCATCAAGAGGATTATTGGATATCTTAACACTGGAAATTAACTGCAACTATGTCTTTTTGATGAACAAAGAGTTAGTAAAATTTAAACTCCAAGTGTGCACATGTTTTCGTGCCAGAGAAGTTTGAATCCCTGCATTTTCTGAGAAAATCCTTTTCTTTCCTTGGAAATTAGGTCTTTTGAATCCAATACAACCAGTGTTTAAAGTGGGGGAAATGGACGTTAACATCATAGTATAGTCGTTAAACAAATAACTTGCAATTAATTAGTTCTCTGGACTTTTGCTCTACTCATGAAGAAGAGGTATGCCCAAAGTCCTTATGAATCGCAAAAGAAGCATTCAGTTTCAGGGCATCCACCCACACTCCACATGCATCAATCAAAAGAACAGCTCATACGACAACTAGTTGTAACCAAAATAATTCACTCCATAAGTACATCCTTTAAGTAAGGTTCTTCACAATCTTTAAAACAGAAAACTAAAATGCCAAAGTTACTCGGAAGCCATATAAATTAACTAAAAGCCAAAATGACAAGCAGATGGTAAAAAAATGGAAGTAACTAGTACGTACACTAAATATACTTGATTTAAAGTTCTATACGCACAAAAAAAAAAAAAAATGAACAAAGAATACCTAGTAATATGCTAGACAATATTTGTTTACAACATACACATTTGATCCCTCACAATCAGGTGGAAACTTTGGGACAACTTAATTTCAGATCTTAAATTAACTTTCACTAAGAACTTTTTCAAGGAGGACTAACAGTAAAGAAAAACCAAATAGACTCATGACCTCCAGATTTTTGAAAATAAAACCAAAAAAATTGAGCAGTAAAATATATAACAAACACATTTTCCAACTCAATTTCATCGATAATATACTCCACAACTCCATCGCATCTGTTATTTTGCATATACAAAGCATAATATCACCGATTTCAGTATTTTGAGTACGGCAATAGTGTCTAGAACAGATCCGAACGAATCAAAATGAAAATTCAACAACTGAGTACAAATGCTTAGCTTCTATTCCAGAGAATTAAAAAACAAACAACTGCAAAGAGTAAAAGGTACTACCAATACAAAATTGAAGAAACATGAACCAGAAACAGAAGATATCAATTAAGTAAAGTAGTGTTATTTAAAACAAAACTGACCTTATTTTGCGGGAGAACTGTTCGTCGAAATGCCGGAGGGAGAAAGTGAGAAAACGTGGGAAAGAGATGGAAAGTTTAGGAGACGATCTCGGTCGTTTGAACTTCAAGTCTACGCTTTGAAGCGGTTGGAACAAAATAGAAATTCGGAACAAATTTTTTAAGGAAAAATCAAATATAACAACGAACTCATTAAAAGGGATTAACTACATTGACGGTCTTGAGGTTTTAATAATTACATAGACCTTTTTACAATTTTTGAAATAACACTAACGTCCCCATAGTTTTCGAAATGGGAATTCTACTGTGCATTACACACAGCAAATCTTATTGTACGCCAAAACGGTATTTTGAAAAACAAAAAAATTACCCGATCATTGTTTGAATGTCTGAGTACTTATTTGTGTGCCAAAACGATACCATTTTAGCATACAACACGTCCTATTATGCCACGCGCAATAAACAACAAAATCTCAAAGTCCTTAGTTATCACTAATGTCATTTAAACTGCATTTCTACCGCTGGGATCTTCTAAATGCACACACATTACTTTTACACCATTGTGAAATCGGTACTTAAGTAGTTGTATTCTTTTTTTTCTTTTTCTTTATTTTTTAATAACTGAGAGTGTTCATAAGGACGGAATTATAGAGAGACTATGATAAGTTATAATCCAGATGGACCCCAGGGGGATTTTTTTTATATAACTAAAATTTTAGTTATAAAAAATTGTTTTGTTGGTATTGAACATAAAGAATAAGATCGTATCGTTAGTATTTTCAGGAGAGAGTAAAAGATTTACTAGCGTCGTTAGTATTTTTAGCTTGTTTTGTTCTGTACTACCACAAACAAACAAACAAAAAGAAAATCAAAGGAAGTTTATTGTATTTTATAAAGTAAAGGAAGGGGGTTAGTATAATTAGGCTCCCATTGGCCTAACTAATTTATTATAATTTATTTTTTTGTCTTTATTCTTTTTTTTCATTTATTGTTTTAACCTCAATATTTTGTGGTTTATTGGTCCGTTTTAATAAAAAAAATCTAAAAAGTATAAAATTATGTCCAAAAATTAAAAAAAGTCGCTAAAGATGACGAATAAGTTTAAAAAATTCTGTTTTTGATTTATTTTTATCTTTTCTGAACTTTTTTCAAATTTGAGCCATTATTTATTAATTTTTTCTTGTTGAGATGAACCAATAAATCAAAAAAATTGACGAAAAATAAAAAATTACAAAAAATATTTATATAAAAACAAAAAAAATCAATAAATACTGCAGTTCAAATGGACCCTTAAGACCTGGATGTAATTAAGCCTAATTAAAATTGTTTTTATTGATGTAGATCGAACGAAGATTTCTCTGTCGACAGGTCTGGTCTGCACCTTGTCCGTCACGGCTAGATTCATGGGGGTCCAAGCCTGATTAACGGAGTAGATTTGGCTGTGACGGTACGAGTCACATTAATTGGTGAAGTTAGCAGTCTTTGAGGTTGGCCGGCCGAACCCGGTTGCAGACTTGCAGTTGAGTATAACTAGGATTTTTTATTATTTGTTGTGGGAAGTGCTACATTGTAGACATTTTCACTCTCCAACTGCAATCAGCGATCGTTCATCTAATAATATGTTATTTTTTGTACATATTTTGCTATTTATCAATTTTTTTCCTATTTTGGTCACAATTCAGTTCAGTTTGGATATTTTTCAAACTGAATGGTTAACCAAATGGTTTGGTTATGGAGTATTTTCTATCTCTTGTTTGGTTATCGGGGCAGTTTCGGATAAGATATAATATTCGTGGATAAGGTATAGTTATCTTAATAACCGATCCGATCCGCTCCGTTGTCATTCCTATTTTAAACAAGTAAATGAAATCTTGCACAATCTATTTAATAATGACACGGGATCAGAACATCTCTAATTACTTAAGAGTTTTCTTGGGGTTTTTTATAATTTTTTTCTTTAGTTTATTTTAGTAAACAAAATCGTAGAGAATATAAGTTGAGTCGAAAAAAAATGTTCATCAAATATCAATTCATAGATTTTTGAAACACATTTATGGTATCGAATCATTACTTCAGTCTGTATCTTTTTTACTTAAATTAATGTAGAAAGTAGATCAATGGATTTGTATTGAACGTGATTTATTACCTAATAAATGTTATTGATGAGCTCTAAAAAAAAATTCGATTATTGCGTGAGCTTGAAAGTTACCTACTAAATTAACAACACGTTTGGATGACGTATTAAATTTAAAGTGTTAAGTAAGAGGGGATTAAGCAGTAGTATTAAATAAGAAAGTGTTGGAAGTTTTAGACATGATTTCGTTGGTAACTTATGTGGTAGATTAGAAGGCGGTGTTAAACCAAACTTGAGTATGTATCGTGGATAATTGTTTTTTATATTATATTATATTTATTTATATAAATGAGACTAAAACAAGACTAAAGATGTGCTGGATCCAATAATAAAACAGTAATTGAGTTTTTGGAATGTTTTAAAATATGAACGCTGATTGTCTTGGTAGCCGTTTGACCACTTCTACTGTTAAAATTGTAGGCGCATTCAAAATACAAAGAATAATAAAAAATATAATTAAACAATAATTGACTTTTTTGAATGTCTAAAAATATGTACGCGACCTACCTCGGTAGCCCATACGAAATGTCAAGAGTTTCCTCCCCCAATATACCTGTTTTTTTTTTTTTTACTAATTAAATAATAAGGGTAAAGTTAATTTTACTCGCTTGTGATTTGATCAAGCATGTGCAGATCACCATCTTAACTTTTAAATTTGACCATATAACTCTAATATATTTTTCGAGTAAAATGCACCGTTACGTCTAAATTATCTAGTATACTTTACATGCGTTACGTCTAAATTATCTAGTATACTTTACATGCTTATAGTGAGAGTGTGCATAAATTTAACTACTATTTGAGATAAAAATACCATTTTATCATTTAAAATAATCAAAAATATTTTTGTTGAATTTTTTTAATAAGAGGGGAAGGAGTATTTAAGACAAATTTTGGTTGAGGTCTTATATGGTAATATGGGTAGATTAGAATGGACGTTAAGTCAAAATTGAGTTAATTGACCTTTTTGCTCTTGTAGTGGATAATTATTTTATTAAAAAATAATTTGTGTGTCCAACAAATCTTTTTTTATAGGATATTTTTTATTGTGATTTGTTTTAAATACGTTTGTACTTTAATAATTAATATATTATTTGTACATGATAATATTTTCATAGGTTGTTGGGTTATAATAACTTGGTGAAAATGACAATTTTTGTAGCACAATTTTGATACAAAAAACTCAACAATTCACGTATGAACTATTCTTATAATTTCAAGAAGGTAACACCAATACAAAAAGTAGGAAATATGGTTTAATTAACTTTAAAATTATTCTTATAGACATAAATATCAAGAATTATAAGATACCATGCATGCAAAAAAATTTCAGCCTGGCATATTAAAATTTCATCGGGTTCAACTTAAAACAAATTAGTCGAACCCGACGAAACTTCAACATTCCAGGCTGAATTTTTTTTACATGCATGGTACCTTGCAATTCTTGATATTTATGTCTTCTGTTGCTGTTGTTGTTACCGCTGCCGCCGCGGATAATTATGAACTCAACTATAGCAGCAACATTAAAAAATGTAATTTTGTCCAAATATAATGAAATGATTAGATGATCTTATAAGTGAAATTTTTTAAATATACGGATCCTAACTCTATTAACTATTGACCAATATCAAATGAGCCTATATAAGATTTGGACTTCCGGCCACTGATGTTATAATTGTTGTTTGAAAAATTAATCGATATCTGTATAAATTAGATCACATACACAGTGAATTAGCATAAGGTACATAGTGGGTGTTTGGGAGGGATTCTTTTAGGTGTTTTTGGATTTTGGAATTCTCATTTGGATTTTTAGGTGTTTGGGATGTTGATTTTTGGAGTTCTGCTTGTGGGATTCTCAAAATAGGTATTTAAAGCCACAATCTCAAAAGTAAGTCTGGAGTTACTTTTGAAATTTTGATTTTAGATTATGAAATTTTGTTACCATTCTACCCACAAGTACTTACCCACAATTTAATAATTTGATTATACTATCAAACACTTCACAGATTCATAATTTATTTTATACAATTTTACCAAATACTTCACAGATTCTGATTTTGAATTTTTAGAATCTGAAATTTCAAAAGCAGAATTCCAGAATTCAAAAACACCTCAAACTCCCAAACACCCTCATGGTCGCCAAGATAGTATAGCTTTAGGCGTCGTCCATTTTTTTTGCTTCTTCAAGATTTTTACGTAATGCAAAATCTTGTGAATTTAAGTGTACATGTTTTGCGCGAAAACAAATTCTAACAAGAAAATTTCAAATTTAGGACTCACTACTTTTTTTTGTAACTGAACATTAAAAAAATTATAAAAAAATAATTTTTCAATCATTTCTCATCATTTCGTGACAACTGAACGAGGCCTCGGAGTTGTCTTTTTTAACAAGGATTGGTGGAATTGATTACTGTGTAATCGTGAGAGAGACAAATTGGTCCGTAAATTGTGGGTGGAGTAAATCGAGAAATATTGGTCTTTGTCTACCATTAAATTTTGGAAATCCAACCACAAAACGACACGCATTAGCTCTTCAAAGAAAACAAGACTAAAGTCAATGCCCCCAAGTAATTGGGTTTACGACTATCGATAAAAAAAAAAAAAAAATTAACCTTGTTTATAAGAAAAGAAATGGTAATTTCACGACTTTTAGAGCCTTTTTAATTATTTCCCATACTCCGAGTCTCGAGTGATTTGTTCGTCATCGAGTATTTCAATACCTTCTGCACCAATACATTTATGATAGTGGGGTTTATGTGTCGCGACCCGCGAGACATTGACTCATAGGATCACAACACCCTCTACAACAATAAATTTGGTGGTGTTTATACATTTTCTTACTTATTCGGCCTTTTTTTATTTAATTTTTTGCACTTATTAGTTTGCTTTTAATTTCTGTAAATTATTAGTTTGTCTTAATAAAAAAATATCTAAAAATTAAAGACGAAAATAATTCAAAATGGATACATTTTTTGATTTTTTATTTTAATTTTTTAAGAATTTAGTTTATATTTTTTAATTTTCTGAAACATCTCGTCAAACAAACTAATAATTCAAAAGAAAATGATGCAAGCAACAAATTGTAAAAAAAATTAAACAAAAATGAAAACATGTGTAAATTTCTAAATAAACAAAGATTGTTGTATAATTTTTTTCGTAGTGAATCTCAATCAATAGATCAAAATAATCTCAGTCATCGTTGTGTAATTATATTTGGAGGATTTCACACCGTTATGTCTTGTAATATAGATTAGCATATTACTTGTGATTACGATACTACCAATAATATTGTAAGAGGGTAGATTTTCTCAATCAAGGCGAAAAACTAGGAGCTCACTATCCAGCTGAAACCAATGCTCTCAATATGGGTGGACTTGTGATCTGCAAAATAATAATCCGTCAAAGAGCCCTCTGCCGCTGTGGCAGGAAGACACTCCGATGATTAAGTCAGGCCAAAAGCTCACAGGAATAATAACTCAAGCTAATATTCTCTATTAGCAAGCGAAACTATGCACTACTTAGAACGTACCTCTTTTTGTTGATCTAGAGCTTTATTTATAGACTTTCTCTTTAGTCCTAATTCTCTTAGGACTCTAATTGGAGTGAAGTGCCTTCTGATTGGCCACTAATGAGATAACTCTCTGTCTAGTAGTTATCTTCTATCATTAGAGTTTCATTCAATTAATACTTCTCGTATTAATTAAATTGGCCGTGGATTTCTCATCCATATCTGTTTGAACCGAATCCGGACTTCTCTAGAATTCTGTCTTATCTTGGAGAAACGGTTGCTCATTGCCTTTCTCGGGCTGCCCGTAATTCGGTCCGAGCTTATATGCTCGGCAAGACATAGATCCGCCTTTCTCAGGTCAGCATTGCTCAATACTTGGTTCTGTTATCCCAATTTATGTACGAGCGGCACTCCTCGTGTTCGCCCATCTCTCACGTGATCGGCACGTGCTTCTGGATATGTTATTCGGTCTCGGCCGAACTACGAACTTACTTGGGGGGGTTAAATGTATTTTCTCAATTATATTTTACCCTCGTCAATTGCCCCCTAGCTTCGGCTGCTTCGAACCGACCTGGCGGAGTAGTCGAGGCTATATAGTGCACTCATGATGTGTTCTGTATCGATCTCAGGCGACTTTCATCCGTATCTGGTCCATTCTGAAGCGTGCTCTGTCTCATAATAAATGCGATGTGACCGTTTGCTTGCGCCTTTAATGAAAAACGCGCTTTTCCGCGCGTACCTGACGCGTCGCTTCGATACCACACCTACGATTCATTGATTGGTCCAGGGGTAAAGAATTTGACGGTTGGGGATTTATAACGTACGGCGTAACAGATTCTTCCGCCCAAAATCCTATAAATTGACTTCTTCTTTTTTCATTTCTTCTTTCTTGTTCCTTCGCTACTGTTCTTCCTCCATCTTCAGTAAGTCGTCCCCTGTAGAACTCGTCTTTTTGTCTTTCCTGTTCGTATTTCTTCCCTGCTCATCCTTTGAGTATGAGAATTTTCCGTAAGCATTTCGCCTCTCCGGCGCGCATAGCAGAGTCCGTAGGCATTATAACATCCCAGACGACGTAGTGATAGAAATCAATAGGCCTGAGACTCATCCTGAGATTCGGGATGAGGACTCCATCCATATCCCTCTAATGGCCATCACTGAGGGTGGAGTTAGGTTCCCTCTCCACCCTTTGCTCCGTAGGGTTCTGTCCTGGTATCGGCTGAACCCTATGCAGATCTCCATAAACACATACCGTATCATCATGGGCACAGTTCGTTTAAACGAACTGTGCAATACGAATTTAGGTCTCTGGGACATAAATTACAATTATGACATGGTCTATAACAAGGACGAAAAATGGTATCTTAAATCCCGTAGAGGCCGAGAGAAGATAGTGACGCATCTCATCGACTCGAATAGGGAGAACGACGACGATTTCCTGATCGTCTCGGGAAATTGGGAGTTTTCTCCTGATGAACCCGAGCACACGAGGATCCCAGTCCCCCGCAGTTTCGGGCAACCCCGTTAGTCCCTTTTTCCCTTTGTTTCAGATTTCTGATTTTTGCCGATCTAAAGCATCTAACATTTTTTGTCTGTTTCTGTGCAGCTACTAACGCAAACCGTGGTCGGCAGCTGGTTGCTACAAATCCTGAAGACCTGAAGAAAGTACTGCGCTACAAGGGCGTTGAAGGGCAGGTCAAGCCGAGATCTGCCGAAGTACTGCTGCGGTATAACCCGACCTACAAGGGTTATATCAAAGACATAGCCTACGTCGCCGAGGCAGTAGCTGAGGACTCCATTGTTGTTGTCCCCGAAGGCATACCTCTTCCATACCTCAGGGAGCCGCACCGTGTGACCGTTGCTGCAGTAGCCGACTCCCCCAGCTCTTCATTTTCGTCATCATCCGCTGATCGGACGCAGTCTCCACCTCGGATTGCTTGGAATACTGAGGACGAAGAGGAAATAGACGCCGAGATCATGTCGTGGAACCCAAATATGCCGAATCTGAAGGAGCTGACGAAGCAAAAAGCTAAGGCTGCTGCCAATGCGAAGAAGAAGCCGACCCCACTCGATGCGAAGAAACCTTCTGGGTGACTCTAGCCAAAAGGAAGCCCGAAGAGGGTGAGAACCTGCCGAGTCTCAGCCCCATTGATGTCGACAATGCCCCAACCGACTCCAAACGAAGGAGGCTGGTGAAGGCACATGACGCTGGTCCTTCCAAGGCGAAGGGAAAAACAAAGGTCTCCAAGAAGGCCGAAACCTGGGCTCCGCCGTTGCTGATAGACGGTGTCACCCCCATCACGGCTGCCGACACGGCTGGAGATCTGGGGACTGCCACGGCTCTTGTCGGGGCCCTGATGCTGCCAAGGGACATTGAGCCCTATTCTGGCTCCGAAGATCATGCCATGCTTCGAACAGTGATCGCGCATAACATTTTTGTATGTCTCTCACTTCGGTAAGTGTCCTTTGTGAATTATACTGTTTCAGTTCTAACACTGCCTTTGATGATGCAGGCAATCCAAAAAACCATGCTCTGTCTCGGGCAGAGCCAGAGCGGGAGGCAAAGCTGAATATTGCCGAAGCCGAAGTGAGAAAATTCAAGCTGAAATTCTCCACTGCTCAGGACGAGGCTGACGGCTACAAGAAGAAAGCCTATGAGATAGCCAAGAAGGCTGAATCCTTCGACCATCTCCTGACCGAGGAGAAGAAGAAAACTGTCAAGCATGCCGAGGAGATGGCCGAGGCAAAGAGCAAGGCTCACCAGCTCGGCATGGATGAGGCAGCCGAAGACTTCCTCAACAACCAGATTCCTGACCTGCAAGAGGAATTTCTGGCCACTAGGTGGAAGGCTACACTGCAGCTTGCAACATCGCTGCTGACTCGCCCTTATTCAAGGAGATTCCTCTCTCTCCTCTGAACTAGGCGAGGAAGAGGCACCTAACCCCGAAGCCGAGCTCCTTGAAGGCGGCGTCACCGATCCTGAAGGTGGCGTCACCGATCTGACTGCCGATGACCAGGAAGACACTGGTGTCGGAGAGTCTGTTGCAGAGGAAGGCCGAGTCCAGGAGGACCCTGTTGACATCGTCTGAAGGATGTCTGTTTTCTTTTTTCTTTCTTTTCTTTTACACATTTCTAAGTAAGTAGTAGTAACAAGTTTCTAGTATTCATTTCTACTCCTTGTCTTTGTAAGTCGCATATGAATGAATACAATTCAACCCTTTTGTCGGCAACTCTTGTCTTTATACTTGCTTGGTATTCTTGTCTTGAGTGAAGTTGATGATCACTGCTCTGAAACATTTCTCTTAACTTATAATTAAACATGAACTTTTCTCAAGTATGCTCGGTTGTTCACTCTTTCCTCCAGAGTTGAACTGTCTCAGACTTTTCTCAAGTCTGCTCGGATGTTTAACCTGTAGTTTTGGATTTAAACACATACCTTTCTCAAGTATGTTCGGGAGTTCAAACTTTTCCTAAGTGTTGAACTTCTTTAAGACCTTTCTCAAGTCTTGTTCGGCTGTTTAACCTATAATTAGACTTAAACACATACTTTTCTCAAGTATGTCCTGGAGTTCAAACTTTCTATAAGTATTGAACATTTCTAAGACTTTTCTCAAGTCTGTTCGGTTGTTTAACCTGTAATTAGGCTTAAACACATACTTTTCTCAAGTATGTTCGGGAGTTCAAACTTTTCTTAAGTGTTGAACTTTCTCAGACTTTTCTCAAGTCTGTTCGGCTGTTTAACATGTAGTTAGGCTTAAACACATACTTTTCTCAAGTATGTTCTGGAGTTCAAACTTTTCTCAAGTGTTGAACATTTCTCAGACTTTTCTCAAGTCTGTTTGGCTGTTTAACCTGTAGTTAGGTTTAAACACATACTTTTCTCAAGTATGTTCGGGAGTTCAAACTTTTCTCAAGTGTTGAACTTTCTCAGACTTTTCTCAAGTCTGTTCGGCTATTTAACCTGTAGTTAGGCTTAAACACATATTTTTCTCAAGTATGTTCTGGAGTTCAAACTTTTCTCAAGTGTTAAACTTTTTCAAACACATTCTAATCTTGTATGTACTGGATTTATCTTTGCCCTCAGGAAGGTAGTACATGTGGCTACAACATTAATAGCCTTTCTGAACATCTATTCATAAACTGAAACTGGTACTTTTATTCATTGAAACTGTAATAAACATAAGTACTGAAAAAGGAAAATTACTGATAAAACTTCTTAAGGTTGGAAACATTCCAAGTCCGTGGTATCTCCTTATCATCCAAGTCTTGCAGTTTGTAGGCGCCCTTCCCGAGCCGGCCTATAACTCTGTATGGACCCTCCCAGTTAGCCCCGAGTTTGCCATCAGTTGGATCTTTCGTGTTTCCCATGACCTTGCGTAGGACTAGGTCGCCGAGATTGAATTCCCTCTGATGGACTTTCTTGTTGTAGGTTCTAGAGAGAGTAGACTGATAGGCAGCGAGTCTGATCATGGCTCGTTCCCGTTTCTCTTCGGCAAAGTCGAGTTCTATGGCCAACACTCGATCGTTGCCACCTTGCTCCATCAACTTGGTGCGGAGAGTTGGGATGCCAACTTCAAGAGGGATGACAGCCTCGGTGCCATAAGCAAGTGAATACGGGGTAACACTCGTAGATCGGCGAGGAGTGGTCCTGTATGCCCACAAGACGAGTGGCAATTCTTCCACCCATTTACCCTTGGCTTTCTCCAGTCGTTTCTTGATTCCTCCCAGTATTGTCTTATTTGAAGCTTCTGCCTGCCCATTGCACTGGGGATATGCCACTGAGGCGTAGTGATTTCTAATCTGGTACTGTGAGCAGAAAGCCTTGAACTTGTCTTGGAACTAGGTTCTGTTGTCCGAGACGATGGCATATGGGATGCCGAATCTGGTGATGATATTCTGCCATACGAATCGCTCGACATTCTTCTCGGTGATTTTAGCCAGTGGTTCGGCTTCTATCCACTTGGTAAAATAGTCTGTGCCGACCAACAGATATTTTCTCTCCCCAGTTGCCTTGGGAAGCGGGCCGACAATATCCATACCCCATTGAGCAAAGGGCCATGGGCTGGTGAGTGGTGCCAGATCGGCAACAGGTTGATGTGTGATCGGGGCGAACTTCTGGCACTTCTCGCAAATCTGGACATACTTCTTTGCATCCTCCTGCATATAGGGCCACCAATATCCCTGAGATATGACGCGATGGGCTATGGATCTGCCCCCAGCATGACTCCCACATGTCCCCTCATGAATTTCGTATAAGAACTTCTGTACCAGATTAGGGTGTACGCACTTCAGATAGGGACCAGTGTAGGACTTACGATAGAGTTCTTGCTTAGGCGAGAGCCAGAAGTGTGTTGCCTTGATCCGTAGCTTATGAGCTTCCTTTTTATCCTCGAGGACAGTTCCCCCAGTGAGATAGGAGATAATGGGATCCATCCAACTTGGGCCGAGATCGATCTCCAAAGCCTTCTCAGCAATTGGGATGTCGATACTCGGATACTCGATGGCATCCACATATATGATTCTGTGCTTATCTCTGGGTATTGCCGAAGCCAGACACGCCAAGGCATCTGCATGCTCGTTCTGTCTTGAGCTGATATGTGTCATCACTGTCTTCTTGAACTTGGATAATTCTGCTCTGGCCCGATCTGCATAGGCGGTCATCCTCTCATCTCGGGTGCCATACTCTCCACTGAGTTGGTTGAGGACCAATTGTGAATCGCAGTAGACTTCCACATACTCTGCCCCCAGATTATGTGCGCACTTGAGCCCGTGTATCAATGCCTCATATTCGGCGACATTGTTGGAGGCGTTGAAATTCAATCGGATGGACTGCTCAAAATAGCATCCATTTGGCTCTTCGATGACAATGCCGACTCCAGATCCTCGTGAACAGGATGATCCGTCGACATACAATCTCCAGTACGGTGCCTGGTCGGGAACTATCCCATCTTGTTCTCCCTGTTCGGGCATATCCTTTTCTGAGATTGAAGCAATATTTTTCACAGATTCGTGGGAGAATTCGGCAATAAAGTCTGCTAGGACTTGTCCCTTTACTGCTGTCCGTGGGAGGAATCTGATGTCATATTCCCTGAGCTCCACAGACTAACTTGCCACCCTTCCCGACAGTTCTGCTCTTCTCAAGACAGTACTAAGGGGATGTTTGGTCGGTACTTCTATTGTGTGGGCCAGGAAATAATGCTGTAATTTCCTAGAGGCCACCACAAGGGACAGAATCAACTTCTCCAAGGGGAGATATCTTGTCTCTGAATCCAGGAGTGTCTTACTCACGTAGTATATGGGCATCTGCTCGCCATCCTTGTTTTTCAACAAAACCGCGCTGACCGCATGCTCGGATACGGCCAGATAAAGTGTCAATACATCTCCCTTCTCGGGAGTCATGATCAGAGGTGGGTTTGCCAGGTAGGATTTCATTTCCTGGAAAGCCCTTTCGCATTCTTCCCCCAGGAGTATTTGGACTGTTTTCTCAACAGCTGAAAGAATGGCCGACATCGGTCAGATGATCGGCTGATGAATCTGTTGAGGGCTACCACCATTCCGGTTAGCCTCTGAACTTCCTTCACAGGTCGGGGGCTCTGTAAATTTTGTAGGGCGATGATCTGATCAGGGTTGGCTTCTATCCCTCTGTGCGTGACCAGATGCCCCAAGAATTTCCCCCGAGCTGACCCCGAAAGCACATTTCAAGGCGTTGAGCTTGAGCTTATACTTTCTGAGTACTTGGAAAGTTTTGCCGAGATCGTCTAGATGGGTTTCGGCCTCCTCAGACTTGACGACCATATCGTCGATGTACACTTCCATGCTCTTCCCGAGCAGTTCTTTGAACATAAGAGTCGCCAACCGTTGGTATGTTGCCCCTGCATTTCTCAAGCCGAAAGGCATCACTTTGTAGTAGAAGAGTCCTCGCAGAGTAATAAAGGACGTCTTCTCTTGGTCTGGCGCGTGCATGGCTATTTGATGATATCCCCGATATGCATCCAAAAAGCTCATGCGCCGATATCCAGCTGTGGCGTCCACCAGCTGATCTATTTTAGGTAGTGGGAAGCTATCTTTGGGACAAGCTTTGTTAAGATTAGTGAAGTCCACGCAGACCCTCCACTTGCTATTCTTCTTCTTGACCACCACGGTGTTGGATAACCACTCGGGGTAATGCACCTCTCTGATGGCATCGGCCTCCAGCAGCCGATCTACTTCCTCTATCACAGCATCCACATGTTGGACTGCCGATCTCCTTCTTTTCTGCATCACTGGTTTGTGGGTAGGATCCACATTCAAGTGATGACATATAATATCCGGGCTCACCCCAGGCATCTCCTGTGGTATCCAAGCGAATACGTTTATGTGCTCCTTAAGAATTTTTATCGGGACCTTCTCGTCCTGTTCTGATAACTCATCCCCGATCAAAAAATACCGATCTGGGTCCGTTTCATGAGCCGGTACCTGTTTGAGTTTTTCCACAACTCGATCAGCTGAATTACGCCCGATATCCTCTATCGTTGGCCGATCTGGGACCTCTATGGATTTCACATGTTCGGCCTTTGGTTTATGCTTTATGGAGGTGACATAGCAGCTTCTCGCTGTTGTCTGATTACCCCGAACACATTCAATCCCCTTCTTCCCTGGAAACTTCAGCATCTGGTGGTAGGTGGAAGGGATTGCCCCCATCCTGTGGAGCCAAGTTCTCCCCACTATGGCATTGTATGCCGAAGGTACATCAACGACCAGAAAGTCGACATCCAAAGTCACTCTCCCTGCCCGTACGGGGATAGTGATGGATCATAAAGGCCAGACTGCTTCGGCACTGAACCCGATGAGTGGTATATCGGCCTTCTGCAAATCTGCCTTATCAAGCTTGAGCTTCTTAAAAGCATCATAGTATAGAATCTCTGTTGAACTGCCCTAGTCAACTACGATTCTCTCCGTGTTGAGGGTGTCGAGGAGCAGCGTGATCACCAATGCGTCGTTATGGGGGTGTGCTACCCCCTCCAAATCCTTATCTGAAAAGGATATAACCGTCTCTACTTTAGTCTCGGGCTCTTTCCGCTTCTGCCCGAGGTGTTGAACGTGATGTTCGTGCCCGTCTCGGCGTCGTTGAAGCCGTACTTCTTTTTTATCAGGAACCGGAGTTGCCGCGTGTATGACATGCACGGTCCCGGTTATCGTCGCCTCTTCCTCAGAGGATTCGGTTTCCATTGGTTCTGGCTGAACCGTTGGTTGCTTCTGCTCGGCCACAAAACGTCGAAGATGCCCGGCTTCAACTAATTCCTCTAGGAATCGTTTAAGCGCCTTGCACTTCTCTGTGATATGGCCATTGTTGCGGTGATAGCTACACCAATCTCTGTTCGGGTCGCGCTTTACTGGCTCTCCCAATCCAGCTGGCCATTTCCAGAAGGGCTCATTCTTCAAAGGATAGATCAGTTTGAAGATCGGGGTGTTGAAAACCGTACATATTGCTCTATACGCTTGGGGTCCAGGTGGTTTTCGCTCCTTTGTTACCTGCGCTACCTCGGCCACCTCAGTTCTTGGTCTCTTTGCCACAGGTTCTATAACCGCACTCCTGTGTGCCTTTCCAGCTGGCCGATCCTTGTCTCGGCGGATCTCATCCTCAAACTTGGCATACTTCTCGACCCTGCTCATCAGGTTGGCAATGGTACTCGGGGGATCAATGGTGAGAGACTCCCTCAGCCGATCTCGATATGACAAACCTAGCCTGAAAGACTCTACGGCATAGGTCTCTGTACAGTCCCCGATCTCGTTATAGGTAGCCCAATATCTGTTGGCGTACTGTCTGAGATCCTCTTCTGGTCCTTTTCTCAAGGCCAGAAGTGTGTTCACATACTTCTTTTGTGCTCGGTTAGCCACAAATCTCTTGAGGAACTGGTCTGTCAGTTGCCTCCAGCTTGTAATTGATCTCGACAGCAGGGCCTGAAACCAATTCAGGGCTGTCTCGCCCAGGCTCAAGGAAAAAACCTTGCAGTAAAGGCTGTCATGGCCCACGTAGATCATCATGGAGTTCACGAATCCTTTGATGTGAGTCATCGGATCCATTCGTCCATTATAAATGGTAAACTTTGGAGGGACAAACTTTCTTGGTAAGTCCTCCGTCTCAATCTGCACTGACAGGGATGATACTGCCAGCTGCTGCAGCTCCTTGTGGTTCTCATCATCCTCTGGGCGGTTGAATCCCAATTGCTGATTCAACCACGCTCTCATGTCGGTCATGGGTGCCACTGGTGGCAAAATCTGATGTGGTAGCCCCTGCTGAACATCTGGGGGCATCCCTGCCCATTGATTCAACCATTCCCTCATGTCGAGAAGTGGCTGTGCTGGAGGTAGTCCGCCCATATTTGACGGTGCCCCAGCCTGATTCTCCCCTCCTCGGGGCCTCCGACTTGATTCCTGTCAGCTATCTTGCCAAGACGGCCCAATTTCGGAACGCTCGTCACGCCCAAACATTGAATGGCGGGCTGGATTTCTATGCTTGCGAAGAGTTCGGTTTTCCCTCTCCATGCGTCATATGTAACGCCTCATATCTTCTATCTCTTGATCCCTCCTCCGGATCCGATCAGCATTATTATATTCCTCGTCTCGGCGAGACCCTTCATGAGTTCGGGATTCTCTCCCTCCCTCGTTCCGGGTTTGAGTTTGGGACCTATCCCTATTTCTTGACCGTTCCGCTTCTCGCGGATGATCAGGACGCTGCTCCAGAGGCAGTGATGGCAATGCGGTTGGTAGCACAGGAGCTACCGGTGTGTTGGTTGGCAATGGAATGGCAGGGGGCAGCACCTGTTCTCCAGGTTGTTCCCCTACCATTTTAGGGGGTTGAACCCTAGGAACTTCTCTCCTAGGACCCCTGGACTTGTGTGGAACTGGAGGGGGGATTTAGACCTTTCTTTGCCATTGCGCTCCCTCCCCTGATCTCTTCTTGGTGTTTCATCCATGAGTCTTTAGCTTTCCCACAGACGGCGCCAATTGTAAGAGGGTAGATTTTCTCAATCAAGGCGAAAAACTAGGAGCTCACTATCCAGCTGAAACCAATGCTCTCAATATGGGTGGACCTGTGATCTGCAAAATAATAATCCGTCAAAGAGCCCTCTGCCGCTGTGGCAGGAAGACACTCCGATGATTAAGTCAGGCCAAAAGCTCACAGGAATAATAACTCAAGCTAATATTCTCTATTAGCAAGCGAAACTATGCACTACTTAGAACGTACCTCTTTTTGTTGATCTGGAGCTTTATTTATAGACTTTCTCTTTAGTCCTAATTCTCTTAGGACTCTAATTGGAGTGAAGTGCCTTCTGATTGGCCACTAATGAGATAACTCTCTGTCTAGTAGTTATCTTCTATCATTAGAGTTTCATTCAAATTAATACTTCTCGTATTAATTAAATTGGCCGTGGATTTCTCATCCATATCTGTTTGAACCGAATCCGGACTTCTCTAGAATTCTGTCTTATCTTGGAGAAACGGTTGCTCATTGCCTTTCTCGGGCTGCCCGTAATTCGGTCCGAGCTTATATGCTCGGCAAGACATAGATCCGCCTTTCTCAGGTCGGCATTGCTCAATACTTGGTTCTGTTATCCCAATTTATGTACGAGCGGCACTCCTAGTGTCGGCCCCTCTCTCACGTGATCGGCATGTGCTTCTAGATATGTTATCCGGTCTCTGCCGAACTACGAACTTACTCGGGGGGTTAAATGTATTTTCTCAATTATATTTTACCTTCGTCAAATATTAAATTCAGTGTTAGGATTCTAATTCGATCAACTATTATTGAAACTATTAGCATGTTGCATTGTGTACTTTTTTTGTAGTGAACCTCCGCTGCCTAGATCAAAATAATCTCAACCATTGTTAAGTTAAAATGTGTTTGGAGAGCTCCACACCGATTTGTATTGTAATATCTTGAAAATTAAGTATTCATGTAAATGAATCAATTACTAAAAAAAATAGAGTGTTGAACTAGATTGAGAGATAGCGATGGTGAGCATTAATAATATACTTTTTTGAAAGTTGTGAGGGACAATATAAGCTAGTTAAGATTGTTATGTAAATTTTTTTGTAATGAATCGCAACTAATAGATCAAAATAATATCAGACATTGTAAAACTTTTTTTTGAGGATCTTACACCGTTGTGTATTATAATATAAACAAATGAACGCATACCTGCAAAACTATCAATAGCATAGAATTCATGTTAGGATTCTAATTCAGCCTTTTTTTCAAGCTATTATCATGTTACATTGTGTAATTTTTTTTGTAATGATCCTCAACCATTAGATTAAAAAATCTCACCCATTGTTGTAAAAATGTGTTTGGAGAGTCTCACACTATTGTGTTGTAATATAAGTTGGTCTAGACCACGAAACATTTTTTGAAAAGAATACGTATGGACTTGGAAAGTAAGCATTTATAAAAATTAATTAGCATAAAAAAATAGTGTTTAGTTCGATGGGGAGAGAGAGAGAGAGAGGAAAAGAAGTAGTGAGATTCATAAATGATAGTTAAGATTATTGTGTAACCTTTTTTAGTGATTCTTAGTCATTAGATCAAAATAATATCAGCCATTATTGTGAAAATGTATTTAAAGGACCTGCACCATTTTGTATTGTAATATAGATTTAGATAGAGCGGTTCTATTTTCTACATAGGATGCCAATAATGATCACACTTATTTTGTAGCCCAAAAAAAAAACGCATTTCGAGCAATTGTGGAATTTAAGGCTTTATTCGATTTAAAATTTATAGAAAAATTTGTGAATAAAAGAATATAAGAAATTTCCTAGTAAAGTCATATTTGTCTTAGCTTTTCGTTTTCCTTCAAATCATGATTCCCATGTAAATCCAAATCCAAACATAAGTTACATATCCTTATAATATATAAGTGAGAAAGTGAACTCAATTGAGCAACCATATATATGAAAGCACCCTACCACTGGGCTATTTATTTATTTTTGTCATTTCTATCATTTATTTGGTTCTTGGGGAAACTGAAATTAGTGGAAAGTTTGGGCGAAAATTACAAAATCAGTCCATAGTCTCCAGGACACACATATAACTTATTTACAAGTAACACTCCGTGCAATACACGTGATGTGATACATGGTATAGTAGAGCGAAGGTTGAATTATATAGGACTTTAAAAATTGGTGAATCACAATTAAAATAAATAAATCACAATCAACAAAGAGGAGAAGGAGATTTTAAGGTGACGACAGATGTGAAATTATATGTGATTTGTTATGGGTTTTGATAAAAAAAAGAGTGTCGTGTAGATTACTCCCTCTTCAAACACACACATATATGGAGAGGCAGAGAGGGAGAGAGAGAGAGAGAGAGAGTATATATGTGTTAGAACTATCAAATTACCGCTGAGATTTGATGACAAATAGGTTCTTGTTTTGTAAGTTTATGTGAATAAAAGAACGAAGGTCTAAAAAAGAGCTTAAATAATCAAGAATTGCACAATCTACAACCCTAGAGCAATTTTTTCCTGATAAATATGAGGATTTGTTTAGGTCAAAAGGGGCGCCTTTGCCTTTTCACAAAGGTTATAATGTGATAGAAACCCTAACTCTTTATGCATACAATATCAGTGTATCTATATATAGACCTTAGATGAAGGACCTTTTCAAAATTCGAGGTATGATTTCTTTGCTTATAGTAAAAGTCTTACGGTCGACTAATCAATTCAAACCGTGGGACCCCTTGAGGGGTCATTTTTTATGTTTGATTACAACCGATCAATGCGGTGACCCATTAGCATATACCTCTTTGAATATTTTTGCTATATTTGAATTCAATGTATTTGATAAAATCAATATAAGATAAAGTTTATTATAATTAATTATTATTTATGAAAAATGTATTTGCAAATAAATTAATAAAAAAAACTTGATGAATTAAGTGTTTTGTAATATTTGCATCTCTAAGCTCTATTTTATTCTCTATGCAAGGAAGAATACTTAATTCCTTGTAAGTGTCAATTTTCATCAATATCAGATTTTGTGTTATTCATAAAAGTTAGAGACAGAGAGAGAAGGTGATTTGATAATCAAAGTTCTAATAAAGGATTTCTTTCCTTTTATTCTCAACAGCGAATAGAAATATGTTTATTATTGTTCTGTGAGATGTATTGAATTCAAAATCCTAATTAATTATGTTTCCACATAAAAGTTTAAATATAATTTTATCTAACAGTTTATATCAGAGCGACAGTTTTCTCTGAATTAATACATCTTAAAATTTAATTATGTTAATTATATTGCTATGTATATGAATTATCAAATATTTACCATTGGATCGATTATATATGAGAATTCAATTGCTGGAATATTGGGAGATCGTTCTATTTGAATAGAGACGTTTACCGAGTAAATACCATTTGAATTTTCTCAAACTAGATTAAGGTGGTTGACTTTAATGTCTCACCCATCAAATTGGACTTGGACCAAACTGAGTTCTAATGTTATGTGGATTTCTCATGACTTTAAGTACGTCTCAGCCGGATATATGTTTGCATAAATCTAATGAATAACCTGTTGCTAGGTTATACTTTGTTACATCCCTGCTGAATTCACAACTGCACCTTGCCTACTTTATTTTTTGAATCGTTGGACACAATATTTTTGTTTTTGTTTTCAACTGCAATATAATTATGTTGGGTTTGTATTGTTGTGAATTTCTGACATCAGATTTGAAATATTGGATTTTAGAAAATCTTGTTAAATATTTATTGTTAGTTATTGATGATTGAGAATATTCTCATATTTCGTTTTCTTTGAGAGTGATTGATTAAAGAATGACATTAGCATAATTGAAAAATACACTAATAATTATAGAAAATATTATTGGTTAGTTCAATATTTATTTGGATTACTAATTTAGCAATCACCAAAGTAATCTAGGTTAGTGAAACTTATGAATAATGAGCTACATGAAAGAGTTGTTAAGAGAGTAACATTAAAGTCAATGGTATTCTAAATTGAAGTCGGGATTATGAGAAAGAGAGTAGCCTAAAGGAAAGTCACTTTTGAATTATTATGAGTTAGACAGGATAAATAATTTGTACAACTTAACTTGTTAGAATTAAATGTTCATAGGTAACATGACTAACTAGTTAAGTGGTATAAATTATTTAGGCCTATATATGTGATTATGTTTACACCTAATTAATAAGTGGACAATAGATGTGATTAGTTTTCACCCAAATGGGAAGTTTATCATTATAAAAATTTCAATTTCTTAAAGCTTTAACATAAGTATTGTCCAATTTTTTTCTCTAAAGTTCTCATTTTACTACACTCTTGTAACGTTCCGCTTCTCGGCAACGTTAAAAGAAATTAGGTCTCTAAATATACATAAACGAGGCTAAAAAATACACAAATTGTGCGCCTAAAATAAAGAAAAAATTATAAATAAAATAAATACTTCAAATACTTCAATCCGGTATCCACTAAATATGTTTCAATACCTGAAAAAAAATATTAAATTGCGAGAAGCATAGTACTATACGACAGGAAGAATCAAGGACTTGAATAAAATAGGATTAATAAACGAAAATCACAAGTCAAGTTTTCAAACCTCGTATCTAGCCCATCTCGATAGTATGTCAAGCACCACCCAGGTCAAAAATAATTCAATCTTCATGCACCACTTGGGTCCGCATAATAATACATCTTATTCCTCGCAGGGCAATCAATCATAAAACTAATTCTACTGTGACCCAGTGAGCTTGCAAATGTACTAATCAGATTCCTGATAATCAGCCAAATAACATACTGTACCACGAAATTGATAAACATAATGCTACTGTAGAATTCAAGAATAATTTTCAAGATAATCAAAAGTATATAACTATTTGAAATAAATAAAGTACTCTAAAAATTAAAAGCCTGACCATTGAATATGTGCATACTAATGCTAAAAATGACATCCTAAAATGACACCTCGATCGAACACTGTTAGATATATGATCGAACACTGTCAGATAGTTGGAACTTTTTGTGATAGAAATAACTTGAGAAGTTCTCTTTGATTCATAGTGATAAAAGGAAAAATAGTGTGGTATTTATAGGATTGGGATAGCCAAGGATTGGAAAGAAAATCCAAGAGTTTGGGGACGAACTTGGTAAAAAAAAAGGCTAGGTCAAGTTCGGCCATGGCGAGGTGTAAAATTTTGGAATTCACAAGCTTGAAAATTGAATCCGATAAATAGGAAATGAAAAGATTTTGAAGATTCATGATAAGACGAGATGATTGTCCGCCAAAAGTCATGGGTAATTAGGTATAAGAATTCATAAATTTCCACGGTACTAAGCTCCTTACCTATCACATGAGCACTTGCGATCTGAACCACTCCTTCGGATAACTAAATCATGATAACAAATTAAATATGGATAAACCATTAATACAAAAAGACTTTCAGTAAATGTTTAAAATTTAATTTATTAAATTTAAATTTCAATCAAAATTTAAAAAATTATGAGTTGTTATAATCTATCGCCTTTAAAGAATTTCACCCTCGAGATTTAGTGTCACGTAATTCTAACCAATCTAAAAAATTCATCATCTCTAGTACCTCAAAACTTAGTATCTTAATAGCCTCAAAATCATAACACTGAAAAGCAGTGAAGAAGGTTATGAGATACCTTTAAGAAACTAAGGACTATATGCTTACTTACAGAAGGTTGGATCATTTAGATGTGATCGAATATTCAGACTCAGATTTTGTTGATTGTCTCAATAGTAGAAAGTCAACATCAGGTTTTGTTTTTCTGTTGGCTGGTGGAGCAATCTCATGGAAGAGTGTGAAGCATTCCATTATTGCTTCATCAACTATGGAGGCCGAATTTGTGGCATGCATTGAGGCCACATGTCATGCATTATGGTTCTTGGTGTTGTTGACTCAACTGCCAAACCAATAAAAAATTATTATGATAATTTCGTTGCAATTTTATTCTCTAAGAATAGAAAGTACTCTAGTAGTTTGAAACATATGGAAGTAAAGCACTTAGTTGTCAGAGAAAAAGTCCAAAAACAACAAGTGTCTATAGAAAATATAAGCACAACTCTTATGATTGTTGACCCATTAACAAATGGATTGCCACCAAACATATAGAGAACATGTCACTAGAATAGGTCTTTTGGGCAATCCATGATAAATGAGTGGTTATTATTTTTATGATATATTATTTTTTGTATAATGATAGTTTGTTTTTGATTTTCATGTTTCCAATTACGTGTGCACATATTATATTGGATGTTGTGGAACATGAAATGTGTTGACAAGATAAATTATGGGGGCTTTATTTTCTAAATCAATAATTGGGTTATTGAGAGTTATCAATGTTATGGTGCATAAAAGAAAATACAACACAGATGTTGTACAACCATTGTGGAAGTCCATTCGTGTTAACAGAATTGTACTTCTACCTTACAATCAGCTTAATGGGGCAAATGAAAGAATGCTGAACCTATATTTGGGTGACTCATTGGTCTACACATCTTTGAATATTTTTGTTACACTTGGACTACACGTATTTGGTAAAGCCAATATACGATAAGGTTTTTTATAATTAATTATTATTTATGAAAAAATATATTTGTTGATAATTAATAAACTTGATGGACTAAATCTCTTGTGTTGTTATACCTCTAAGCCCTATTCTCTCCTCTGTAAAAGCAAGAATAGCTAACCCTTGTGAGTATCAATTTTCATCAATAATAGATTTTGAATTATTCATAAAAGTTAGAGACAGAAAAGAAAAAGTAATTCAAGAATTAAAATTCCAATAAGGAATTTCTTCCTTCTATTCTCAATGACAAATAAATATATATTTATTATTGTTTCGTGAAGTGTATTTAAATTAAGATCGTTTCTGCATAAAAATTTAAACGTAATTTTATCTAACATCTTTGCCTTTTCACAAAGGCTACTCTATGTGATAGAAATCCCAACTCTTTATGTATACAATATTAGCGTATCTATAGACCGTAGATGAAGGACCTTTTCAAAATTCGAGGTGTGGTTTGGTTACTTTGCTTAATAGTAAAGTCTTCCCAGCTCAACCTAATCAATTCAAACTGTGGGCTCCCTGAGGGGTCATTTTTGGTATTTGATTCCACCCGATGACCGATTCATATATCTTGTTAGGATTTTCGATCCGATATGTTTAGAGGTTAAATCAAAATGTGTTTCAAAGTATATCCTAATTTTAAATAAATTTTACGATGTGCATATGCGATACGATAAGTATCTTATTATTTAACACATACGCTTAGAAGTTAAATTGACACGTATCTATAAATGTATCTCATATTTAAGTAAATATTCTTATTAAAAGTTACTATATTTTAATAAGTTAAATGAACTTATAAAAAGTAAATTAATTTTAAGATTTTTTTTTTTTTTTAAGTTCCTATTTTGCATCATTTTTAGTGTAGGGACACAAGCCACATGATAAATGGGGAAGTAATGCTTTCTGATGATCCATTCCTTTTGTGACAAGAAAGTTACCCAACTGCCATATTATTTCTGGCCAAACCATATATATATATATATATATATATATATATTTTATATATGGGAAAGGCTATATGAACCAACACTTTTTTAGACCAATATTAGACCAACGTCTAAACTCTTCGTTCCCGATTAAATTTTGATAATCCGAACCGTTCAATGTGTTTAAAACATGTTTTTAAGAGTACCCACGAAAAATCAGCTCAAAATATTACCGGAAAGGACTTGATCCAAACATCGGTTCATAAAACAGTTCATGTCAGTATTTTGAACCATTGTTTGGATCAAGTTCTTTCCGGTAATATTTTGAGCTGATTTCTCGTGGGTACCCTTAAAAATATATTTTAAACACATTGAACGGTTCGGATTATCAAAATTTAATCGGGAACGAAGAGTTTAGGCGTTGGTCTAATATTGGTATAAAAAAATGTTGGTCTCTTGAGCCTCCCCCTTTATATATATATAGAATTATTTTTTATCGTTAACTTAATTAAGGTACTTCACAAGAGAATCTATAGTCATATCAATCTATCCTTGCATTTTCTTTTCTTTTTTAAGAGAACTAAGGTTGTGTTTAAATTATATACAAAAGAAATACTTGCGGGGAGGAAGAAATAAGGTTGATTTTAGACTAAGTAATTTTTTTTATTATAGCAGGTATTATTTAAGATATTTCAATTTCATAAATTTTTCATCAGTTTTTTTGTGTTTTCCCGAACGGCTTGACAAAAAAAATTAATAAACATAAAAATATAAACCAAAATAAAAAAATCCAGATAAGACGACGATAAAGACAATAAAAATAAAAATAAATTATATTTTTTAAATGTTTTTTGTCTTTAGTGAATGTTTTTAGATTTTTGGTCATAATTATAATTTTTTTATGTCAAGACGAATGATTAGTCTAAAAACAATTCACGCAAATTTAATAAAATATCAAAAAAAAAAACGACTAAAAAAAGTGACAATAATAAGATAATATTTTGGATAAATGGGACATAGGTGTAAGATAAAATATGAAAGTATACTGAAATGAAGTAGCTAATTTTATTTCTTAATTTTGCCGTAATGGCAAGAATCAAAGATCTTCCAGGGCCACCACCCCTCTGTTAATTTAGTATGGCAACCCAAGTTGGCCCAGCCCATTTCAATCCATAAAATCACCATACGAGGATATGAAGCACATCCCAATCATATGACAAGTTCCTTTCCCAAAAACAAATCATATGATAGGGTATCTAGTATTTACCATTTCAATTTTAAGGAACCATAGGAAATATTTGTGTGTCCATTGATATTCTATTTATGACAGATAACAGTTGTTTTTATATGTTTGTCCTAGAGATATTCGTCTCATCGTTTTTGTATACGAATACATGTGTAACATCAAGATCTCGATAAATTATACGCATCTAATAACCATATGAGTTTACAAGGTTCTACTTTCTTCTAATCCTAACCAACTAGGTTATTCTGTTCACCCAAAAGTTGAATTCCTAATTGAAGTTCTAAGGATTGAATCTCGACACTAATTTATTGTGAAATTTCATATCACACATCGTCTTCAAGTTATCCTCGGGGGTTATGTTTATTAGAAGAATAATTCATTTTAATCCAAGCTTTAAATTTAGTACATCAATTATTATCTCCCACTTGTAGTACTACTGATATGATATTGCATCAAATCTAAGAGTTAGTAACTTGACGTGATGACAAGTATTATCTGTCTCCAGTATTATACAAATGGGTTATAAACTGTGAATTTGATTCGAATTTTTTCAAAGGTGTTATCTGTCTCTAATATTATATAAATGAGCTATAAACTATGAACTAATCATTGCCTCGATGCATAATATTCATGTAAGTTAAAGTAGTTATAATTGAAACACATTTTACGAATATAAAAACACATTCGCATATATAAATACATTTTTTCACAAATATCTCTAATGCCTTAAAAACATTAGTTAGCATTTTCCCTTGTTCTGTGTCAGGACATTCCAGATTCAACCATGGCAGCAAGCCAGCAAGGCCAACTTCTCTGTGTTGTTATGGAGCCCATGGTTTTGAACTAAAGTTCCAAAAAGCCAATGCTTTAAGACCACCCTTGAGAATCTACAAAGCAAACCCCTTCAATGTTGTGTTATATGGATGTATGTATATCACCTTTTCTTTTCTAGATCAAATTCCAGAGGTGGAGGGATCATAAAACACTATTGTGATTCTCATAATAGTATGTAACTTTAGTAGGAGGCAAGGGTATCTAATAAGTACATTAACCTCAACCATAAAATAGTACGTAACCGTACCCCAATCAAAGCAGGACCCATCAACCACTTACCTTGTTTCCTTAATTGACATCGACGTCGGCATCGTCTGATCAGTATTACTATGGAGTAAACCTAATTCACACCTCCGGTAGGATCTTCCGCTCCCGCTCTTAATCTATCACTCTCGCGAATTTTGGTACTCTTTAGATATTTTCGAAAGACATCTTTATGCTAACATGAGATTTGAGGAATCGTCAAGGAAGGCATCCGTTAGATTTGATTCGAGCGTAACTAATCAATTCAATAGCCTTCCCAGGATAAAGAAGAAAACATTGGCCAGAGATCACACGTACTGATTTCTTTTTCTTTGGTACCATTATTTAAGTTCCTAGTCATCAGGTCATGGAAGAATCTCAAAACGTAGAATTTTGAGACATGATACAATAGCTAGGAAATACACACAGATTTTAATACAAAGGATTCTATGGCGAAGCCATTAGATCATAGACTTCCCACCAGTTCTCATCTATGAGAGCATAGAGTTGAAACCCAGCTTGCTTCACCTGGTTAAGAATAACTCTGTTCAAGTTGCTTACATTACATTCATAAAAATATGAGATATACCTCGTGGTGGATGAGAGCATGTATCATCTAACAAATTCAGACAGTTTGACAAACATTCTTTTGCCATTCTGCTTTGTCAAGGTTATATTTACATCATTTTTGTAGAACACCTACATCACTTCGAGTTTTCCCCTTTTCTATACATACATCGTTTTTTTGTAATAATTGAACATTTGAGCCAGTTTACGCGTATAATACCTAGAATTTAAAATTAACAATCAGACAAACCTTCAGCGCCCCATCACTCCTTATAATGCACACTTAAACAAATCAGTCATTGAAACATAGATGAAACTACAAGTACAAGTGAATCACTCTTTTTTTCATTGTAAATGGAGGTTAAAAAGAAGGGAAACGGCCCATCAATTGATCATAACATCTCTAAATTACTTGGACTATGACCGGTCCAACTTCATCTCAAGAATCTATCAAATCCCATCATGAAAATTTGCTAAAGCATAAGAACCTCTGCTTTAGAATGTTCCAACTTGCATGTAACCTTTGTACACATTAATTTAAAGACAAAAAGAACAGGGATAGCTGGTCTATTGGGATAAACGATAAAAATACTTCAAACTGAGAGGCTTGAAGTGGTCTTCCTTTAAAACATTGAATGGGGGAAAGAAAAGCATAAAGAGACACATGTAGCACAAGAAACCAAGAATGTTATTTTAAGTTGCATAGAGAACAGAGCTTGGAATTCTAAAGTGAGATCTCTTCAAATAAAGCAAGCGTTTGGTTTTTTTTAGGTGAGTAATTTATTCCCTCTATTCTATCCTCTTTATGACTAGCTTACCTCTGGATCAATCTAACAGTTTTGGCTGGCTCATGGCCCTTTTCTGCCCTGCCACCTTCACTTAAAATCTTTCCATTCCTTCACAGCTAAGGAATAGTAATTTACCTTTGCCTCCCAACATCTAAATATTCACTAAATAATAATACTAGCAAAAAGGGTATCTGTTAACGAGTGCCCAAGGGCATTGGTTAACAAAAAATAAAATAGCTGCACATGCTTTACGTCACGCAATTATATACAGGATGCGCAACAATTTCAAAATACTTCCAAGCAAAAACAAAAACAAAAACAATTTCAAACTTTTTAACAAATGCCTGCAGGACACTCTTGTCGCATAATCCTAACGAGAATAATGCTATGGTGGCAAATATTTCATACCAAATCGAATAATGTCTGATGTGTCACAAATGACACCCAACATTTCGTGTGTATTTTCTACACTGCATTACCAGTTTTTGGCATCCAAGCGTGGTGATGGTAGCATTACTACAACGAAAAACTCTCGTGTCTTTGTACCATCCAAAAGTAAGCATGTTCAGCTGATGTGGCAAGATGACTAAGAGACCAAAAGACTGGGTTGGTCCATGTTTAGAGGACAAAAGCAGGGAAAATGATAGAGATGTAGGGAAACAAATAGAAAAAGATGCTTAGCTTCTCAAGGTTCCAACAACTTTATTCATCCTGGACACATTCTCCTATAGCAGCCTTAATCTGCTTAATAGCAAACTTATCATTGGAATGAATCTAAAATTCCTCTAGGTGTTTTGGGGCCCCTCTCTGCTTTATGCTTTAAACCCCATAGGGGATAAATTGCAACTCAACATCTACAGGAATGGATGACAAGAGTAGAAGGATCGCAGTCTCAAACTTTCTAGATATTGCAATCTTCTTACTCTGCTAAACTACATATATACTCTCCATATCTTCTTGTTTCAATAGGAACAATGGTATTCAACACTCAAAGGGTGTTTATCCTTCTTATCTGTATCAGCTTCTTTACGGTTCAACCAAGTAAAGGTTCTAGCCTGAGAAGTATAGACCTTGCCCTAAGATGGAGCAGAGAAGATGATGGGCTGGTTTTGAAGTATCAGCGGACACTTATGGCTGTTGAAATGCAGGCAGTGAATACAGAGAAGAAATCTATTGGAATGCAGGAAGTGAATACAGAGAAGAAACACCCACCTTTAAACAAGGCATTAGATCCCAACCAATCAAGCAAACGAAAAGTTCGAAGAGGATCAGACCCCATTCACAACAGGTCTTGATACGCTGAAGATGCTTCTTCAGCTAGAAAGACTAAAGAGAGGACAGCATTGTCATAAACAGAAAGAAGCAGCATGTAATACGAGAAAAAACTATAACATGGTAGAAGCGTACCTTCTCCGCTTCCTTAAAAGGGTTTCTTGAGTGGATTGATTGGCTGGGATTTCCTTGTTTTTCTTTCATCAGTTTAACTACAGAGAATGTGCATAGTCCTAGCTGTTAAACTACTGCCTTTGAAGCATCCATTGAGCCAGCATTGTCTCCACATCAGAGGAAATTCAGTGAAGAAGGTGTTGGCTCTCAAATGGAAAATGCGACCTTTTTTTCCTCATTTTCATTCGGACAATAGAATTTTCAGCTTTTATTTTTCTCCATAGTGTCTTAAAGATGTGTAATTCTTTTTGCTCCTACTCTATGAAAATCCTAAACTATACCCTTCGTCAACATTCCACACAAATTTGTGTGCTTTTCACACTGAAACCTCCTACCTGAATGGTTGCATATTCCACATAGTATTTTATGATTGTTTCATTAGTGGGAGCGGAGAAAGAGTTCACATAACCACCTGATTCTCAATGGAACAGGGTTAGTTAAATATTTAGCCTAGAATTATCTTCTAGAATTCTAATGAATAGTACGGATTCGAAAGAGAGCATCTCCCGAAACTTCTTCATAGTAAGCTCGCATCTCTTTGGCCATCAAATGTATATATATACTTACTTCCACGAGAAATTCAGTCGTAAGTGAGGTAAACTGGTTGAATCCTTCACATATAGATTATCTTTTTGATTCGTCCTCATATTATATGACAGATATCTAGTCTAGTACGTAGTACTCCGCCTCCGGTAAAAACCCTATCATGATAGTTTCTTGAGGTCTATTAGCTCACTCTCTTATTTCTACAACAGAAATCTAGTACACAGCACTCCGCCTCTGCTAAAACCTACAATAATAATACTTGGTGGGAAGCTCTTGAAGATACATAGCACTTCTTATTCTTGTTTGACCATTCCCTAAGTGTCCAAATATCGAATTTATCCACCCAAATAATTCCATTAGAATATCTTAATTTACCTCTACTGAAGTTCACAAGACTAAGTAGATATTTAAGCAGTTCACGTATACGCCCTATAATCAAGTATGGACCAAAATGGCAACACTAGGGAGATTTTGATTTAAAAAAAAAAAAAAGACTGAACAGAAATTAGATTAACTTATTCAGTACAGATTTGGTGCAACAGAACTAAAGATTAAAAGTGGGCATCCTTTCCATCAGTGAGGAAATTTAAAGTTTCAGACAAATATGTCCAAAACAAATCCGAACACAACCAATGTGAGACCATAAAATGCAGTAGCAACAGTGAAATATGAGATAACCATATGCAGCCACAAATGAAGTTAATAAACTGCAGTTAATAAACATATGCAGCCACATCATAAACATAGGCAGGCACAACTGCAGTAAAAACTGCAGTTAATAAAAACTGATGCAACAACAGCCACAACTGTAGTAAAAAAAATATGAATAGCTAGACAAAAACATATGCAGCAGCAGGACAAACATAGACATATTCCGCAGCAGGACAAAGCCTGGACATATGCAGCAATTGCACACTCCGTATACCAGAAATGGTAACAAACAAATTACCCCAGTACCTAAATTTATACGAGGTTGCTACTGATCACAGAAACAGTCACCAAAGTTTCTTGTTTGCCATTAGAAACTACCAGTCACCAAATGAACAAAAAATAAAATGGAAACAGCTCAAAAACTGAAATGAAGTAAGATGAAATCCAAGAATACCCCGCAGATTAACCACAAACCTGTTAGAATAGTAATGGTTAAATTGTTATTAATGTTTAGTTGCAAGGGTATTATTGTCCTTTCATGTAATTAGGGTTACCTAGGGTTTCTAGGTTTTCTCTATATATTGATGTATTGGCCCCTTGTAACATTATCACTCAATAATACAATTCTCCTTTCTCTAGTTTCACAACATGGTATCAGAGCATAAGATCTAGGCCTGTGGAATACTCGCTTTCCAGCGGGCGGCTTATGCCTTGCCGCCGTCCGCCGATTGCCGCCGGCTGCATCAGGGTCCTGTTGTCAACAAGTTCAAGCTTCACGTCTGTTTTACTCGCAAAACCTTTTGTCGTCACATTGATAAGTGGTTCAATTTTGCTTTCCGGAAGTTTGTTAAAAGACTTTGCCCCAGGTTGCCATCGTCTGGTCTCTGTTTTCACGAACCCTCCTGATGTGCCGCACTCTCTGATGTTGTTCCACCTCTGATGCTGTCCGCCTCCATCTGCCGCGCCTCTGGTTTCTCACCCGCTGGTCTCTGGTTCTGTTTCTTCCGCCTCTGGTTCCCTTATCTGTTCTTGCCCTCTCTGGTTTGGTGTTTGCTGTTTCGCCCTCTCTTCCAGTGAGATGGAAATCTCTGGTAGCGGAAACTAGGGTTTCGAAGAGAAATTGCTTCTGCCCCTCAAGTTTGTTTTGATTATAGTTTGATTCCCAAACTTTGCAATATTTGATTTTGGTCCCTGCAGTTTAGACTTTTGGTGAATTTATGGACAAGTCTTTCTTTTGTTGGTTGGTTGTTAAATCCCCGTTTGGTGTGCCAAGTGGCCCCAAGTTGTGCCGTGTGGCACCTTGTTGTGATCCTTGTTGGGTCCTTTGTTTCTCTCTTCCCGTGCGATTCGGGGTTCGCATGTGAGGGGGAGAACTTGTCCCATATTTCTTTGTTAGTTATATTCTACTGCATTTGTTTGGGTACCAAAATTAGTGACTCTTTAATGAGATCGAAGTTGTCGAGGAATCGAAGTTGTCAAAGACATCAGTTGGAGCATCTCTTTTTCATGTTGGCAAACCCATAATGCTCTCCATGCTCGCATCATGTGTTTGAGGGGGAGTGTTAGAATAGTAATGGTTAAATTGTTATTAATGTTTAGTTGCAAGGGTATTATTGTCCTTTCATGTAATTAGGGTTACCTAGGGTTTCTAGGTTTTCTCTATATATTGATGTATTGGCCCCTTGTAACATTATCACTCAATAATACAATTCTCCTTTCTCTAGTTTAACAACAATTAATAGAGATGCATCAACTTAAGGTAATTCTAGGACCTACAGAAACTTGAGATAATTCTAGGACCAAAACTGCAGAAATAGTTGACAAAAACAGCTGCAGATCACCAAAAACCGATGTAGGTTCATAACTATCTTAAGACGTGAACAAGACATGAAAATGGCATCAGGTTCATGACAGGGCCAAATTTGAGCAGATTCATATCAGATTAGAATACCACAAGGTGCAGTAACTATAAGCAGAGATGGAGCCAAAGTAGAAAGGACTCAGCATCCACATGTGATCACCAACTCTTCCACTTCCATTCTTCTTCCTTGTTGCAAAATTAGTCTCACTTGAAATGGATATTGCAGTAAATGAAATAAGCTTAGGATTTTCGTTTCCTTCCTTGACTGAAAGCCTATCTTTGAGATAAACAAAAGAAGTTCAGGATGGAGAACTTTGACTCCTCTCAATATATACACTATGGATGACTAGCTGGGACATCGAGGTGTACTAAAAAAATATGGAGAATAAAAAAAAAAGTTACCTTTACTGATATTGGTCATAGTAGTTAAAAAAAGAAGAGATCTGGGATGGGTGAGATGTAGTCCTTAATCCAATGTGTAGCATAACACGCACTTGTATCCAAGGTAACGGTGGTCTTCTCCACAGAACAACTTTAGGATGTTCATGTTTGTCAAGCTACCTCTAAAGTCTCATTAAGAACCCCAATATACCAATTCGGCCTATGTTGTGTTGACTTGTGGAATGGAGTAGGAAGTGGGAGCAAGAGAAAATTTGGACAAAATGTCGCTATTTTCATAAGTTCGGTTGTACTAAGAAGAGGAAAGAAAAATAACTCACCTTGGTTTTAAAGAGAAGAGGTCAAAAACCAATAAGAAAATTTACTAACACAGATAAAAAAGGGACAACAAAGGAAAAGAAAGTGTCAATGACTTCTGACAATCACTTAGTCGTGGCATCACAGCCAAAACAATATTATTCTGTCAATGACTTCTGCCTAATTTTTTGTTTTATAGCATCCCTAGTTTCCTCGTAAAGACGATGTTGCATCCGCACAAAAGAGAAGAGGAGAAGAGGCATACTAACTCTTCACATATTAAAGAGCATGTCCGCAACACAAGCGCACCCATGTATGTGCAAAATTTACTAGATACGTACAAACAGATGCAAGTGCCAGGTGACGAAAACCAAAATTCAATTATGTGATAAGAATCGTAAATAGTTTCCCTGATACAATTATGCCACAGATATAGATATAACAAAGAAATATGATTACATGTGACCATACTCACATGCCAAAAACCTATAAATACTTCTACCAAAACTTAACTACACATATTCCTTTCGCGTAATAATTTACTGATCTAACAACAAACCCTTTCCATAGAAGGGACAAGATGAAATATACCTTTGGTCACAAATTCATCTTTGAAACGTCAATGGAATCATCCGTAGAATCTTTCATCAGCTCTTCTCGGCAAAACTCGCAAGAATCATTGCTCGGAGGTCTCAAATTCAAGCAGTGATCAATTCTCTTCTCAAGCCAACCCAATCTCCTCTCAAAGCTCAACACTCCAGCATGCAAAACCCTGATGTCTACTCTTGCTACTCTGGCACAAGAACGAAGCAAAATGTAATAATCGGCATGGGCTGCATAAGTGTAGGCACCTTCATCCTTTTTCCTGACGTAGTGGAGGTAATCTAATCTCTTGACTCTGACCCTCGGAGGAATGTAATAGAACCTATTCTCCTCCATGTTCGACTTCATTCGCGTAATGGCTTTATCTTTGTTGGTCTCTAAGGACTTTTGACAAACAGGCTGTGCATCATTACTACTCGAAGAGCAACCATCTAAACTCATGCTCTGTTGTGAACAATCATCGGCAAGGAAGGTTTCAAGGTCAGTGGATGGACTGCTGAGCTTGTTGTCTCTTCTTTTCTTGGTTTTATCGGTCAAACTCGTAACATCATCTCTAGATCTCTTCTGGTTAGAGACACCATTACATCCCATTTTCTGGTCATCTGATACTCCAGAATCCTGAAATCAACATGGCCACAATAGGTTATAACTGTTACAGCAAAAGGTGAGCACATCCCTTGTAGTTTTTCTTTGACTAAAAAATAATAACCTGTATAATATAATGTCACATTTGTTTTGAAACAGATAAGGCAAATTACTGCACAGTGAAGAGAAAACCTATGATTATGCCCGGCAAGTTATATTTTTAAGTATAAACCATTTCCTCTCCCTATGGACAGTCCAAGCTCATGTGACAATTAAATCTTATGAAATCATCCATGTAACCTTCAGATTTACTAAATTAAATAAGTTGGCAAAAGCGTGTACAGACCAAAATATTCAGCAAATGGAGGCATGGAACCCATCAAACACACAAACTAGAGGTTAAATCAAAAAATTGTTTGAAAGATCCCAGCGCAAGTTCCATTATCAGGCATATACCATAAAGTGTAGAAATTAGGAAAGGAAAAAGAAAAAGAAAAAGAAAGTAAGAGGAAAAAAAGTTCAAAACTGCATTTATCACCTTTTGATCCTGATAATAGTTCCATAACTCCTCGATTATCTTCTCTTCCTCAAAATCCTCAAATGATGGTTTCAAACCGGCAAAAACGACATCCTTACAATACTGTAGATAGGTTGGCAAATCCTTGGAATACTCTGTGTCAATGAGGAACATAAGATGACAAGTAAAATGTCAAAAAAAGCCCAAAAGAAGCAGCACCGCCTAAGCATATCACCTCTTTAGGTCAGAATTATTACAAGAACTAAAAAATATGACTCAAGCATCACTCTTCGTGCATATTGAATCTCAAAAGTAATAGTTACGCTAACATAATCAATCTCCCGATAATCTACTTCTCAATAAATATTATATGTAATCCTTTCAACCATTCTAATAACTTAGTTAGGAGAGCAAGGATAGAGTTTTGATCAATTTCAATTTTGAGAAACTCGTTTACTCTTGCGTTATCATGGACTTTAAGTTTTGATTTAATCTAAAAAATATATAGTTAGTCTGGATTTTCTCATAAAGAGCTTATACCAATATAATAACCCTTTATAAAATTTGGAGACCATTAATTTAAACAAAGATTGGAACCCAAAGCACAAGCTTTTGCTCGTCTTACCTTAAGGATAATTTAGTACTTCTACAAAATTAATCCAGACTTCTACTCAAATAACCAATTTCACTATTAATCCCTTCTCCCAACTAATTTCGTGCATATTGAATCTCAAAAGTAATAGTTACGCTAACATAATCAATCTCCCGATAATCTACTTCTCAATAAATATTATATGTAATCCTTTCAACCATTCTAATAACTTAGTTAGGAGAGCAAGGATAGAGTTTTGATCAATTTCAATTTTGAGAAACTCGTTTACTCTTGCGTTATCATGGACTTTAAGTTTTGATTTAATCTAAAAAATATATAGTTAGTCTGGATTTTCTCATAAAGAGCTTATACCAATATAATAACCCTTTATAAAATTTGGAGACCATTAATTTAAACAAAGATTGGAACCCAAAGCACAAGCTTTTGCTCGTCTTACCTTAAGGATAATTTAGTACTTCTACAAAATTAATCCAGACTTCTACTCAAATAACCAATTTCACTATTAATCCCTTCTCCCAACTAATTTCAATATCTTGTTGTCCTGTCAATTCTCTTCAATATATAGCACGCATCAACCTAGATATCTTGTTTTACTGGCCACTTATAGCTAGAATATAAACATTAACAAGTACCATATCTCTCTTCAAGCTCGTTATATCGTGATTCAAGATTACGCAAAAGCTCCGCTGCATCAGCGTCAAATCTCTCATTTGATGACTTCTTGGAGAAGTCCATAACTGCATCATCCAAACCCAGGCAGGGGAAACCCTGCTTAGCATCATCTCTCACATCTCCATTGCATGTGGGTTCCACATGACCATTCCCACTAGACAATCCACTGGAACTTGACAAGCTCATTTCCCAAAACCCAAAACCATGTATATTATATGCAATCCTTATTGCTACAATCACCATTGACATCACACAAACGCGAGTAGGAAGCCTAAACTCGTTCACCGAGAGCCACAACTCAGGAGGCAAGGACCATTCATATACCTGGCAAACAGATGGAAGAATTTTTCCCACAGGAAGTGCTAACTTTGATAGATAACGCGAGGCTATAGCATAAAAGTTAACTGGAGGTAATTCCAAGCCTATTATTTGAGCAATAGATGCGGCCTGTGATTCCAACTTGTGTAATGGAACAGTTTCTGAAGGTTTGAACATAAAACTTGAACTTAATGGACATGCACTTGATGGAGGCCCAATTTGTTTCTCAATTTCTACGAACGCAGCAAAATAAGGAAGCTTTCCTTCGAGCGACCATTTTATAATATCTGTTGGAAGGACTGCCTCCCTTGCCAGATGACAAACCAAAAAAGATATCGCCAAAGAATGAGACAAGGGTATCATCTTGCTCAACGACCTGTACCATATCATTACTGCTCTTTGACCATGTATATTGTGAGGCTCTGCACTATATTTAGCCCGGGGCTTGAAATCATCTGACAAACCTAAAATAAAGATGCGAATCAACATAGAAAAATGGCATTCTCCATCTATTCTCCATATATAGGATTAGTAAACATATGAACTGGGTATAAACCTACAGTATATAATACATGGAATTTTGGAGAGTAATCAAACCAAGTACAACAGCCAAATAGATGAAGAATGTGAAAAGGGGTATAAGAAACAAGTCTCCCGCCAGAAACTTGGTAGCATATGATGCATAATGTACTACAGACTAATAAAACGAGTGATCAGAACTCTTTGCAACTACTATCAAAATATTTGAGAGATGAATAACCTAGTGCAAGAAAAAAATTTACAACGAACTAGCTCATCAGTGGAAATCGAGGTACTTATTAGGGTAGTCATAGCGCACTATTGAAGCACATCTGGTCATAATAGACCTCTTCTATTTGAACGTAAAATATCACAATAGTATCAAGAGTCGAAATATTTCTCAAATTTAACCATAGTCAAGTATACCAAACTGAAAGCATTTTGAAGGTGTTAATATTATAGGACCAAGGAAGTTCATGCTGGGCATCTTAATTTACACTGTTGGCACATACTACTGTGATCTAATTGGATGTCAGAGCTTTAGATTGGGGTAGGACTTGGTCGTTTTGAACACCTATAAATGTTCCTTCTTCGTGTGCAAGATGGATTGTTACACGTGAAGGATCATTTTGAATAGCTTTGTATTTCCTAATAGCTTGATTTGGAGACGCATGGTGATCTGAGGTCGATTCCTTCTACAATTTATTCCACCTTGAAGTTAACAGATGTATATGGAGAAATGCAGGTTGCGCACGTTTTACTATAAAAATCAGCTACCATTCAGATAATTCAGAAACCACAGCATAGAGTAACAAATTGCGTTATTCAACTGTCCTCCACAATGACAAACCAACTTCATCCTATGGACGGATGCTAAATATTTCAACAATGTTGCAATGCAACTCCATTATCCTAAAATATGCTTCAAAGCCAAATGGGGTCTATGTTTACACACTCAACCATATAACAACAAAGCATCAGAGGGATAGACCAAGAGAGGTTGGATGGGGACAACCTCCACCAAAACCTTGATAAAATACCCTTAGTGTATAGTCACATCAATAATAAAAATTATCCACTGATATACGAGAAATTGACTAAAGCTTTGAATCTACCTTGATTTGAAGCAAACAGAAAAATAAAAAACTCACTTTTATATAGGTTTGACTCGAGAAGTGGAGAGAGGTTTAAGAGCTTTTCCCAGAAGTTGAGTTTGAGAGGAGATTTGAGTAAGAGCATCTCTAGCCGTTACTTATTTCTTTTACTCAAAACCAAAATCTGAGTAAAACCTCCTAATCAGTCATTCCAGTCTTTGAAACATCATACCTATCAAATTGAGTTTTACTCAAACCAATAAAGACTCAATTTTTACTCAAAATTTTAAGCCTGTTTCTTATTTCTTGAATTTGTAACTTGCTATCAACGAAGCTTTTACTTAAATACGAGTTTACCCGAAGCTTTTACTTAAATATGAGTTTACCCTTCACCCATTAGAGTGTCATACAAAATGAAGTTTTTGCACACAATTTCATATTTCGTTAGGGGCTAGAGATGCTCTAAGGATGTCTATTTCAATTATAGCGGTTCCGTACATTGGCTACCACCATATTGGAAACTTAAACCAATGCTTGCCATAGCTACAAAAAAAAAAAAAAAACAAAGGCAGAGCTTGACAAATGTTATATAGATACATATTACGAGAATCCTATAATGGTCATATATTCATCATACCTTCTTTCTGTGTTTCTGACTCGTGAATGGACTCATCAGCCCATTTATCATCAAAAACCCTAGTAAACGCCACGAACCGCAACCAAATGGTCCCAGCCAACCCACAAATCAATGGGCTCACACCAAATCCCTCAACCAAAGCCCTACACTGCATCTGAACCATAATCTGAATCCCCATCACATACCTCATCCGTATCTCCGAGTAATAATCGTCGTAAGACATTGACCTCGAACCCGACCCGAAATCAGTCGGCCCGGTAGGCCCCAATCCTTCATCATGCTCTATCTTCACGCGGACTGAAACGTCATCTTCTACGGCTTTTAGGGATTCCCAGAACTGGGACTGGGGTTGGGACTGAGAGAGAGGTTCGACTTTAACAGCGGCGGCGGGACGTTGGCGTCGGTGACTTGCCAAGTAGATGCCACCGCCACCCGGGTCGTCTCTGTCGACTAAGTCGTCATCGGCGACAGCAGTGTCGATAATGTCTTCGGCTTGGGAGCCGCAACGTAGGCAGTAGAAGAACCCGTCGGAGCCATCGGCGAAGCCCAGATTGCCGCAGACGTGACACGTTAGCTCCAATTTATCCGCCATTAACGTCTTCGATCAAACCCGTGTCTCTGCACATTACATACCTTAGATGAAATTCGAGCTTGAGATTTTCGCTCACTCACTAATGCCAACAACTTTTTTTCACACTAATAACAGAAACCGTTGAAATTGTAAAAATAAAATGAGTTTTTAATTGAGTATTTTTATCAAAAAAATTTGTACTTCAGAAAACTTGTTTTGAGTGTACAAGTTTATTTCACATTGCTTGAGGTTAGAAAAAGTTTAATAATTTATATAAGGGAACACACCTACAAGTTCACTTTAATAACTTAGCTCTAAAGTGACTTAACTTATAGGTGCTTTGCACCGTAATTAATCTTAAACCGGCAAAACCAGTGTGTTTTGCACCCGCAGCACCCACACCCGCGCATGCATGAGCGTGGCAGTGGACTGTGTGGCTACAAAATAGCGCACTTTGCACGTCGGCGCGAGGCAAGCGCGTAAGATGGCATTGACGTGGCATACGCGTTGCGTACATATAACAGTTGAGTCACACGAGGTGCGCCCGTTGGATTGAACGCGATCCATGGTTCGTACCCGTTCGGGTGAGCCGACTAGGTGTGAGCATGTCTATACGCGAACAAGTATAACCCTGCGCGATTGGGTGTATTTGGGTCTATAAATAGAGTCCAGATCACAACTATTTACACACTGAATTAATCAGAAAACTCTCTCACTCCAAAAGCCTCCTTTCTTGTGCTGTTAATTCGTTATTTTGCAGAAACAAATTTAACAGTCTTTTGGTTTGTTTGTTTTTATTTGATTTGGTATTCTATTTGTCCTTCGTTTATGCGGACGTAAATAGAAAATCTTTCGATCGGATTTCGTTGTAGCTTCAAAACATATTCGCTATAACCCGGTGCACACCAATTGATGGGGGCAAATACTACTTTTCGGAAAGCGACGTCGTACGCACCTCAAAGCAAGTTCATCATAATGTTCATATTCAGAACATTCTAGGTTTTGCACCAACAAAAAGTTCATCCACAAACTTCTTTGAACAGATTGAACAAAACATGAGATTAAGAAATAAAAGGGGTTTGAACTAATTAAGGGGATTGAGAAAAAAAATGGAGATTGCGAAAAAAAATTGGGGTTCAAACAGATTGAACAAAACCTGTATCACAAATTCATCAAACCCCATTCTTGATTCCAAAAAAATAGATTTTGAACAAAACCTATAGTCGGGGTTATCATGAACAAAATTCATTTTTCAACAAAATCCATTTTTGAATGAAACGCATTAATAATACAGATTCCAATCGTTCTTCTATTTCAATACACAGAACTAGCTAAGTCATTATCAGAAAGTTAAAAAGAAATCGTTTTGAGCTCAAGGTTAAAAAAGTATAGAGAGAGGCAAGCCATTTTTACCGTTTTCCCTATGTTGTTGGTGAACAATAGGCGGTTGTAGGCTACAGAGAAGATGTGGTGTTGGCGACGACGACGAAGTTGGGCCGCGCGGTGGTGGCTGATCTGGAGAGAAGTTGAGGAGAAGGACCATCGTTCTTGAGAAGAAACCCTAAAACATGACTTTAGGCGACGATGAAACAGTGGCGATCATGGAAACTGGAGTGGGGTGGTGGCTGATTCGAAGAGAGGAGCAAGATTGATCGTTGTCTGAGAAGAATCCCTAAATCGTTGTCTGAGAAGAACCTCCAAAAGACGAAGACGATTGAAATTTTTGGATGAATAAAAGATCCACAACACGTGGTTTTGGACCCTTGATGAATGGTGCAATTTGGCCAACGTCGTTTTGAGGGCACTACAGCCCTATACCGACCTGCTCACTACAGGGACCCCGAACTCTTAATTTTAGGGGTGCCAGGATGGAATATAAGGGTTCAAAACGAGTTTTAAGTTCAAAATAACATCGTTTTTAGCTTGCTACAAGGACCTCGAATCCATTTTTGTCGCTTCGTTCTTGAATCAAAGATATTATGTGTAATACCCCGACCCGATTTAATTATTTAAATTTAATAATAGCGCGGATAATTATAATTATTATGTGATTTAATTATTTGATTTGAAAAAAAAAAAAAAAAAATTGATTTCGGAACCTACGCTTATTAAATATGTTAAATTTTACGATATTTGGAGATGTCGGCCTACCAAGGAATACTCGTATGAGAAATCCGAGCACGCCATGACGATCCTCGTAATTTTCTAAGTCACCCGGTCTATTTTCATATTTTTCGAAAAATCAGTACCGGAACAGTTTCTCGGGATCGTGCAGTATTTTGCGCTCGCGCACGCGACGGAGCCCTTGACTGATGGAAACCCAACTAGTCAAATTCAAATCCTCCTTTTTCCTTAAATCATGGGAAGTGTTCCCTCAAATCATGATTATGCCTATAATCTATATATGGATTTTCTATTTATTTATTTTTCTAATAATACATAATATATATGTATTCTAGCATATCATGAAACCATAAAAATGGGACATTTTCCCCCTCCACGGCAGAAATCAGCTCCCTCTCTGCCTCTCTCTCTAACTTCTCCCTCTCTCACACTAATAAGCCATTTCCTCCCCCCATTTCCTCCTTCTTCTTCTCAATTTTTATCACCTTTCACCGCATGACCACGGCCCCTACGTTACGACGTATATTTGGACGTCCCGGAGCTCTTTCGTGACTGCCGTATTCGGGTCCGAGCCGCCATGTCCGGCCACCAAGCTTTCCGGCAAGGAAAGAGGTATAACGCATACTTTTTCTTATATTCAAGGCCTTAAATCTTCATGTTTTATATGGTTTAATCTAGATTTCATTGTTAGAACTCGTAATAGGACACTTAGTCTTTGAAATAGATGAATTGGATCGACCTTCGGACCATTAGAACCCGTAGAGATCAAGCTACGAAAGTCAATCGGAAAACTGTTTTTTTTCCGGATTTCCCAGTTTTTCGCTGATTTTTGACCAACTTTGGAGACGTAAATCTTGATGTTTTATTACTCGAATCATGTTTTGTAAAAGACGAAAGTTTGAGACGAACACTTTATCTTAAACATAGATAGAACGTATTTTCTCTATGACATTTTGAACGCCTTAAAATCAGGCCACGAAAATGACTCGCGCGCTGTTGAACACTGTTTTCCAGATTTTTCCCAGATTTTTTGTTAACTTCGAGCCCTTGGATCTTGATGTTCGGGTGGTCAAAATGAGTTTCTTAAAACACGAAAGTTGTAGACAAACATCAAGTATTTAACCCGGATAGATTGGATCGTCCTCGAGACCTACGTAACTCGTAGAAACCAACCTCAAACACACCACGAAAATCAGCCTATTTCTGGGATTTTCTCTCTCTAGAAACCCCACTCACGCACCCACTTAAATCGCCACATCCGTTAGCCGAATCACGAAATTGACCTTACCATGATGAAATTGGGGTTAAATAATGTACGGGACAAGACTCGGTCCCGGGTTTCGGAGATCGGGAAGTATAATTACCAAAACGCCACTCTTACTTACTTTTGGCATACCGACACTAAAATCACCACACGAGCGGACCGACCATGGAATTAGGCTTTGAATGTGAATAATAACTGAAAATAATGTGGGTCCGGCCTCGGTTATATTTTTGGACGACCGATAGCAAGATTACGAAAATACCCTTTTACGGTCTAAGTAACCGGCGATTAAACCGATCGAACATGAGTCATCCGAGCCCTAGAATATACAAACGAGACTAAGGACCAAATAATAAAATTGACACGAATCACGAGAAGGCTCTCGGTGCCACGTGTTAGTTGGGTAAAATGACCACTTTGTCCTAGAACCCGAATTACATTTTTGTACCCTTACGAATCGAGGAGTTCGAGCGGTTACGCGACTTGAGTCACTAAGTTAGTACATTCTTTTAAGAGTTGTTGGCAATAAGTACTTTTTACTTATCATGATAGATTCGGGAATCGGAGATCGTCGGGCCGAGTTAATATAAAAGAACTACGGACTAATTTCAGGTGAGTCTTATATATGACTTGCTTACTTACATTTCTGCAATAAAAATGAATGAATCCCTTACTTTGATGCATGTACATCTATGTCACTGAATTGATAGTAGACTGAGCATGATATGTTAAGACATTAAAAATAATCATGACATCATGTAAACATGAAAATATTATGACATGAGATCAATACGGCGCCCCGGCCGCTAGGGGGCAGATGAAGATTCTAGCGATGAGGTGAAGTAATAAGGGTGGGGATTATTAGCCAGGTAATCCAACGGGTGATATCACGCCGGCTTATATTTGGGGTCGCTCCCTAATTTACTGGTGGGCCGTAGATCGTATAACGTTACCATACATGGTTACAGCGTAAGCCTAAAAGCTGGATTTATATGTCACATAACATGATCACTTGATAGTGTGCATGGTTACAGCACAAGCCTAAAAGCTGGATTCGTGTATCATATAAAGTTGGCATTTAATTATAACGAATTTCAAGAACACGGATTATCTTAATACAGAAAATTAGTAGACTTGTCATATCTAGACTCACACTAGCCTAGTGCTAATGAAGTTGTTGATGCAACAGGTTTTAATTAACGATGCTGACTATGCTTGAATTCTGCAATTTGTATTGGAATTGAAGTATCTTTTGTAAGCTCTAAACTTAGCATGTTTTATTGTAATTCGATCTTGATTGTAATTTATTTGATTGACCGGTCGGGAATTCGGACCGTAGTCATGGTTTGTAAGCCCATAAGGGTTATACTGTTGCACTTTATTTTACGCACTGAACTCTGGAGTTAATTTTATTTTTCGCACTCTGATATCAGTTATATTGATAGAAAATCCCTAAACTGGTATATTTTTAAAGGGCCTTACGAGTTTCACTCGTGGCCGGTCACGTGCCTTAACCTTTACGGGATGGGTCGTGACAACAGTGGTATCAGAGCTTAAGTTTTCGGATTTTCTTTAAATAAAACCCAGAGTTATAAATTTGGTCACACTATAGTTGCACATGACGTGTATAATTATGTGATGACGTGTTATTACCTATGTAACGCTATACTTTAATAACGATACGTTTGTAGTCAGTACTAGTAAGACTATATCTTGAGTACTGTAGGCATAGACCTTAGTGTCAACGACAACAAGGAGGAGGATATACCGGTGACGATTCGTATGGGATACATGGAGTAGGACCACACGAGGTGACATCTTTTGATGCGGACATATACTACAAGGCGTGACATACCAAGCGAGATTGACACAAAGGAATGAGAGCATATATGGTACTGATCGAGGGATACGACAACCAGAATGATAGCGTACGAGCGATTGGACCAAGAGGAATGGAAACAAGAATAAGAGAAACAAGCAGAGGCAAGGCCGAGCACTCGCACTCGGAGATTGGAGGAACAATGAGAACGAGACTTTTAGGAGTTGAAAAGCAGTTGATCACGATACCCTAGATAGAAATTCGACTACGGCCAATATACCTGGGGTACACGACTACCCGGGTGTATTTCCTGACGAGTTGCCAGATCAAGGAATCGACTTGTTTACAGAGAGTGTACTCGAACCCAACCAATCTCTAAGGCACCTTATTGCATGACTCCAACAGAACTAAAAGAGTTGAATTACAATTGCTGGAATTGCTTGATAAGGGATTTATCCGACCAAGATCAATGTCAAGAGTAGCGTCGGTGTTATTTGTGAAGAAGAAGGACAAGACGATGAGATTGTGCATCAATTATCGAAAATTGAGCAAGGGCACCATCAAGAACACATAGCCCTACCACGAATTGATGACTTATTCGACTGACTTCAAAGAGCTCGCGCGTTTTCTAAGATTGATTTACGTTCGGAATCACCAACTCAAGGAGAAGTCGGGAGATATTGAGGAGATAAAAGATGTTGAGAAGATAGCTTTTCGCACACGTTACGAACACTACAAGTTCTTAGTGATATTCTCGGGGTGACGAATGCACCAGCAGCTTTTATGGGCTTGATGAGTCAAATTTTCATGGTGTACCTAGATCGCTTCGTTTGTATTCATTGACGATAAGTTGATCTACTCAAAACGCGAGGAGCAGCACGAGGGGCATTTGAAGATGGTATTAGATACATTGCAGGAGAACGAGTAATATGCTAAGTTCAGGAAATGCGAGTTTTTGTTAATCAACGTAACCTTCTTCGACAACGTTATCAAAGACGAGGGAATTGCGGTGGACAACTAGAAGAATGAAGCGATTGGCTGAGGCGAGCGTCGACGTCAGAAGCTTATAGTTTTCCAGGAATTGCAAAATACTATCGGAGATTGTCCATGATTTTTTCAAAGATGGCAGTACCGTTGACGGAGCTAACTCGCAAGAGGGAGCCTTTGTTTACATGAGGAACGAGGATGAAGTTTATAAGATTTGAAGAAATTGATCACGGCACCGATACTCACGTTAGCTGAGGGTATAGAAGGATTTGTCATCTACAATCACGTATCACACCTAGAATTGAAATGCACCTTGATGCAGCGCGGGAAGATTATCGCCTACGTCACACAGAAGTGCAAACCATACGAGAAGAACTACCTTACGCACGATCTGAAACTTGCAGCGGTTATTCTTTTTGAAGATTTGGCGCCACTACTTATATGTAGTTACGTGAAAGGTCTACACCGATCAGAAGAGTCGAAGTATATCTACATACCGAAAGAGTTGAACTTCAGACAAAGAAGGTGGCTAGAACTGATGAAGGACTACGACATCAATATCACCCAAGAGATGCTGACTTAGTAGCGGGCGTGTTGAGCCAGATGGTGATCGGCTCGTTGAACAATCTATTTACTCAACAACAACAATTAATCAAAGAGATGGAGGAATTGGAGCTGAAGATAGTAGCTCGTGACGAAGGAGGCTTTTGCGCAACAATTATCATAGAACCGAAAATCAGAGGAGAGATCAAGCTAAAGCATGTGGAGGATCGCGAGTTAAAAACGATGTACGATTAGCTGTAAGTGTACACAACCGGTGATTGGTAATGAAATTATTTTGAGTGGCGTTATTACTTAACATAGTACGTGTGAAGATATTGACTGACATGTCACCTACATTCTGGATAAGCTATCACCCACTCCTCCATTATTTAAAATCTTCTTGTTAACTCCTTTGTCAGCTTTTCGTACAAGATATATTGCATCGATTGTTGAGCTATCACATTTGTCAGACTGTTAAAATCTTATGCCAAATTTTCGTGATTCCATGATGTAAATCTCACAACTCCTTGCGAGTCAAGTCTAATCTAAAATCTTACAAGATTGTCATCCTAATCCTGAAATTTCTCATAAGGATCTTTTTATATTACTCATGGGTGGTATTTCTCATCTTACTTTGAATGGTATTCTATGCCATTTATTTTAGATCAATCACTTTCGAGCTTCGTTTATTTTGAATGGTATTATATGCCACTTATTTCAGATCAGTCACTTTCGTTCTTAAAGGAGTTTGTTTTGGACCATTGGTTCAAATTGATTTTGTTGAAATCACTGATCGGTAATCTGTATGACTCCCCAGCCCATGTGTATTGCTATGTGTCACACTTCAATTACCAACTTCATTACGGTTATCAAGTTATCAAAATCGTTGCAAATACACCTTGGGCAAATCATTTATATCTTTGCAAATGCTCATTTGACCTTGCTACAAAGTCTTCTTGTGATTGTTGTAATCCTCTTCATTCGGGCTTATGTTGGATATGTCTTGTTATTGTCAACTATTTTTTTTTATCTTCAATCAGTAACCCAAATTGGTATTTTCATTGACCAAAGGGGACCGAACTTGTTGTAGTCAGAGTTGATTCTCATAAACTTTGGAGCTAATTTGACAGCTATCGATTATTAATATTCCCAATTGGCACTTATTGGAAGAATGTGTTTCGATGATATTTCGGACTATTGCCACCCTCTCTTTGTAATCGTTATACTATGTCCATCTATGTTGATTGACTCCAGTTAGATCACCAATTATTTTGTTGCTCATAGTGGCCGAGATAAAGTTTGGGGACCAAACTTCCTAAGGTGGGGAGGATGTAATACCCCGACCCGATTTAATTATTTAAATTTAATAATAGCGCGGATAATTATAATTATTATGTGATTTAATTATTTGATTTGAAAAAAAAAAAATTGATTTCGGAACCTACGCTTATTAAATATGTTAAATTTTACGATATTTGGAGATGTCGGCCTACCAAGGAATACTCGTATGAGAAATCCGAGCACGCCATGACGATCCTCGTAATTTTCTAAGTCACCCGGTCTATTTTCATATTTTTCGAAAAATCAGTACCGGAACAGTTTCTCGGGATCGTGCAGTATTTTGCGCTCGCGCACGCGACGGAGCCCTTGACTGATGGAAACCCAACTAGTCAAATTCAAATCCTCCTTTTTCCTTAAATCATGGGAAGTGTTCCCTCAAATCATGATTATGCCTATAATCTATATATGGATTTTCTATTTATTTATTTTTCTAATAATACATAATATATATGTATTCTAGCATATCATGAAACCATAAAAATGGGACATTTTCCCCCTCCACGGCAGAAATCAGCTCCCTCTCTGCCTCTCTCTCTAACTTCTCCCTCTCTCACACTAATAAGCCATTTCCTCCCCCCATTTCCTCCTTCTTCTTCTCAATTTTTATCACCTTTCACCGCATGACCACGGCCCCTACGTTACGACGTATATTTGGACGTCCCGGAGCTCTTTCGTGACTGCCGTATTCGGGTCCGAGCCGCCATGTCCGGCCACCAAGCTTTCCGGCAAGGAAAGAGGTATAACGCATACTTTTTCTTATATTCAAGGCCTTAAATCTTCATGTTTTATATGGTTTAATCTAGATTTCATTGTTAGAACTCGTAATAGGACACTTAGTCTTTGAAATAGATGAATTGGATCGACCTTCGGACCATTAGAACCCGTAGAGATCAAGCTACGAAAGTCAATCGGAAAACTGTTTTTTTTCCGGATTTCCCAGTTTTTCGCTGATTTTTGACCAACTTTGGAGACGTAAATCTTGATGTTTTATTACTCGAATCATGTTTTGTAAAAGACGAAAGTTTGAGACGAACACTTTATCTTAAACATAGATAGAACGTATTTTCTCTATGACATTTTGAACGCCTTAAAATCAGGCCACGAAAATGACTCGCGCGCTGTTGAACACTGTTTTCCAGATTTTTCCCAGATTTTTTGTTAACTTCGAGCCCTTGGATCTTGATGTTCGGGTGGTCAAAATGAGTTTCTTAAAACACGAAAGTTGTAGACAAACATCAAGTATTTAACCCGGATAGATTGGATCGTCCTCGAGACCTACGTAACTCGTAGAAACCGACCTCAAACACACCACGAAAATCAGCCTATTTCTGGGATTTTCTCTCTCTAGAAACCCCACTCACGCACCCACTTAAATCGCCACATCCGTTAGCCGAATCACGAAATTGACCTTACCATGATGAAATTGGGGTTAAATAATGTACGGGACAAGACTCGGTCCCGGGTTTCGGAGATCGGGGAGTATAATTACCAAAACGCCACTCTTACTTACTTTTGGCATACCGACACTAAAATCACCACACGAGCGGACCGACCATGGAATTAGGCTTTGAATGTGAATAATAACTGAAAATAATGTGGGTCCGGCCTCGGTTATATTTTTGGACGACCGATAGCAAGATTACGAAAATACCCTTTTACGGTCTAAGTAACCGGCGATTAAACCGATCGAACATGAGTCATCCGAGCCCTAGAATATACAAACGAGACTAAGGACCAAATAATAAAATTGACACGAATCACGAGAAGGCTCTCGGTGCCACGTGTTAGTTGGGTAAAATGACCACTTTGTCCTAGAACCCGAATTACATTTTTGTACCCTTACGAATCGAGGAGTTCGAGCGGTTACGCGACTTGAGTCACTAAGTTAGTACATTCTTTTAAGAGTTGTTGGCAATAAGTACTTTTTACTTATCATGATAGATTCGGGAATCGGAGATCGTCGGGCCGAGTTAATATAAAAGAACTACGGACTAATTTCAGGTGAGTCTTATATATGACTTGCTTACTTACATTTCTGCAATAAAAATGAATGAATCCCTTACTTTGATGCATGTACATCTATGTCACTGAATTGATAGTAGACTGAGCATGATATGTTAAGACATTAAAAATAATCATGACATCATGTAAACATGAAAATATTATGACATGAGATCAATACGGCGCCCCGGCCGCTAGGGGGCAGATGAAGATTCTAGCGATGAGGTGAAGTAATAAGGGTGGGGATTATTAGCCAGGTAATCCAACGGGTGATATCACGCCGGCTTATATTTGGGGTCGCTCCCTAATTTACTGGTGGGCCGTAGATCGTATAACGTTACCATACATGGTTACAGCGTAAGCCTAAAAGCTGGATTTATATGTCACATAACATGATCACTTGATAGTGTGCATGGTTACAGCACAAGCCTAAAAGCTGGATTCGTGTATCATATAAAGTTGGCATTTAATTATAACGAATTTCAAGAACACGGATTATCTTAATACAGAAAATTAGTAGACTTGTCATATCTAGACTCACACTAGCCTAGTGCTAATGAAGTTGTTGATGCAACAGGTTTTAATTAACGATGCTGACTATGCTTGAATTCTGCAATTTGTATTGGAATTGAAGTATCTTTTGTAAGCTCTAAACTTAGCATGTTTTATTGTAATTCGATCTTGATTGTAATTTATTTGATTGACCGGTCGGGAATTCGGACCGTAGTCATGGTTTGTAAGCCCATAAGGGTTATACCGTTGCACTTTATTTTACGCACTGAACTCTGGAGTTAATTTTATTTTTCGCACTCTGATATCAGTTATATTGATAGAAAATCCCTAAACTGGTATATTTTTAAAGGGCCTTACGAGTTTCACTCGTGGCCGGTCACGTGCCTTAACCTTTACGGGATGGGTCGTGACATTATGGGTTTAATTTCACTCTTTAATCCCCAAACTATTGTTATTTAGCTTACTGGGTCCCTTTAACTATCAAATGAAATTTTTTGTGGCTTCGTTCTTGAATTGGAGATACTTTGGGATTTAATTTTTACTCTTTAATTCCCAAACTATTATTATTTAGCTTATTGGGTCCCTTTAACTATAAACTTTCATCTATTTAACTCTTAATGTGAAGTCTTTGGACCGTTAAACCATACTTCCTTCGTCCCAATTTGTTTGTCCATTCTTAAAATTTCAATTTATTTAAGAAATAGAATCATTACTCTTAAAAGTTTTTACTTTTTAAGAATACCCTTAACTTTTTTAACATTAAATGAGAGTTTACGTCTTTGTAATTTTTTAAAAAGTAAAGGGCATTAAGAAAGTTTTGACAAGTCAACTTCAAAATTAGACAAATAATTTAGTACATGTAAAAATCAAAAAGTGAACAAATAAATCGAAATAGAGGGAGTATAATAGTACAATTTGTAGAGGAGAAAACGATACAAAAAGAGGCAAGATGTAAATGAAGAGGGAGATCATGGGAACAAATATAGATGTGTTACATGTGTAGTTAATTATAGAATAAATTTTGCAAATTAGCGGATAAGGTTCCATTTGTCGTGATTTTTTTAGTATTAATATTAATATTTTTTATTATTTTTTTAATATGTATCATATATAATTTGTGTCAATTTTATGGAATCAATTAATTGTGTTGACGAACTAAATAGTATTAGGAAGGGTTTCAATTAAGTCCTTATGACATTGCCCAATTTGAACACATGACTTTCAAGTTTTGATGCCACTTGTTCGATCGTTTTCTTTATCATTTCTCCTAAAATGAATTGGTACTGGAGAGATTTCCAATTAAGTCTTTTCTATCTAGATTTTTTAATTTTTGTTCATATTTTTTTTCCTCGTCAATATGCTTGAAAATGTCAAAAAATTGACAGAAAATTATCAAAAAGATTACGAAATACTAAATAATAATTATTGTCTTTGATAGCAAATAATTTAGTCTAAAGCTCACTTTAAAAAAATAATCCATAATTGTTTAGGAATAATTTACATTTGGGTTGCAACCCAAATCCAACTAGCCGACTATTAGTTGAGGGCCCACACAATGTGATAGTAAGACTTAGGAGCCAGGTCCATTTTGGTCAACAACATCGGCCTATGACAATCACTCACTTAAGACGTCCATGTAGGTTAGCAAAGATTAGTCCAAGAGCCGACCTAGGACACACAGATTTGAGGGTGGCACTGTTTAGCGCGTAAAATTGTGAAGGCCAAAACTCAATCAAGAAAACTGCCCTTCTATATAGATCGTCGTGGCATGAACTCAGAATTTCTTCGCCGCACCTACTTCAATTAAAGCAAGCTCCTACTCCTCCTCCTTCTCCTCCTTCATCGTCGTTGGTCCTTCGTTCGTAGTGGTCATTGTATAGTGAGAAAGCTCACCCCTGTCTTTAGACAAGAAAGCCCTCTTTTACATCCCCTAGACAAAGGAAATGCTACAACCCATTGTTGTTCTTTTGACGATGAACCACTCCGATACAACAAGCTAAACTGACCTCTATGCCTAACCATGCCAAGCTATGTTCGGATGCCTCTTGCTAAGAGGGGTTGTCAACAGTCGGTTGGCATGGCTTGGCAACCAAAAAGTGGCCACCCTCGAAGCATTGGCATCCCCACATGGCTTGGCATGATTAGTGAAGGGCTTCCCAACAAGTTAGACACTAACCATGCCAAGCTATGTTCGGATGCCTCTTGCTGAGAGGGGTCGCCAACAGTCGGTTGGCATGGCTTGGCAACCAAAAAGTGGCCACCCTCGCTTCACTAACGGAAGTCGGTTCCTCGTGAAAGCCTGACTCCTGCGGGCTACGTTCGAACTAAACGAGAGTCAGACTTTCTGCTCGAGAGAGCAAACTGACTACTAGGAGGGGGAAGGACCCGCGCCTAGCTAACGGAGTTCACGAGAACTACTTTTTTTAATTTCTTCTAGTGGTTTTCCCGGTCACCGAGGGTGACAGCCCGCACAATGAGTGCTTGCTGCTCCTCCTGCAGCACTGTCTTGAACTTTATAAAAAAGTATTAAAAGCTTGGTTCAATTTTGTTATGGTCTTTTAAATAAAATTTTGTTTTTGATATTTCTATAATAATTCAAATCATTTGTTTTATAAGTTCAATATATTTTTTTCTTATAAATGTGCATTTCTAACTATTTTCCAATTTATCTCGATTTTAAAAAGGAAGACCTAAAATTGTTCATTAAAAGTGCTAATCAAGATGACCAAAATTGACGTTAATTATATACAAAAAAAAAAAACACTGTATTGACTTTATTTTTACATAGCTATATACTTATATTAATTGCTAGTAATGACTAAAGGTTGCTGGAACAACCTCTTTTTGCTAACTTGAAAGCTTTCTTGAATAATTTGGTGCATTTTAGGAAGATTATACACATTTTGTAAATTTGGTTGAGGTTTTGAACAAGAAGAGCATTCATGACTCTTAGATTTCTTTCTATTTTTTCTCGCATCTATAGACATGGTGAAATATGTTTATTAATGTAAAGTATTAAAGCAAAACAAGGGAGTTGACTAAAGTGTGAAGCTCCTTCGATCTTCCAATATGGCTCTGGCGAGGCTCTTACCAGGTAGAGGAAAGACGTGAGGTGAAGGCAAAATCAGAAGCTGTAGAGTTTTGAATGAGTAAATGTTTTTTTAACATTTTATAGAAATATTGTGTAATTATCTCTGTGGAGTAAACAATTGAAGACCAAACCATTTATTGTGCCTTTGTGTTCGTGTTTGTGTGTGTGTGTGAGATTGATACTGGAAACAACGTTACACTATACACTAAACACATGTATGATACACAACACACTTTTATCCTTTTAAAAAATTTGAAAAGCCAACAAAAAGATTCACATCAATATTAATATATTTCTTTCTTTTTAATTCATTTTCTCACTCCCCCAAGAAAATTACTTTCAAACTTCCTTCCATATTCACAACTTGGTAAGAATTTTTTATATTCTCCTATATAGTACAAAAACCTCGCTTATTTACTACTAGTGTAGAAATGTGCATGCAAGGCACAACATTTCATGCTCGTTCCAGTAAATAATTTGGAGGACATAGAATGTACAAGAAAGCAATTCAAAGTAAGTAGCCAATGAAAACAAAGAAAAGGAAAACATGAGGCCAACAAAGAGCTACTGACAGCCAGAGAAAAGCCTGAAAGAAAGCTAATAGCAGCAGGAACTATTACCATAATGAATGAGAATTTGATAACCAATAGCAGCAAGAAGAGAGGTAACCATAACCAATTAGTAGCAGTAAGTAGCATTGGCACTAACCATATCAAGTATTAAAATGAAGGAAAAATCATATTTTGCCAAAAGTAAAGATCTCATATTACAATTCACTGTCAACATTTCTTATGTTATAACTTTGAAAAAATTCTAACACACTAGCATAAGCCCAATAGCAACAATAACTATCACCATAATAAATGAGAATTTGATAACCAATAACAACAGGAAGAGGGTAACCATAACCAATCAGCTGCGGTAAGTAGCATTGGCACTGATCATATCAAGTATTAAAATGTAGAGAAAATCATAACTTGCCAAAAGTAAAACTCCAACGTTACAACTCATTCTCAACATTTCCTAAATTACAACTTTTACACAATTCTAACACACAAGCATAAGTTGTACAATTGTGCTACAACTTATTTTCTATATACATAGTTCAACTACTTTAAGTATGTCAAAAATAAAGCTTATGATTGGTTGAAGTAACCTATTGTGCTTCAACACAAGTCAAGCTTTACAAAATAAAATTTTCTCTATTTTCACTCATTTTCGTCCGACAAAGTGCTTGTACCTGATGACTGATGATTCAACCAAAGGGTCTGCAAATGTTAAGTGCCTGTGTTCTCTTTTAGGAGGAGGCAGTGAATCTAGCATTTCTGTTGAGACATAGTAGGTAGACAACCTTTGAGCATTTCCTTCATGAACTTGAACGATATTGAATTTGTATTCAGGTATTTCTCTATTTTGGTAATTGTATGCTTTTATGTAGAGAGAAAATGTAGCATCGTGCGTGTTTATTTTCTGTAGTTTTTCGATATCTACATTTTCCTGGTTCAAGTTATAAAGTTATTAGTATTTCAAATATGAGGAATGTGAATGTAAATTGTACTTGTAGTTGACTTACATCAGTTGCATTCTCACATAAGTTTGTTGCCAATAGACCAAACAACTTCTAAACGTGCTCCTCAAATATTGTGGCAGAATGACTCTAGTTGAATCTTGTAATTGTAATTCGAATCAGCACCTATATTTTGTTTTAATCAAATATGTGTATATATAGTATAATATAAAATGATAAATCCGCATATATAGTTTAGATGTTGGTCTAATATTGGTCTAAAAAAGTGTTAGTTTATATAGCATTTCCTATATATATATATATATATATATATATATATTTATTACATATGGTATGAGTATAAATTTTACATAAATGTGTAATAAGAAGATGACTCGAAACACTCAATGACGATATCTCTGAAACACTGAATGATTCTTCCTAAAAAAAAAAAACATTTAAGCATTGGAAAAAAAACATTGTTTTTTTCAGAATGGGGGTGGCACCAGCCGCCGCTGCCGCCTCCACCTAGTGATAAGGGATTGATATATCACGGTAGAGGGGACAATGATTGATCAAGAGGAGAGAGGTAAATGAAGAGGGAGATCATGGGAAGAAATATGGATGTGTAGTTAATTATGGAATAAATTGTGCACATTAGTGGATAAGGTTTCATTTGTAAATTTTTTAGTATTAATATTAATGTTTTTATTATCTTTTTAATATTTATCATAATTTGTGTAAAATTTATGAAATCAGTTATGAATTTAAAAAATTATGACCAGAACATCCAAAAAAGTTGTTGGACTATTTTTTTTTACCATCTCTCCTCAAACCAAATGGTATTAGGAAGGGTTTCAATTAAATCTTTTATGACATTGCACAATTAAATTTCTCCGAAAATCAATTGGTATTGGAGAGGTTTCAATTGAATCTTTTACGACATTCAATATCGGTTTGTGTTTTGAAACAGTTGCAAGGAGCGGATTATGTAACCAAATCCACAAGGGCATTAATTAGGGCCCAACAAATAATTTTTACTGTTTTAGTCACTTTTTTAACTAGACTTATTAAAATTTTGCTTCATATTTTTTTATTTTCCTCGTCGATATGAATGAAAATTGTCAAAAAATTAATAAAAATTATTTAAAAAATCACAAAATACCAAATAATAACAACTGTCTTTGATAGCAAATAATTTAATGCAAAACTCATCCTAAAAAGATAAATGTTTGATCGAGAAATAATTGTCCCATGTAGGTTTAGATTTGGGTTGTAACCCAAATCCAACTAGCCGACTACTAGTTGAGGGCCCGCACAATGTGATACATAAGACTTAGGAGCAATGTCCATCTAGGTCAACAACATCGGCCTATGACCATCACTAAGTACTTATGGTGGGCCTAGACTATGCTAGTTGTCCCATGTAGGTTAACAAAGATTACTCCAAGTCCAAGACCGACCTCCAATTTAGATTTGAGTATTGAACTGTTTAACGCGTAAAATTTTGAATCTCAAAAGTCGTATAATAGCTTCTCGGACAATGGCAAATTCCAAATCATTTATCCGGTAAAAACAAATGGATTATTTCTCTAAATAATAGATAATAATTAAATTAGTTTACTATTAAAATTACATATGTTGTAAGTTAACAATAAGTCTACGTACACAGGGGCGGATTTAGGGGTGGTCAAGTGGGGTCACTTGACCCCCCTCAACTTTTTAATATTTACATTATTGTTTGAGGTCTAAAAATTAGTTAGTGATTTTGCCCCATGAAAATTATGATATTGCCCCAAGTATTTTATTTGAAGTATGAAAATTGCCCTAAAAGAGTGTGAAAATTTTCCTATACATTTCACCTATACCAAGTATTTTATCTAAAATAAAAAAAGTAATTTTTTATATGCATAATGTACAAAAAAAAAATATTTTGCATTTAAAAAAATTTGATAAAAGTCTATAGTTTAAAAAATATTCTAGTTTTTTACTTAACAAATGACTCTTTTCTATATATTTTTTTAAGTAAGAAAAATCATTGAGAACTGTTCTAAATTAATATGTACGTAAGATTTTATATTTTTCTGTTATTAGAAGAATATTTGTTGTGTAATTTTAGATAAGATTTTGACCCCACTAGTTAACATTTCTGGCTCCGCCCCTGTACGTACACACTCTTTAGCTTACACCCACTCACACCCTGCCTATATGTTTGAGATTTTGATTTATTTTTTTTATTTTTGATTTTCTTTTAAGAGTTAAACGGATGAGGTTCATGTGCCATGTATGCAAGGTGTGAGCGAGTGTAAGTCAAAGGGTGTGTATGTAGCATTACTCTGAGTAACCTTAGAACATTTGAGCTATTTTTTGTATTATGAATGATCAAATCAAAACAAACATATCTTATCAATGACCAAAAAATTCGAAGCAAAAAAATAATTAATATTAAAAAATCAAACTCAATAATTAAAAAACAGTAACTAACAATTGGAAAACCAATACTCAATAATCATAAGAGGGTTCTTGCATCACACTATTTCTCTTGGCGAGCACCACAACAAAAGAAAAAAATTAGTGGGTGATCCTGCGACACCGTCACGTTGTTTTCTAATACTTTTCACCACCAGATGTTTATATAATACTTAATGTATGAGCCCCCACAAAAATATATAGTGATAGAGAATATTGAGGCATAATGTGAGGATGTTCTGAACTACTGAATAATTACTCGTGACACCCATAATTATACTTAAATTCACAAAAATAAATAGTTTGTATCCCCTTCAATTGTCCTCTGCGCCTACTTAAATTTATTTTACATGCTGTTACAATGTCAACACGTTTAAAATATAGAAACCATGTTAAATCAATTGGTATCATTCAATTTTATAATGCAAATATATTAAGTTGGGTGATATAGAGTCAATTTTGTTTTGTTATTTTTAACAATAACTTAGATATACCGATAATGAAATACTATTTATGTAAAACTTTTCAGCTGCTATCAATTCGAGTCACTCTATACGGAACTTTTGTTCCGCATTCAAATGCATCTAATTAGTTAATAAATAATGAAATTGATCTTAAAAAATGAACCAAACCGCATCGTAAACTGATATGGATATATTGAGTTATGGAAGAAGAAAAAAAAAGAAAGCCAAACTTCATTTGGAATAAACTATTTGGCTGCATTCCATGTTTAAAATATGTGGCCGTGGCATTAAGTTTTGGTATCTCAAAAGATGTAACTGTACTTAGGTAGTACCATTTTCAACCTCTTGTTTGTATCCACATAGATATTCCGTGTGAGTCGTTTAATTTAGTGTTTTTTTGGATTTCCATGATATATATTCTTGTAGCATGAAAGCCATATTTAGAGTAGAGAAATGTTATGTTTTTGCCAGGGACTGCCTGGTGTAGAATAGAGAGGAAGAAATCCACTCAACTCTTATAGGGTAATGTAGAGTTTAGAATCCGAATTAGACTTTCCGAGTAGATATAGTGAACCCTCTTGATCTTCCTGCAAAATATTCAATACTAAATTAGTTCCGACCGGGGTGGGATCTCCGGTGGCCACTCCGACGATTAAGTTAGCTTTTAGGAAGAGCAAAAGTATTAAGACTATTTTTTTTTTTACCATATCACCTCAAACAAAACGGTATTAGGGAGGGTTTCAATTAAATCTTTTATGACATTGTGAACCCATGACTTTTAGGTTTTGGTACCACTTGTTCGACCGTTTTCTACCATCTCTCCTAAAATTAATTGGTATTGGAGAGGTTTCAATTAAATCTCTTACGACATTCAATACCAGTCTGTGTTTTGAAACAGTCGACAAGGGCATTAATTAGGGCCCAACAAATAATTTTTACTATTTTAGTCACTTTTTTAACTAGACTTATTAAAATTTTGCTTCATATTTTTTTATTTTTCTCGTCGATACGAATGAAAATTTTCAAAAAATTAATAAAAATTATTTAAAAAATCACAAAATACCAAATAATAAAAACTGTCTTTGATAGCAAATAATTTAATGCAAAACTATTCCTAAAAAGACAAGTGTTTGATCGAGAAATAATTGTCCCATGAGTTTTACATTTGGGTTGCAACCCAAATTCAACTAGCCGACTACTAGTTGAGGGCCCGCACAATGTGATACATAAGACTTAGGAGCAATGCCCATCTAGGTCAACAACATCGGCCTATGACCATCACTAAGTACTTATGGTGGGCCTAGACTATGCTAGTTGTCCCATGTAGGTTAACAAAGATTACTCCATGTCCAAGACCGACCTAGAATTTAGATTTGAGTATTGAACTGTTTAACGCGTAAAATTTTGAAGCTCAAAAGTCGTATAATAGCTTCTCGGACAATGGCAAATTCCAAATCATTTATCCAGTAAAAACAAATTGATTATTTCTCTAAATAATAAATAATAATTAAATTATTTTACTACTAAAATTACATATGCACTAAGTTAATCATTCATAATACAAAAAAATAGCTCAAATGTTCTAAGGTTACTCATGTCTACGAAATCAAATTAAAACAAACATATCTTATCAATGACAAAAAAATTCAACGCAAAAACTTAATTAATATTTAAAAAATCAAACTCAATAATTAAAAAAAACTAACTAACAATTGGAAAACCAATACTCAATAATCATAAGAGGGTTCTTGCATCATACTATTTCTCTTGGTGAGCACCACAACCAGAGAGCCTAGTTGATTTTCGCCTCACGTACGGCATCCCTGACAATGTATTCGTAGATTTAGTCCGATCAGGTGATAACCTCGTCTCGGACGAGTTCTAGATCATACTCCCATTGATGGCCATCATCGAGGGAGGGGTACGTTTCTCCTTCCATCCCTTTCTTTGGCAGTTGCTAAACACTCTTCAGTCGACTCCTTCCCAGGTCACGATAAACTTTTATCATACGGTCGTGGGAGTCGCCGAACTGAAGGAAAGATACCATTTGGATTTTGAGATCGAGGATCTGTTCAGCCTCTACTTTGTAAGCCATAACAAGGTAGCGAGGAGGAAGTACCTCAGTTTCCGAACTGGGCAGAGAAGGTTGATCAAGGGGTTGCCAGACTCTGACAAGTATGGAAACGATTTTGTCGTCGTTCGGGGAGAATTAGAATTTGCCTTAGATGAATACCGTTTTTCATCTGATCCCCAGGGTCACAGGGTATGTCGGTAAGGATTGTAAGATTATGTTTTCTTTTAATGTTCAGTGTTATATCTTTATCTTGTACTAATCCAGTCATCTGCCATAGGGAAAGAAGTTGTTGATCGCCTGAGGAGTAGAGCATTGTGGACTAGGATCAACCTAGCTTTGGATATTCGGAGGAGGCACAGAGACTGCTCGGTGCTACTTGGATATGTTGATCTGTACTGGTCGAAGCTCAAGTCCTGGGGAGACTCCAGCAGTAGTTGTGAAAGTGTTGAGTGCGGAGGAGCACACCACGAGCCTAAGAATATAGTTGATCCAACGGTTCAGACGAGCGCCAACTCTCCGCTCGGGGTTATAAGAGAGCCGAGAGAGGAGTCGACGCCAGAGACAGTCATCCCTATATCTTTAGGTACCGATTCTTTGGATTTTTCCTCCAACTATAGTCCATCGGTCAGTGTTAGTGACCAAGAGTTGAGGAACCTATTTGCAGAGATCGACCAAATACCGAGGGAAGCTCATGACGAAGTGACACTAAAGCTGGTGGCGGGCGTCACACCAGCGCCGAAAACTACAAGTCCGGCTGACCCTCAAAGGAAGAGGAAAGGAGGCCAAGAGGGCAACGCAACTAGAAAGAAGTCCAAGGGGGGCCAAGGAAGATGCTCGGCCGATGGCTATGCAAATTAATGGATGAGGTTTTACTTGTCCCAAATTTTTAGTACCAATGCTACAACTATTTTGCTATTTTTTTTAATATTTATCAAATTTGTGTCAAACTTATGAAACTAATCATTTGTATTGAGAAAACAGATTTAAAACTTGAAAATTAAAAATTTATGATCTAAAGATTCAAAAAAATTATTGAACCATTTTTTTTACCATCTCTCATCAAACAAAGTGGTATTAGGGAGTGTTTTACTTAAGTTTTTTAATGACATTTGACATCGCACTTGCAGGGAGCAGTATTGGGTAACCAAATCTATGAGCTCACTATGGACCAACAATTAGGCTTGCGTGATCTGAACCCATGGCTTCAAGGTTTTGATACCAATTGTTCGCCCGTTTTTTACTCTCTCTCTTAAAATGAATTGGAATTGGAGAGGTTATCAAATAAGTCTTTTATGACATTCGATATTGCACTCACCGGTCCATGTTTTGGAGTAGTCACAAGGAGCAGAATACGTAAACAAATCCACAAAGAACAATAAGGGCCCAACAAATAATTTTTTACTATTTTTAGCATCATTTTATCTATATTTTTTTATTTTTATTTTATTTTTCTCATCTACACAAATGAAAATTTTCAAAAATTTTATGAAATATAATTAAAAAAATTCACGAAACACCAAATAATAATAATAATGAAAGTCTTGGTCAGCAAATAATCTAGTCCAAAACTCACCCTAAAAAAGACAAGTGATTACATATCAGTTTGTAACCCAAATCCCAAGCAGCCACCTACTGGTTGAGGGCCCACACATGTGAGCCATGGCCATGTAGGTCAACGACACCGGCCTATGACAATCACTCACTACTTATGGTGGGCCTACACATCCAAAGGTTAGTCCAAGAGCCGACCTATAACACATATTTTAAGCGCGTATATTTGTGAAGCCCAAAAGTCGTATAATTGAGTTTTGTCTTCAACTTTATCAAATGGTATTAAAAATGCTTGGTTCAATTTTGTCATGGTCTTTTAAATACAATTTTGTTTGAGATTTTTTTGATAATTCAAATCATTCATTCTTATAAATTAAATTGTATTTTTCTCTTAAAAATGTGCATTTCTACCTATTTTTCAATTTATCTCGATTTTAAAAAGAAAAACCTATATTTGTTCATTAGAATGACTCCAAAGCGATAACCAATATGATTAAATTTGACGCTAATTATTTACAGGAAAGACAACATATTTGATTTTATTTTTAACAGCTATCTACTTATATTAATTTGGTACACCTTGAGAAGATTACACACATATTTTATAAATTTGGTTGGAGGTTTTGAAGGAGAAGAGCATTCAGATTTCTTTCTATTTTTGCTCGCATATATAGGCCTGGTGAGATATGTACATTATAAAGTATTAATGTAGAATAAATTATAAAAACATTAAAAACCTAATTCAGACATTTTCGGACACAGATGTATCTAGAATCGTTGGATGTACATAGAACTCTCAATATTTTGTGAATCTTACTTGCATTCAATTATTCCGGAAACAGATGTATTTGGAACGTCTATGTTCCTAAACTTTTTCATGCAAAAAAAATAGCTCACGTATTCTAAGGTTACTCATATATACGAATCATATAAAAACATTCATATCTTATCAATGGCGAAATAATTCAATGCAAAAACCTAATTAATAATTAAAAAAGCACATTGAAAATTAAAAAACAGTAACTGATAATTGGATAACCATTACTTAGTAATCATAAGGGTCTTTGCATCACACTTTTTTTCTTGATGAGCACCACAAAAAAAAAATAAAAATTAAAGGGTGATCATGAGATACTGCCACTTAATGCTCTAATACTTTTCACCACAAGATATTTAATAAGTACTTAATGAATGAGCCCCTAAATATATAATGATCGAGAATATTGATGCATTATCTAAGAATGTTTCAGGCTATTGAATAATTACTCGTGGCTCGATAATTACACTTAAATTCAAAAAATAAATAGTTTGCATCCCCCTCAATTACCCTCTGCCCCTATTAAGTCGTCCTACATGCTGTTACAATGTCAACATGTCCAAAATATAGCAAAAGTGTTACATCAATTGGTATCATGTCAATTCATGCAAATTAAATTGGGTGATACGATAGATTTAACAAAGTCAAATTTTTTGTCAGATTTGATTCTAAATTTTTTTTTGTTACTTCTGACAATAACTTTGATAAACTGATGATGAAATACTATTTTATTATTTTACAGATGATGAAACTTATTAATTACTATTAATTCTTATAGAGTCAATTTATATGGAATTTTTTTCCACTTTTAAATGCATCTGAGTTAATGAATAATGAAATTGATCCTAAAAAATGAATCAAACTGCATCGTAAATTGATTCGGATATATTGAGTTATAAAAGAGAAAAAAAAAAAGAAGCCAAACTTCATTTAGAATCAACTATTTGGTTATATTCCATGTTTAAAATATGTGGCCGTAGCATCAAGTTTTGGTATCTCAAAAGATGTAACTGTACTTAGATAGTACCATTTTCAACTTCTTGTTTGGCTCCACATGGATATTCCATGTGGGTGGTTTAATTGAGTGTTTTTGTATGTCCATGATATATTCCTCTAGCAGGAAAGTGATTTGAGCCGCCCGCCCCACAACTGCCGTCCAATTTGAGCAGGACAAAGCCGGCATATGTTCTAATCTTGACCAACAAAAATAATACACTAATTGATATCAAATAGCATTCATGTGTCACCAGATCTGTAAACGTACTACTAGGATTAATTGCATCTTCCCTTTACTTGCATAACACACACACTATATATGTATATGTATATGTATATATAGCCCCCTTTAGCTTAAATTTAACATGTGTCAATCTTTTTAGATTATTCAAAAAGTAAAAAAGTTATGATAAAAAATCTCAAAAAATTACACAAGTCTTTTTTTTTTTTAAAAGATAGTTTTTTATTATTTTAATGTCGTCTTATTTGAATTTTTAAAATTTTGGCTTATGTTTTTATGTATTTTTGACTTTTCTCGAAGAGACAAACACAATAGAGCAAAATAATTAAGAAGAACTACACAAAAATTACAAACTATCAAATAACAACCACTAACTAAAAACAATTTGAGGAAAGGTATGGATGCAACTCCAAGGACATCATTTCCTCCAATCCCTCTGCCGCCGCCACTGCCGCCACCACAACATCGCTACCCAACCAAAAAATAGACTCCCAAATCACCTGAAACCACCTTTCACATCCAAATTAACCACCCCCCAAGCGCCTACACCAGAGAACCATATCAGCTCAACAAAAATCTATAGTGCCCAAGCTACCGAACAACCAACACAGACGAGTATGAGAGCTAACCAATGGAGGAATGCACACCATAATAAATAGGGGAAAGGAAAAGAAACAAATGACTACAATGATGGTAGTGTCATGCAAAAGAACAGAGGCAACATATTACGGGAGAAGTATAGAAGAGAAATTCAAACCCCTCTTACAGCACTGTCTGTGGATAACATACCTGATGGGCAAATAAAACTTGGTTGGGGAAACTTTTCAATAACTATGGGGTGGTAAAAGACTCATGCATTCAATTCAAGAGAAGCAAAGCCAATGGGTCTAAGTTTGGTTTCGTGAGATATAATTGTCCTGTCTCGACAGATGTGGCCATATTCAGAACAAATGGCTTATGGATTGATGACAAGAGGTTGCAAGTCAAGCTGGCAACGTATCGAAACATACTGGAGGGAGATGTCAGATGTCTAAATCAACAGAGAAGGATAAGAAGCAAGGGAGTACAGTTGACAAAGGTCATACATTCAACGTGTGGAATCAAAGCAATACAAGGGGAAGACATAGCACTAATCACTTATCAAAATCAAGTTAAATGGGGGAAGGGAGACATGAGTATGCATGAGTACTTGAGGGCATAAATGAGGAATCTTTAAAGCATCCTGGTAAGCACAAACATCTAGCACTGAAAGCCCAATGAAATGACTGGTTGTATCGAAGCATGGTGGCCAATCTAAGATGGGACTAACTATGGAAATGGTACAACAGGAGCTAGAAAAAATTGGAGTAGAGGTGGTATGCAAGCACGTGAGGGGGAGTAAAGTTATCCTAACTTTCACCACTATACAAAATAGAGAGGAGGCTTTGAAAGGGTCATGGATGAATGGCCAACTCACCAACACTAAGGAATAGAATGGGATGCTGCCTACATTGAAACAGAAGCATGGGTAGAGTGTACTGGGGTCATGGATGAGGTTCTTTATCATACCATAAAATTGGAGAGATATGGGGCCAGTACACTGCAGTTGATATGGACACTATGCTAGACAAAATTTTCATAAGGGAAGGATCCTCATTGTTACTGACCTTGAAAAGCCTATAGATGAATGGATCTCAATCTCAGTCAATGGGGCATACCATAGAACATATGTCATTGAATCAATGGAATCTTCAGCACATACGGATATAGGGAATCCATTGTGAATCCATGATGTATCCCAGAAACTCAATTGAGGAGGGAGGAAGGTGATGATGACGACATGGTTTTCTCAACCAATCAAAAGGAACCACATGGTGCTGACTTGGCAAGGAGTAATCAGGTCAATGGTGCCTTCCATGTGCATGCGGTAAACCAAAATGACTCTTACCATTTTGGTGAAAACCAAAAGGAAAGGGAGGAGATGAGCTAGCAGTGGATAAAGTGTTGACTTAATGGATAGAGAGGATAGACAAGTGCATTGACAAATGAGACACTTTGGAGTGTGGGCCAAACACTAAGCATGTGGGTGCCCCTCAACTTATGATGTTGGACATGGGCTCATATATATCAAGTCCACAATCAAATTTTGTTGCATCCACTCTACCCTCAATGGCCCTAAAGGAGGGTTTCCTGCTACAACATAAACAAAGCGCAACCAAGACCCGTAGCAACATAGTTAGGGTTCTAGATCCACAGGGCATTAATCTATTGGTTGACCTCAACTCAAAACAAGGAAAGGATTAGAAGACAAGACCTATTGGAATCCATTTCACCTCAAGAGGAAACCAACAGTGGATGCAATGTCAACCAAGAAAAGAAGGAAAGTGATGCTAATAACGAAGGGGAAGCTGTAGCCACCATGGCCATGGGTGAGAGCTTGGGAATGGATTTTGGAGAAAATGCCATGGATGAATTACACATTCAACAAGAAAATGAGATGGAGGATGCAACAGGGGAGGCCATCCTGGAGGATGGCAGGACCACTTAATTCAAGGTCTATTGGGAGTCAAGGTGCCTTGATATAGTTTTTATGACTGTAATATCTTGGAATATTAGAGGAATGGGGGGTTTAGAAAAACAGAAGACAATTTCAAGAATAATTAGATTCAAAAGGCCTTCAATTGTGCTCATTCAAGAAACCAAAAAGGTCAATCCAGAGCCTTCTTTAATTCAAAGATATGGGGAGAAGAGGACCCTGACTATAGATGGATGGATGTAGAGGGAGCAGCTAGTGGTCTGTTGGCCCTATGGGACAAGAACTTATTCAGAGTAGAGTCAAATATTTCTAATAAACACTACATCCTTCTCAAGGGTTCTTGGATCAACAACTCAGGTGTATTATCCTCAATAGCTATGCCCCTACTGATGTTAGAGGAAGAAGGCTGTTATGGAAAGAATTAACTAGGTTTAGGGAGACTTTTAATATCCCTAGGCTTATTGAAGGGGATTTCAATGAGATTCTCAATCCCTCAGAGAGAAGAGGAGGGTCAGCGCTAGACAAGGTATGAGGTATATCTTGGCTTTCACTAATGAGATGGAAGTTGTGGACATGCCTATGTATGGGAGGAAGTTCACATGGTCTAATTTCTAGCAAAACTCAATCCTCGATAGGCTAGACAGATTTCTAGCTACCCACGAATGGATGGATGAATTCAACGTGACCTTGTGGGGCCTCCCTAGATCTATTTCAAGTCACTGCCCTATCATGATTGCTAGGACGAGAGGGATTGGAGGCCACAGCCATTTAGGTTCTAAGATTTCTGGCTGTCGAACAAACAATGGTTGGAAATCACTAAAAAGGCATGGTCTAGTGTCAAAGAAGAAGGTTGGACGGCTTTAGGATATGCAGGAAGTTGCAAGCAGTTAAAGCTGAGCTAAAAAAATAGGATAAGGTGGTATTTGGCAATATCAATACAAGGCTAGAGGAAGCTAAACATTCTCTACACCAGTGGGAACTGAGGGTAGAAAATTTCACTTTATCTGAGGAAGAGTTAAACAGGATGAAAAATGCTAGGTCAAAATACTGGGAGATATCTAGGATGTTGAAACAAATAGAAAATAGAAATTTGGGTGCACTTGCCTTAATCAAGTGGACAGGAACACTAGATTTTTCTAGGTCATGGCTAATAAAAGGTTTAGGAGGAACCTAATTGGTGCCATTCTAATGGAAGGAAGATGGATTGAGAGACCAGACCACCTCAGAAATGCTGCAACAAAACACTTCCAATTGTTATTTAAGGAGAACCTATAAACTAGACTGAGGCTGAAAGGGGTATTCTACAAGAAGATCCCTCAGGTGGAGGCCACAACCATTGAGGCCCCCTTTCAAGAAAAGAAAATGCTGGAAGCTCTCAAATCCTACAAAATCCTCAAGGCGCCTAGCCCTGATGGGTTTAACTTTAACTATGTGAAGAAGGCTTGGGAAATAATGAAGGAGGACATAGGCAGTTCTTCAGGGAGTTTCACCAGAATACAACTCTGTACAAAGGTATCTTTATTACTTTCATTGCACTTATCCCTAAAACTAAAACCCTTACAACATGGAATGACTTTAGGCCTATAAGTATGGCTAGGTGGCTATACAAACTATTGGGTAAGGTCCTATCTAAAAGATTTCAAGGGGTGGTTCAACATGTCATCAGTGACCAACAAGCTGCCTTTGTTGGGGGTAGACAAATCATAGATGGAGTCCCGATAGCCAATGAGGTAATCCACCTCCGTACGAAAAACAACCACGGTGGCTTCATGCTTAAGATTGATTTTGAAAAATCCTAGGATTGTGTTCATTGAGAATTTCTACTTCACATGATGTTCAAACCAGGCTTCCAATCTAAATGAAGTGAATGGATCAAACAATGCTTATCTAGCCCTTCTTTCTTTATTCTTATCAATGGCTCCCATTCAGGGCCGTTTAAGTCCTAAAGGGGGATTAGACAAGAGGACCCCTTATCCCCCCCCCCCCCCCCCTCTTGTTCAATCTAGTGGTGGAGGGTCTGAGCATTCTATTGGATAGAGCAAAAACAACGGGAATCATCCAAGGTGTGTAGATTGGTGAAAAATGGTTGGTTTCATCATATCTTCAATTTGCAGATGACACCATCATCTTTGGATCTCAAGGCCTTCGGGAATTTTAAAATATTAAGAGGATCCTAAGATGCTTCCAGCTTATGTCTGGTCTAAGAATTAATTTTTCTAAAAGCAAACTAACAGGTCTTGGGAAGGAGGATAGTGATATTGTTAGAATTGCTCAAGCTCTTGGCTGTGGAATAGAAGCTTTACCCACTAAGTACCTAGGGTTGCTTCTTGGGGAAAATCCAAGGAGAATTCACTCTTGGAAGCCAATCATGATGATGATAGATACAAAGATGGCTCCATGAAAAAAAGCTACTATCCATTGAGGGGAGACTTAATCTGATAAAGTCAGTCTTAAACAGCCTACCCTCTTACTACATGTCCATGTTCGAGATACCTGTAGTTGTAGCGAAGAAGATAGAACTAATCTAGAGGAGGTTCCTGGGGGGGGGGGGGGGGATTAGATGAGAAAAACAAGTGCACCTTAGGGTGTACACAATCCAGATTCGACCGGTTTTGTAAGAATCCAAGAACCAAACCATATCTAATGGTTTCAAAGCATTGAGAACCATAACTAGACCATTACACATATGAAATTAAACCAGAACCAAACCATTAGATCGGTTTAGTTTGGTTTCGGTTCTGGTTCTAAATCATGTTAGCATTTAAAAATTGTCAAAAAAAAAATATAGAATAGCACTAGTTTTTTTAAATTGCGAACAAAATAAACAATATAATAATTGTGTTAAATTCATTAATCTTAAAAAAATTTCATACATCTAATAAGTTTATGGACTGAACTATAATATTCAGTCCTTATTTTTTTAGAATCATAACCTATCCACTAAATTATGGAACCAACCAGAAAAAAATTAATTCAGTTCAATTGATCCGATTTAGTGTTTGTTTCCAAAAAAAGTATTTACACCCGCACTTGATTAAATGGGACACAGTCACAAAGGGTTACACTTAGCGATTTTGTATTCCAGGTCAATCCAACTCTACTAGTACTAATAGGTGGCATAGAGGAAGAAGCGCTACACCTAGGAATCAACAACACGAAAACGGTTGATTTCGGATAGTTTTTTTCTTTCCTATGTGGACAGTGATGGGGGTTGGCTTCTTTATGCGTTGAGGAGCGGGCTGCTTCATTTACCTCTGTTGTTTCCCTTTCACCTTTTCATGTTCTTGTGCATGTATTTTAATATTGGTGTCTTACTAGCATAAGGTTTTTGTGATGGGTTCTCTTTCTTCTAGAGGCCCTTCTTTTTCAGAGATTAATAAATTTTTTGTTGAACAAAAAAAAAAAAATTTAGTCCAAACCCAACCTCAATTCACTTTGTAATGTGAACAATTCTAAGAGTATATCCAAAGAAATGTTTTTACAACAAAATGAAGAGCCACTTGCAATAAGTGCACACTGCAAAGAGTTCTCTGTACTTGAAGTATTTTAATAGTCCTTAAACTTTAACAAATTCACTTTTTCAAAAAGAATGATTGATTAGCCAATCATAAAAATTATATTTGATGATATGATGATTGGAAACGTTAATTTTCACTATCTAAACTTGAAGAGTAAAGGACCTACACGAAAAATAGTGTAGAGGTTCGCTATTTCCCTTGAAGTGCATTGTGTTGACATCGTTCTTAAAATGTAGTTTAGTTTTGATTAGGCCATCTCCCTTTTAGATGCTCTAAGGTTTAAGACATTACAACATCTTCAATAGACCCCTCAAATACTAAATATTAAAAAAAAATTAAAATTTTGATTACTTTTTATATACTCCAGTGGATACCTTAATGCTATCTCACTTTTCCAATTTTGAGGATGAATAGTATTCTACAAATGCTATATGTTTGATATTTAAACGATATATCTTTTACAATACACAATTAAGATAACGGAACCCAAAAAAAGAATAATATAACACTAATTTTTAAAGAGACTACTTGTGTGCGCTATAAATTTAGAAAATAACGTTCAAGTCCACAACACCCTTTACGGATCTTGAGAACAATGGGTCACCAAACAAAAACAAAACAATCACACGTGCGTAATAGAAAAATAGAAAGAAAAGAACGAGACACAAGATATACGTGGAAAATCTCAACGGGAGGAAAAATCACGGGAGCCACACCAGTCTACTATGAATCGAATCAATGAGTATAAGTTTTCTCACAATCTCTATGAGATTTGTGTTTTCTCTTTACTCTCTCTCTCTAATTCTTAATAATTCAATATCTTAGGGAACCTCCCTAAAGATATATATAACAAATCATATCTCTTAGGAAACCTTCTAAAAGAGATATTTATTAAATTCTCTAAATAATAGGAAAAGATTTGATCCTAATTAGATTAGGAAAAAACAAATCTTGAAAGTCTTGCATAGTATCCGTGCATCTCCATATTACCGGTAGTACCAGCTACTACCGATAATTCCAAGTGCTGCTCAAAAAGTCAGTAACATTTACTACAGGTAATTTCAGGCACTGCTGACATTTATTATCGGTAATCCCAGGCACTGCCCAAAAAGTCAGTAGCATTTACTACCGGTAATTCCAGCCACTGCTGATACTTATTACCGGTAATACGAGATACTGTCCCAAAAATTTATTTTTATCTTCAAGGCACTAAATCAACCCGGATGGGCATTCCAGTGGGGGTCTTCACCTCCTAATAATCTCCCACTTGAAGATCTCCACAGCTTCAACGAATAACCCTACTGCAAATCTGAACCTCCTCAATGGTGGACGTGGTTATCCGACCCCTCTTGGTGTGACTCCTGGCCTATCATCTTCTCAAGTATGAAGGCCTACTAAAGTTGAACACAACTTCAGTTTCTCAACTGTAACCGTGTTGGTCAACATATTTACCGAATTTTTGCTCCCCAAAATCTTCTCTAGCAACAAATTCCCATCTTTCAAAAGCGAACGGATAAGGTGGTACCTTAAATCAATATGCTTCGTCCTAGCATGGAACACTGGATTCTTGGTAAGGTGAATGGCACTCTGACTATCGTTGAAAAGAACACTGTTCTCCTGCTTCAAACCCAACTCCTCCAAGAAGTCCTTCAATCAAATCATGTCCTTTGCAGCCTCAGTCACGGCTACATATTCAGCTTCTGTCATGGATAATGTCACTAATTTCTGCAAACGTGAAATCCAACTCACCACTGTTGAACCAATCGTATAGACATAGCCTGTGGTGCTTCACTGCGTATCCTGATCACCGGCAAAGTCTACATCCACATATCCTTGCACTGTCAATTTTCCTCTCCCGAAATAAAGTGACAAATCAGTGGAACCCTTCAGGTATCGCATGATCCACTTTACTGCTTCCCAGTGCTGCTTTCCCAGATTGCTAGCAAACCTGCTCACAACTCCCACTGCATAGGTAATATCTGATCTCGTGCTCACCATCGCATACATTAGGCTACCAATGGCCAAGGCATACGGAACCTTGGCCATATACTCCTTCTCCGCATTTGTCTTGGGTGATTGTCCTTGAGAAAGTTTAAAATGACTTCCAAAGGGTGTGCTAACTGCCTTAGCACCCTACATATTGAACCTCTCCAGAACACGTTCAATATACTCAGCTTGACTCAATTGCAAGGTTCTTTGAGCTCTATCCCTGCTGATTCTCATCCCAAGTATCTGCTTAGCTGCACCCAAATCTTTCATGACAAATACATTTGCCAACTGTTGCTTCAATATGTTGATCTCCATAACACATGAACCTGCTACAAGCATATCATCTACATAGAGTAATAAAACAATGTAGCTAGACTCAAACCTCTTGAAGTAACAACAGTGATCTGCATTGCACCTTGTGTAGCCACTGTGCTGCATGAAAGCATCAAACTTTCTATTCTATTGTTTGGGATCCTGTTTTAAACCATACAGACTTTTCTTGAGTCTGCACACCATCTCTTCCTTGCCTTTCTCATTGAAACCAACAGGTTGCTTCATGTAGATTTCTTCATCTAAGTCACCATGAAGAAAAGCAGTTTTGACATCTAACTGCTCAAGGTGGAGATTCTCAGCAGCAACCATACTCAACACCACTCGAATAGTGGCAGTCTTCACAACTGGCGAAAATATCTCTGTATAATCGATCCCCTCCTTCTGTTGGAAGCCCTTTACAACTAATCTTGTCTTGTTTCTTTTCTTGCCATCACTTTCTTGCTTGAGTCGATAGACCCATTTGTTGTGCAAGGTTTTCTTTCCTACGGGAAGCTGAGCTAACTGCAAAGCACCGTTGGAATAAAGAGAATTCATCTCTTCCTGCATTGCATCCTTCCACTTAGCTGACTCAGAAACCTGCAAAGTCTCATCATAGCACTCTGGCTCTCCTCTATCTATCAAAAGCAAGGAATCAAGGGAAGAAATATATTTTGGATTTGGCTTAGGTACTCTGGCTGACCTCCTTGTCTGTCTGACTGTTGAACTAGATTCTGTCTGTGGAGCTACCCCATTTGAAACTGTCTCATCTGAAACTGCCCCTTCTGAAACTGTCTCCTCTGTCTGACCAGAGTTCTGCTCAACCCCACTGTCAAGTGGAAGATCCTCCAATCCAAAGTACTCGGATGTATCTCCATCCGAAGTGGTACTCCCACTGATCAGTTTGCTATCTCTATCTTTGCACATCAACTTTTCATTGAACACAACGTCTCTACTTCTGATTATCTTCCTGTTCTTGTCATCCCAAAAAACGATAACCTCCTTCATATCTAATAAAAGTGTATTTCTGTGGCTTAGCATCAAGCTTATCCCTGCCATGATTACTAGTATGCACATAGGAAACGCAATCGAAAACACGTAAATGCGATAAATTTACCTCTTTACTGCTCCAAGCCTCCTCTGGTATGCCAAAGTTTAACGGAACTGATGGCCCAAGATTGATCAAGTATGCTGCCGTGCTGACTGCTTCTGCCCAAAATTGTTTAGGCAATCCTGCATGTATCCACATGCTCCTAGCACGCTCTATCAAAGTCCGGTTCATTCTCTCTGCGATTCCATTGAGTTGTGGAGTCCCTGGTGATGTCTTCTCTAAACGAATCCCATTTAGAGCGAAGGCTTTCTTGAACTCTCCCAACTCATATTCTCCGCCATTGTCGGACCTCAACCTTTTAACCTTCAAATCTATTTCATTATCTACCATGGCTTTCCACTTCTTAAAGACTTCGAACAACTCTGACTTGTGCTTCATGAAGTATACCCATACCTTGCTCGAGTGATTATCGACAAAAGTAACATAGTAATACGAACCGCCATGAGAAAGCACTGTAGCTGGACCCCAAACATCTGTATGGACAAGCTATAGCTTTTGAGCCCTAGGAGGCCTGCTGCCTTTCTAAAAACTCACCGTTTTTTGTTTTCCGAAGATGCAATCCTCGCAGATGTCAATATCCACTGACTTCAAACCCAGTAGCTTTCCTTTTGACTGCAAAACCTTCATCCGTTTCTCGCTCATATGCCCCAGTCTATTGTGCCACAGATCTGAACTCTTTTCGCCATCTGCAACTGCGAGCGTGTCGCTACCATGTGAGGTCAGGTAAAGTGTACCAACTTTCTTACCCTTAGCTATCACCATGGTGCCATTAGAGAATTTCCACACGTCCCCAGTGAATGTAGAAGTATAACCTGCTGTTGCAAGTTGTCCAACCGAAACAAAATTCCTCTTCAAATTTAGAACGTGTCTGACATCTTTCAAACACCATCTGGACCATTGTGTTGCAATCTGAACATCATCCTTTTCCATAATACTACATGGCTTGTCGTCGCCCAAGTATACTTTTCCAAAGTCCCCTGCTACATAATTCTGCAAAATCTCCCTGTTTGCAGTGGCGTGGAATGAGGCACTCGAATCAATTACCCATGACTCGGCGTCATTATTCATAGCAAGAACATGTACATCGTGCAAAATGTGAGCTTCCTGCTCACCCTTGTTCTTCTTCGGTGCTTTGCAAGTTTGTGACATGTGACCTGTCTGGCCAGAATTCCAATATTCACCTTTAATGGGCCGAACTTGAGATTTATCCCGATTTTCCTTGCCCTTCGATTTCGACCTGTTTCTATTCTGATTCTGACCACCCTTATTCTGATTTTTACTTATCTGTTGCTAAAAACTTAGGGCTGAACCCGTTGTGCTTGAACTTGAACCTGAATTTTCGATCGAATGCCTTCTAACCTCCTCGATCAGAATCAAACTCACAACCTCACTCAGTTTCAACTTTTCTTTCCCAGCCGAATTACTAACTGCAGTAACCGTACCTTGCCAACTCTCTGGCAACTGAGATAGAATCAACAACGCTTGAACCTCATCATCAAACATGATATCCACAGAGGTGAGTTGATCAACAATCGTATTAAAGGCACTAAGTTGTGACATAAAGGAAACCCCTTCTATCATAGACAGGTTGAAAAGTTTTTTCATTAGATGTACCTTATTCGCAGCAGACGGTTGCTCGTACATCTTCTTTAATGCTTCCATTAGATCCCCTATCGTTTTCTCCTTCAATATGTTGTGGGTGACTGCCTTTGATAGGGACAGGCGAATAACCCCTAACGCCTTTCTGTCATGAACGTCCCAATCTTCATCAAACTCTTCTGTCTTCTTCTTCCCTTTTGCTTTACCCAGCAACGGCCTGAAAAGATCATTCTGATACAGATAGTCCTCTATCTGCGTCTTCCGATATTCAAAGTTTGACCCGTCAAACTTTTCGATCCTCTGTTTGCCTTCTTTAGAACCCATAGCTCACACTGAAACCCTAAGTTGCCCAAACAAAATTAAACCCTAATCTGTTGAACAAAACCTACCACAACCGCGGCTCTGATACCAGTTGTTGGGAAAAAATCTTGAACGAACAACATTCAAGCCCATAATGCCCCTTACGGATCTTGAGAACAATGGATCACCGAACAAAAATAAAACAATCACGCGTGCGTAATAGAAAAATAGAAAGAAAAGAACGAGACACAAGATATACGTGGAAAACCTCAACGCGAGGAAAAACCACGGGAGTCACACCAGTCCACTATGAATCGAATCAATGAGTATAAGTTTTCTCACAATCTCTATGAGATTTGTGTTTTCTCTCTACTCTCTCTCTCTCTCTCTCTCTCTCTCTCTCTCTCTAATTCTGAATAATTCAATATCTTAGGGAACCTCCCTAAAGATATATATAACAAATCATATCTCTTAGGAAACCTCCTAAAAAAGATATATATTGAATTCCTAAATAATATGAAAAGATTTGATCTTAATTAGATTAGGAAAAAATAAATCTTGAAAGACTTGCATAGTATTCGCGCATCCCCATGTTACTGGTAGTACTAGCCACTACCAGTAATTCCAAGCGCTGCCCAAAAAGTCAGTAACATTTATTACCGGTAATTCCAGGCACTACTGACACTTATTACCGGTAATCTCAGGCACTGCCCAAAAAGTCAGTAGCATTTACTATCGGTAATTCCAACCACCGCTGCCATTTATTACCGGTAATACGAGGCACTGTCTTAAAAATTTATTTTTATCTTCAACACACTAAATCAACCCGAATGGACATTCCAATGGGGGTCTTCACCTCCTAACAGCAACATATATACACTTTTGATGAAGTATCCACTAAAGATGCTCTTAGTTTTACTTGACAATTTTCATGTATGCCGGCCTGCTTAAACTCTGATGGAAGAAAAAGTCATGATTTTGCTTTTAAAGGTGTCATAATTTGACAGAAGTTTTTTACCTAATGATACAAATATGACAAATTATATTTTTTTGTTCTAATTTCTCTATTGGTCTCTTATAATTTGTAATTTTGTATTTTTTTTATTTGAGAGTCATTGTAATTGGTTAGAGATTAAAATATTCACTTGCTATATAACTATTAATTCTATTGAGTAGAACTACTTGACAGGAATATGTCGTACTGACCATTGTTTTTGTTTTTGTTTGGTCAATTGGTAGTTGAATTTATAAATATAGTGTTACATCAAATTACATAATGTTCCAAATACAAAAGTCAATTTTTCGCGGATATAAAATATGTAGAAAAAAGAAAACGTCGGACATTGGTTTTTGATTTTTTAAATTGTTGGGTGAATTCATAAATTTGATGAAAATTACATCAAACTAGACAATCAATTGCTACTTGCTATGTAAATTGTTTCTTTGTTATTTTTCTATTTTGAATTGGCTTGATTATTCAATAGGGCACCTAGCTGCACTGTTTTTCACTACCCCGCATAATTGTCCTAATTTCGCTAATATAGTACCCTCTAAATTAAATTGGTCCAATGTAGAAATACAAATTGAAAATATTATTAGTTTGTATATTACTTTTGTTCTTATACTCATTAGATTTTCTTACTATCTTATTGTTGTTTATTAGCTACTTGGCCTATAGTTTCTAGTTTATTTATTTTTTATCTTTACTAATTTTTTTTATAATTGTTATATTTTTATTAATTTTCAGAATTTATTAGTTCGTTTGGACGAAAGAAATTAAAAAGTAAAAAAATATATCCAAAAGTAAATACAAATTCACTAAAGACAACAAATAAGTCAAAACAGACCATATTTTGACTTATTTTTCATCTTTTCTGAATATTTTTTAATTTTTAAACATAACTTCAAATGAGACGAACCAATAAACAACCCAAAATTGATGCAAAATACAAAAATTACAAAAATTTTTTCAAATGAGAACAAAAAAATAATAATACAATAATCTAATAAACACCACAATCTAAAAGTGTAAATTTTTTTATAAAAGTTGTGCGAATAATTATGCCACTGAAAAGAATTTCTGACTCCGCCACTACCAAACCTTAGAGTAGAAAAGCAGTGTTTTGATAATACTACTTTGAGAGACATCCAAACACATCTTTAGTGCTAGTGATTAGGCGCACTAATTAATCATGTGAATCTATTCGGCACTTAAGGCGCAAGAAGTGGAGAAAATGACAACTTCCTTTTTGATCAATTGAATGATGACAGAGAATTATAATTGATTGAAATTAATGCTCACCATAATTGGAGATAGTGACAACTTTCTTGGCAATCATCATTAAAAATAAAAGAAAGAAATTACTTTTTGCCCATTCTTAAAGATAAAAACCATACCCCTTAAACAAATATTCAATTCTTCTCTTGAAATTTCAAAAATATCACTCTCCTTCTCTCTCTTTTTTCTTTTTTCTCAAAATTACAAAAATACAATTCCCTTCTATTTCACTCTTTTCTATTGCGTTTAAAAAACGAACGATTAAAAATAAAATAACAACGGTTAGATTTTTAAAAGTCAATATAAATACCAAGATCATCACTGTTATTATCTTTAAAATTACTACCTACTACACAAACTCACATTCTTTAATTTTATCAACTCAAAATTATAGAGCAACAAATTTTAAGGTGTTCAAAGAGGTGCAAAACAAAATAAAAAAATTTGTGCAAAAATATTTATATTTTTTGCCTTTATATTCAAACAAAAAAGGGGTTAAAAAAAAATCAAGTGCCATGAGACATTTAAATATTTAAAAAAATACTTAAATATTTGTCCTTAAATTTTTAAGTACGACGGGACCAAAAAAACAAAAAACAAAAATAAAAACAAAAACAATCTTTTTTAAGAATTATAATTTTTTTTGATTTTGTTGAATATAGTTCTAATTAGATACGGACAAATTTCGGTTCTGAAGAGAAATTTGAGTCCTAAAAAAATTAGAAAGATTAAGTTGTATAGTCTATAAATAAAAGTTTAGGTTCATGAAGAAAGGTACGCTTTACACGCTACTACAGAGTATTAGCTTGTTCTCATAGATATTTATGTGATCTCTGTCTGACTTAATCATCGGAGTGTCTTTCCATCACGTAGGCAGTGGATTCTTTGACGAGTTACTATTGATTAGAATTTGCATTGTTATTTCTCTATAATTCACAATTGTATTAGTAGTTGAAGTACTGATTAATTTATGAAAATGCTAATTCCAAAAAAAAAGTTATGTAATATTTATTTAACTTTTTATTTTGTTAAACGTAACTTTAAAGTACTGATTATTAGAGTGTAGTATAAAAAAATTAATACGTCACGTAATATAATTACGAATATAAATGAGATTTTAAATTATTTTAAATGTAATACAAGCATTAAATGGAGAACTGTTTTTTAAATATTTTTTATTTAAATAGAAGAAATAACGTGTTTTCATGGATTAACGAAGCATTTATATTTTTTTCGCATCAAGGAACACTTATATGTTTCGTCCTTATGTTCAAACAAAAATAAATGCGTGAAAAAAAAAATAAAAATAATTCAAGTACCACGAAACACTTAAAAGAACAAAAAAAAAATTAAGTTTTTCCAATAATCGAGTTTACGGTTGATATTTAAATATTATTTTTAGTCAACTGAATTTTAATATTTTCTAAAAAATAAGGCTAAAACTAAGTTTTCTCCCTAAAATCAAGTTCTTAAAATAATGATTATTCATATTGTAAAAAATGACAAGTGAAATAATTTTTTGGTCTTTAGGCAACCACACCCCCTCCCTTTTTTTTTTTTTTGCGGGAGGGGTGAAAAGCAACTCTCGTAAAAGAAAGAGGGGTTCTTACCTACCCTCCTAGCTCCGATTTTGCTCACTCACTTTGAACTTGACTGCATATTACTTGCCTTTTTGATTGATTCTTTTGCTAGACTTCACCACTTTAAGTAAACTATTTTAAAAAAAATAATTGGGCTCAACTAACATTCGTTGCACTATGTGGGTGGCATAGTGTCTCAACCTTTTTGTTTCCTGTGAGGGTGTTTGGGAATTGGTGTTGGTTTAGTGTGGAGTCCTTTAATTTGTATTATGATTTTATTCACGAGTTCAAGATTTATCGAAGGTTAATTTCTGAGTACCTAGCTTGTAACCACAACAAATGATTAGTACCTCACTGGTCGGACTTGAACCAGGAAGCACTCTGATGCCTAAGTTAGTAGTTGGAGAAGAAGATAGAAAGTACTAAGTTATGATTAAAAAGTTGTGCATACCTCATTCTCCTAGATACTGTACATTTTATACTGCTCTTAGCTTGAGCATAAAGCTTAGATTGACATGTGTAGAGCACACTCCCTGATGATGACATCACCCAATGACATGATGAATAACAGCTCACACTTCGCGTGCTTATCCAGCCGAATGTTAGGAGGAGATTCCAATCTGATATAAACGAGCTCGACTTAGTAACATGATCCCATACTTGGCCCTGGACCCATGAAGTGCCCTTATGCTGGTAGAGAAACACTATGTGTTATGGGCCTGGTTTGGGCTCAGTCGGGCATCATACTGTTGACCAAGACTTGGCTTGGGTCAGATTGGACCCATCAGGTCCCCCCATTTGGGCTATAGATCGTGGACCTGGTCTGAAATCGGTCCAGCCTTGGGTTTGGTCTGGACCAAGCCCTTACCAACTTGGTCCGGCTCACTGAGTGTCTCAATCCAGTCCATCACAATAACTCCTCAACTCTTCATTTGCTCGGCGAAGGGGAAGTTGATCTCTGAAAATTGGATTGACTACAGATTTGTCAGACTAAAAAATGATGCTGCCACCCATGAAAGCGAGCTCGGCTCCTTTATGAGGTAGGGTAGTACACATCAATTTTCTGTCATACCAGTGCCAATTGAAAGGACATGCTGCATGCTTTCGGCCTTCAAGTGCATGTGAACCACCGCTTTTATATTAAATGCACTGCAACATGCTATTCCATGATTGGTTAAGGCATCACATCTCCTCGATCCCCGCATAAAAATTTCAAATTTGAGAATTCTACTTTCTAAATTCGCTCCATTCTACTCGTATAAATAACGTTGTTAACTTCTCAAACACACTTTCCTAATTCCAACTTCTCTCTCCTTGCATTCTTTTGCTCCCAAAAATCCCAAAAGCTCTAAAAGATTTCCTTCGAAGCCTTCAATATTTTTCGAGTTTCTGTTCTTGGACTCCAGAGTACTGCAATTGTGTTGGTCCTCACTTTTGAGTTATATCAGCACCTCTGATTTTCAAATTTTCTCCAAGTTAGTGAGCTCTTACTGTTCGTCATTCATTTGGTCTCTACTTGCTTCTTGGTAGTTGCAAACCTGTGCTTGTTTTCTGATTGATCCTATGGTGGGTTTCCACTGAGACCCACTGGCTTTGAGAAACTGTTTACATTAGCAATACGATACAACACCTAATCGTTCTTATGAGAGTGTAGCACTGACTAGACCCTGATTCTAGGCATATCTCCTTGCTAGGTGTCAAAGGATGTCTCTTGGTAACATAGGGCTATATTTGCACACAATGATTTAATTGGGGGGTTCAGAGAGGAATACATAATCCTCAATGACATGCAATTGAGGCTCCTTCCTCACGGTGCACCGTTGACCCCAAAGAATGACAGGATCCACCTTCCCATCATTTCCATTATTGAGAGCAGAGTCCGGTTTCCTTTGTACTCTTTTCTACATAGATTTTTCAATGAACTTGGTCTCACCCCGGCCCAAGTTTCTGTAAATGTATTTTGGATATTGTACGACATCATCAAGCTTAGAGAAGCCCACAATATTGACTTTAAATTCGAGGACATCTTTAGAGCGTAAACAATAAATCATAACAAGAAATCTGGTCGCTATTACTTTCAGTGCATTCCAAGACGAGAGCACATTCTTAGCTTTCTCCCTGATTCAGCTAAATACGCCAATGACTATCTATCTGTGAAAGACAATTTTTAGTCTGGTCTAGACGAACTTTTAATATTCCACGTGCCTAGAGAGAGAGAGAGAGAGAGAGAGGAATTCTTGGCACTAACTTTTATTTCTTTCTGCTCGGACCATTGAATGATTCTACTCGATCATAAATCTTAACTCTGCTTCTCTATTACATGTGACCAAGTTGCTCCTAGCTTCAAGGTGGAAACTAACCTTGATAGACTAAGCAAGATGTACGAGGCGTTGATCCGGGATGCTCCACTAGTGCTCAGCTACTCTTCACACTATAATAATTATCTCAAAAGAGAAAAAGTAAAGGCTCAAGCCAACAGTATTGAGGGGAGCTTGTAAGATTCTCAACTTCAAATACTTAATTCAGCGACAAAGAAAGAAGAGCCAAATTTTGAGGAACTGGCCAAGCATAGGTCGATTCCAAAGAACCTAGAATGCCTAATACCATTGTCAGACACTGATTCAGACGTTGAGGAAGTGACCAGTCCGAACATGGAGAAAATCCCCAAAAATAGGCTGACAAGGTAGGTTTTTCAGAAGAAGGGGAAGCCTTAAAGCCAGTCCTCCCAGGTGAAGAATATTGAGATGTCGACAAAGAAAACAGCCAAAACTGTTAAGGGAAACCTTGCCCAAAAGAAGGCAAGGGTCAGCCCGACATCCGTCATGGGTGTAGAAATACAGCTGTCAGCCCCTTTCAGGCCTTTGATCGTGAAAAGTCGCCCTAGTAAATCCATGGATGTTGTTATACACCACAACCCAACACGACATCCCCTATTTGGAATCCCCCATTGTCATCTTATGGCTGAGGGCTAGTACAGGCCAATGACTTTGTTGCCAACAAGAATGTTGACCTTGGGGTGGCTAAATCCGTGATGCTACCCAGGGACAGCAAAGCCTAGCCCTTTGATGCGGTGGAGAGCTTCGAACAAGGGCTGCACAAATAGATTGTGGTACCCTTGATTCTTTAATTCTTTTAGGTGTTTCATCTTTCATCTCGGTCTTCTTTGTTAGATCTTAGTTCTGGTCTATTTGATTCAGTCCTTACAACACTTAATGGGTGTGAATTTCCAGATTCAAGAGATTGCTAAGATCGTTCATATGTCAAAAAAACGAAGGAGTTAAAGCAAAAGGTGAGGTAGCAAAATGGGGAGATGGCAGCGATGGCAGGATCATACACTTGAATCTCGTTGAACAACTCCCAGTACCTCTCTCCGTTTTTTCGAAATGATTCCATAACCGACTTTGTCACACCCTCAATTTTAAACATAATATAATTATACATTAAATATAAATAAGGACTCATAATCTCACCAAAGTGCCCAATATATCCATTGATAAAAGTTAGAGTGTAACAAGTTTGAAATAGATTACAAAAGGAGTCACTTCGACCAATGATCACTATCTCCAAAAGCACAAAGGGAGTTAGATAGTTTATATCTTTTCAATCAAAATAAATAAAGTAAAAGTTACGATACATCTTTCCAAAAATAAAATGTAAAAGATGCTGAGTAACTCCTCCAATGCAGCTTTCAAAAAACATGCATGTCAATCAACACATGCCAAGCACCCCATGCTATGATCACTCCAAGGTTGTACTTGAAAAGAAAAAATGGTTGAGCTCGACAGCCCAGTAGAAAAATCTATCCAAGTATTATATTCATATGACATGAGATGACATGCCACGTGAACATCGATATCTATACAAGAGAGAGAAAATAAGCCGAACCAATAATAAGTCATGAATGTGCATAATCAACCCACTATATGTCATGGTTCCTCAATTCATTAATTTCAATTCCACGAATCACGTGTCTCATCAATATGTTGTTGTTATGTGTGTTAAGGTGTCATTCCTGGTATTACCCATGATGGAACCAATACATATTAACCTAGCATATCCCGAATGGGGGTCTAGTTACTAATTGTTCCTGGCATTATCGAGGATTTCAGTTCTGGCCCTGCTTAGCATTTCTAAAGGAGTCTACTATAGTATTCACGTATGTCAAGTGTCTCATAACTATTGTTTCGTATCATAAAAGAGTGTCATGAGTCATAGAATCATCTTCTCTAACAAGATCAATATCAATGTATGTCATTAACATCATGAATAACTAAGTGATACTCATGTTCAAACTCCACTTTATAAGTTTAATGTTTAGTTCAATTCATCTCGATGAGATAGGAAAAAATCCCGAAAGAACTAGGAAACATCTTGAAGGAACAAAGAAAAATATCCCCAAAAAATAAGCAAAAACATCCTGATTAGAGGGAAGAAACATCCGAATGTTCTTGAATAACATCCTGATAAACATTCCGAACAATATTCGGATGGGATGCTGAAACATCCGGATGACTTAAACATGCAGCAAGTCGAAGGAGACAAATATTCGGCTGGAATGCTAAAACATTCGGATGATCCAATTCAAGATTTCAACCAGAAAATACAGAGGCTCAAAACATCCGGATGAAATTGCTAAAGATTTCAACCAAATAAGGCAGAGACGACAAACATCCGGATGAATTATAAACTTCAAACAGTTGAAGAGGCAAACATCCTGATGATACAAGAAAATATTTGGATATTTTCTAACAAAAACTCAATTGTGAAAAATAAAGGCATTAAACATCCGGATGAAGCAATGAAACATCCGGATGTTTCATGATTTTTTGAACTATAGTAGAAATAGATTTCAAGGGGGGGTTTGATTCCAAACTCACAAACCAAGATCAAACTACGAAATAACAATCAAATGGAGTCATAAACACATAATAAGAGTTAGAAATTCCTACCTCAAGGTTTGAATCCAAGATTTGAAGCTCTAAAGTTCAAGCCCTAACTTCCAAAATCAAGAAATTCGAAATACTCCTCCTCTGAGCCAAATAAAGCAAGCAACTACTTGATCTCCACCAAATACAAGAGGAATATAAAGGATCTTGAACTTAAATGAGGTTTGAGCAAGATTTGTTGATAGTTCTAGTGTGAGAGAGAGAAAACGAGAGAGTGAGAGAGAGCGTTGAGAGATGGTCCACATTTTCCCAAAAGATATGTCTGATGTCCTTTATATAATCTAATACCCAAATTACACTCACACCCTCAAGGTATGCCACAAGCTACTACAAGCCTCTGAAGCTATCATGTTATGTCATATTGACCCTAAATCATGTTTTTACTCAATTTTTCACACATCCCACATTAGTATTACACATTAACCCATACATTAAAATGAAAATTCAAATTTTTTCTGGTCTTTATAGACTTTCTCAGGCCGAGCCGGGCGTCGACCTCATTTTTTTGACATTTACTAGTGACGAATTGAGCCAGAAATGCCTGAGATAGCTCCTTATAAGAAGATATGGAGGATTTCGACAATTTATCGAACCAAAGAAGGCCTAGCTTGTCCAAACCTGAGGAGAAGAGCTTGCACATTAGCCTATTGTTGGAACCATAGAGGGATGTCATGTGTGTGAAATGGACCAGATGAGTTTAAGCGTTTGTCTTTGAATCATACTCCTGGAACTTTGGAGAACTGAACCCCTTCGGCGGCTTTGCAAAGTGAATATCCCTGGTAAAAGGAGAGGAGATGAGTTGGTTGTGCATAGCATTCGAATACAATTGAGTGGGGTGAGGTCTTCTGCTTAACTCTAAGTGGTCCCTTATGTTAGATCGGCCACATCCTCTATTTTCACACGTGGAGTGCTCTCTCCTCTTTCATAACTGAGAGACCTTTCCCTTCGGCAATCCCAAGCTGCTGCATGGTCCTCCTCACGCCTCCTCTCTTCACGGTGTAAATTTCTCTGCAACTAACTTTTGTGTGTAGTCGTCTTATTGATGGCCGTATCATAATCGTAGTTAAAGAGGGAACATGCAACAGACATCTCGCCTAGCTGAAGTAGTGCATAAATTCGTAGAGGATCACGTCGCTCATCTGGAGGACGTCGATTTGGCGTAGGGCTGTGTTCCTCGGGGAGTTCACCCTTTCTACTATCGGTGCCTTGTGGCGTAGGACGTCGATTCGGCGTAGTGTGTGTGTGTGTGTGTGTGTGTGTGTGTGTGTGTGTGTGTGTGTGTGTGTGTTTATAGAAAACTTTTAATAAGAGATTCCTTATTTTGCTAAAATACGAACCTCTCATTTCCTGATCAAATGTTGATGATCTAAACCGTTCAATGTGTTTAAAACATGTTTTTAACGATACTCGCAAGAAATCAATTCAAAATATTACCCAGAAATGCTTGATCCATTCAATTTTCATTAAGCTTTTCCTATCAGCATTTATAAAAAACTGTTTAGATCAAGCCGTTTTCAATATTTGTTTGAGCGATTTCTCATGGGTATTCTTAAAAACATATTTTAAATACACTGAATAGCTCCAAACATTAATATTTGCCTAGGAATTTGGAGGTCCTCATTTTTGCTAAAATGAAGGCCTTTCATTTTGTGACCATATATTGATGATTTGAGCCGTTAAATATGTTTAAAATACATTCTTGGGGGTACAGACGTAAAATCAGCTCAAAATATTATCGAGAAAGACTTGATCTAAGCAATTTGTCATAAAATTGTTCCTGTCAGCATTTATAAACAACTACTTTGATAAAACTCTTTTTGATATTGTTTTGATCTGATTTTTCGTGGGTACCCTTAAAAACGCGTCTTAAATACATTGAACGGTTCGAATAACCAATATTTAATCAAGGAATAGGATGTCCTCTTACCTCTAAGTCTCAAGCCTTGACCACTAGGTCAACCCCTTGGGTTTAACTACCCTAGTTGAAAGAGGTAAAACTTAAATAAGATATAGTGAGTTTTATCGAATTAAATAAATTAAAGATTGTTAGCTCAGCAGGAGGGCTCTTTTGTGTATGTACTTGAGGGTGCTCTTGAGAGTGAAATTGATCTCTTGAAAATTAGTCGAGGTATGCGTAAATTATACCAGACATTTTGAATTACCAAAAAACATTAAGTAGTAAAATAAATTTTCTAATAAGGGAGACAGGCTGTAATAACTGTAATTTTTAATTAATAAATTAAATTTTCTGATAAATTAATCTTTATTGTAGTATAGATTCTGAATCTGAATATTAGTGAACCGCTCGAGCAAACTCTAGGCTGCTCGAGCGACCTTTGTTTTTGTACACCAGTCAAGCGAGCTCGAGCAACCTGTTGAAATTCCAGATCGCACCAACTGCTATGATATTGTCATTAATGGAGAAAATATTTTGAGATCATAAGTTATTCGGGCATTTATTCATTTTGATTATGTGATTATGAGGGTAAAACTCTATTTAAATATAGGGGATTTGTTAGTAATCATTTACAAAAAAATCACGTATCAAGAGATTATCAGAGTATTTTAGAGAGGAGGAATTGTTCTTGAATTTCTTGAGAAACCTAAGTGATTGGAGGTTCTATCGATTCCAAGTCAACAATTCGAAGTTCGTTTGGTGCTTAGTCTTCAGGATCAAGGTAGGAGAAACCACTACCAATCCATAGATTAGGATTTATACTAGGATTTTCGTTGATTGTTCAAAAGAAAGCATGTTAGGGTTTGTATTCGTTGTTCTTCGTAAAAGCATAAAATTAGTTCTAATTGTTGGTTGATTTATGAAATTGACAAAGGGATCATGATCTAGGCTCTATGAGGTTTCTGTTTGTGTACTAACTTTATGTTTTTAAAGTCAGAATCATCATTCTAGGGTTTGGATCAAGCAGTTTGTAATAGGAGCCTAAAAATCAGAATCTATTGAAAAAGAAGATTCGCTCGAGTGAGCTATAGGCCGCTCGAGCGACCTGACAACTTTCTATTAGATCCTGCCAGTTTTGACTAGAATCCAAAACTTGAAATTTAGGCAAACTGCTCAAGCAAGCTCTAGGCTGCTCCAATGACCTATTAAAAGACAGAATATTGTATGGCCTCTGGGCAGTAGATGTAAACCACCACCCTTCACTGGTTTGCTTATACACTCAATACAAGCATCCATGAATATGATAAGTATGATCATGAGTTCCCATGGAGCTACGTGTGAGTAGTTGACCAGCTTTGACCTTGGTTATGTCGTTGTATGTTAACGATGCAACGAATGTGTTTAAGGGTCAGTGGTTGTGCAGAATGAATTGTATAACAATAGTGGTGTATGGAATGAGTCGTCGTGCCGATTGATTAATGAGGCCGTCGTGCCAATTGATAAACGTAGATAGTCGTCGTGCTACAACTAGTAATTAGCGAACTAAACATGATTTGGTGTATTATGTGAAATTCTAGAGAATCTACGTTAGGGACACCGGTTCAAATGCCATCGTAACACGAAAACGGAGGGTATTAGGTGATCACTATAAGTTGTGGAACATATAGTGAATAAATAGGTTCATTAAATGGATAAATAGAATTGGTGGCAATCGTGCCAAGTGTTGTTGGTTGTCGTGCCTAGTGTTATGTTGTAGGCATCATCCCAAGTTTGTGTTTCATGTGGGTGTGAGTCCCATCGGACGTTGTCCCGTTTGATTAAAGGCCCCAACTAGGAGATGTGTGTATTTGGTTGGAGGTGACTTCGAGGTGCGTCTGCGTTGACAGCTCCAGGCCCCGAGGGAGTGACGGCCTTGTCTTTGGCAACCTTGAGCTGGTAAAGGGGAAGCGGCTAAGGACCGTTGGTATCTGACTCAGCATAGCCACGTCTTTGATTGGGTCTACTTAGAGTGAAGTTGGTATTGATTCGAGTAGACGGTAAAAGGTCTCTACCTTGCCTCAGTAAGAACTTATCAATACCAACTGAGTACTCTACACTATACAGTCGGGTAAGAAGGAATACCATGGAAAAAGGGTATTTTTAGAAATTTAAAAGAACAAGAGCCTAATGAACGTACGTGACTTTAATTATGCACTTTAACGGTTTTCATGAATTATATGTATTGTCGTATATCAGTATCTTTGGGTTGGTTTTGTGGTGACTTTTTCTTACTGAGTTCCACAACTCATTCGGTGTAACTTCTCTGCCCCTGCTATTTCATATCAAATGTTGTGGAGCAGCCAGAGTACCCTCCCGAGTATGAAGAGCCGGGACCTGTAGAAGAGGATCACGGTGACGTTTGGCTACCTTACCCTTTGCAACTTTGTTTTATTTTAATTAAGAAATGTAAACCCTAAGGAGTATTTATGTCATTTTCACTTCTGCACTATAAACTCTAAATAAACCTAACTTTACTATTGTTTAATAATAATAAGGGCATCTTCATAATTTAAATTTAAATTGATTAAATAATTAAATAAAAATTTAAATAATGTTTCGAGAAATCGGGCTGTTTGAAAAAACATTGTGTACCTTGAGATTTTGTTATGGTGCATTTGAACTTTTTTAGGATTGGAATGATAAAGTCATGGAGAGCAATATTGTAAATACAACTAGGCTACTTTGATGGGATATCAAAATTAGGTAGCTTTAATCACTATATTATTTTTTTTTACAAAAATGTTAATATAGTAGACTTTTACTATAATTTTTTTTAAATGTCTTAGGTTGTTGTTCATGTTAAAGAGTGATGAAGACAAATATATGATCTATGCTTTGGAGGGTTATGTTCTTCGATCGTTTTGTTTTGTTCTTATTTTACAAACATATGATCTATGCTTTCCATTTACAGGTAGATTAATGCATATTCTTCAATCATTTAACTCTATTATCAGTTTTTTATGTTATGATTGAACATGAATCCTATTATCTTCAAATTAATATCCATATTTATTTGCATAATAGTTGAATTTCGATCCTATCAATATAATATGCCAATAATTTACATAAATATTATCGTATTTGAATCCTACCATGGATTCAAATTCGTGGCTTTTATTTCATTGGTAGTGCCATAGGCATGGTTAATATTTGAATTTAGGATTCTTTGTATTTTTTATTTAATTAATTAATGAGTTATTCATGCATTTCTCATTTAGCATTTTATGGCTTTAATTTCATTGATAGTACTCTTGGGCACAAGCAATTCGCTAATTCTATATTACAAATCAAAACGGTGTGGGACGACCCCAAAAGATATTTTCACAATGATGACTCAGATCGATTTTATCTAACGGTTGAGATTTATAAACAACACGGAAAAGAATATTCACGTATGGATGCATATATATGCAAACAGTTAATTTATGAAAATACGTCAAAAATCTCAGACATACAAATCAAAGTTAATTTAAAGAGAGTCTAGGAAGAGAATTAGCAAATCATATAATTTCCTCCATCTAATTTTCGTGCAAATTTGTTCATATTTCCTATGGCAATATTCTAATTTGCTAAAAGTTAGGAAGAGAATTTAAAAGATATTTCAATTAGGAACAATTTTGATCCCTTTCTATTTCAAACGTTTCTAATTTTCTAAATTAAATGAGAAAATCAAATTTTTTAATCCTTTTCTATTTTGAAAAACTTTTCTGAAAAAATATTAATGTAAGAACATCAAGTTTGTATTCCTACTCTGAAAGTATTTCATATTACTTCAAAAATCGTGTAAGGGAAAATCAGCTGGAAACATTTAATGTGCGTACGCAGAAAAAGCAAGAGTCCATGCACTGCAAGTGTAAATCGGCTAAAAAAGGTACAATCTGATAGGTGAATTTCACCTCTATTTTAATATTTTTTACATTTTCAGTGTTGTCTAAAGAATTTGATCTCATCTCTATTCTAATGTTTGTACGTTTTCATAGGTAATTTGATTCAATATCTTCTAAGAAATTTTCATCACCGGTTGAAAGTATGTAACTCCTCTTTTTTTCTTGCTTATTTGAAGTGGTTTTCTAATTTTTAAGGAGAAACGACCTTAAACGTTCTCTCTCATTCTCTCAGTTGGATTTCTTTTGTAAGTTCTATTTTGTTACAGAGAAAAGTCTTCTCAGCCCATTTTGTACTCAATACTATTGTTTTGAAAAATGAAACAAAGTCATTCTTCATACAAGATTCAAATATAAGTCTTTCAAATTGTATTCTGAATTTTGTGCAGGAGCTTGATCTCTCTTGATCATATAGTTTGGTTTTCTAGCAACCGCATTTAGAAGTCTCAAATTGATGACGAAATTTATCAAACTCATAGTTTAGAACCAAATTAACACAAACATCCGAATTAACTGAATACGCTTTTTATTGATTTTTTTAGAATACAAGTCAATGTAAAAATGGCTTGAACACAAAAATATATTTTGTTTCACTTTGTTTGGACTTCTAATCAATTTAGAAAAAGTTCAGCGAGTGAAAGAACAAATGCATGTAGTTCATAAGTTGTGGTATTAACGCTTTCCTTATACAGTTTTCAGATTACAGCGATTGAGAGTATGCAAATTATTAGTCTCTTTGATTGTTCACTTAAGTTCCTCTAAAGCTGGATGCCCATATCTAATAGAACTAGATGATAAGATGAGAGGTGCTAATAGCAAGATGATTGAACTTATTGGTTGGATGGGATGGAAAAAGTAAGAAGCATTGAGTAAACCTAAATAGAGAAAATTAAGTATTTTGCTCTCATCCTATTTGCATTCAATATTTCATTCCATTGAATTGACCAACTGAATGTTTAATTTTTTTTTTCCTCCTTTTTTTTTTTTTTGAAATTTGTTCAATTTCAACAATAATAAGTAATCTTAACAAGAATATAATTATCGTAATCGGATTACTCACGTTGTACACACATTACTCGATGAATCGCGCCACTTTAAGATTACGATTATAAGTGCCTTTAGGTGAAAGTATGGGTAATACGCTAAATGGTTCGCCCAACACCAGAAAAAATAGAGAAAACAAAATAATTTTTTATTCGTAATTTATTTACTAAACTTGATTAGAGAGATTCTGTTTTAAGTTTTTTTTTTTTTAGAATTAATTTTAGGAGAAGCCGAGTTTAATTTTACTTTTTGCAATCTTGCACGAAGCCACAAGATGTCTAAGGAGATGGCAAATAGCGAGAAGGAGAATTAATTTTAGGAGAAGCCGAGTTTAATTTTACTTTTTGCAATCTTGCACGAAGCCACAAGATGTCTAAGGAGATGGCATATAGCGAGAAGGAGTAGTTTGATTAATATTTCAAATTGTTTTCACTTTCCTTTTCTTCTAAATATTTAGTGAAGAAAAGTTTTCTTTCTTAAACTCTCTTTATATCATTTCTCTCTCCTAATAAACTTTTGTATTAAATGTAATTCTCTCCAATTAATTATCAAAATCTTCCATTAGTCTCACTAAATCTTATGTTAAGATTTTGCAGAATCCAACCAATCAGGAGTAGGTAGTTGGCCGTCCTCGTACATTCTTTGTTGAGAGGTTATGGGATCAAATCTTAAGGAATATATGAATTAATATTATATCTCGTGGATTATATATTAGATTTTTTTTTTATTGTGCTTGATTTATTTATTGCGATCTCATGATTGATGTAGTACCTCATGATTGTGATTTCCCTACTTCTATGATTACAACTCTTTAAATGTTATTTTTCTAGAAAAAACAGATTGTACAACGTCTATTTGGACTGTGGTAATTATTAACTTATTAATTTTTTATTTTTTATTTTTTAGTGAATTTTTTTACAATTTTTTATTTTGTATCAATTTTTTCATGGTTGTTGGTTCGTCTCGACAAAAGATTTCAGAAAAATATAAAATTATGTCTAAAAACCTAAAAAAATCAGAAAAGATAAAAAATAAGTCCAAAACAACGTCTGTGTTAACTTATTTGTGTTTAGTGAACTTCTTTTAGTTTTTGGACATAATTTTATATTTTTTAGATTCATTTCATCGAGAGGAACCAATAATCACAAAAAAATGAAACAAAAATAACAAATACAAATTTTTTTTGAATAAAGACAAAAAAATAATTAATTAAGTTAATGTTGACCAAATAGAGGATATGCTCTTCCCGGGCTCCCCACTTGGATCTATATTTCTTTTCTAATAGATTTTTAGTAAACACATATTTCTTTATTCTTTGTCAACTCTCTTTACGTCATTTTGCTCTCCTTGTATTAAATTGTCTCTATCAAATTCCCATAATAAACACAATTAGTTTTGAAAATCTTTAAGATTTAGAGAATCTAATTTAATGTATTCCTCTAAACAAAACAAAAAAATAGCATACAAATTTGGTTACTTTTCAAAAATCAGCACTGTGAACTTTTTAATTCCATGTGTTTCTTCAAAAGAAATCCATAGTGTGCTAATGTAATGTGTAAATTTTATATCTTTTATAAATAAAAAAAACACTTTTTATCTAATGAGAAAATTAAGAAAGTCCATTTTAGAGAAACCAGTTTGGTCAATAACATTCATTTTTAAGTTTAACTGCTTTAAATTATATGCCAAGTTATTGTTATACGTAAATGGGATTGTAGCAAATATATTGTTATGTCTAATGTTGTCTACTATCGAGCAAAACTATATATACATTGTTTTTAAAATATTGCCACGGTTGTGAAATTTTTAAATACATCTTTTTTTCCCGTCCTCAGCACTATAATGAGGTGGCGGTAGAGGCATCGGGGTTGTAAGAATAATGTGGCGGTGGCAACGAAGGTGTTAGGGGTGGTAAAAGACGGTGGAGGAGGGCCGGATTGCACAGGGGACGAATGAGGTTGGAAGAAGGGATTTGAGAAGCAGCCAGTGAAATATATTAATTTTTTAAAAATAGTGGATATGAGAATAAATTGATCTAGATAAACAAAAAGAGACCAGGCAAGAGTAGAATTTTGATATTTTTTATGTTTTGGGGGACAATGGAGAGTTTTATTTTAACATAACATATAAAAACATAATCGAAAGCCTTGCGAAACAATTAAAAAACCTAATGAAATTATCAGGTGATTATGAATTTAATATCTTTATTTAGTAATTCTGTGAAGAATAAAATATTTAAGGTTATAACTCTTTAGCATTCATTATTTATCCATTTAAATTCGTTCCAAGATGGTAAGAAGTCGCATACTCTCCGGATACTAGTAGTTATACATCTTTCATTTATTTCTCTTCATATATATATATATATATATATATATATATATATCCAAATATATATCCAAATATATATATATATATATATATATTTGGATATATAATATATATTTGGATATATTTGGATATATATTTGGATATATATATATATATATATTTGGATATATAATATATATTTGGATATATTTGGATATATATTTGGATATATATATATATATATATATATATATATATATATATATATATATATTTGGATAGATGAGGTATCCAGCATGATTTTGAATTATCTCTAATCTAAACCGACTAATTCTCAGGACTCTCAATTTAATGACCAAACAAACTTTTAGTGGACCTTAGAAGAATTTTACGGCATTTGAATTTTTTAAATAAATTTGATGTCACCATAAATCACTACATAGAAATTCAAACTGCCGGATGATTGACATTGTAGTTTTCTACACATAATAATCTGAAATTAGTTCAATAGTTGTTTATTGATTAATTTATGTATATTCTTAAAAGATGGCTTGTAATAAAGAATTCAATTTTCTTATTAAAAAAGTTAATTTCCTAATTAACTAATTAGTGATGACTAGTTAACGATGTCAAGCGACAAATCTTATCTGTAAGGCAAAATTTTCTTCTCTGTACAGAAACAGATTATTTCTTCTTATTTCTGTAAAGAAATTAGTTTGGCTGTAATTCTCTCATTCACATAGAAAAATAAAATAAAAGACTCGCAAATGTGATCTTCATGAAAGAAATACTTTTGCCTTCATTGAGTGTTGTTGACTTTGAGGTTTCTTACAAATACACCAATTCCCCTCTGCTTTCAACTATTACGCAGATTCTACCTTCTCGTTAAATTAGGATTGACAGTGTTAACTTTAGACGCAAAAAGACTAAGATAACCTAAAGTACAACAAATAGCTAGGCATATCATTATGCATGACAACGGAGCAGATCGGGATTGGATTTGCTCATCTTTGCCTCCAATTCCCGAATTCAAAAATTGTCTCCATCCAGAGAACGGGGATGAATTCGACGCTCTATCCCTGCCCCAAACGGGGATCAGAGATCTCCGTCCCGCTCCAGTTTTTTTAATGAAAAAAATTAATTACATAGTGCTCATAAGGACACACTAAAATTGTTAACCAAATTATATGAAACAAATAAGGAAGAACCCATAGAGGACCGGCCCAGAACAAGAATAAGGAATACACAGACAAACTTAAAAATAAAATAAAATATTATTTTGATAATTATTTAAAAACCGATCGGGAAATGGAGCAGAGGTTTTTAGACCCGCCTCGACCTGTGTCCTCGTTTGTTTTTCAAAATTTGCTTGTAAATTCAACCTGATTCCTAAAATAATTCTTGAAACTCTAATCCAAACAAGGTGAGGAATGGGACAGACATCTCTACATGTCACTCAGACCTCCCTTGTTATATTTTTGAATAAATTGGGGTTTATTATGCAAAAAGTAAGATTTTTCGTAATTTTATCAAATAATATATATAAAAATAAAAAACTGTGTATAGTTTATGTTTCAAATAAAAGTAAAGTAGCCAACAATATTAATATAAAGTCCCACACTACCTCTGGAAGACACAACTTTTTAAAAAGCAACTTGCGATGTACACAACTATATCTTTTGATGTGTAATTTTTTTTTTTTTTTGTCTTTCTATATCTTTTCAAATTGATTATTATTTATTTTGGCTCCTCTCATCTAGAAGGACCAGCAAAGTATGGGATTTTATACAAAAGTCAAAACAAATTAGTGAAGACAAAAAAAAAAAGTTTCATACTTTTTATAATACATTTTTTTGAACGAGGTTAAGATATTTAGTTTTCATATTTCAGATTTCATAATTTTTAAAATGGTATTTAACTATGTAAAAAGTATTTAACTTTGTATTTTCTCTACCTGGTCAAAGAATAACTTCGACCAATAGCCAATTTTTTTCAAAAGGCATAATATTTGTCGAATAAAATTTGGGCTATACTGTGGATATCATAAATAAAGTTTAACATAAATTATTGGAGTTCTAACTCTAATGCTTGAGCAAAGTAATATTTGTTGGCGGTAGTTAGAAGTTTTAATCTTTGATCACATCTAATTCTCTTTATTTTTCTTTTTGTTTTTCTTAATATTTCTTAGTTAGAAGTTAAAATGACATAGCTTTGTTATCATGTGTCTTTTAATCGTGCAAGTGCACATCTATTAAGAAGTGCCACATGTCCTCCTATTGGTAGACAAATTAAGGAGCAAACACACCCTACGCACCAGCGTAGTTTAATTCTTAAATTACGCCAGTGGCCATTCAAACTGCTTACTTCCCACCATTAAGAAATCATGGGTAGCACAACTGCTCATTATTCCTATCTCTGCGACTTCTCACCCGATCTTTTCGCATTCGCCTATAAATTCCACACTTAATGTTGGATAGTTCATTTGTCTTCCAACTTTTGCTAACATGGAAACTTTTGAAATCATTAGCTAGACTTTTGAAACTTTATTTGTCTCTGAAGCCAACCCTCCTATCACCGCTGATAATCCCAACTCTTTGAATCAAACTTCAGGTGATTGGGATGACAAACTTTTCATCTCTGATCCTCCTCCAAGGTCTAGTTTGGATATATTAGTTACTCCCACTTCGACCAGATCCTCCTCCAAGGTCTAGTTGGGATATATTAATTACTCCCGCTTCGACCATGTCCAAGTCATCATGGGTGGCAATAAACCTTCTAAGGGTTTTCATCATTCTCAATCGAGAATGATGAGCATCTATCACCCTGCTTTACCTGGTACCAACATCCTCTCTGGCCTCATGGACTCTCTCTATTCCTCTTTTTTTTTTTTACCCCAACTTCCGTTGAGCTGTGGAACTTGAGGAGACATCAGACCTTCTAGTTTATGCTAATCTCAAACAAGTGGTTGAAATTCATAAGAAGGAATGGTCTGATAAAGTCCATCGAGTTCGCTATCCTCTAGAATATACATAATTCCCAACATTGGCACCTCTTGAGGATGAAGGCAATTAGTTCAAGTTTTGTCTATACTATGGTTCTTCAAAGTTCCAGATTGACTGCTCAATTTACCCAATTGATCACAATGGGCAAGTGAAAGAAGCCAAAGAGCTATTAACAATCTTTGCATTCTTTCCCTTTGAAGTTTTGCTCGAAAACATTCCACGTATAAACTTCATGTGGGCTTGTGAAGTTGTCTCTATTTCTAATGTAGGGCGCATGGTTTTCTATGAAATTCGTGCTTTTACCACTCACCTTCTAAACCTTTTGAATTGGTTGAGACTCCATCTTCAGAACAAGCCTTTTGATCAAGTCTAGAATGACTACGATGATATGAAGGACAAATTCAAGCTCTCCACTTGAAGATCACAACACTAGATAACACACTATTTGACTTGCTTACAGATGCTTCAAAGAATTTTCATATAATAGGTGCTCTTGGTGAGAAAGAGCCTACCTTGAAGGTTATTCCCAAAGAAGACTTAGAGAGGATCACTAAGAAGGAGCCTAATTCGAAGGTTCTTTCCACGTAAAACATATAGAGAATCCTTGCTTCTTCTTCCATCAAGGTTTCTTTTTCCTCACAATTGTAGTTAGAATATCATGACTCTATTGTTCCAGGATGCTCGCTCTTCTACTTGAGAACAGAAGATCACAGACAAGAAACGATGTAATGTCATCCAAAGATTCCTATCTCTATATATATTGACAAGGATAATCCCCATTCAATTGTTGCCCAATCTCCTCAAGATGGAAAATTGCCATGAACAGAACTAGATGTAGATTTGATACGATCAGAGCTCATTCAATAGATAATACTTCTCATATGCATTCAGTTTTGAATGTAGTCAAAGTTATTTCTCTTGATCATGCAAATGTTGTTTCATTTCCAATTGTTGAATCCTAGATAAGGATGCTGACATATAAGAAATAAAGCATGCTTTCCCTTTTAAGGAAATCAATTGATATTCAATCGTCTTCCTCTACTAAGGAAACTACTAGGAACCTTTGAATCAGTGTGATTCTACTTTCCACCAATTATTACAAAAATCCATGGAAAAAAAGAAGGTAAATGAGTTGAAGGAATTAGTAGAGATTTTCCAATCCTCGGTAAATCATGTTGAAACAACCACTCCTTTAGTACTTGACAGTCCAATTGAAAAGGCCAAGGCCTTAGTAGAACAATGTTTAGTCATGAATCGCCTAGTCAAGGCTAGCTAAAGGCGTGCAGTGAGTGAAGGATTTCCTCTTATCATTCATCATATTACCCTTCAAGCTTCTAGCAACTCAAAGCCTTTTGTCAGGATTTGAGACCTGTTGCTACATTCTCCTGAGTTCAATCTCATGACACTCAAAGTTGTACCATTGTCTAAGAATCTTGCCTTTTGACTTCACTTTGACCTGCTTCTCTTTTAGAATATTGAGAAAGACATGAAGCAAAGAGATTGGGGGGGGGGGGGGGGGGGTTCAAAAGCTACAATTATCAAGCAAAAAACTCTACAAGTCATTGTTGAACATGATAAATAAGCACACAATATCCAAAAATTGTAACTTTGTAAAGCTATTCTAACCACAGAACTCGCAACAAGAACAAGCTCTTTGGCTATAGCCTCATCGATGCTTTTCAAGTTGGCTCAACAAGTGAACCAATAGTGTGATAAGGTGAAGCAAGATATTCCTCCTCAAAAAACCATGTCGGAGGAAGAATGATGAAATCGCATTGTGAAGCGATTGCAAAGGAACATAGAAAGAATTTTGTTCCCTTGTTTATAGGCTTGTAACGTCTCAGTAATTTATAATTGTTACATAATTACTTCATATAATTAAATCATTTTCCGGTCTCAAAGCTCTAAACCACATCATGTTGCTAAAAGCTAGAGTAGTTAAGCATTATAACAAGAAAGTCCATTACAAGGGGGATTTGGTCTAGAAAGTTATTTACATATCGGGACCAAGAAATCTGGATATTAGCAAATAGGCACCCAACTAGGATGGACCATACTAAATTCATAAAGTGTTGCATGGAGGAGCATATCATTTAAAAGATTTATATGGAGATGAGCATAGAAGGAAGATAAATGACAAGATTTGAAACCATATCTTCCCAAATAAATTCTCTCCTCATTGATGTCTTTTAATTCTATATTCATATCCCAATTATATGGGTTGATATCAAGTTCATCTTGAGCATCTACTTTTAATGTCTCGCAGTTAGCTCCATTGGCAAAACTGCGTCATGACCATACATAAGAGCATAAGGGGTGGTTCTGGTACTAGACCTCTTCGAAGTCCTGTAAGCCTACAATGTATCAAGCAAAAGATTATGTCAATCCCTTAGATATTTCTGCACCATCTTTTGAATTCCTCTTCTGATTATTTTATTTGTGGACTTCATTTGGCGATTCAATTGAGCATAGGAGGAAGTTAAATTTATCAACTCGATTCCATATTTTGTAGCAAAAGCCTTAATCTGGCTTCCTTCGATGACAGTAACATTGTCTACTGTTATCATTTTGGGTACCAAACCTATAAATAACATTTTTCAAAAACTCTTGTATTTGAGTTTGATAAATACTCTTAAAGGCTTGGGCTTCTACCTGTTTAGTAAAATAGTCCATAGTTACCAAGATAAATTTATGGTCATCAGATGATGGGGAATAAATCATGCCAATCATGTCCATGGCCCATCCTAAAAAATGCCAAGGTTTTATAACAAATTGGAGTTCAGCACTAGAAGCATATTTCAAAGGCTCAACTTTTTGACATGGTTGACATCTTGTCAAAATCCATCTCATTTTAACTCTAGATTGGTGCGCTCTGCACAATCTTTCGGGCACTTTTGTCATGACTCCAAAATTCCATTTTACTCGAACATCTTAAGAGAAAACCATCTAATCTTTTATATATATATATATATATATATATATATATATATATATATATATATATATATATATAAAACACCATGACACATGATATAACCTAGGGATCTCAGTCTAGTAGCTCTGTCAGCTTTGCAATTGGGTAGGGTTAAGTCATCTATGAGGGGTTGTCTTAAATTTTTTTATGGATCTGTGGCTAATTTATATACGTTCTTGTTGGCCTTTTGAACTTTGATAATGGACAATTATTTTCATTAAGCCAATTGATTCAGGTGCATGTCTCCTTGCTCAATTACTTTATATCCTAAAGCTATTTAAGCTACTTCATTAGCTTATCCGTTCATAAATCTAGAGATAAAGGTAAGGGAAACCGTATAGAATTTTCTTAGCAATTCTTTACCATACTGATGAGTAGGAGACTACAGCATTGGAAATCTGCATTCATCTAGTTAATCACCAGTTGACAATCTCCAAAAACCTCCAGAATAGAGAATTGAGGTCTGGGAGAATCTTTAAACCTATAATTACATCTTCATATTATGTTTGGTTATTCGAACACTCTCCTTCAATGATTCAAAACCCATGTCTAGTTTTGAATCCAATAGGAGATTAAATTATTCTTCCTATTTTGGCCATTTGCATTGTTTTAGAACCATCAAACTACATTATCAAAGGTGGAACATCCACAAAATCAATTTTCAATGATTCATGTGTTTCAAATGCATTTGGATGGTGCAAGCAAGCTAGCCAATGCTTGACCTTTGATAGATTTCTGAGGCACGTATTCAACACATAATTTAGACAAAGAAATAATCAAATTTCCAATTTTTTCACGAAGTATAGGTTTTCCTAACATGTACTTAATTACATAGTGGACCCAATTTCTGAGGCGCGTACAAGTTATTTCAAAGAGGGAGTCTTGGGAAGTTCTACTCTAGCCCACTCTTTGGGTCCTGGGTATGTCATTAACATTTGAGAAAGCCATTTGGACATAGTGGACCCTTCCATCTTTGTTGACAGGCATTCCCACAGTGGTCATGGGGCTTAATGGCTCATACCAAGATTGAGGTGCTCCCCTAGGCCTAGGCACTCTATGTTTTATATTTGGAATGTCTCTTTGTGAATCCACCTCATTCGTAGAATTGCCTCCGAAAGGTTCAGGTTGGGATAATATTTTTCCTTGATTTTCCAAATTCTCAAAATCGTGAGTTTTGGAAAATGATCCTTCTAAAGAAATTCGCTTCATAGCTAGAACTCATTCTTTCATATGTCTCAGAAGAGCTCTCTGCGATGAGGAGATTCCTTTTATAGAATTCAAAAGGTGGTGACTAAACTGTAGGGATCCAACCTTTATAGGATCGCTCAGTATAGTGTCACATGCTACGTTAGTTCGACCAATGTTGTTGGTATGGCCTCTTTGTATGTTACTAGGTCATACTAAACTCTAGCGAGATGGCCATGACCTACTAGTTTGGTTTGACCAGCATGTTCATTTTGATTATCACCTTGGTCTCTTTCTAAATTTGAGGCATCATTCACTAGACTTGCCTCTCTGGTACCATCCACCTTGACATTAGAGGAAGGCACAATGCCTTGATTTTTAATTTTTACTACAGGACGTGCCAAAAAATATCTTGGCTCCAACATTTTCTACAATAAATTTGGCACAAGTGTGCCAGAAAAGACTAGTAATATCCTTTTCAAAAAAACTTTAGTATGACAGTTAAAGACTAACAATTACCAGACAAGTGTGTTATTTGTTCTATTATCACAACTAAGAGAATTTTTTTTAAGCGCTGACATATGGAGCTTGAAACTAGAAATATAAGATGAATAGTCACAAGAAGGGTAAAATAAAATGTGATTTTGAACAATAATTTTGGTAACAGACTTACATTCAACAGTTACGAGGAGATCCAACTGCTTCAAACTAAATCTAACCCACTACTCATACTACTACAAACTGTGAGTAAAACTAAGTAAACCTATAGCTACAGTCACGGCTATGCTATGTACTTGAAGAAAAAGATAATGCAAAAATAAGTGTTTTGGTGGGTGTCTGAATCCTTTTATCCTTAACTACTGCTCGCTTTTGTTGGCCATCTCTAATACTTAGTTATTATCTTCACTTCTGGATTTCCTTCTTGAATTTGAAGGACTTCCTTTCTCTTCAATATGGGGTCAAGTCATTGTTGTCGTGCTCATCCATTTGCTCCATGTTTTTCTTCCTTTTCTTGCATCCACGAACCACGTCCCCTCATATTCCCTTTTGTCATGCAGAGGGATACATGACAATTGCACAGTTGCTCATGCATGTGAAACTTCACCGCTTCAAATTCTGCACATATGGGACCCTCAAACAGTTAATTAACTACGCTCCAAGTCCAAACGGCACCACTTTATTATCTTGTGCCTTTTGATCGTGTATGTGCGCATCTACTAAGAAGTTCCACATGTCTTTCTCCTATTAAGTGGACAAATTAGGGAGCAAACTGTAGGGATTAATGATACTCCTTGAGGAAGCTTATTTTCTTTGGTAATTCAGAATGATTTTGAAAAACTAACTTAGGCAAAGCCAAGGTTAGACCACAAAACACTACAAAGTTTGGGCATAGTAGTAAACCACAACATAGCTCGCATTAAACATTTAATCAGGTAGTTGTGTAATGTTTAGGCCATCCCGAATAAGAAATTCTCTAATTGAAATATGGCTAGTTTTGAGGATTATAAAATGTTCGTCTTGTTTCGCTTCAATCCTAGCAAGGTGATAAGCGCATTCATTCGCTCCTCGATAGACATGAATCAATTGAGAATTTGTTCCGATTAGAATAATTCTTGCGTCTTTTAGAATGGTGCTCAACGGATGATCATGTTGTCCTCGTCATTAATCAGCTTGACTGCTACCAAGGCATCTGATTCGACCTTGATATTCAAAATTTCTTTCCCTTGAGGAAATTTATAAGTTTTGATTATGCCAAGTGTTAGGGAGCAAAGAGTATAAAGTGATTGTGTAAAGGTATTTATTTCATTTTTCATGTTTGGTGGCAAATGCTAAGGTAACATTGGCCTGTGCCAATTAAAAACGAATGATGTAAGCATAATTCATTAACTTGATTAATGGAAACTTACAGCTTGAGACATTTTGCATATTAATTTCAAAAGCAACAGAGACGTTATAGTATTTCAAAAAAGATTAGTATAATTTATCCGATATGAGAAAGTGAAAAATTCTATAAAACTTACAATTTGTTACCATTAAGAAATGGTTTAGTAACAGCAGGATTCATGTGAATCAGGAAAAAATCTCACCTGATCAAGAGTAAATATTTCCCTATTTTGTCAAAAAGTGTTGAAATATTTTACCTTTCAAGAAAACATTGATGCCAGATACAATTTCTGTTTGAACAGATTATTTAATATTTCCTTTCAAATTTCGTCAAAATAGAAACCAAAATGATGTACTTTCCAATTTCCTAAAGAAAATTCTTTAATAGTTTTGCTTTCCTTTTTCTTTCTACTACTTCCAAACACAGCCTTAAGACTGGGCCTTTCTCTCTGGGGTCATTAGATTAAGAAACTAAAACCAGTGAAGTTAAAAAGGCATTAGATTAAGAAAGTATGACAAATGAAGCTAATAAAGCATTCCACCCAAAAGCATTTCCTGGCTACCAAACAGGGCTTTTAACTATAACGATAACCGTGAGCCTACTCCCATGTCCATCTTCGAAACGTGTGAAATGGAGAGAGAGAGAATATGGACAGGAAAAGACCTTTCAATTATCCAACCGACAAAATTCATGAGAAATCTTAAGCCACTCCATACTACATCACCCCAATTCTATTCCTCTCAAACGTAGCTTTCTCTCTCCTAACTTCTCCCTCATAATTTCTACGAAACCATCCTCCCCATCCCACAATCTTCGCCCATATGGTCGGACTACAAACCAGCTCTACGCGCTCTCTCTCTCTCTCTCTCTCTTGTGGCTAGATTTTCTCTCCACCAGTTTCGCTTGTCTACTAGTGAAATAGTCCACAGTTGAACTCTGATAAAATTACAAAATCTTGTGCCTAAACCCAGTATTCCTCTATGTTACCTTAGATTTTTGTCAGAAACCCTCATGAGTAGAATAATTTTTGAGGGGTACCCAAAGCTTTTCTCTTTGTCTATGATCGAAACTCACTTGGGTATTTTAGATAAAGGCTTTTTAGGGGAGTTTATGTATAGGACAATGCTTAGGCTTGCTAATTACTTCTGGGTTTTGGCCTGCAAGTGCTTTTTTCATCTTGTTGGATTTATTTTCAGATACATATGCAGGTATACTTATAAATTTTTTAAGTAATTTTCTTCTGGGTAGTTGATTTTATGAGCTTTTTTAACGGATTTTGGAATTAATGGAGTTGTTTCTGTCTTTCAGATTGAATTCAGCTGATCATTTTCTGAAGGAAGATTCCGATATTAAGGCTGATCATTTGCCACAAGATGATCAAATTACTTCTATTACTGAAACAGAGAAAGAGAGTCACGAGTTTGTTTTCGGATTTCGGTTTCAAAATTGTGAAACAGAGCACTCTGTTTTCAAGGAAAATTTCCTGAATCAGAACACGAGCAAGCGTGAGTTCATCTCTACCGAAGATTTCAGGGGATTCATTGAGGAGCCTGAAACCGTTACCTTTTCTGTCCAGGAATCGTATGTGGTTCCAAATGATGCTCCAGTCGAAGATATCGGATATCAAAATTATGGGGAATGTATTTCTAAATCAAAGGACTCTGTTATCCATAAAAAATCAGAGGGGTCTGATTTCGAGGAAAATTCACTGAATCAAACCACGAGCAAGTGTCAGTTCATCTCTACCAAAGATGTCAGTGGATTCATTGAGGATCCTGAGAGCATGAAAGTTTCAATTCAAGAGTTATGTGTGAGTCCGAATGATGCTCCGATCGTCGATGACAGAAATCAAGATTCTGAGAAATTTAATACAAAAACAGAGGAATCTGTTGAAAACCCGGGTAAGGATAATGTTGTGGGGATTCCGGAAGAGAAGATTTCCAGTGACTCTGATTTTCCTGGTAAGAAAGAAACAGCCGGATTGGAAATTAATCACTTGGGTCCCAATAATTTTTCGCATGAAGTTGGATTGAGTTCGCAGAATCCATTTTGGCGTTTTGATTTGGAGCTTAAGACTAGTATTTCAACTGAAGAGGTTGATTCAGTCTCTGATGATTTTCCCGCCGATACTTTTCAAGACGAAGAGTCTGACAACTCCAGTCAAGAATTTGCCGAAAAAAATCCGAATTTGGAAGAAATAAGTTATGGGGGTACGAGAATTTCAGATACTGATGATGAGTTCATAGAGTTGGAGCCATATTTCCAATATTTGGATAAAACTGACCATGAAAATTTAGAAAGAAAAGAGGAAGAAGGAATATCTGAAGAATCAATGAGCAAGGAGAAATCATGGGATTCAGATATCGAATACGACGACAACGATGGAGAAGACGATGAATTTGATATACTGTTAAAACACCAGGAATCGGTGAAATGGGGATTGAAAAATTCAAGAAATAGAGGTATGCTGCCTACCATATCAGAGGAATGTGAGACTCCAAAAATGGTAGAAGATATGAAGCCGCTGAGAATTGATGAGAAATTTGGGCATAAAGACCGTTTGGGAGAGATTCAGAAGGTGTACAAAGGCTACGCAGAGAAGATGAGGAAATTGGATGTCTTGAATTACCAAACACTGCATGCCATCAGTGAGTTTCTTTGTTCCTCATTTTCGTTTTTCATAATTCTGTTTTCCAAACCTGTTTTTGTCAAAAAAAATCTGGAAAAATTACGAAGTTCAAATACTCTCTCTTACACCTCGGGCATTATCAGGAAAAATTTACACCACGTAAGAATAAAGTTCCTAGGACCCATGATCGTTGCCATAGAATTCACTTTTCCTTCGGTTGACTCGGTTGTCTTAGTAGGTCAAGACTCTAGGGTTCAGGCTCCCTTCATTTATAAAAAATTAATATAAAAACGTAATTCTAAAAAAAGAAAAAAAAAATAGTAAAGTGAGGTAACACGTTTTTATTGAACTTATGAGAAATCTTGTGTTTTTTGCGTGATAAATTTTGATGAACAACTAATTCTAGTGGAAAAATTGTAGATATGGGTTCCGTAACTTTTCTGCTAATTAAATACATAAAAATTTTAAAAAAATATATATTCTCGTACTGTCATTTTCTTTCCTAGGTGAATAGGGCCAAGAGCTCGAGAGAATTAGAGGATAAGTCATGCAATTTTTTCCCACAAAGAAAAAGACACTCCGCGTTCATATAGCATCTCCAACATGATTTCTATTTGAAACACGTTAAGCAAAGTATTTAGTCAAATATATTTCTTACAAGTCTAATATGCTAGTCAAATGGCTATTCATTTTACCCGTTTATATTTTAACTAGCTACGTTTAGCTAGTCACTGAAGGTTAGACAAATTTTATTAATTAATTATAAAGTGTCATATTATCAACTATCTCATTAAACATATATTGATTTATCTTTTTATATAATTTGATTGTAGTGTTGGAGCACATATATAACGTTATAAACGTCTTAGCTAGGCAAAAATAAAAATTGTATTTTCTTTTTTTGTATTTTTACTAGGCAAAATAACTAATAATTTTAAAAATACTCTTAACAATTCGAGTCATTTATCATTTAGATCTTGATGCGTAAATCATCTATGTAAAAATAAAATTAATCAGACCTCAATAATTACTTTCTGAATTAGAATTGTATTTAGAGAAGTTGACAATCTCTTTGACTTTCTATAGTTGTTAAGACAAATTCTTTTGTTCAAATGAATATCCAAATTAGATTAATTTATATATATATATATATATATATATATATATATATACTGATGGCAATAAAATGGACGGTTTCTAGCATCAAATTAGAATATAGTATGTCAGATTACACGGCAATTCTTGATTAAAATACTTTATGGCTTTCAATTTTAAAGAGTGGACTATTCTTTTTTACTTGTGAAGAGTGTAGTAATAGTTAAATATTGAATTTCTAGTTTTTTTTAGATACTTCAGGTGTTGGGTCATGTCAACCAGTGTTAAACCTATAATTAGTAATTATTCAATTCTCTTAGAGTGTCGGTCGGCACGCGATGTTTTAAGGACCTTCAACACAATACAACACAATATGTTCACGTAGTGTTACATATACTTAGTCATAAACTTTGTATAAATATGCAGTGTTAAAACACCGTAAAATATAAAAGGTAATGGTATTCTAAGAGTGCCTAAATAATCTTTTTTTCAAAAAAAAGAGGTCCCACCTAATGATGGCAAAGATTTTTTGTTCGAACATAGAGATCTTTTAGGACAAATTATAATGCTTTGAAGCTTTGGTGGGTGTCTATCGACTTTACACCACCAACATCTCCACTATAATGAGCGTAAATAAAGCCGATCCCACTTCTTTTGTCCGGCACTGGGGCCATGCAGTGAGTGGTGCAGTGAGCTCATTCGATCATCTGTTTTTGTAACGGATGATTCAAATTCAAATTAATTTTTATTTATAAAAATAATTAATAAATATTGATTTAAATTTGAATTATCCGTTGCCAAAACGAACGATCGGATGGGCTCACCATACTCATGTAGTGAGTCCCCTCACTGGAAGGCTACTCTTGATTTATGTGTGTCAGTTGTGTTAGTTTATAGTCCGTATCAACTACTGTTTTTTTGCATCCCACCTACCTTTTTTCTCTCCATTAAAAAAGCAATACAACGAACAAAGAGTTTCAGATCTGTATCTGATTCTGTTCGATGATTCGTTGGAATATTACAAGATGCGCGTCTAATTCACACGCGTAAAATAATTATGGACATATTTGTGGTCGAAAATATGTTTCCAAATTATTTTTTAAGAGACTTGACTCCACTTTCATCCACTTGTGGTCCATATTTTTCCCAGAACAGGGTTTTTACACGGGGGTAGAAATCTTTGGTGAATTGAATAGTTTCTCCAATTGAAAATTGGGAGGACAGACTGCCAGCCTGTAATAATTTCAATTTCAATTTTCTATTTTCTTCTCTTTCGGGAAGAATCATTGTCATGGTGTTTTTGCTGTTGCAGGTAAATCTTCACTACTTATTAATCCTAATGATACCTATTTTTATTTTCCTCCAATTATGGTTTTTTCACGGACTTCTTTTGACTTACCGTACACAATAAACAGCAAGGGTAAATGCATGTGATTTTCTTTTCAAGAAAGGTTACACCAAAAGTTAAAAACAAAATACAAAAATAAAGACCATAAAACATTAGTCACGGTGTTGAAATTCAGTGATTTGCTCGTAGAAATGGGTGGAGAAATCAAATCACGGTCCGTATCAAGCTAAAATTCATTCACGTCACAATCGCACAGACACCATTATTGTAAGAAGAAGAAACCAGATGCGGACTTTGCTTATGTTTCCTCAAAAAAACATTGTTTCATTTAAGTGTAGATTTTACATTAATTGATAGTGCACACTCTGTGTGTAGGTTTTCTCCAATTGAAGGATCAAATTCACCAAGGCCCAACCCAGAAGTCTTCAGTATCAACGATCAAATCACTTGTTTTCCCAAACCTCTGGCAAATCAAACAACGAAGGATTTACGCTGATCCAGTCCTAAAGTCCATTACCGACTTGCACCGAAACTTGGATTTGGTGTATGTTGGACAAACCTGCCTTTCATGGGAAATCCTCCATTGGCAGTACGAGAAAGCATTAGAATTACTGGAAGATGATTATGAAGGATGTTATTTTTCATACAACCAAGTGGCTGCTGAATTCCAGCAGTTTCAAGTTCTTGCCCACAGATTTGTCGAAAACGAGCCTTTCCAAGGCCCCCGAGTCCAAACCTATGCTAAGAACCGCTGCGATATTCGTTCCCTTCTTCAGGTTCCTGTTATTAAAGGTAAAACAACGCGCTCTACAATATTCTGTTTTGGTCACACGTTGTTGGATACAGACGCGCCTTTGGCGATCGTGTTGTGTCCATGTCACGTGTCTATTTTCGTGATCATAACTTAACAGCTAGGAACTAGATTAAGCACTTAGCAGCTAGTGATCAAGACTTTCATTAATATTGTGCTGCAGAAGATTGTTTTAAGGATAAGAAGGATGGTGGGGTTGAGGAAGACTATGAAGTCTCTGCTGCAATGCTAGCACAATTAATCGACGAGTCAATGCATGTTTTCTGGGAATTTCTCCATGCCGACAAGGACGAGGCCAATGTGATCTTGAAGGGTATTCAGTCAACTATTGTTGATCTTCAAGACCCTTCAGATTCTGAGCTTTTCATGGATATTAAAACAAGTCTTCAAAAGGTATGCCTTCCCAATATCTTCATTTCTCTTCTCTCTTTTTTGGGTTTATTTGCTTTGGTTTCATTTCGATTCTCTTTTCTTGACAACAGAAGGAGAAAAGGCTCAAGGATATATTGAGAAGTGGAAACTGCATAGTGAAGAAGTTTCAAAAACATCAAGAAATTAAACTGGAAGGGAAGCTGTTATTCGCACAGGTTGAATTGAAATTGATATCAAGGGTGCTAAATATGTCAAGATTGACTACAGATCAGTTGGTATGGTGTCAGAAGAAACTCAATAAGATTAGTTTCGTTAATAGAAAACTTCATGTAGAACCCTCGTTTTTGCTTTTTCCGTTGTGAAATCTTGAAAATTTACAGAAAAGGCGATTGTACAGGCTCGCTTGTTACAGCAATTCTGCAGGCTATGGATATATATTGTAATGGCCTTTTGGTCTGCCAAGGCCTTCTTTAATTTGCCAAATTCCTTACTAAAACTAAAAAAATCTAAATAAGATGATGCTAAAAAAATTTAAAAAAAAAAGTAAAAAAATTGTCATCCTCAATTTGCTTTTTCATTTTTAGTGAGTTTTTGACTATTTTAGATTGTTTAGATTTTTTCGTCAAATCGAAATTGATTTAAAAAATTTGATGCTAATACGATAACAATAAAAAAATTATCTATGTTGTATAAATAGAACTAGGTGATAGTTATGTGACACGTGATAAGTGTGGACACCGGCGCGATATGAGATGATCGTTAAGAGACACGCGATGTACGTGAATATTAAACTAGATTTTCTCTCGGGAATTCTAAGAATGTGACATGAAAACGTACTGGTTTTTTCAGGGTATGCTAGTAGGGTACTAGGTCCCTTCATGTGAGTATTAAGAATGACGTGGATTGGTCCCATGCACTAGAGAGAAAGTCAGGTACAACAACTTGACATTTAATAATAATATGTTGATGATAACGTGAGTCATGGTATGAATTAAATGAAGTGAGGGGATTATAAATGATATTAATAGCCTCCTATGGAGCGTGCTAGAAAATGAGATGGTGTACTGTCTCCTCCGGAAGAGTGTCAGGAATGACGATGTTATGGTTAGCTACCATTGGGTGATGTGATAGCAATTACGAATAAACCACGATGACAAAAAATGAAATGACTTGCGTGAGTTGGGTATTGATCAAATGGTTCATTAGATACAAAGTCAATGTCATAAATTGCTGAGAGTTTGGACAAATTATGAGAGTTTTGGATAACTTTGTTAAATTGAGGTATGATGATTTGATGCTTGATGAAGGACGTGAGTATACTTATGAGACGTGAAACGTGAGGGATAACTATATGTGCATACGTAAGGATATGAGGATTGGATGGACAATAGAGAAGCATGAGTTATGTTATGGCTAATGTATTGGCGGTCAATGGAAAATGACCCGGTATTGTGAAACGGTTAATAGAGAAGCATTTGTATTGAGAAATGACTGACGAAATTAACGGAACGGTGTTGTAAGATGATTGAATGTGTTGTTTATGTTTATCTTGTGATTCGTATAAGCTCATACTTGTTTATTGTTCATTGATAATATTGTATGCCATTTCAAATCATAGTCACATGGCATAGGTGTAAACATTCCTACTGGGTTTTGTAGCTCACCCTATTATTTTACAGGTGTTGTTTCATACGCTTTGCATGAAATACGAGTGATGCATGGTAGGATGCATGTTTTGAAGATTTGATAGGAGATATTTAACATTTTGAAAATAACTTTTGAAAAATGTAAACTAATTTATCCTCGAATTATTTCTTGTGTTTGAGAAGAAAAATAAATGTTTAATTTTGATAATTTATTTTGATATATGTATCGAGATGAGTATTTGCCCACATTGATGTAAGTATTTTTGATGGTATCATGTACAACGAAACGATTTGGATTATTGGGTTGCTTATTGAGCGTCGTGAAGTTTTATTTATGATAAACGATTATAATAATATGTTAAAAAACAAGGACGTGACCGATACAGGTTATGAGTCGTTTATGGAGGCACCCATCGATGTTGTGTTTGCCTTAACTAGATGAAATGGTGAATCCATTGGGTTTCGTATTTGATTTTGACTTTTGAGCATTATTTTGATATTTATATTACCTTGTTTTATTCTCCGTTTATGGTCTTATTTACCTATTTTAAATGTCGAGATTAGTGCTATAGAGTGGTCTCATACCTTGGTTGCTTTGTATTTTTATAAGCGTTGGTTGTGTTGTTCTAATATACCTCGATTGCTTATTTTGTATCACTTGTTAAAGTTCATGAAATTTTATGACACGTTATGCACGAGTGGCAATGAATATATGATACGTTAGTGAGCATAAACACTGGAACGGTGTTAAGTGGTTGGTAAATGACATGTGCTCTATTTTGATGCTTGAACAATACTTATACGAGGTGATTGGTGCAGGACACTTAATATAAGTGGGTACATAAGTTATATGAAATGTGTACTTGATTTCTTCGGGTATGCCATGAATATATTAGACTTTTTCGGAAATGCTAGGTGTGTGTTGAATTTCTTTGGTGTGCCAGGAATGTACTAGACTCCTTTGAGAATGTTAGGTGTGTACTGAATTTCTTTGGATGTGCCAGAAATGACTAGATTTCTTCGGGTACGCTAGGAATGAACTAAACTCCTCTGGAATGGTAGGAATGATATGAACTGGTCCCAGTCGAGAGAAGGTCAAGAAATACTACTTGACATTTAACAATGACCCAATAAGTTCTATTAAATCTATGCAAGCACTCTTTGGAAAGGAAGGAATGATCTCTTTTTAGGTTGGCATAATAAGTTCTCTTTCTTGTCCGAGAAGGTGGATCAAAGAAAAGTAGCTTTTTTCTCTACTGGACTGATTATAGTAGAAGCAATTCAAGTTTATCTACAAAGCTTGATTTCAATGCACCAGGAAAATGAGAACCGAGTCACAGCCGTGGATGATACATATGAGAGGCAACGGAGGAAATTAGCTACCAAGATTACCAATCACCTTTCCCTCATGATACTTATTTGCAACTAGAAGATCACTTCGGGAGTCACTTTGATGTGGCTAGATGTAGAGCAATCCTCCGCCTTTGTAGCCTTTGATCAAAAGATTATTTGAAACTTTGGATTTCCTCTACTCATTGGCAAATACCACTCCTACTTAGGTCGGTCAATCGACTATCTAGCCTTCGTACTGTAAAAGCAAAACTAGTCTCCCATCTGTCAACAATCTGCTGAAGAAAAAAAAGAATGAGCACTCGTGTTTTGACAATACCATTGTCTCGTCTGGGTACACTACAATCAACTTGATTGCTAAATGTCAGGCACACTACAACCGACTTGATCCTTGCCCAGAGGATCGCTAAATGCCAAGTAAACTACAAAAGATCACTAAATACCACGTTCATAACATGTGAAAAGTAAACCTCTAGTGGTCCACCCAATCAACAAAGACTGAGAGACATTCACTAGTAGGCATATGTCTCATCTCTTGTTGCACTGAAAGTAGCCTCATGCCTATCTCACATTGTCCTTACGGCCTGTTTGTTAGGATATGATAAGAGAGGGAATAAGAGGTAGATAAAATAAAAGGGGGGATTAATTTCGAAAGGAAGATTATTATTTACTTGGTTTGTTTACTTTTTATAGGAGGAGGTATATGTATGTGATTGATTTGTTTTGTAGTGGATATGAGTGATGGACAATGTAAAACTGTGATAATTTTCCATTTTACCCTTATACAATTCTTTCCTTATCTTTAGTGTTTTTTTATTTTTTAAGTTTAATTTAATTTTTAGTTAAATTGAATGTAACTCTCTCTAAAAAATATATAAAATATAAGCAAAATTAGAAAAATATATTCAAAAAAATTAAAAAATTATAATAACAAGTTAATGTTAGTTCATTTTTTCTAAGTGAATTTTTTAATAATATTTTATCTCTTTTACACTGTTCAAGTGCAAGCGAAGTAAATGTTGAAGGAAAAAAATAGAGTGATTGCTTACCCAATAATTCACAATCCCATTCCAAGATATGAGAGAACGAGAGAACCAATGAATGGCAAGAGAATAAGAAATTAATATTAACACCCGGATAAATTCTGGATTGTTAATACCTTGGCTATATATAAGACACCCACAAGGAGATATATTTATCCCTTGATAACTTATTAAAGCTCCAAAACACCCAAATAACTCTCGGATTTTTTTTATCCACGGATTGTTTTATTCAGACATATTATATCCACCTTTATCCACTGCTAACAAACAACCCCTTATTTTCATATTTGTCATTCCTTACCTTAATTTTGAATGTACTTCTTGGAAAAAAAGAAGTAAATAACCATCTAGGAGTGACATTATTTCATAGCCATGAATACATTGTAAGAACTTAGACAACCGATAATTCTCCTTGATAGAAAACGTTCCAAAACACCCTCCCCCACTTAACTAATATTGACTATAGAAAGATGGATCAATTCCTGAAAAGTAAGAATTTCACTCAAAAAATCTCCATGCCGGCTCATACACCATACCGAGATTATCAATCAGGATTCAGTTTCCAAAACATTAAAACACATCTTGTGCAATATTGATGATAATAAAAACACCAGCACCATATCTTAAAAGCAAATAATGACAAACATTTGACGACCAAAATCTTTTCAACTTCTACAAATAGTGTACTCAGAACATCAAAAATTTCCTAAAAGGTCTCAACAATCCAACAAGAGACAAAGGTTCTAGTGAAACTCCAACAGCATGCCTAATTGAAGTATCCACCGATAGTCGCTCAATGAGACTTGATATACTCCTGAATAATATGGAGGCCTTCGGTCTCCTCCCCATAATCCTGCAGAAGAAACAGAGGGTGAGCTTCAAATAAAGGGTAGAAAAGCAGAAGAGTTCATACCTTCAGAACCACCACAGAGCAACCCACGACCTTCCTTGCCTTTCCCTCAGAATCAATCTTGCACAGCTGCATACGAATAGCACCACACCCATTAAAACCAGTAATCACAGTTTTAAAGTCACTATATAATGGAAGCTACCAGTTAATGGTACGCAAATGCGGCCAAGATGCATCAGACGAGTAATTGACTTTCTCAAGGACAACAGATGCATCACTTAATTCATATCAAAGATCAAAGCAAACATGCTAGATATGATGAGCATTTCATACGTGGATACCATTGGTCCCCTAACCAGAAAGTAGCTATTAACACGACTATTTTACGAGGTTTTGTTTGATGCAAACTAATTAGTAATCAGCTCGCAGATGTCTTACACGAACCCATCCCAGCATAGCAAGCAGAAAGATATTAAAAGTAAAAAGTTCACCATGCTTTCCAGGAGGTCAAGGGCAAAATCTTTGTATACATGAACTGCGACAGGAAAAAATTGCATTCAGAACTACACCATATTTACTCTCTTTACTATGAAAATCAGAATAGAAGCCGTCAAAATAATAGCAAAGTTCATAATTCCCCTATTCAATTCACTATTGCATATATAAACAAATTTGCATATTCTTTACATAGAAACCCATTTCTTAACCCTTTTCGACCAAGGACAGGAAGTAACAGATATTATCAATCTGATATCCAGAAAAACAAACAGAGCAATCCAAAATGAACAAGGAAAACATTCACTCCAGAAATCATAAGAGAATGCAGAGGAGAGATGCAAATGCATTCCTAAAAATAGTCACCAGAACAAGAATTTTACTTACACCAGCCCATTCCCCAAGAGTCTTAGCACTTGGAACAGTTATCAAGCTCACATTGTGGTCAGCACAAAGTGCTTTCACAAGTTTAACATAATCTGGCTGGTTGCAGTCCTCTGCCAATACACAAAGTTGTGCGGTATGCTTTTCGATTACTTTCGCACCCTCGTGAATACCACGAATAAGCCCACTATGAGCCAATGATTTTCTCAAGACAAGCTGCAAGGCAGTCATGATGTCCATAGGCTCACCGAGAGCTGGAGCTGGAGCAGGTGTGGCCTCAGCTGCAACAACAACCTCTTCACTGCGAAAACAAGTGGACTCAAAACAGTAAATGAATTACCCCAGAGAAAGGGTACAAAACAAACTTCAATACTCTACAACCAGCTTACAAGGAGTGGCTAAAAAAAATTATTCTTACACCTATAGTTGTTAACTAAGATTTCTTAAGCCTTCATTTACAAAGTAAATGACATACCCTGACATTTTTCTTCTGTTTCAAGATCTTGTCTTCAACCTGCTTCGAAAGGAAGACAAAAATATAAATTGTATGTCAAAATAAGAACAGTTTAAGCACAAGGATCTATATATCAAATGCATTACACCAGAAGCAAAGAACCACATTACAGTGCACGATGTTGCACAAATTGCCATCCACCAGTCTATCAGCCAACTTCCAAATAAGGTACTACTTAAAACAAATTTCTTCATACAGTTTGGAGAAAATGAATTGTAAAAGTGAAGTAGTTCTTTACTAAATGATCAAAATAATATATTTAAAAAGCTTTAATTGCATGTCACCATAGCCATCTAGGCGCCACATAGACAACATCGGCAGCATACTTTCAGTGTCTCAATTTAGGTTGGTGAGACGGACTCAGGGTTTTCCAAATCATGGACGGAACCATAGGCAAATTAAAAAACTTAAGTTCCAAAATACAAATTTTGCAACTTATTTATGGCATTGCCGCTGTAGCCTGTATTCATACCTAAAGTAACCAAGGCTATGGAAAATGAATACTATTGGGCTAGCGTGAATATGTTCCAACTTTACTCAAACTTATTCACTGTCTAAAGGTTCTAGATACCCCAGCTACAATTGACTCTGGCAATAATCAGCTGATCTAAGTCAATTGTACGGTTTCACTGAACGTGAACAGAGCATATTATTCCGACATTAATCTAACTGAGAATACATCAAGTAAGCTTCTCGCACTCCAAGAACAAACATGCAAATAGCTAATCATCGATATCATAAAATGGAAAATCAACCAATTTCTCAAGCAATCTTACATCATGCCCTAGTGTAACTTTCTCCAGCTTCATCCAAAAAGCAAAAATGATAAAAGAGAAAGCAATATAATCCAACATTAACAAGAGAATGACAATCTACACAAATCCACCTAGATCAGAAATGTTGGAAGGATAATCAGATCATCAAATGCACTACCACTATAGCCCCCGCCCCTTATGACGTATGCCCCTTCACGGGGCGGGAGGTGACCATCACTACACTCGCCATTGGGCAACCTGCGGGCAGGTATCGGCTTGTTCTATTCTAACAACTTGATCATGAACGAATTATTTAACTCTCTTTTTTCTCTCTCGACCAATGCTCCGGCTTCTCTCACTCAAAAAATCCACCGTTGTGACACAGGTGTATCGAGGTAGGCCAAACAAAGTAGTTTTTAGAGAGAGACAGTACATGTTCGTGGTGATGAGATTTCAAGAACTCGAGCTTTCTCTCTCTCTCTCTCTCTCTCTCTCTCTCTGCCTTCGAAGGGACTGTGACAACACAAGAAGTTGCGGGACTTTATATTGCCAAGCCTAAAACCGTAGTTCTTTTTGTGGGAATTTACCAAGTTGTCCTCTTCAGTGATTAACAGGAAGCCCATATATCCAGTCCAACTGGTCGAATATAATGGGCCGATCTCCGTGAATGAGACCAAAATTTGAGCCCAAACCATTTTCAAAACCGACCTAAGGCCCCATTTGGAGTTAGGAATGGCAACGAGACGAATCAGGGCGGTTATTAGGATAACTGAACCCCCGAATATTATGTCCACCCGAAACCGCCTCGATAACCGAATGGAAGGAGAGAGAAAGCTCGATAACCAAACCAAACGGGATTCAGTTATTATGTAAAATATATAGACGAATGGACATAGGTATATATTTGATGAAGTATTGCAACATACCTTCCTTCTCCCCAAGTCCCAAGTGATTTCCCCAGATAGAAAAATGGAGGTTTTTGGTCTTTACAACCTTTTTATGCTAAAGCCTATCTTTGTAGCACGTGTCCGAAAATCAAATGCAAAAGTTCCTTATATTCTGAATTATTAAGCAAAAGAGGGTAGCTTTGCTTTTGGCCAGAACTAACCCAAAAACTAACTACGTGAATACATCACCAAATATCACACAAATAGCATCCAAAGAAGCTGCCAGATGACTAAAAGATCATCGTGTGAGTGAAATTAACCTTTGCACATCACATTGCTCCAAGTAAATTTATTTCAATTCGCTTTACTTGCTACAACAGTTAGAACCGTCCACTATCAGGCCTTTTGTTTTAAATTTATTAACAAGGTGATACTTATCCTCTCACCTCTCAGATCTTCCTTATATTCCATTAATCATAGAGAACTTTTCCTCTGGAACTCCAAAATTGCAAAGAAATTGTTCTATATTCTGAGTAACACATATGGATACATGGCTTGTCTCCACTCTCCAAGTAGGAGATGCCTTTCAATCGACTTTCATTCTTGATAGGTTACTGGAAAGAAACACAGCCTCACAAGCTTTTCTAAAGCTACAATCCTAGATCATCCAAAGAAACGACACGAGTCAGCTATTTAAACCCGCGATCGTTCAACCCGATAACCATTAACCCGCAGTCCGCCAGTCCCACGCACACATAAACACACAGAGAGAGAGAGAGAGAGAGAGAGAGAGAGAGCAAGCGAGAGAGAGAGTACCTGATCGGAGAGGAACTGCTGATGGAATCGCTTGGTTGCGGCTCTGAATCGCTTATGGAACTTTAGCCTTTAGGGTTCACAGGTCATGAGGGTTTAAATATATATATATATATATATATATATATATATATACACACACACACACACATTACTACAAAATGACATCATTTTAAGTTCGGATCGATTCGGAGAACGTTCGGTTTGGGAAACGTTTTAATTTTTCTAATAATTATGATGGAACAAAATTTAAACGAATATTCATCCGTTTCTACTATATTCATACTCACAGGGAAAACGATTATGATCTAAAAAAATAAACGCTTCAGTTCGAATAATCATCGATTTGATCCAAATTGTATCTCTATTTGGTAGAGTCTTATTTTTTTTATTTTTTTAATCTTTTTGGTGTTACGAAGTTAAATAATATTAGCGTGTACTTAATGTTTACCTTTTCGGGTGTTCTAGTGAAGATAAATTAAAAGGACTAACTTTGACTAAGAAAATAATAAATGCACTAAAGATTACGATATTTTCAAATATATCATAAAGGAAATTACAAATTTGAGATGTAAATCGAGAAATCATCTCATTTAAAGTGATTTTGCGGTCTAAACAGAACAGAATGAGATAAATTATCCTTTTAGATCCCGTTTGTTAAATTTATTCGTAACTTGGAATTCGTAAAATAGTAGATTATAATCATATTCGTAATAATAAGAGATTAGTAAATCAGTATTATATATTTGTTTGTACCTAAGATATGATTAATAATATATGATTGGTGTTTGTTTAAAAAAAAAAGAGTACGGGATTAAAATACATGTTTTTCTAAATTTGTCCTCATCTTGATCGTTTATTTTTTTCTTGGTCATTCCAAAAGAAATAAAAAATAAGGACCATGGCCAACAAAATGAAAAATGAGCAATTTCTTTATTTTATATATCTATTTTTTTACAATTCTTTGTTTTGCATCATTTTTTATGGTTATTGATTCGTCTCGACAAGAAATTTCAGAAAAATATAAAATTATGCTCAAAAATTAAAAAAATTAGAAAAGACAAAGAAAAGTCCAAAATAGCGCATGTGTTAAATTATTTTTCGTCTTTTGTAAACTTTTTTTAAAAATTTTTGAACATAATTTTATATTTTTTAGATTTCTTTCTTTGAGACGAACCAATAAATCATAAAAAATGACACAAAAATAAAAAATACAAAAACAATTAAATAAAGACATAGTTAATTTTGATAACAAATCAAGAGCATGGGAAGTTTGATGATTGTACACAAGGGAGGGAGGATGTGATTATAAATACCTAGTGGGACTTGAGATTCCAAATTCCCTTTTAACCAAATTATGAGTCCTGCGAGATTAGTAGTATGAAACTACTTTTGAAAAGATCAATAAGGGATTGAGAGTTCCATGAAATTAGCAATCCAATTCCATAGGCTATGAGGGATGTAGCCTTAAGGTAAATTTTAATCAATCCTCAACCCCAACTTTAGAACAAAGTTTGAAAAGACTAAAACTACACCAAAATAGAAATTTTGTTTAAAACTCTCTCTCTCTCTCTCTCTCTCAAATTATTTACCAAAAAATGAGTTTTTTTCATTTTCTTTTCCTCTCTCCAGTCCACTCTCAATGCTTATTTCTGGTCAGACCTCAATATTAAACCTCTTGTGCCAATGTCTATTGGGATCACTTATGCTCCCCTAGAAGTGAGGGTGGGCTCAGTTTCAAATCCCTTGTTGTTTGGAACAAGGCTTTCATTGCCAAACACATTAGGTTTCTTATTTCTAAGAGAGAGCATTCTATGTGGTGCCAATAGGTCAAATCCTATTTGTTTCGTGATTGGTGTTTCTGGAGCTTAGCTCCCTTCGAACCCTTTCTGGGTCTGAAGAAAGCTCCTGTCTCTCTGTGTTGTCATTCGTCCCTTCATTCGGCATAAAATCGGGAATGGTTCTTCCACATATCTTTGGTATGATAATTGACACCCATGCGGTCCTATTTTGTAAAAATATGGCAAGCGCATAGCTTATGACTCTACTCTTCCTCTTACTTCTCGAGTCAGTTCCGTCATCATTAATGACAATCGGAATTGGTCCTCATCTCGATCTCCAGCTCTCCTTGAGTTAGAGGCTTCATTTGTGAATCTGTCTTGTCTGAGGCCTCCCATCAAGACTCTTGTGTCTGGACTCTTACTTCCAACGATCAATTCTCTATCTCCTCCCCTTGGAATGAATGGATAATCCAATACCCTAGGGTTCCTTAGCACGATCTCATCTGGTTTTCAGGGCATATCCCCAAATACAGTCTAGTCACCTGGTTAGCCATTCAATCCCAACTATCCACAGAAAAGGTTAGTTGTGTTTGGTATCAAAGATCATTCCTCTTGTTCCCTCTGTCCTAACAATGAAACCCATGATCATCTTTTCGTCCACTATCCTTTCTCAAGGAGATATGGAATCAGATTATATTTAAAATCCATGCTCGGTGATTGGTTTCCTATTGGAATGATTGGGTGTCTCTTCTTGCCCGCTCTTGCTCTGGCAAGTCTATAGTTACTAAGTTTAGAAAGATTGCCTTCACCGCTACTATCTACCATATTTGGTTTGAGAGAAATTCATGTAAATTTAATAACACTTCCAAATTGGTCAATATCATCATGTCTCTTATCACTTAGAATGTTAAAGTTCATTTATTATCATTTCCTGACTTTAGTTTTGGTGGGCATCATGTATGGTTTATTGAAAATTGAAACTTTTGACTTGTATTTTTCTGTTATATCAGCGATTGTCATGAAGCTCTCATTCTCCAATGTGGTTTATGTAGGCTTCCCTATGTGTTTCGATGGTCTTGAAAGAGACCCTATCTGCTGGCATTGTAGGCTAATCCCCTTCTTATATATTGTGTTAATCCGAAAGCCTGGGTTCACCGTAGTCTATGAGTTATCTGTTGGCGTAATCGTGTAGATATTATGTTTATCCTTTTCCTTACTTATCTATTTGTAGATATTATGTTTATCCTTTTCCTTACTTATGTTTATCCTTTTCCTTACTTAGCTACATCTTGTAATCTTATATAATGCCTCTTCAGAAGGTTGAGAAATATACAGAAAATATTAGCATATTCAAGTTATTGCTTTTATCTTGGTATCAGAGCTAACCCTAAAATCCCTAAACCCTACTTCCGTTTCTACGCTTCTCGCCCAGTGACATCCGATCAAAACCCTACCTTCTTCCTTGCTTCTCGTGTTAATCATGACTGACGATAGTATCTCAAAATCCTTGGTGCCCACCAGCAGCAATACTCAAGTGGTGACTGTCCAGAGCGAATCCTCTACCGCCATTCCATTTGGGATTAAATTGAATGGCTCGAACTACACTATTTGGTCTCAGTTGATGCAGTGTACCTTTTGTAATGGTACTCGACATACTGCCGATACTTGTTTCAAGAAAAATGGTTTCCCTGATTGGTATTTGGAACGCCGTAAGCAGCTCAAGGGTGAACGTACTACTTGCCGACCTGGCGTCGCTGGTGTTGTGACTACTGGCATAACGCCTTCTGCTGGCTCGAACCACAAGTCTATTGTGTCTCATTGCAACTCTTCTGACCAGAACACATCTCCTAGTTATCGTCTCTCTCCCGAAGATTCAGATGCTAGCAATCTGGGAAAGGCTCTAATTTCATCCAATGATCGCGACCCCGGTTGGATAATCGATTCGGGCGCCACTGATCACATGACTTATGATAAATCCCTATTTCAATATGCTTCCTACCCTCACAAAGACCGTGTTATTACTGCCAATGGTGATACTGTTCATGTGACAGGAGCTGGTTCTATTGCTCTCACTCCGTCGTTATCCCTGCACCATACCTTACTCATTCCCACTTTGTCAAACAATTTATTATCTGTAAGCCAAGTTACTGAACAATTGGATTGTATTGTATTAATGTTTCCTATGTTTTGCTTGCTTCAGGATATCCAGACACGAGAGATCATTGGGCGTGGTACTAAGAGAGGGGGATTATATTATGTGGATGACATTGCAGCCAGTCGAGTTCTCAAGGTGCATGGGACAATAGATGCAAAGTGCAAGAAAGTCTGGTTATGGCATCGTCGTCTTGGGCATGCTTCTTTTGGTTATTTGCATCGTTTGCTTCCGTCCTTATTTCAGGATGTTAAAGACTCCGAGTTCAACTGCAATGTCTGTATTTTGACTAAGAGTCATCGTGTTCCTTATCCTTTGAGTGTTAATAAAAGTACTGTTCCGTTTGGATTAATTCATTCTGATGTATGGGGCCCTTCCCCTGTGACTACTCCAACAGGAATTAGATGGTTTGTTACATTTGTGGATGATTGTACTCGCATGAATTGGTTGTATGTGATGAAACACAAAAGTGATGTTGGCCCTATTTTTCGGGTTTTTCATCAAATGATCAAAACCCAATTTTCTCGTGTTATCAAGGTTCTTCGCTTTGACAATGGTAGGGAGTATATTAATTCTGTGCTCTCTCAGTTCCTTCAAGATCATGGTATGATACATGAAACTTCGTGTACTCAAACTCCCGCACAGAATGGTGTTGCAGAGCATAAGAATCGTCACATTCTCGAGGTTGCAAGAGCCCTTCTCCTTGGTGCTTTGGTACCTAAGTGTTATTGGGCTGATGCTGTCCAATATGCTATCTATCTGATGAACAGACTGCCCTCTCGAGTTCTTGATTTTCACACTCCCATGGAAGTCTTGGCATCGTATGTGCCTCTAACAACCCACTTAAATCTGTCTCCGCGCATATTTGGGTGTGTGGCCTATGTTCATCTCCACAAGCATCAACGAAGCAAATTGGACCCATGTGCTATTCGGTGTGTGTTTCTGGGATTTGCTCCTACACAACAAGGATACCGGTGCTATCATCCCCCTACTTGGCGCTCTTATGTTACTATGGATGTGACTTTCTCTGAGTCAGAAATGTATTTCGCTTCTCCCATGCCCAACCATGTCCTTCCGGGGGAGACGAATGCTGAAATTGAAGGAGAAATTGAAGGACCTGATTGGTTTGAGGTCGTACTAGAAGATGTACCTGTTGAAACTGGCTCTAGCTCATGCCCTATACCTACTGAAACTGTACTGATGGCTGAAACTAGCTTGAGTCCTGTCCTAAACAATGTGTCTATGTCTGGTCCACTAGACTCAAGCTCGGTGGTTACTCTAGAAAGGTTGACTTCTATACCTGATGTAGCTGACTCAGTATATGATTCCCTCTCTCATGACTCTATAGTACCTGCCCATGCTCCCGTGGATATTCCCGAGGTAAGTAATTCGGACATTAATATTTCTTCTAATCCTAAAACAATTGAAAAATCTTATCAGTTGCCTCCTAGACAGAATCGCGGTCATCCGCCTGACAGGTTTTCTCCAGAAGAAAAGGCAAGGTACTCTATTGCTCATTATGTGTCCTCATATAGGTTGACATCGCAGTATCAAGCATTTGTGAATCAAATGGCTGCAATCCAAATTCCTAGCAAAGTTGAAGAGGCTTTAAAGGATCCAAAATGGATAGAGGCTATGAATGTAGAAATGGAGGCACTACAGAAGAACAAAACTTGGGACATCGTTTCAGCACCAAGAGGCAAGAAACCAGTGGGATGTAGGTGGGTCTTTACCATTAAACATAAGGTTGATGGAACAATTGATAGGTACAAGGCCCGATTGGTAGCAAAAGGATATACGCAGACATATGGTGTGGATTATCAAGAGACTTTTGCACCAGTGGCAAAGATGAATACTGTTCGGGTACTACTGTCCTTAGCAGCCAATTTTGATTGGCCCTTGAAGCAGTTTGACGTAAAAAATACCTTTTTGCACAGAGATTTGAAGGAAGAGATATACATGGACCTCCCACCAGGATATGAGATGGTCAATAAATCAGGGAAAGTGTGCAAGTTGCGGAAGGCTCTCTATGGTCTAAAGCAATCACCTCGGGCATGGTTTGGGAGATTTACACAAGCCATGAAGAAATATGGATATCATCAAGGAAATTCTAATCATACCTTGTTTATAAAACAAAAGGGTGGTAAGGTTACTTTGTTGGTCATTTATGTTGATGATATGATTGTCACAGGTGATGATACTGATGAAATCCAGAAACTGCAAGGTTATTTAGCATCTGAGTTCGATATGAAAAACTTGGGAGGATTGAAATATTTCTTAGGTGTTGAAGTTGCTCGCTCTAGTAGTGGCATTTATTTGTCACAACGTAAATATGTGTTGTATTTGCTAACTGAAACTGGAATGTTGGGTTGTAAACCAGCAAGTACTCCTATTGTACAGAATCATCATCTAGGGATATATCCTGATCAAGCTCCAACTAATCGACAGAGATATCAGAGGTTAGTTGAAAAATTGATTTATCTATCCCTCACTCGACCTGATATTGCGTATGCAGTAAGTGTTGTTAGTCAGTTCATGCCCTCCCCAAGTGAGGATCATATGGAGGCTGTAATGCGTATTTTGAGTTACTTGAAGTCTGCTCCTGGGAAAGGTCTGTTGTTCAAGAAACATGGACATTTGAGGATTGAGGGGTACACAGATGCAGATTGGGCAAGCAACATAACTGATAGACGTTCTACTTCAGGTTACTTCACGTTTGTGGGTGGTAACCTGGTCACTTGGCGTAGTAAGAAACAAAACGTGGTTTCACGGTCATCTGCTGAGGCCGAATATCGAGGCATGGCTCAAGGAATTTGTGAGCTTCTTTGGCTGCGTTTGTTACTTACCGAGATAGGCATTAAGGTAGGAAGTCCTATGCAACTCTATTGTGATAATCAGGCTGCTCGGGAAATAGCAAACAATCCGGTTCAGCATGATCGTACCAAGCATGTAGAGGTTGATCGACACTTTATCAAGGAGAAACTGGATGAGGATCTGGTGGCTATTCCGTTCGTGAGATCCGAAGAGCAACTTGCGGATATATTGACACATGCAGTATCCGGAAAGGTATTCTGGGATTCACTTGACAAGTTGGGTATAGGAGATATCTATGCACCAACTTGAGGGGGAGTGTTGGCGTAAATCGTGTAGATATTATGTTTATCTTTTTCCTTACTTATCTATTTGTAGATATTATGTTTATCCTTTTCCTTACTTAGCTACATCTTGTAATCTTATATAATGCCTCTTCAGAAGGTTGAGAAATATACAGAAAATATTAGCCTATTCAAGTTATTGCTTTTATCTTTATCTTACATCTATTTTGATCCTTTGGGGTGTATTGGGGTATGCTTCTTGTATTTTTGTATCGTTCATTAGGCTTTCCAGCCTATGCCATATGTTCTGCACTTTCCTCATTGGCTCAGGATTTCGACAACAAAGACTTAGGAAGCTAGCTCAACGGCAAGCTTTCATTTTTAGAGTAAGGGCGCCGGCTGTTAAAATTAGGTCTACTTGTCTAGGACTCGATCTTGGTATTAGCCGAACTTGGTGGTGAAACTCTACTGCAGTGACGATACTGTAGGGGAGGTCTCGCAGAAAAATAGCTCGACAACCAAGTCATCAGTCCAGACTGTGGGATTTGTGGCCTGGATGGCCCATAGCGCAAGGTCATGCTGATCTTTCTTTTCATTTCTCCCATTTTGTAAATGCGATTTCCCTCATCATCTATTAGAAGATGCTGGAATCCGTATCTTGTTGCTTTACTCTTGGGGTTCCTTTCTCTTGTTATTTCCCGGGTGCGTCCCTTATAAAATTATAAATTTGTTTAGCCACTTTTAATTTTAAACTGGTTTACCTAAAAAAAAAAACAGACAGCAATAAATGTTGTGACATGCGCCGCAACCTATCACATATACCATTGCTTCTTTCAACTACGACATTGCATATGTATGAGCAAGTACGAAGTTCGAAAGAAATAGACAAAGTCAACTCGCAAAATTTTTCACACTTTTATACTGCCATTTTTCCAATCAAGGGCGGGAACAGTAAGGGGTTGAGCTGGGCTCCAGCCCAAGAGGAACTAAGGAATTTTATTTTTATTTTTTTTATGTGTAAAATTCTAATACAAGTAATTTTAGTCCACCCCATTATTTATAGTACAATACATTTTTTTAGCTTGATTCATTTTTAACTCAGGGTAAATCAAATTCCTAGTTTCGCCCTTGTTTCCGATCACACTAGGACTACGGCATTGCATGTGTATTATACAAGTACGAAGTTAAAAACAAATAGACCCAGTCACTTCACAAAATGCTTTGCACTTATCTACCGGTCATGTTTCCAATGAATCTGGAACTGCAAGTAAATTTGTTCATAGCAAACAACAGGCTAGGGCACCATAAGAGATGATAACAAAATATTTTCTTCATTAAATTTGCTTATTTGTCATTGCTAATGTTTTTTTCCAGTCAAGATATTTGATTTTTTAAATTAACTTGCTCAATAAATTTGATCAAGTAATTAGTAATAACTTGAAAATCAAATATATAAAACTACTATCATAAATTTCTTTGGATTATCTTTTGTCTTTTTTTCGTATTTATTAGTTTTGTATCTTTTTTTGGATTTTTTTTCCTTTTTAATATTTGAAAAAGTTGGTTAATATTTTTTACTTTTCTAACATCTTTTATCGAGACGAAGCAATAATCTAAAAAAGTTTAAGGTATAACAGACAAAGACAAAAAAATTCAATAGCGGGTTAGACTCGTTGGCCGGTCATTAATCCTTCCCATATCGGGATGGGTCGTGATAGTTGGTGGTATCAGAGCGGAGTTTAGGAAATTTAAAATAATTTTAATTGAAAATCCAAGGAATTAAGTGTCAGGACACGGTACTTGCACACTACATGCATAATTTATGTATTATTTTTGTACGATTGGTGCTTATATTTATTAACGTTAGATGTTTGATATGACATTGACAAGAATATATCTTGTGTGTCGTAGGTATGGCAGCTCCCCACGATGTTGATAGTGAAGATAGGATGGGCTCATATATGTTCGGACTTGATGGAATCACAAATACGGGAGGAGAAAGATATCAAAGGAATGTAAGTGATCGTGCAGCTGCTTTAGCATATTCAGCGTTGCAAAAGGCAATCCACAAGAAGCCTTTTTATATTGATGAGATGCAAAGGATGTTGGCAGTATGGTATTTGGAGACTTATAAGGAAGTGGATGACCTCTCTATTTGGTGGTTGAAATCGGAGATTGTTTATCAGAGTACTTTTGCAGAAATGGTTGAGAAGGGTGATGCTGGGGAATGGCCACCTCCGGCATATTCATCGACAAGCGAAATAGGTCAAGGTTCGAGGTGGGCCAAAAGGGATAATGTAGAAGAGACAACTTTTAACCAGGCACCACAGGAGGAAAATTTAGAATTGGACACACAGCTTGTGAATCCAGAAGGCGCTACTGATAATCAAGACCAGGGGAATGATGATGATTAGGATCCGGAGGATCCTGGTACACCACAGTGGTCTGTATGGCCTACAGTGGAGCTTGACGATGACTCCGAATCTTCCGTGAATGGGCCTACGGCGCCCCAGTGAAAGGAAGGTTAAGAAGTCATGTAAATAGGTGGGGTGGTTGGTAAGTTGGGACTAACGTTACATTTTTGTGTTTATAGCTAACCCGATTTTGTGGTAACAGTCCTTGAGGGGTTATGTTTTGTGTACGGTTAACCCCATAATATGTTTATCGTTTGTACAGTTTATGACTCGAGTTGTAATAACTGTTGGGTTTGGATGTTTTAGTAGTATGGCTTTCCTTTCTGAAGCATTGGTTTTCTTTTTACCATGTTCTATAATAGCAATATCTAATCTTGTTACAGTATTGCATGTCGATTCTAAAAAAAAAAAGAAAATCGTGTTACAGATAATCATAATGGAAAACACACGTTCTATTGGAAACGAGGGTGGCGAGTCAGGCAACAACAACAATAACAACGATGTGGATGCTCAACTTGCAGAATTGAGAAGGATGATGCAAACATTAGTTGGAACTATGCAAACTCAGCAACAAATTCTGCAAGCCCAACAACAGTTACTCCAAGCACATCTAGTGCAACCTCAACCAGTTGCACCTCAACCTAGGACAACCAATCTGGAGGAGGAAAATGCGGGAGAAGAGAGGGTGAGACAGGAAGGGCATGTACAATTGAATCCACTAGCACCAGATGTGGCATTGGTTAAAGAGTTTTTGAATCTGAAACCTCCAACATACGAGGGTGGTATGAATGCAGTAAGGGCTAAGGAGTGGTTGTCAGAATTGGAGAAGAATTTCCGACTATTGGGATGTAATGAGTATCAGAAGGTGGAGGTTGGGTCTTATCTGTTAATAGGCGAGGCTAACAAATGGTGGAATCTAAAGAGAGGGACTGAGCCGAGGATGAGTTGGGACCGTTTTAAGGTCATATTCCAAGAAAAGTACATGCCTAAGGAGATGCAAACCGCCAAGTGTTCGGAGTTCGAGCAACTGAAGCAGAAAGGGATGATGATAGTGGCAGATTATGAGGCTGCCTTCACAAATTTGGCAGAGTATGCACCGCATTTGATTGTGACGGATGAATTAAAGGCAAGAAGATTTGAGGAGGGACTGAGGCATGATATAAGGAGGGTGGTGCGACCTTTTTTGTTATCCAGCTACGCGGATGTTTTGGATAGGGCAATCATGGTGGAACAAGACGCCGATAAGACCAGGAGGTATCGGGATAACAAGCGGCAACAGATAGGACAGGCTAGTAACGCTGGGGGACAGAAACGACAGAATACAAGGGGTTGGAAAAGAGATGGAGGCAATCAACAAAAAAAAATAATACCGAAGTGTACCATTTGTGAGAAAGAGCACCCAGGAGAATGCTGGAGAAAAGAGGGGTCAGATCGATGCTTTACTTGTGGACAACCAGGACACGTGAGGAGGAATTGTCCCAAGTATAGGATTGGGGCAAATGTGGTTCCTATTGGAGGTCAAGGAGGGCAGAATATGGGGCAGAACAATGTCAGGAATACGGGGACGGGACCGAACAATAATAACAACAATAATCGTCAAGGGGGACAGAGGAACCAAAATATAGGGGGACAGAGACAGGGAAAGGCTTTTGCAATGGTACCGGGTGATTCCAGGAATGATGAGACAGTGGTGGCAGGTAATATATTTGTGTGTTTATATCCTGCTTACGCATTATTTGACTCTGGTTCATCGCATACTTTTGTGTCAAAAACGTTTATGAGTAAACTGAATAAGAGAGATGGACCACTAGGTTACGAGTTGTTTGTAACTCAACCTATGAGTAAGGGCGTAATATGTTCCACGATATACCGAGACTGTGATGTTCGGTTAGGTGACGTGGATATGAATATGGATTTAATTCCATTGGATATGGGACACTTTGATTTGATTATCGGAATGGACTGGTTATCCAAGTATGGGGCAAGTATTGATTGCGCTCATAAACGAGTGACATTTAAGAAACATATCGAGGAGATTGAGTTCAAAGGAGAAGGAGTGGTAACTCCTCCATGCTTTATATCGGTAGCGTGAGCTCGTCGACTTTTGCAGAAAGGTTGTCGCGGTTATCTATGTAGTGTATCGACATTGGAAGTAGGCGAACGGTCGATAGAAGACATTCCGGTAGTGCGGGAATTTCTTGAGGTGTTTCCTAAGGACTTGCCGGGTATACCTGTTGAGAGGGAGATAACTTTTTTTGTGGATATAATACCCGGAACTCAACCTGTATCTAAGACGCCATATCGGATGGCTCCGGCAGAACTAAAGGAATTGAAGACCCAACTTCAAGAGTTATTGGACAAAGGGTTTATTCGTTCAAGTTCTTCACCCTGGGGAGCACCGGTATTGTTCGTGAAGAAAAAGGATGAGACGATGCGGTTGTGTATTGATTATCGAGAACTAAATAAAGTTACTATAAGAACAAATACCCATTGCCTAGGATTGATGATTTGTTTGACCAATTACAAGGGGCGAAAGTATTCTCGAAGATTGATCTACGGTCAGGTTATCATCAACTCAAGGTAAAACCAGATGACATTGAAAAGATTGCCTTCCGAACTCGGTACGGACATTATGAGTTTTTGGTGATGCCGTTTGGAGTTACGAATGCACCTGCTGCATTTATGGATCTTATGAATCGAGTTTTTAAAGAGTAATTGGATGAGTTTGTCATTGTCTTCATTGACGATATTCTGATTTACTCAAGAGATGAGCAGCAGCATGCAGAGCATCTTCAGATAGTGCTACAGACGTTGAAGGATCAAAAGTTATACGCCAAATTCAAAAAGTGTGAATTTTGGCTAAAGAGTGTAGCATTTTTAGGACATGTTATTACTGAAGAGGGGATTGCAGTTGATAACCAGAAGATCGAGGCAATAGTGAATTGGTCTAGACTGACAACAGTAACAGAGGTTCGAAGTTTTCTTGGACTAGCTGGTTATTATCGAAGGTTTGTTCAAAATTTCTCAAAGATAGCGGTGCCGTTAACTGAGTTGACAAGAAAAGGAGAGGCTTTTATGTGGACAAAGAAAAGACAAGAATGTTTTCAAGAATTGAAGAAGAGGCTGACGACAGCACCGATTCTTACTCTACCAGAAGGGCTAGAAGGCTTCGCTATCTATAGTGATGCCTCAAACCAAGGACTTGGGTGTGTTTTGATGCAACATGGAAAGGTTGTAGCTTATGCGTCAAGACAACTTAAACCACACGAGAGAAACTACCCGACACATGATTTAGAGTTGGCAGCCTTAGTCTTTGCTTTGAAGATTTGGAGGTATTATTTGTACGGTGTCACGTGTGATGTTTACACTGACCACCAGAGCCTAAAATACATCTGTACCCAGAAGGATTTGAATCTGAGACAGCGTAGGTGGCTGGAGTTTATGAAGGATTATGATATCAACATCCAGTATCATCCAGGGAAGGCAAATGTGGTAGCAGACGCGTTAAGTCGAAAGGCAAGAAGTGAGTTAAATGGCTTATTGGTGGAACACCAATGGTTTATTGGGACACATGGTGAAATTTGTTCAATGATAATTGCTGAACCTGCTGTTTTGGAGGAGATAAAAGTGAAGCAGTTGGAGGATCCCAAGTTAAAGAAAATTTATGAACAATCTTTAGTTAATGTTGACTTTGAGTTTAGTATGGTGGACGGATTGTTCAAATTTCGAAATCGGATATGTGTACCCAAAGATGAAGAACTTAAACGGAGGATTTTGGATGAAGGCCACAAAACGAGGCTGACTATTCATCCTGGAATGATGAAAATGTATCAGGACTTAAAGAAAACCTATTGGTGGATGGGGATGAAGAGGGACATTGTTGATTATGTTAATCGTTGTCTTCAGTGTCAACAAGTCAAGGCAATACGTCAGAAACCAGCAGGGTTACTTCAGCCTTTGCGTATTTCCAAATGGAAATGGGAAGACATTACAACGGACTATGTGGTAGGGTTTCCCCGTACGGTGAAAGGGAATAATTCAATTTGGGTGATCGTTGACCGTTTGACTAAGTCATCGCACTTTCTGGCGATTAAGAATACTTATTCAATGGATCAGATGGCTAATTTTTATGTGAAGGAGATTATAAGATTACATGGCGCACCAGTATCGATTACGTCAGATAGAGATACGAGGTTTGTCTCTAGATTTTGGCAGTCGCTGCAGAAGCCCATGGGTACTAAATTGAATTTTAGTACGGCCTTCCATCCACAAACGGATGGACAGTCCGAAAGGACTATTCAAACGGTAAAGGATCTATTACGAGCTTGTGCACTGGAATTCCAGGGTAGTTGGGAAGAACATCTACCGTTAGCTGAATTCACTTATAACAACAGTTTTCAAGTTAGTATCGGTATGGCACCATTTGATGCTCTGTATGGACGGAAGTGTAAATCGCCATCTTGTTGGACGACAGTGGGAGAAGTGGAACTCACAGGACCTGAAATAGTACAAGAGACGACATAAAAGGTTAAATTAATTCAAGAAAGACTTAAGGTAGCCCAGGACCGTCAGAAAAGCTATGCAAATGCGAACCGACGTGAACTTGAGTTTCAGGAGGGTGAATTAGTTTTTTTAAAAGTTTCACCAATGAAAGGAGTGGTACGGTTTGGGAAGAGGGGAAAACTTAATCCCTGATATATTGGACCGTTTGAGATTGTTGAGAAAGTTGGTCCAGTAGCGTATCGGTTGATTTTGACACCTGAACTGGCCAATGTGCATGATGTTTTCCATGTATCCATGCTTAGGAAGTATGTATCAGATCCAAATCATGTACTAGAACAACCACCGATTGAATTGGAGAAAAATCTACGATATGAAGAACGACCGGTGTGAATTCTGGACACCCGTGTCAAACAGTTGAGAAATAAGGACATCTCATTAGTTAAAGTCTGGTGGGAAAATCAGACGACTGGAGAAGCCACATGGGAAAAGGAGGCGGATATGCGTCAGAAATATCCGGAGTTATTCGATTAAGGTACGATCTGCGTAAAATTATTATTTTTGTTAGTATTGATCTTTTTACTAATTAATTATTCAGAATAACAACACCTAAGTTTGGCGGACCAAACTTCTTAAGGTGGGGAGGATGTGAGACCCCGACCCGAAATAAAGAGAAGTAGAAAAAAATGGCGAATTTAAAAATTTGATTAAATTATAAAATTGAGACATTTTTTTAGATCGTTCCGATGATTTATTGGGTGAATGAAGAAATATCCTGGAATTATTTAGGGATATTTGAAGTGGGTTCAAATTCTAAACGGAGACCGAGGAGTTGTTCGAAAAATTATATTAAGCATAAGTGATAACTGAAAGGTTGACCCTAATATGACTCTAAGGGACGATTGGACGAGATCTAGACATCTTTTTAATTACCGAGTAAGTAAATTACTTTTACGTAAAAAAAGAAAAGAAAACTATAAAATACAAAAAAAAATAAAGAAAACTTAGACTAGGATATTTATCTAATACTTAGAAGATATCCATCCTAGGTAATTCTAGACTAGCCTAATGGATAAACTAGGGAAACCACCTCATGCTTGGCATGTTAGGATATAAAAAACCAACTAAGCACCTCTCTTATTTCCCCTTTTTACATTCTGCCGGAGGAAACAAAGAAGAAGAGAAAAGAAAGAAGAAAAAAGGAAGAAGAAGAGAAAGAAGAAGAAGAAGAAGGTGGTGGTGTTGGATTTGGTTTTTTTTTCACTTGTAAGGTAAGGTTACACCTCTCATGTTAAGAGTTCAATATTTCCTCCTTCTTGTTAGCTAATTAAGACCTTAAAAACAGGAGAAAACTAGAAAGATTCAGAGAACCAAAGGTTGAAAAAAAAGATGAAAAAGAAAGAACATGTTGGAGATAGAATAAGCCCCTCTTTAGGAGTTTCCTATGTTTAATTTAAAAAAATGTTAGGTTGCTCTATTTCTTTAATCACAATTTTAATTGTAGGATGTTATTATACCTTTATTAGATCAATTTAGAGGCCTGAAACTGAAAAAAACGAAAGGAACAAGAAGGAACCAGCAGCAACAGTTCTGCCATAAAAGGGACAGATTATGGCTGATTTTTTTGTGTTTTGGAGCTTCGTTTTGGGGCTCTATACGAGCCTATCTCGTAATATTCTGAACATAACATAGGCTTAATTTGGGTTCTAGAATACGATGTGACAAACCCGAGATCGTTTCGACGTCGGGAAGAGGGTCAACGGTTGGGCGAAAAATACCTCCGCGATAAGGATTCTATACTTGGCCAAAAAAATTAGAATTTAGAATCGACCTAATTTTTGTAAACCGTTACAACCAAAAGCCAAGCCCTTCATTATTTGTCTTGAAAACTAACTTAGCATAGGAATGGGACTCTCGAGACCTTTCCGAGGCCACTTTGGTTATTAGAAATTGAATGGAAAAATTTAACCGAAAACTATCGAGTCATAGATTTTACCGATAGAATATTATGATTTTATTAATATCATTGACCGTTAAACATCAATATTAAATAAAGTATCCTTGATTTATTGTAGGAGATTGACAAAATAATTGATTACTCAGACAAGACAGAAGGTGAGTTCAAATACGACTTTATTACGTGTTCAGTTTAGAAAGCATGAAAACTTATTGTATTTTATCGTTCATATGTTAGACATGCATGTCATGCCAATCATGATTAATATTGTTCCTAATGTGAATTATGAGTTAAATGGAAAAATAACATTGGAAAATGTTGATATTCGTTCAGAACGGTGCCCCGTCCGCTAGGGGATAGAATATAGCGAATTGTGTGAGATAAGGTTGGAATCACGGACCAATGTGATTAATGGGTGACGTCATTCCACGCGTGCTAGAGATGCACAGAGGGTAGCTCCCTCTTAACAGGATTGGCGACCGTTATATTGAACACAAATCAGGCAGTTTTGAATATCAAATGGGAACCTGATGATATAACATGATAAACTTGAATGTTGACTTAAGCGTTGACTTGAGCTTAATACCGTGAATTCTGTTGACATGAATAAACTGTTGCATGCATTGCACGTTGGTTAACATAGCGGGACCCGTAATGTTTCTTATTTGGATTCACTAGCAAGTTGTGCTAATGATGTTGTTAAACAACATCTCAGGTTACGGAGCTGGTAGCAGTGACCAGTAAGGATCCCAGAAGGTTGAGTATAGAATAGTGTGGATAGCGTGTTTTCACTTTGATATCTTTACTGTTTGACTACGTTGAGGCCTGTCAGTTGGATTGTAAGATATGTTAAAAAGTTATTTTGAAATAATGCACTTCCTTGGTTGACTTTTTAATGTAATAAAAATTTACATTTCCGCACTCTGAATAGTTTGTGTACATTGTTACATAAATCCCTAAACTGATTATGTTATAGGCTTTAGCGGGTTAGACTCGTTGGCCGGTCATTAATCCTTCCCATATCGGGATGGGTCGTGACACTAACCATAAGAAAGCTGGCACAAACTTCCTTTTGCTCACATTGATTATTGTCTAGAGCCATGGGATCAATTTTCAACCAGGAGGGCCAAAAGTCAGCAGGTTGGGCAAATTGGCATGGTGTAAAGATAAGAAAAACACTGGACAAAAGAGTGGCCCAACGGAGTTCACCTAAAGAGATTACAACCGTGATAGGTCTTGCTAACAACGGGCTTTGTGGAATAAGGCCGAAAGGTAGGAAAGAAAGACCATAGCCAAATTGTAAAAGCCAGAGGGGGCCCAAACAACCAGAGAGACAATTATCCAAAAACTCCTTCAGACCTCGATATAGATAAGCAAGCGCAAGAGGAGCTAGAGCCAATAGACATCCTACCACCAGCGCTTTAGCCAATTCGGTAAAATCCTTGGTAACCCTGTTCGAAACCACACAAAAATAAACTTGTTCAACCAGTTGATAAGGAATGCCACGTGTTCCTTATCAAAAACGGGATCAGAACCAATCTTCCGGTAATGTGCAATAAAGAACTTATAAGTAAGTTCTCTCTTGCTCCATAGATAGGAGAAATCCATCTGAGGGCAAGTCAGTTGGGATTGGCTTCCTCACCATGAGGTTGAAGGCCAGTAAGAAAGCAAACGTCCTGAAGAGTAGGAGAGTCCATCCCACAGCGGAACATGAATGCATTAATGCAAGGGGACTAGAACGGAGCAATAGAATAGACGGCCACATTATCGATGAGAATAGAATCCCTACTTAAAATCAAAGCATCATAAATACCCAACCCTTTCCAAAGGACATGATAGGTAGTTGCCAGACGGTCCAATCACACATCATACTTCGAAGAGGCGGACAACCATAGCCGAAAAGGCTTAGTTGAGGTGTATCGACTCCAACCAGGCTGTAGGGAACGAAAAGGAAGATTACCTTCAAATAAAGGATAGACTTCAATAACATAATCTGGAACTAGGCCAGAGAAGCAAGGACCCAAACCAAACAAATTATCTTGGGTTTGGGAACAGGAAACAAAGATGAGAACAGAGTGATCAATGGAAGCCTGGTTCTTTAACAAAAGCATTTAAAGTTGTTGTCCAGGACTGTCTGAGCTTTTCGCAGGGGCATCCAATCGGTGGTCAGCATAGAAATGAGAAGAACGTATGAAGAGGAAAAGAAAAGAGGAGATGAAATGCGTGGGTCCAAAACCCTAACGTAACATATAAAGAGATTAATGTTTCTTGGAAAACGGGAATGACAACAAAGTAATGATGACGCAAAAAGAGTCAAATCGAGGTTAAAGGTGACGGTTATATGGATAAACATGTGGGGTTTATGGAAATTACATCCAAACTCTAATTTTTCTCCTTAAAAATTAAAAGAGTTTGAGGGGGACAGTGTTGTGACCAAAAAAGAAAAAATATATAATTGGGCCTAGGGAGAAAGGTGGTGCTTCGGGCCCAAGGTTGGCCAAGTAAGAGTAAGGTCTAAGGGAATTCAATTCCTATTATATAGGAAGCATATGGTGATATAGAGAGTACATGATCCAGACTGCCGCAAGTGGGAAAGACATGTGTCGTGCAAAGAGCATTTGCTGTATAATGGATAAGGTTCATGGGCTAAAAAAGGAGAATAAGTTGCTAACAGTTAATGGGTTGAGGAGAGCATATAAATACAAAAGCAAGGTCGTATAGAGCAGGGGTCCAACACCAACTGACATATCAGCTATTCAGTACTTTATTATTTAGTTATTCACCTTTGCCTTTTCTTTCAATTAGTTAAGAATTTTATTTGTTTTGGGTATCACACTTATTCTATTTAGGTAGAAATACCACCATGGTTGAATGTCATCGTTTTCTAGTTATTCAATATAATTTTAGCCCGTTTTAATTTTGTGTTTAACCTAGTTTGTTTTCATTAGAAATTAGAAGTTCTCTTAATTGAGGCAAAATCCAAACCAACACTTCCTCAACTTCCCTTAGGCCATACACAACGCCTGAGGAAGTCATATTAGTGGCACAATATCTTCATCACTTGGAGCAAGTCTAGCTCTTGGCACACCATCGCACCCACGTCCACGCACGTGTCAACTCTTGCAAGTGTGGCTCCCTTTATCGCAAGTGTGTGATTTTGAGGAGCAACAACATTGTTTCCTTTGGGTTTGGTTTTTATGTATATTTTCCTATTGAGTTTCATTATTCATTGGAACAATTTCTCTGTCCTTAGTGTTCTATGCCAGATGAAAAAGAGCAGACAAAGATTCCGCCTGAGCAAGAAAAGTTGGGTGTTGGAGAAAAAGATTTCAACAACATGTGGCTGCCATACTCTTAGTTGCTCTTTTTAATTATTTTAAAATTACAATATAAATCTGGAAGAGTATTTCGTTATTTTGAACTGCAAACTTTGCAACTTTGTTTTATTGCTTGTCTTTAGTTAATAAACATGATATTGCTTTAATTCTTGTTCTAAATAACAAAATAGAGATTGAAATAGTTTTAATTAATGTTTCGAGAAATCAGGGCATTACATAGATTGATTAAATAAAATCAGTTCGATTTGGTTATTTTAATTAAGAACAAGGTCAGAGCGAAACTTAACCAACAAACTAAAAACATTATCCGACAAACCTAAACCGACTTAATCATTTTTTAGAGCGATCGAATTATAATTTTTTCGATACATTTAGTCTTTTCTTTCAGCCGTAGATAATTTACAATTTTTGGCGCCAAATTAATAGGTACAAAAAAAACTTAAATAAAGAGAAATAATAATAAATGTTACGCTACATCAAAACTTAGGCCGTAGATTTGGCCTAACTTTTCTTTGAATTATTTATCTTTGTCCATATTTTTTACGTGTTTGTTAATTTTGTATCAATTTTTATTTATCTTGACGAGAGAGTTTAGAAAAGTAATAAAATTTCAACAACTTTAAAAAAGTTTTAGAAAAAAAAAAATATTTATCTTTTTTTTTTTTTTGAAAAGCAAAAGAATGTATTGGATGAAAATATAATATGTACAAAGGAAAGGATGGAAAGAATCCAGCCATGACCAAATTCTAGGACTTATAGGCCTTTTTACAATTTACTACACTAACAGCCCAAATTAAGCAGACTCAAAACCAACAAGCAGCAAAGCTCCCTAAGAAAAACAGATACAAACAGATAAGGAAGGCTGCATTTTAAACTCAAAGCCCCAACGGATGTGCCCTGAACCAAGGCGAAATACAACAAATTCACTTTGGACCAACAGATTAGAGACCAACCCCTGCTCAACTAAGTCTACCACATTGGATCATCGCTCTTGGATTGTAAAGAATGCTTGCCATGGACGGGCAATCATGCTTCTGCCTTATTCTAGCCTCCCACACCCATCTAAATCGAATTTCTTGTTCCAACACCTCCCAGTTAACTTCTATGAGGTTGAATCGAAGTTGGTTTCTAGCACGCCAAATAGAGTATATGATTATGGCAGGTAAGGGGCTCCAAAGATCCTTCGTCAGTTTGTTAGATTGTTTAGTAAATTTCCACTCGGACCACCACTGAAGAAGATCTGCGACTGTTTTTGGTGTAGCCCACTTAATTCCCCATGAATAGAAAAATCCCCCATAATTCCCAAACTTTGTTACAGTGAATTAGAAGATGGTTTTGGGATTCCAGATGGTTGCCGCAAAAGGAACACAATGCCTTTGTGATAGTGAGAAGGCCTCTGAAGAGAGATTGAGCTATCTTGATCCTCCCTTTCCAAGCCACCCAGCACAAGAATTGCACCTTGGGAGATACTCCACTAAACCAAACCAAAGGGGGAGGGGAAATGACCTCGTAAGTGTTGGATGCTTCTAAAGTTGTATACATAAGATTGCCCGAGAATTCACCCTCAACGCCTCTGTTGATTTTAGTATTTTTTAAGAATTTGATCATAATATTTTATTTTTTATTTTTTAAAAATTAATAATCTACAAAAATTTAATGCAAATTAATAAACGCAATTTTTTCAATTAATAAAAAATAATACAATTAATAATTTTGGCCAAAATGGAAATAACGATGAATTAATTTTTGCCTCTTTTTTTGGGGCAAGTTTATTGATTTTGTGTTAATTTTTTAAATTATTATTTTTTCTTGATAAAAAATTATGAAAAATAAAAATTTATGATCTAAAATTTTAAAATTTCACTAAAGACAAAAATAAATAAATAAACAATTTTTTTAAAATTTGATTAGATTTTTTGATTTTTCTGATTTCACTCATTGAAAGCAAACAATAATTTATTAAAAAAAATCGATGCACAACTTAAAAATTGCATTTTTTTTGAATGAAAATGAAAAATTAATAAAAAAGGAAATTAGGCCAAATTTGAAACTCTAATGTTAATTTACGAAAACTTTTTGATCCCTTATTCTATGTTTGGGAAGCAAAACAAAACAAATTAAAACTGTACAAGTGCATGGAAATTACAACATCATGTTGGGGTAACGCATATTTATCTCGAATTTAATTAGAGATTTAATATTCATACTTTTTTTTTGTCCATTTGTATTCATTTTTTGTCTCTATTATATAAAATTAGTAAAATACTCTTCTATTTAAACACAAAATAATTTCTATTGTGTTTAAATACAAAAATACTTTAATAAATTTATATAATAAAGACAAAAAAATACAAATAGATAAAAAGGGGTATGAATATCATTTCCCTTTAATTATCACCCATTCTATTTTAGATACTCAGATTGGTCTCCGAATTAATCCTCCGGCCATTGGGTCGATATTCATTCACTGGACTGGCGCCACATGGTAATAGAGAATCCAACTCGTAAACGTGGCCCGATTGGTTGAATCTACTCGTGGATCTGCATACCAATCGACGGCCGTTGATATAAGCAAAGGTTGAATTTGATATCAGCCGTACGATCTAGGGCAACATATGCAAAAACAAAATTCCTTTATATATATATATCCTTTTCTCTTCTCCTCAAAACCCTTTCTCCTTCCGCCACAAAAGAAGGAAAGTGGTGGAGCAACAGCAGCTCGACAATGGTGCAACGGCTCACGTACCGCAAGCGCCATAGCTATGCCACCAAATCTAACCAGCACAGGATCGTCAAAACCCCCGGTACTTCTTATATATAAATATATACGCATGCACGCGCGCGCGCACAAACCTTTTGTTCCATATTATTTGTCCATTTTCGAAGATCGTGTGATTAATCGAACCAAAAATAGAGTACTTTTTGTATATTTTTTGATTTTTTTCTTGTAATAATCAAAAGACCGAGGTGCTTTAATTTTGGATCCAATTAAGCAAAGGTATTTAGGTTCATTTACAACACGCATAAGTGGTTTTGGCTTGTGAAGCTACAGTGAAAAATGGATTAGAGGTAGAAAATGTATACTCTGTTTTGATCCTTTGAATAAAATGTTGAAGGATAGTCACTGCTAAACATTGATTTTAGATCCATCGCGATTAGGCTATTACAGTGAATCCAAGACTATTTAAATAGGACTTTAGATTTTTGTTTGCGCTACAATGGGTTTGGATTTGTTTCCATATCATGGGTGTGTATTCTTTGGGATTTTTAGGTGGGAAGCTAGTGTATCAGACCACCAAGAAGAGGGCAAGTGGTCCCAAGTGCCCTGTTACTGGGAAGAGAATTCAAGGGGTAAGCTTATTTTGACTCTGTTAAATCTTTTGCATTACAATCGTGTTTTCCCTTGTCATCGGATTGCACTCCAATCGCAGAATGGTGTTTGTTGAGTTGAAACATACCACGATTGGCAGATACGACTTGGTAGTAGGGTTGAAGCATAATGAGGTACCCAAACCTGTGAGGCTACTATTGCAATGTCTCCTTTGGTAATTGTAGAATGAAACAATTCAAATATGACAGTGGTTGCCCCGCGTATTTTAGTCACAAGCCCACAACATATGGTGGTCTTGAAACCTTTGTTTTTAAGATTAAGTCAAAGCTTTGGGGCACTAGAGGGTTAGTCTCAATGTTTGTTATGCAATTTTCCCTTTTGTCCAGTACAGGTGATGATGTAACTAATACCTAAACCTGTTAAGGCTTATAGCTTATTGTATTTGCTTTCTGATGCATCTCTGTGTAAACTTCAAGAACGATATGAATTAGTTGCTTAACTGTCCTACAAGACTTGTATGATGATCTTTTCATTCACCATAGTCTAAGCAGCAGTATGCTGATGGGTTAAGAAATTGAGAGATGAAAGTTTAGCTGATTATACCCACATAATTGCTTCCTGTTCTCTCTTTAAACTTTTGTGGTAATTGTAGAACAAGAATAATCAACATGGCCTTTCTTTGGAATTTGTTCTATTTTCTTAATATTGCTGCATTTTCCTCGTCTTTGGGAGCATTTTCAAGCTCCATGAATGTAATTTCGGGGCGCCCCTCAAATACCTGATACATCGTTGACATACCTCAGATTCCTCACTTGCGACCTGCTGAATATAAGAGATCTAGATTATCTAGAAATAGGAGGACTGTGAATCGTGCTTATGGTGGGGTCTTGTCTGCTGGTGCTGTGAGGGAAAGGTATTTTTATTGTGACGAATTCAACATTTCTTATTTTCTTGTTCACGTCTTTACTTTGTTACACTTATTGATATTATTATTATTATTATTTTAGGATCATTAGAGCCTTTCTGGTGGAAGAGCAAAAGATTGTGAAGAAAGTTTTGAAGATTCAGAAGGCCAAAGAAAAGCAAGCCGCGAAAGTTTGAGCTTGTAAAAGCATATTGGATTTAAAATGTATTGAAAGAATTTTGGATGCGGCCAGCGACTAGGATGAGGAAAATGTACTGTGAGAGGTTTTAATATGCTTTTGTGGCTTATTGGGTTGTTTTGAACAGTGATTTTTTAGTACTTCCTGTTAGAGTTTCTCAAGAAATGGATTGTGCCAGTTTTTTGTTCTCTCTATTGTTTTAAATTTGGAATTGTTTCAGGTAATACTAGTAATCTGCGTTTCTGAAGTTGGGTTGGATTTGTCTCTTGATTTTTACAGTCCACTTCGTAGTTTGTATGTCTATATGTCGACATACACATATTGTTGCTGGTTTCAGGGCTTTTATACACACCAACCTGCGAGGGCATTCTCCAACCAATATATTGTCAAATCTTGTGAGAGCATAAATGGCTTGGTGAGAAATGCTCAACCACTTGGTTACCTACCCCCCATCCCAACAATTTATTGAGCCATCAATAATACATATCTTAATGAAGGAGTTAACCAATTCGCTCAATTATTCATACTATAGAGGCAGCGGGCAGGGTGATTGTATATTGGTTCATACAAGTTGCAATTCATTCATATTTTGTTGGGATCGAGTTGGTATTATTAGCCATCTTTTTTCTCAAATCTTGTGAATCTCCCCACCCACTATATTTCATGTCTGAGAACAAAAACTCTATATTAAAAGAACAATGGACCACGATTAGTTCACTCATTTGTATTATTCATATTTAAAAGCCCTCCTGGCTCCCACTAAATGAAGAACCATCTCCATTTCTCTCTTAAAAAGTTAAATTACCATCTCACCCTTACTTTTTGCATGAAATTGTAATATTAGCATTATCTTTTTTTAATTTTGAAATATATTTATATTATGAGAGAGGACAGTGTGGGATCTTCCAAAACACATTTTCACAATAACGACTTACATCGATTTCATCTAATGATTGAGGTCATATACGAAAATTATGGTAAGATTTAAAACATCTTCAATTTCTAATTGACCAATAAGGAAGGGAATTTAATTTTTAATTAGGAAGGTTTAATTAGGAAGAGAATTCTCTATAGCATGAAAACATTTGAGATGAAATTTTTAGAATTCAACAATATTTTTAGCTTATCAATTTGGATATAGATTTTTAGAATTCTCCTTTGATGGAGAAAATTGACAAACGTTGGTAGATCAAAGGAGAAATTTGAGCATTTTGATCCATTTCTATTTTGAAATATTTTCGAAAACATATTATTCTAAAAATATTTTTGCAAATATAGAGTTTAGTTGATAGTCCTACTCTGGAAAAAAATTCCTATTCTAAAAAAGATTATAGAATGATTACTTAAAACATCATTTTTAAAAATCATTTCATATGTTCTAAATGTTTTTTTCATGTACAAATATAGGTAAATCTCATCTCTATCTTAATTTTTTTTTATTTTTTCAATACTATCTAGGGAATTTGATCTCACCCCCTAACGCATTTTCGTAGGTAATTTGATTCATCGTCTTCTAAGAAACTTTCATCACCGTTGAAGTTAACCTCTCTTTTTTCTTTTTGTATTTGAAGTGATTTTTTAATTTTAAAATAGAAATAATGACCCTAAATATTCTCTATCTCAGTTCTTGAATGTGAGCTGATAATTTACGGAAGGTTAAAGACTTAAGAGTTCTCAATTTTTATGAATCTACACTAAGGTAGCAGCCATCGTTGACCCAGGCTTGATCATTTGGCCTCTTCTTTCCTTTCTTGGCTATAAACTCCACATAAGTAAGACAGAGTATAAAGCGGGCGATAGTTAAGTTTTGTTGCATAAACTCCATGTAAGTAATTATCACTGTGCGCGAATAACTCCCCCAATCTTCAATGGTATCATGCTTTATGTTTATAATATTGTGATTTTGCTTTAGAAATATACTGAAGTACGAATTTGTTTCTTATCTCTTCCATGCTAATTTTGGATTCCACTCTCAATTCGTAAAAGAAAGAAACGTTAATTTTCATAACTTTTCAATCAGGCAACACAGATTATTAAAGGTATATAAAAATGTAATGAAAAGGTACATCTTTAGTATTTTTACAAATGGTATTGTTGAGGAAATGCCAATGAGAATGAGTCTGAAAATTTAAACGGATATAATACTTTAGAAAAATGAAATTGGTATTAATGTAAATAGTTAAATAACTATATTATTTTCAGTTTCCTAATGAAGAATGGGATTGTAGTTTTCCCTTAATTCAAGGAAGAAAGCTGACTCTTGCTATTGGACTCCTGGGAGTTGAGTGGCCGTAGAAGTAATTATTCAGAAGTATTGAGGCAGAAATAATAGAGGATCTAGACTGCTACGGTTTCGCAAAAAATAATAAATTCTGATAGAAGTGAAAATATCTATTTGATCCCCAACCATTCCTAATAAGACTCCATTTACTTGTCAAGAAATTAGTGCATAGAAGTCATTTCCAAAAGAATTATAGTGAAGTAAAACAAAATGAAATATATTTTTTTTAATTCATTTGTTCGATTGGTAAAAACAAAATTCATGCAAAACTTGTAATCTTGACGGGACAAATTTTAACAGAAAACTGGGAAAGTTAAAGACGAAGATCTTACAACTTTCTTACAAACTAAACACATAAAAAGTCCAAGAAAATCAAACATTTCCATACTTTATTTTCCTTTCCCTGAACGAGGCCTAAATGAAGCAAGTAACAAGAACTCTAAGCTCAATCAGAGCTAAACATCTAGCTGTTGTTTACCATAATTATTAATCTATTGATAACATTTAGCACTAAGGGCTCGTTTGGATGGGGAAAAGGAAGGAGAATAATTTTTGAAGGGGGTAAAAGGATCGACGTGACATGCTTAGCATGGTTTGGGAGCAAAAAATACAGGGGAATAATCACCCCTCCAAAAATAATCCCCTGAAGAGAGATAAAGGGGGATAATTTTTGGACCGGGGGCAAGGTGCCCAAAAACTAAGAGGGGATATTATCCAAGAATAATACCCCCTTTCCCTCATTACAACTACAAAATAACCTTATCCCCTATTTTATCATCCATCCAAATCAAGCACTATTTTATCCCCATTTTTAATACTTCATCCAAACTATCTACTTTTTATTATCCCCTCTATAAACATCACATCAATATGGGCCAATCCTTTAAAAATAATACTCACTCTTATCTTATCCCCCTCGATAACTTATCCCCTGAAAATAATCCCTTATCCAATCGGCCCCTAAGGCCCAAAACATATCTTTTTGGAAAAAAAACAACTCACATTTAGAATGCAAATTTGTTTCTTTACGATCAGACATTCACACCATTGAATATTTTGAGTAAAAAATAGAACAATTAGGCCATGTTTGGTAACCATTTTGTTTTCTGTTTTCTGTTTTTATTTTCTGAATTTTCTGGTTTTTGAAAAAAAAACACGTTTGGTTGATTTTTTACTTTCAAAAAACTGAAAACAGTTTTCATTATTTTCAAAAAAAGTGAAAGTATGAAAAGTGAGCTTTCATTTATTTCAAAAACAGTTTTCATTATTTTCAAAAATCAAATGTATATGTATGTGTATATATATATATATATATACACTAGACGTATATATAATTATATATTCGCTTATTATACCTGTATTTATATATACACATATATTTATTATATGTATAATATATATACTTCTAAGTTCTAAGTACATACTTATATACATATACACATGTATTATAATATTTATGTATATACATATAATGTATATGTATAATTATATGCATATGCATATATACATGTATAATGTATATGTATATACATATATAATGCATATGTATATACATGTATATGTATAATGTATTCTAATGTATATGTATAATGTATATATATGTATATACATATACATATGTATTATATATTATACATATATACATATATATACATATATACATATATATGTATATATATGTATACATAGATATGTATATATGTATATATATGTATATGTATATATATATATACACACGCACTTATATATACATATATATGTACTTATATACATGTATATATGTACTTATATATATAGATATATATATAATATTTATATATGATATTATCTATATAATGCTAATAATATATACACATAATATTTATAATATATACACACACACACACACTCTTTGATATATACTTATATACATGTATATACTTATATATACATATATATATATATATAAGTATAAATATATTATATATATACTTATATATACATATATATGTACTTATATACATGTGTATATATACCTATACATACATATAGGTACTTATATATATTATAAGTATATTATACTTATATAAATATATTATATATATATATAATATTTATATATATATATATACACACACATACGTACATACTTATATATCATAAGTATATATATATATATAAACACCCTTTGATATATACTTATATACATGCATATACTTATATACTTATACATATATGTATAAGTATAAGTATATTATATATATACACACACTTATATATACATATATATGTACTTATATACATGTATATATATACCTATATATAAGTAAATATATATACATGTATATAAGTATATGTCAAAGTTATATATACATATATATATACACACACACTTTGATATATACATGTATATATGTATATAAGTCTTAATACACATACACTATAGAGTCTATATATATAACAAACTAAAAACAGGTTAACACAAACAAGTTTTTTATTTTCGTTTTTTTAAAAACAAAAACAAAAATTAGAAAACAAAAATAGAAAACATAAAACAGAAAACAGGAAGTGTTACCAAATAAGCCCTTAGCATTTGCATTGTTGCAGAAATCTCTTTAGATGTAAAATTTTGCTATTCATTCGTTATTTGTATCTTTAGCCAGTCATTTAACTATAACAATTGGAGATACGAACATCTAATGGTTGATCATTTCTCTTTGCAATGTCAATTTTCGTATGACACTCTTGACAAATAACCGCAACGCATAAACTTTAGGAAAAAGATATCGTCCAACCCGGACGCTTAAATCCTCCTCAGTATGCTTCTGTTGTATAATCATCCATTCCTGTAACATGCCCCATTCGTAGAAATCTTCGTTCTCAATTTTATTTTTCTAGTTCTCAACAGCATGTGATTGCAACATTTTCATTTGCATAGCTTAAAATTCAGTACTAAATCTTTCTCCTAAAATTTGCTACTAGCTCTTCAATGCCAAGCTAAAACTTGTGCTATATTTCAGATTGCCAACCCTTGGCACAACATTGATATAGGGTTTCACAATTGTCAAAATTTGGCACAACATTCCCTAAGGTTAGTTAAAGCAGTTGCCAAAATTTGACAAGTCCCTGTGTCTTTACATGTCCCATGATGTGCCCATATACAATTTTAACTAATAAGCATGCCAGATGCTCTTTACAAATAGCTGTAAAACATGAACATATAGGGAAAATATTTTGAACAAACCAGGCAGGCAGCAGACATCTGAGGTAGATTAGAACTTCAGTGATCACCCTAAATTCGATGTAGGAGATGCCCTGTCAATGAAAATAAAACACATTGAACGAGAATAGGAGGGCATTGCGCATAGTTTATGAGGGGTTGCCCCTAATTCATGTCCAAACACAACAGATCACGAATTCACCATAATCTAACATACTGTTATATGAAAGAAGTTGGAATATGCCTCAAAATGCCAAGCTTTCTTCTGCATAACTTTTTCTACTGAAATGTTTTTTTTTTAAAGCAAAATAATGGCATTCCCATGACAGCTGAGCAAGAAACAATTCTTCTTGAGGCATTTGACAGCTCAAAAAATTGGAGTTATTTCAGTAAAAAGATAATGCTGAGGATTAACGGAAAACATAGCTTACCGAATTCTTCTGTTAAAAAGTAAGCTTATGCTGTCGTAGTCTTATGGCAGATAAACTAATCAGCCTCTTACATTTAAAATTGGCTTTCATCAACCATTCTCCTTCAAATTTTTGGTACAAGAAGACTGGAACAACAATAGAAGACTTACAATAAAAATTTGTTGAACAAGAGAAAACTGACGAATGGAACCACCGCACGCTGCATACCTTCACAGAGAGAAATGCAATCTCTATGAAGAGTTCTGCAACAATTCCTTGATATCATAACCCTGGAGCTGCAAAGAAACAAGGGGTGGCACTTCTCAGTTCTTGCCACAAAAAGCTTAACAGGTAAAGTCAATTAACATTAAAACATAAGGTTACAATCATTTGCTAAGGTTACAATCATTGCCCTCAAGTATCGCCATTATATGGGATTATAGTTTAAAAGCAACATCACAACCAGTCTTTAAAAGCTTTGTTTCATTGTAAATTGATGCACTCGGAAGTAAAGTGTGAGATACAGAAAACATTATGAAACTTGGCTGCACATTTGCAAAATAAGTGGGGAAGAAAATGGAAAAAGAGCATCTGTTGCCACTCTTACCTATTAGTATATCAACACTGTTGGAGGGAGGGAGGGAGGGAGGGAGGGAGAGGGAAAGAGAGAAGCTAAAGCACTATTTTTAATTCACTACAAAGCCAGCACAATTTTCTAGTTATGAATCCCCAACAGCTGCTTATTAGCTAAGCAATAGAACTACAAGAAATATGCCGCAGAAGAAAAAATGAGACGTTAAAAAGTGCAAAAAAACAGAGGAGGAATAAACCAAGCCAAGCCAATATTTTCGTGATGAACTGAAGATGGAGGATATAGAGAAGAGAATATCATTCTACGAGGCAAAATAAATGTGGGACATCCCAAGAAGATGAACACCAGCAAGTAGGCAATTTACCTGAAGAAAGGTGAGAAGCAAGATCACTCCAGAATTCCAGAGAGCATGTATAGTGATGGGAGTGAGAAGGTTTCGAGTTTGAGCGTATGAAAGACCCAACGTAGTCCCTATGGTTTAATCATATAAAATTCAGTTAGTATCTTCAAAGTAGGAGACAAATAACAGTACATTATGGAAGTTTCAGCTTTAACACAAATCACGGCACTACGGATCAATATGGTTTCAATAGTCTTTAAGCCAGAACCCTTATTTTTCTTTAGCGGCATATTTTACCACTGACATTCTCTTTTGTTTACTTTGCAGGGGTTTCCAAAATAAAGGGCCCCAAACTTTTTTCAATGAAAATGAATGCTAATCGAAAAGAAGATCCAATAAAGACAAGAAAAAAACAATAGCAACGGAATTTAAGAAAACGAAACATCAATGTCTATAGTTCTATTTTTGTCTTTAGATGCTTTTTTCCCATCAGCAGTTACATTTTTTTCTTTTAGGATTTTTAGAGTAAAAGTCTCCCAAAGTGAAAAAGCTGAATGATGATTGATATTTTCTGAATAAAAGAAAAAAAACACAAAAAAAAGCTGGACAATAAATTTAAGGTTTTCATAACAAGATTATCAAATATTTAACATATGATACCCTTCCTCAATTATGTGGCTAAGTATTACACAGAAACTTCAAGTATTATTAGGCCTTTTGGATTTGGCATGCACTATGTCCGAGAACTCGGTTCTCAAACCATAAATTGACATGACAACACGTTGTCTCCACCTTCCCTCTTGCCTAGAAAAACACTTGCTTTTTTGAGAAGTCTTCTTCCAACCTTTTTTGACCGAGTACAAGCCCTTGGCTAGCTATTATAGGTGATTATTCTGCTGCCTCAGCATAGACCAACTCCACAGAAGTAGAAATATTTACCTAGAACAAACAATTGTGGAAATTGTCCAGGAGTGAGATGTGCAACAGCAAAAACGGCACCACTAATAAGGACAGCAACTGGAGTTGGCAACCTGGAAGAAGATTATGTAATTTTAACTAGAGCTCTTCGAGTTTCTGAAAGGGAAAAAAGGATAATCATGGGGAGCAAAAATAGGACAGCAAGTGAGACTGTAAGTGAAAGTGCACACACAATTGCACCCATAGAAAAAACCTCAACCTAGTAACCCTTGTGTATGGTACTGGCAGCCTAACTCTTTGAGCCCTTTCTCAAATCTCAAATCTCAAAACTCAACTTTGTCTAGGCCCCACTGTAATCCCGCTGAGCATTGCTAATCTACCTGACCCAACACCCTGAACGGTAGTGGTAGTCTCTTTCTGTCCCTAGAGGTGCCCCTTGATGCCATATAAATGATCCATTTCAGTCTAGTTAATCCGTAAGTGCCACGCTAACTTCTTGAACTTAATTGATGACCCATACATTGTAGTGTCCTTTTCATTCATATCATCATCCTCACATGACAAGCACATAAGTTTTTAGCAAACAGCACATAATGCCTAATATATAGCCTTGCTAATCATCTCCCTATCCTTCAGAAGTGGCCCAAGTGGGCATATAACTAAAAAAAAACCATAGAAACCCACAACTAATCAACCAGAAGTAGCTTTGTATGTCACCAAAATGCCAAACCAAAAGCAAAAGAATAGATGATTCAATAGATTAGAATTGGAAGCTAGATTTCACATATCATTGACCCACGTGATATCCCATCAACTTAATTTTTCGGCAGTGCATTTAAAGTTCAATAACTTTAAGAAAACAAAAACAAATCATTGGTCTAGGTTTCCAATTCCTTAAACAAATAGGATGCTTAATGGACATCCTTACGACCTAAAAAATGCATTGATCAATGGAGCATTGATGTTTAAAAATAAAAAAGAAGTCATACCACTTGGTAAGGGACACCATGAGAAAACCCCGAAACACAGTCTCCTCCAGGAGTGGAGCAAGGACGCCAGTGACGCCAACCAGACAGGCAGTGCTGCAGGATAAAGGGCAATGATTGACTACAGTGTTCAGTACTCCAAACCCGATCAAAGGAAGTACAATTACTACACAAAATGCAGGGTAACTATGCCTACTTGCTTTCCAGAGTTAATAGATGCGGGATAGATGTATACGAAATTTTTTTTAAGTACCTGATAGTTGAGGATCCAATTAACGGAAGCAAGCGTACAAGAGCATCAGTCTGAAACCAAATGTGAAATACCAAAATGTGATGTTTATGAAATAGAAGCACATAAGAGCTAAAAAAAAGTCCAAAATCAACCCCTACGTCCATTGAAGTTCCACAATTTTTTCACAGGAGTGGGGAGCAACTGGACAAAAATATATAATACAGCCATCTCCATTCAAAACGCTCACCCCAACCAGTAAAATACATAAATTGTATGCTCTGCATCTTAAAATCATGTACAAGGAAGGATTGTGTGACTTGTGTGTCTGTTTTTTCTGACCTCTCTTTGCGGCTTATCACCACTAAACAAGGACATGGCAGCTCCAGTCAAAAAAATAGTGATAAGGGCTCCGACAAGACCAATTCCAGCCCACAAGAGCCATCCTTTCTGGAGATCGAAAGGTTTCTTCAGATCTGAAACATTTGCAACTGACTTTAGAGTGACAAATAGAAAAAATATCATTTGGCATCGATGGGGTTGAGAGTACAACCTTTTGCAACTTTGAGGCAACACTCAATAATTTTTTCCTTCCATCAAAATTACATCACTATAGTCTACAGGTGTGCAAGAAAATATTGCATAATTGTTTTTTCATGAAAGGTAAATTTTGCATATAGAAGCAGACGCTAATTTTAATATTCTGTCTTAAAAGAAAATATTTTAGACACAATCCAAAGTATTTAAATAAGGTTCAACCCAACTCATTACCATAGCGAAACAAATCATCCGGACGAGGTTGGAACGTGTTTGTGATGCTATACAAAACCACTAGTACAGCTGCAGTTGCAATGCTGCAAATAATAACGCACATAAAGTTAGACACACTTGGCGATTAAGAAGTCAAACAACATAAAACCAAAACAAACCATAGGTGCTTCCATAATAAACGATGATGAATTCTTCATTGGAGGGGCGAGGGCTTAACATGTAATAAAGGCTATTTCATCAGTCACAACTAGGAGGTCAATAGAAAACGCAATTCCTAATAATGTCCTCTAGAAGGTATGGAGTCGCTATCATGTATCAGATCATCACATGGTTCCCAACTTACAAAGGACATGAGATATCTGACACTTTGGTTGATATAAGAGCAGCAAGATCAATATACACGACACAAACATATATGGAAACGGCTCAAACATGGGGAAAACCGGCTGGATAGATCCATTGAATCATCGAAAGTAGCTACTGAGCGAGAGAGAGAAAGAGAACAACTGATTTTGCCAGGGAATTCTGTTCCTCTCCATTTTTTGCATTACCATCTTCTACAGAAACAACTCAAGGGGAAGATTTGCTACCAGCCAGCTGACAAGTTTGGATCAATGGCAATGGCCTAGGGATGAAATGTTGAGCATGCTAGATCATCATCGATTTTGCGAGTTCCAAACCATTGGCACTTTCCATTAAAATAATGCTTCACTTCACTATAATGCCATCCAAATCCTATCATAGGTCCCGAAATATTCATACATTTTCTTGGTAACAAATCTTGAACCCCAACAAACCCTGGTATAAGTAGTGATAGAAACAGATAAGCACCCTGATATTCGTTTCTCAGAGGTTAATATGGTTTCAACGGGTCTTTTACTCCTTACTTCCCTCTTCTTCTTCTACTGGAAAGTGGAAACACACTGTTCAGTAAACATGTTGCGCGGAAGTTCGTCTTGAAACAAGTAGCTATACGTCCAGTTTTCGCACGCAGAGAGTTCAACCAGATCTCATATGTGGTACTTCCTAAGCACCCTTATATTCTTTTCCCAAAGGTTAATATTGTTTCAATGAATTTTTTACTCCTAAATTCTCTATTCTTCTTCTACTGGAAACACATTGTTCAGTTAACATGCTGTGTGGAAGTTAGTTTTGAAACACGTTACATCATTTCTAGTCCTTATGCATGGCTTAACGAATGATTGCATCGAGTAAATTAGGTACTTAAGAATTAATTTGGACATGGAGGGATGATGTGGCTAGCACTGGTGGGCAAATGACTCCCCAATGTCTAGACTGACTAGAAGTATCTCTTAGGCCAGAAGAGAGGGAGAGGGCCCCATTAAAGTACATGGTGGCCAGGCCCACAACAACCCTGCAGCCAATTAGAGAAGTGTTCAAAACTTCCATGGAAATGGGAAAAACATACTTTTAATTACCAAGATCACAAGGACGGGGAAATATTTGGAAGATGCCGCCTTACACAGTTCCAAGATGAATGGCGGATTATTAGCTGCACAAGAAAGGCACGCTGAAAATGGCAATGGCGGATTCTCGTTGGCGAGTTTTATTTTAAGCTAGTCATGAGCCCACCCTGGGTGTCCTAAAAATTGCTCAGGATACCTAATCTTTTGGTTGACTAATTTTTTAACACCCAAAACAGCCCTGTGAATACAAACTAAATTTCTAATTAAGAAAAGAAGGCTGGAGGGGGTACAGAGAGAAAGCATACCTTTGGTCCAAAAAAAGTATTTCAGCTTTCTCATCCAAGCTCATTTCTCCAATTTGAAGTCCTAGATAAGGTAGCGCCGATGACTCTATCAGCCCTGTCAAAATAAAACTGCCTGAACAATTATTAGATTCAGACCAATGCACATATATATAATGTCATAAGAAACGTGGAAAAATAATGAGGAAAAGCACAATTGAGAACTAAATTAAAGAAAACCTCCAACACTTTGGAGATGGCGGAAAGGAGTCTCGATCACAGTTCCAAGATTCATAGAGACACTAAAAGTGATTAAGGAATAGCTGGTACTAAACACGTCATATATAACCGTGTCATCACAGAAGTGCACACGTGCAACCCGGCTCCGCGCCCCCCCCCCCCCCCCCCCCCAAAAAAAAAAAACAAAACAAACTTGGGTAGGCTAATCTAATATTGAATTGCATCAAGGGGCTGTGAAGTACAGAAAAAAGACCTTAATCCACAAGCAAGTGAAGTTAGGGAAACAGTTTGCCACTCCCAAGGCACATCCCACCGTTTGAGGATCGGCCAGTCCAAGTCATTCTCCTGAAAGATCATTGCTAGAATTGATCAACAAAACTTCATATTTAATATATTTTAGTACTGTTTGAACTTCGATCTTTGGCATTTACCGTATGATTGTTTGAGCTAAAGAAAAAATTTAAGCTACTTGGGATTGCTCACAATCAGCTTAACCTATGCTAGTTGAAATTGCCCTTCTAATAAATTCGTAAGCTGAAGCTAATAAAAGCTTCCAACCTGAGTACCCAGAACAACCTAGTGACCGAATGAAAGAAAAACCACTTGGATCAAATATAAGCATGATTAGAGCTCACTCATAGTTGAATGAGTCAATATCAGCATGAAATTAGCATCCTTATGAATTTCAGTATCCAGATCATGAGAAACAAGGAAATAAATTGGAAGGATTGTGGTCTCTTGTCAGGGTGAGAAACGGAACAAATTACTCTTTCTAGGCATAGTATTTGGATAAATAAGAAAGCAAATCGTGTTAGATAGGGGTATGGGAGAGAGTTTTTTTTTTTTCCTTCAGTATTTCAAGAGCAACATCAGTACTACAAAAATCACGCCAACCATTTCTGTTGTGCCCATTTCTCACCAAATCTTACCTTTCTTTGTGAGAAGTCATAGCAACTTTATATAAGAGTGCTCTTCCTCACATTTCTCATCGCCTAACTTGTGATTAAAGCATGAGAGAGATCTCTTTCTCTTCATTAATGGCTTAATCACTCAAACCAAACAGGCTATAAATTAAGAGCACAGAGTCATAAGACAAAACTTCTTTTATTTTAGTGATCCAATCTGGCTATCCCAACAACAGGAAATCAAAAACTTTCTGTGGAAGTGTGAAATTATCTCCATTCCTTCTATAAAGAAAATTACAATGTTTACATAGAACAAATACAATCAGAGGTGTAGCTTAGTTAACTAACCATAGCTAGCAAACGAGTAATTGAAGCTTATTAAACTGCGGTTAACTAACTAACTAACCGTAATTACCAAACTAAACTGAATCCTATCTGCCAAACAGAAATAAGTCGAAATTTTAGTTAACTACCAAACGCAGATAAGAACAGTTTATAGAGAACGAAATAGCAAAAAAATTCTTTATCCAAAAAGACTTATAGGAAAAGACTAAGATAAAGCTTAAAAATCGTACCTTCTGCTGAAGTTTTTCGTTTCCAGCTTTGTAAAAGCATATTGAAAGGCGTCGTATGCTTGAAGGCGGCGTTGAATTTGTACCAGGAAAACTTAAGGCTAGATTGGAATGCGATGGTGATAGCGAATGAGAGAAATTGCTACGCCTGCTGAGAAGCACAGCGGGAGTTCGTCGGGTTTTGGATGAAAATACTGTCGGTGAAATGGATAGAGAGGACAGAGGGGAACGAGGTAGAGACGTGAACATCGTCGACGCCATTTTTTTTGCGTTTTCGAGTACCAGTTAGTTCGAACCTCAGGCTCGTCGAGAAGAAGATAAGGCTGAAAAGAAAAGGCCAAATTAAAATAAAAATTCAACAATGCTACTCTTACACCCTCTAATACCACACCTTTGAGGGACCACCCCACCCTCTATTCTCCTTCTCCCACCTGCCCCCACCCTTTTCTCTATCTTCCCTCTTTCTCTACAACCAGGGGTGTAAACATAAACCGGAAAATCGGACCGGACCGGTAAACCAAACCAAACCGACGGTTTAGTCCGATTTTTTATTCAAATTGGTTCGGTTCGGTCCGGTTTAGAGTTTTTAAAATTTATTCGGTTCGATTTTCGGTTTTGAAACTTGAGGAGCCAGACCAAACCGGACTAGACCAGTTCGGAAGTTAACCATAAAAGTTTTACATTTTTACTTATCGTTTTACACTTTTATTTATCGTTTAAGTTTTATACTAATTTGTAAATTTTTGACTTTTATTGGAAGTATTTTTGTTTCTTTTACTTAATAACTTAGTGTTGGTATTGGAAATTTATTTAAATATTAGATGACTATTCCTCTATTATTTTTCTAGCCGGTAGATCATTAATGTCAGTGGTCTTGCGGCTCTATATATTGAACACCTAACAATTTTGTATTTTTATGGTTTGCCTTCATTTTTTATATCTTAAAAAAAAATATAGCTAGGCTATGGCCATCCAAATCGAAAACCGAATCAAACTGGATATAAACCGGTCGAGCCAAACTGGACCAAACCGAACGACTTCGGTCCGGTTTTCGGTTTCTATTTTGTTCAAACCGGAACACCGGTATGGTATGAGTTTATTGGCAAAATCGGACCGGTTACACCCCTATCTACAACCCTTGAGGAAAATGCTACTTTTACACCCCTAAACACACGCCCACCTATATTTACTTATATAATCCTCCAAAAATTCCTAATTTACTTTTCCGTTCATTTTCAAAACAATTGTTCCAGAGAGAGGGACAGAGGAAGGAAATGATGAAGAAGAAAGGTAACCCACCACGTACACCACCGGCTGCCTCCTCCGGCGACCTCCGCTGTAGATCTCCACCGGCGACCTCCACTGTCGACCTCCGCCATTGATCTCCATCGTTGACCTCTCCCGTAGACCTCTATTGTCTGTCACAACCTCCATTGAAGGGGTATTTTTGTTTCTTGTTCGCGAGAGAGAGGAGGAGGAAGAAGAAAGGTAACGCACCACCACCAGGGACAACCGCTGCCCTCCGCGACCTCCATCTCCATTACAGTGGTAATTTGTTTCCTTCAGGACTTTTTTATGGAAATTTAGAATCAAAATAGATGACTTAATATTGAAAACGGGTATTTTTTTTTTTTTTTTGGGTAAATCCTAATGTTCTGATAGTGGTTTAAGCTTGACCTTTTTAACAATTTGTCTACTGATCTTATTTTTTTTCTTTGTTAAGTATCTATTTTTGAATACCATTTTGGCAATGGGGTGGGTTTGGATTTCCAGAAGACAAATTGTTTTGTCTCTTCATCCTTCTCTCTCTTGATTTGTCATTTATGTGTAGCATTTGGAGTTGATTAAGGCCCGAGTCACACAGAAATCAGATCAATTCGTAACGGTAAACATCTTGAATTTGAGAATCTAGCTCAAGAGCTTATAGGTACCCATAATTGGAACAACCCTTTGAATTGTTAGTTTGTTTCGATTGAGTTGATTGGAATTGTTGATGCTATAGATGTACACACTTGAATTTATTGAGCAAAAAAACTTTTGAAAATTGATTATAGTTGAGTTTTTTCCCCATCAGTTGTTATGCTTTGTCTGTACAATTTGTTTATCTATGGACTTTTACGATAGACTATCCTGTTGGCCATCATCAAGAATATTCTGACAAGTTGCGTCGACCACTTACATGTTTTAAGTTTTTAAGCGGTTATGCGTTTCGAATATTGTAGGTTGCCATGTTGGGCACTAAATGCAACAATGTGGACTTATTGAATTTCTCCCAATGGATTGGGCATTATGCTCGCACAGCTAGACACCTGTTATGTTATGTCTCCCAACACGATCATGACCTTATCTTCATTTAGGAGCCGTGTTAGATGAAAGTCTCATGCACAATTTTGAATGAGAGAAAGAAGTGAAGAATCCTTTTTCCGAGAGCAGTATGAGTTAATCAAGCAGTATTTAGTGGGTCATTGTTCCTAAACCTGCTCCTTAAAAAGTGCAAAGGGATTTTTTTTTTTTTTTGGTGAGATTGACTAGCATGCTTGGCCATGATCAACGTTAGGTTTGTCCATCAAATATGAATGGGATAAAATAAAATTACAGGACGAATATTTATGCTTAAATAACTAATCTTTGCAAGCAGTTAAGTTATCAATATATACAAGTGGAACTTGATACACATCCTAGTCCAAGCTTAGTTTTCATTTGATTTTTTAGGTTAGGCTATGAATTCTATTGTGCCAACTGAAATCTACACTGTACCAGCTCAACTTTGAGTTCAAATGCCAATGACCACTAAATACATGCTAACTTGGACATATAAACGACCTGTTGCGTACCCAATTGAGATTCCTGTATTGTATTCCCAGAACTAAATATTGACAAATTTGTTCAAAATTGCAAAACCGCATTTGGACTAATTATTTTCTGAGTTTAAGATTTTCTTACCTTTTATCTTTATTTGTATTGAACCTCCACAATCTTTATTCGGCTCCACCACCAAAACCACGATCTTTAGTGGAGAGGGGGCCAAGCTAAGAGAAATAAACTCTCACTCATCAATATCTTACTTTTTTTTTTGCATTTTGTACAAAATCATACTTCTCCGGGTAAGTTCTTGTATAAAACATTGCATAAGAGATGTATCTGCTTTTTGGGGTAATCAAAGCACCTATATACTTGTATTTGATTGTGTTAACAGTAAAGTAGAGATAATTTGGATAGAATAAGTTTCAATTTACTTAAATTTTAAAGAGACCAAACTGAATTTATTTATTTTTTCTGAGACTAGTTTACTAAATACATTTGAGATACCCTACAGTTTAAGTAAAAGAATATGCATTCATAGAATCATTAGGGCTGTAGTCTGCTTCCTACCACTGCTTATCTGTTTGTCTTGTTCTGGTTCTACATTTATCTTATGTTGTAGCTGATGTTTCCAGGTTGTTATTGGCTCAGCAACTATTGGAGGTATTCAAGTTGGAGCATTTAAGATTGGTGATACTGCTGGAACACTTGACAATATAATCCAATGCAAGCTGTACAGATCTAGACTCGTCAGTTTTGTTTTCAAATCTGTGCGTTATCTCTCTAAAGCTCGTCTCTCCTGCGTTTCTATGCTCTCTTTCTTTTATAAGCATACTCTTGGACTACATACGTAGCCAACTATATATATGGTCAACCAAGCAACTGTATCTGGCACTCAAAAGAGATTTTTGGGAAAAATTGGGTTTAGTGTTCCTTGTGCTTTTTTGTCTGTATAGCACTAACTTGAATTATTTGGGACATAAAGACAAACCATATTCACATATGTTACCAACTAATGCCTGCCTTATACTACACTAGATATAGCTTACAATCAGTAGTATGCTCATTGGCTTAACACTAGCCATTTTGCTTCAAATTTTTCTTGACAATTAAGGGCAAGCTTTAAGGTATAATTAGTGCTATTACTTGCTACAAGATGTAGTTAGTGCTACTACTTAGAACAACTTAAGAACAATTAGTGTTCTCAATTTTGAAAGTTCTCAAAAGATGCAACCTTTAGTGTTCCTTATGTTTTTTTGTTTCTATATTTTCCAGATTTTGAAGCATAAATCTCCTTGCTTGAAGCAACCCAATGTAGAGCTAAGAGCAAAGGTTCAAGAACGTCCAATTACAGTTGATTGTCTCAAGTTGGATGATGACGGGTTTCGTTCAATATTTGACAAATCTTCGAAAGAAGTTGTTTTTGACAAACATCAACGATATCCATTTCCCTTGGTGACAATTGATGGAAGACATTAAAGTTGCAAACATGACCGGTGCTAACAATTGCGGAATGTTTATGGGAATGAACATGGTGTCGTGATGTTCATGGTGTATAAATTTATGGCTCAATGACAGTCTTAATGTAAACTTGTAGTATGTGTTGGATAATATCAACTTGTTGTATGAAATTTTTTCTTTGTGTCCTCTTTTTTTTTCATATCATTGATAAACAAGGTGTAAATGTTAATTGTGATGAAACCAGCCTGGCGTGGACATAAATGTGAATGATGTTGTTTTTATTACTAGTGTTTGGGAATAGTACTGTTGTTTTTATGGTGCGTGTCGATGTTGTTGAATTATCTGAGACGCGAGGACATAAATGTGAATGATGTTGTTTTTATTACCAGTGTTTGGGAATAGTACTGTTGTTTTTATGGTGCGTGTCGATGTTGTTGAATTATCTGAGACGCGAGGCATCGGGCTAGGCCACAAAGCAAAGGAACCCTGTCAAAAAAATTTCAAAATAAAAGGGACACGACAAGGGACACATTCCGTTTAAATCAAAATGTATACATAAAGCAGTAGCGGTAATACTTGATGCAAATACAAAGATATCATTTCCATAAATAAGAGCATTGTCATGCCTATTTCATACAAAAAATATTTTCCATTAAACAACCAAAATTTCTACTGTTTGGCATTATCTTTTGCAGTTATCATTTCTGCAAAATTTTGTTGCCCTCCTCCCCAACCCTGCTCTTGCCTTTCCATTACACTTGGTTGTGGTCCGCCCCAAACTTAACTACCTGCAACAGTTGAATGCCCTCTCTAGATTTGATCACTAAGTAAACTAGGCATGTACGGTTGTGGGCTTGGTATGTAGCTTTGTGAAGTTGAGAAGTTGTGCATAAATGGGTTAAAACCTGTTCCATCGTATGCCATATTCGGTCGCATATTATGAGGCGTAATGTTTGGCCACATTAAACTTGGCATGTAGCCTGGGTAACTCTGCCCAAAAAATAAAAGACACAAAGCATTATACAAAAAAGGTTATCAATAAATTTGATATGGAACAATAAAGTAGCAATAAATAAAAGTTTCTTACTTGTACATTTACAATACTCTCTTGTGTCCCAAACACATGATCAGTTGCAATCTCCTCAACGTTCTGAATTAGCAAATAATTTAAATACTAAGCATTCGTCGAATATATCTATAAGGCCATATTAACTAGTAAACAACAAAATAATGACAAGTTATACCTTGGCTTTTTACTTAGACAATGTCTTCTTTATCATTTTTCTTTTCTTCTTAATAGCTTTTTCTGCAACACCTTGCTTCCTTTTAGACGGTGGTCTCCCTTTTCGACGAAGCGGTTCCGGGTCAAGTATATTGGTGCTCTGTTTAGAAGGAAGAACTACATCTCCAAGTGAAACAGAATCACTAGGAGTACCGACAACCATATTACTTCCACGAACAACCGAATGTTCAATCAACTCTCGCTTTAGCTCGCGTCCCCGTGTCATCACCATATCGTATTTCTCTTGACAATCTTCCGCCAAATTGGCAATCTCATTAAAAAGACTGGACATGCTGTCATGTCGGCGCGCTTCAACTGTGATCGATGAGTTATCATAATTTATGCGAATTTTTGTGTGGATTCTTTTCACATTTTTGCACCATCTTTTCAAAACATACTTGTCGGGCACTCTTTCAATTTTCTTATCATGTCATACCATCAGTTGATGTTTACACACTATTCCTCTGAATTCAAACAATCGACAATTACAATGTATTTCATTAGTTTCAGCATTAAAATTGACATCAAATGACACACGTTTTCTCGTTTTGTCTTCTCCTTCTCCAAATGTGACGTACTCTTTCACCTCATATTCAGATTCAACATCACCTTCTTTTCTTAGAAGCAAAGTACAGTTAAGTTTCCCAACAAATTGATCCCAAAACTCTATATACTTCTCATTTGTGTAAGCACTTTGAAATTGCTTCTCCAACTCATCTTGCCCAATGCAAGGGATGTAAGAGTTCCAACTTTTCACATCTTCTTGTTTTTCACTTTCCACCTTTTTTCCCAATGCATTTTCATATTGCTCTACAGACTGTTTCAAGGTTGTCTTTGAAGTGATGTAACCATCGAAATATGCATTCATACTTTCGTTTCTTTGTGTGGATGACATTCCCGCCCAAAATACATCTTTTAGATAAGCAGGCACCCACCGTTTCCTCTCAAAGTATAACCCCTCTACCCATGTATTACTTTCAAGCTCGTAGTTTTTGATGAACCCATCCCAAACATCCTCAAATTGTTCTACTGTTAGTGAATCATAAACTGCGCTACGCATACACCAACTAATTTTTTCATAGGCATTATATTGACTCAATTTTTCTGGCACTTTTTTCACAATATGCCATATACACCACCTATGTCGGGTGTTCGGGAATACATTTTCTATAGCGTTTTTTATCGCCATACATTGATCGGTAATAATTGCTTTGGGAGCACAATCCCACATGCATGTCATCCAAATTCGAAATAACCAAGAAAATGACTCTGTGTCTTCATGAGAGATCAGTTCACATCCCAATAATATCGACTGGACATGATGATTAACGCCTACAAATGGAGCAAAACGCATGTGATACTTGTTTACCAAGTAAGTGGTGTCAAATGTCACAACATCACCGAATTCCTTGCAAGCTGCCCTACTCCTTGTATCAGTCCAGAATACATTCCTTATTCTACCCTTTTCGTTCAAATCCATGGCATAAAAAAAGTCAGAATTATTGGCTTTCATTCTCATGAAGTAACTATGCATCGCTGCAGCATCTCCTTCTACAAGTCTTAAACGTCGAACCTTGTCCAAATAATTCCTGCAATCCTTCGCAAAATATGAAAGCTTATCAGGTCCCCCAGCTTGAATTTGAAGCGAGTCATAAGTCTTGTGCAATTTAATCCCGGCTTTATCATTCAATACAAGCTTTCTTTTGACGTGGTCATCAAGTATCCTATTACACTTATAAAACCTGGACTTTCTCGGGCTCTGATCATAATTGTGGTCCAAGACAATAGTTGTTTAACCTCCACTTTCCATCAAGGCTTAAAGAAACATTAAGGTGAGCTGGACAACCAACTTTTGTTTGTGGCCGTGGCCTTACAGGATTGCTTCCTAGTGGTTTTGCCTTTCCACCTTTGCTACATTGAAGAATCACATGTTTTACGTTTCCATCTCTTCCCTTTTTTGATGATCTTTTAGCCACAGCAAAACCGTTTTCTTTAGCAAATTTTGAGTAATACAAATAAGCTTCGTTTGATGTGTCAAATTCCATTCCCACCTTCGGTTCTTCAACTTTATCTTCACAATTTTCCATTGCCTCATTTCCATCGTCATTAGTATGTATCTCATTACATTGTTTTGTTAAAGAACTGCTTGATATCTCATTTGTTTCTCCAATGTCCGCACTCTGAGCCTCTTCTTGTGCAAATTGAAACATTACCTCCTGATTAAAAAAATAAAGCAAAATTAGTGAACTTTCAAGTGTATTTTTCATTCGACTAAACAAATTAATAAATTCAAATAAGACCATAGTCACTTGACATTCTATCTCAAGACATATAGTACTACCTAAAGGTATGAATATGGACCTTCATATTTATGCATGAAGCCAGCAATACGAGGTTTGAACAAGAATTTTCATATCTTAAGCCTACATTCTATCTCAAGACATACATTTAGGGATTTTCATATTTAGGCATGAGCATGGATTTTCTATCAGAATATAATAATCGATGGTAGTACTCTCACACCCCTTTTACACACCTCTAATTACACCCAGTGGAACTCACTCGCGCCCCTATATAATTCAAAAAAATAAGCCATAATTTTCTTTTCTCTCAAATTTGTTCCTTCCCAGCGCTAATCTTTGGAGGCTGAGAAAGACGGCAATAGAAAAGGAGGAAAAAGGGAAATGCACCACCACCCTCGACCCCCACCGGCAACCCCGACCTCCATTACAGTGGACATATAAAACTCAAAACGATTATAATACTTAAATCGATTACGGAGACAGTGGACACCTTTGGAACAATCTTTAACTCATACCAAAGGTTTGAGTTGTTGTTTATGTGCTCTCCTGTGCAATGACTTTATTTTGAGATTTCTTTCAGAGTTAGTAATTTCCTAATTCATAACTTCCTCAATCACTGAATGCAAAGGAGATGGGGGTGCATAACTTCTTGGTTCATAAAGTCCATTGATTTTGCTTATGTTGCTAAATGTGGACAGTATACAAAGGAGATAAAGGGTCCAGACGACAACCAAAGGTAAGACCTGTGAGGTACCACTGCAATAGAGTCACAAAGGACAATGGAGGTCACCGGTGGAGGTTGTCGGTGGAAGTCGTCGGTGATGGTGGTGGGTTACCATTCTTCATCCTTCTCTTCCTCTGTCCCTTTCCATCTTCCTCAGACGACAACCAAAGGTACGACTAGTGTGGTACCACTGCAATGGAGTCGCAAAGGACAATGGAGGTCACCGGTGGAGGTTGCCGGTGGAAGTCGTTGGTGATGGTGGTGGGTTATCTTCTTCGTCCTTCTCTTCCTCTATCCCTCTCTCTCTTGAACGTTTTGCTAGAATTGGAGGGAAAAATAAAATTAGGAATTTTTTTTTTGGAGGGTTATGTAGAGTGTGGGTGGGCCCCACATGGGTGTGTTTGGGGGTGTGATTTGAGAGTGTAAGAGTAGCATTATTGAACCCTTTATCTCTCTCACACATTTATTTTTTTAATTCTTATTCTTATTTTTTAGTTTTTTACTTATTAATTTATTATTTCTAACACTTATTTCCCTCGGTAATCACCTCAAGTTTTCTTGCTTTTTTCGCTTTATTTATTTCAAATACTTTGATCTTTTCCTCTTCAGTCCATGATTGGATCAATGGTTGTGGCCTGCGCTACATGTGATCTCAATTTTCTCAATTTTTTTAATTTAACATCTGTCACTTAAGCCAAGAATTACATTTTGATCTCTAGAATTTTTTTATCTTTACAGCTTAGGCATCTAATCGTTAATAACTACTTCATTCCTAAAATGACGTCCAATCACCTCCCCATAATGTTATTTTGGTCGTGTATGGGTACTCCTAAACTTTTGCCACGTGGCCCTCCTTATCACTACACGAATTTTAGGTGTAAATAATTATACATACTTAAAATGGTGAGATAGAAGGGTAATACATACATTTAGAGGACATAAAACATGACATCATCTTTCATTTTTTGAAGTATGTAAGCAAAAGTTACAAAAGAAGGGAATCACAAGAACAATAAAAAGCAAGAAGTGGTTTCTAAAAAGAAGTGAAGGCTTTTCATAAACCTCAGAAGATATTTATGCATTGTCAAAAACCTCACCAAGGTAAGTAAAATTTATACATTTTTTATCCAATATTATATTGCTCTAAATAACTATAAAATATGTTGATCCCTTAAATTCTAGCATATAACTTCGACCCCTTATCTCAATTCGATAAAACAAGCAATGTCATGTCACTATTACGTTTCAAATTGAATCAAATTATTTAGTGTTTGACTATTTCATGTTTACAATCTTCATTGTACATTTTTGTATTTTTAGTGTTTAAAAATTTTATGTTACATTATGAGAAATGAAATGAAATATACATAATTTTAAAACTACTTTCAATGAAAATTTTGAATTTACACACTACCTTATTTTAATACGACAAAGCAAATCATACCATGTCTCATCTTAAAGTGAATCAAATTGTCAGTTTAGTGTTTGGCTATTTCATTTTTACATTTTACATTTTATGTTTTCCATAATTTCAAAATTACTTTTAGATGAATTTTTTAAATTTGCACACTTTCTGCAAATTCTGTCATTTACATTATCATCTAAATAATTTCACAAATCTAAATAGTAATTTAAAAATCTATTCTATTTATAAAGAGAGAGCACAATTTGGTGTCCTTATTTTTGAAGCTTTGTCATGTTTTTGAACTTGACAAAATTATTTGGAGTTGTTTTTACACACTAAAAAAAATTCAGAATTAATTATTGGAATAAAATTGACATTTCCAAAAATTATTAAATTAAAAAATTATCCACTCATCCTTTAAGATTTAGTCAACTTCTCTACACTTATTATCACAATATTTTTAAAACAATAATCATCTTTCTAAATACATATAACTTTTCATTTTCACCAATTTTCGTCTCTAAAACTTTATCGTGTTTTTTATATATATGATAATATGCGATTTGCTCGTGTGTCAGCTAATTTGTAATTACCATCTAAAATTTGAGCTTCGAAAAGTCATTAATTGCCCAAACAATCATGCATAAACCCAATTTTTAAGACTTTTTATATACTCCCGTTTCCTTTATTTTTCTTTCTTTATTTATAATACCAATCTTATAATTACAACTTCCATAGAAAAAACTTTGGGATCTCCTAAATTACGTTATATATATCATCAGTTTATTAAATTTCATTCTGCAGTCTTAATTAACTTAGGCCCACTCTGTAAATTAATTTGATCACACGACTCGCTCCAACACCCATTATAAGTCAACTTGACAAACGTTTTTTATAACGAAGTCTCCAAGTACCTGCAACATAAAAATAAAACATTATATATTAAGTAATAATATTAAAACAAACATTAACACAAATAAATTAAGGAGTGCTAATGTGAACATTTACGTGCCTATCACAAGACTTGAATTTATGTGTTGCACACTCGTCCTGGCCATATGACATCTCTTTCGGCAGGTTGTTATCTATTTCGGTCAGACTACTGGTCAAAACCTAAAAAAGCCCTAAAAATTTTTCTGCAACACACCTCAACTTGTTGTATGAGAAAAATACAACATATCTATTTATCTAAGTTATCCAAGATGCACTAAATATGTTTGAAATATGTATGATTAAGTGCCGTGAATGGATAAATTATTTCTTTAAAGATGAATGCATAAGCATTCCTTAAAAACAAGCTCATAGGAAAGTTTCAACTTTTTTTTTTTTTGCCACGAAAATCTTTATGCAAAATGTGAAAACCACTTTTAATCATTAAAAATAAACTCAATATTCCTAACAAACATTTTGCACTAAATGATCTGACTTGCTCCTAGATAATTAGAAGATTTGCACCTAATGATTAATTAACTTATACCTGATAATTAAATGAATTGTTCCCTGATGAGCAACCAACTTGCACCTAATGGTTAAATAACTTGCTCCTAGGTAAGTAGAGGATTTTTTCTAAAAGATAACAAGACTTGCACCTTAATATGGTTAACCATTTTGCACCAGATGATTAACTGACTTGCTCCTAGGTAATTAAAATAAATTAAAACCTGATGATGAACCAACCTGTATCGGATGATTAAATAACTTGCTTCCTGATGATTAAATAAGTTGCACAAAATGATTAAGTGACTTGTTCCTAAGTATTTTAAGAGTGTTTTCGTCTTCACATCTTAGTTTTTTTTTTTTTTTTATATTTATTTATATGGTTCGACAACTCTGCTATTTTATAACTTTTTTTACTAAATTAAAATGATTTCTTATCCTTTCTATTTTCTAATATTTGTACAAGAATTAAAATATATTTCTCATATTCCATAACACGAGCTATATATTACTCTTCATAATACGTGTTGATTTATTATGCATTGTATTACATGCTGTAAATTTTTTACGACCATGTAAGATCAACCACACATTTTCTTCAACGTGAAGATCAATCATATGATAACATATTTCTAAGCATAGGGTGAAGGCAGTGGTCGTGCTTGAGATGCTTGAAAGAAGAAGGTTGGGTGAGTGGCAAAAGATGGGATTAAGTGGTGGGGGCATCGAAGAAGGAAGCACCAGAAGGAGTCAGAACATGTTCGACAGAAGTATGTGCGGTAGCAGTGCCAATTTGCATCTCAATAGTTGAGGATTAATTACAGACTGAGGATGTCACATTAGCAATGGGGGAGGAGATTGAGGTGTGGTTTTTAATTTTTAATGAGTTATGGGGGAGAAAGCCCTTTTGTTGAAGAGTAGAGAAGTATTCGAGTTCAGTTGTTTGAGGGAGTAACGGTTAGATATTGAGGAGTTTTTAGTAGGTTATTTGTAGTTGACACCTTGTCATGAATTCTAGCGAGAAGAAACACTAGGAGAGTCCATGATTTCTCTTTGAAGTTCTCTCAATGTTTTGCTCTTTTTATTGAATTAACTTCATACTTTTATCTTTATGATATATGAGATTTTCTTTGCTGATAAAAAAAGAACATAAGGTAAATCTAGTTTGGACATCTGTCACTTTGGTTCGATCATTTCAAATGACCCAATTTTGACCTTAAATTTATATTTTAATGTCAATCAAGTCCAATTGTTAGTTTCTTTTTCTAAGGGGAAAAAGTCATGTTGACTATTTTTAAGGTCACTTTGGAAACTTAATTTCTTAAATATTTTCTTCATCACACTCTCTCTCTCCCTCCTCCTCCTCCTCCTCCTCTCTCTCTCTCTCTCTCTCTCTCTCTCTCTATATATATATATATATATATATATATATATGCGCACGCGCACGCACGCACACACACATACATACATATATACTTGTATGTACACGCATTACTTTTGAATTGGTAAGACTAGACAATCAGCAATGTGCCCACCACGGATACCCCAATTCCCCCAAAAAAATACAACATTACTACTGTAATGTTGAAACAAAACGAAAACAAGGCCTCTTTGTTCCTTTCCTCTGTCACTTCTCTCCTTTTCTCTCTCCACCCATACCCGTCCATAACCGCCGTCGGCCAAATTTCTCAAATGACCGTCAAATCCATCACCACCACCACCCTCATTCTCTCCTCCTCATTCTTCTTCTTTTTCACCCTCATCAATTCCCGACAATTCGACCTAGACGCCACAGAATGTGCCAACTATTGGTTCCACATGAGAAACCTCTCAATCCAATTCAACCATGATCTCCTCTTCAACTGCTCCTATTTTCCTATCTTTGACGATTTTTGCCCTTAATTACCCAAACACGGCCTCGGTCAGAAATCCATAACAAAACCTGCAGTTGGTTTCGAACCGACCCTTTCCTAGCAACCATTATTCTCTGGTGGTACTTATCGTTAGCTATTTGGATCGTGCCAACAGGGACGTGTGTTTTCGTGGCGTCTCCCTTGATCGAGTTTTCTAAATCGTAGAATATGTACACGGCGACCTAGTCTATCCGGTCACCGACAGAAGAGATTTCTGATTTCAGTTCGCTTCCAAACTCTTTCGAGCAGGTTTCATTGATTGCCGGATCAGATCGTTGGTTTTGATTTATGTTGGTGTTTGTACAATACAACTTTATAGGTCCATTTGGCCTGTGGTTATTATTGGATTATTCACTGTTTAGTTTTTTGTCCTTATTTGAATTTTTTTTTAATTTTTTGTTTTTCATCAATTTTTTGATGATTGTTGGTTTGTCTCGACAAGAGCTTTCAGAAAAGTTATCAATCATCGGCTAAATTTGAAAAAAGTTCAGAAAAGACAAAAAATAAGTCAAAAACAGCGTCCGTGTTGGCTTATTTTCGTCTTTAGTGACTTTTTTTTAACTTTTGGACATAATTTTATACTTTTTAGATTCCTTTCGTCGATACGAACCAATAATTCACGAAAAAATGACATAAAAATAACAAATACAAAAAAATTTGAATAAAGACAAAAAATAAGCCAAAAAAATAATTTTGGCCAAATAGAGAATATATTATTTTGTCAAATGGGTTTCAAAAATGAAGAATAAATTAATATTAAGAATTTCAGATTGAGATATGCTATTTATGTGTTTGTGTGTGCTTCTATGGTGGTGGTGGTGGTGGGATCTAATCTATCTTCTTCTTCGTTTGCTGTTTTTAGCAAATTGACAAAAAATGAAAAAATAACAGAAATCTTCTATTTTCAAGCATTGGCTGTGTGTGAGAGATTTTTTACCAAATAAGAAATGTAGTGGAGATTATATCAGATGAATTCCACAAAGAGTTGGTGTGTGAAAAAAAGAAAATGACACAAGAAGAAATAGCAGGGAAAAATGGAAGAGGAATACACAGAGAGAGAGAGAGAGAGAGTCACGCGGGCTGAGGGAGGGAGGGAGGGAGATAGTAACATGAAATGACAAAAATACCCTAAAAAATAGTTAGCATGATTGTTTTCTTTTAGGAAAAGAAATAGATGTTAACGATTTGACTTGATTGATACGAAGATATAAATTTAAAATCAAAATTGAGCCATTTCAAATAATAAAGACCAAAATAATATGAGATCGAAACTAGAGGGACGAGTAATTTACCCAAAAACATATTTCTAATTTCTAAGTTTATTGGAATTTGCTATTAGTAAATAACAATGCACAGAATTCCCTAGGGATCATGTGGCTGAGTTCTCCTTTTGGCTTTTGGCTTTGATCCTTCACCCACTCTTCTCACTCTATTTAGCAACTAATTTTTTTTAAAAAATATTTTTTATCTTTATTTATTTATTTTAATTTTGTTAACCTTATGTAAAATATTTAAAATGATTGATTTATCTCTTAAATCATTTAAAAATATTTGCATTCATTACATGTCCTAATATGCTCAACTTTGGAGAGAAAAAAATTGATCGACATCGCTCATTTGAATCTCTTTCAGTCGTATTTTTTAAATTTTATTATCGAAAAATAACTAAAAATTTACCATTGACATAAAAAATTATTTCAGGATTAACTCTGAGTTCATAATATTTTGATAAATGATTGTTGGATTATGGTAAAATTTTAATAACCCTGTTGATTTATAAATATTTTGATATATGGTTGATTTATATTTTGTTATTATTTGTTGATTTATACTTTGGATTAACAAATATCTTACCATAATTCAACAATTATTTATCAAAATATTTCAAACTCACGATTAACTCCAAAATAATTTTTTAAGTCAACGATAAGTTTTTAGTATTTTTTTCCGAGAAAAAAATTCAGAAAGCACGACCGAAAAGTATTTGAATGAGCGATGTCAGCTAGCTTTTTCTCTAAAGTTTGGCGTATTAGGACATGTGACGAATGTGAATATTTTTCCATAATTTAAGAATTTTTAATTTTTTTATATAAATAAAAAATATAACAACAAAATATAAATCAACAATCCTTTATCAACATATTTTGAGCTCACGATTAATCTCAAAATAATTTTTTAAGTCAACGGTAAATTTTTAGTACTTTTCGAGAATAAAATTTAAAAAGCACGATCGATAGAGGTTCGTGTCGCGCCCGGAAATTTCCCGGCCCCCCTCGCGAATATATGAATTGGTTTGAACGGGGCTGAATAATTCCTTGCTTTTAAATGCGACGTTTAATGAAAATTGTTTAACAGCTGGGACTTATTTAAAAACTCAGAGTCGCCACTTGACATGAATTTAGGTGTGTCAAGTCACCCTCTAAGGCCATTTTCAAAGAAAATATCCTTAGAAAAATAATTTAATTTTAACTCAGAAATAAGATTCTGTTTATAAAAAATGACTCCTTTAAAAGAAATCTGGTCTTGAAAACAGAGATGGGTTCGGGGATTTACTGTTACGAGTTGGGAAGGTGTTAGGCACCCAACATCGCCCTTTCGGTACTTTATTTTCCCAATTAATTTTATTCTATTATCCTTGGCCAAATTTAATAAATATCAAGTGATTGTCGTATAATTGGATCAAAAAGTGGAAACAAGTGCGGGGACAAGACCCCGGCTTACGCAATTTTACTTTGGTGGCAAAAAGGTTGGAACGGGTATATGTTAAACTTTGACCGAAACATGATACGCAAATTGGTATCTGCACGTCATGTTTCTATTCCCGGAGTGCCAGGTACCTTAAATCCCTGGCAGGAATTTTCAAGTTTAACAATGACCCGATTCTGTTTTATTAATGAATTTATCATGTTAACCTCTTTTTTTGGTTTTATTTATCTGCAATTCTTCATCCCGACAGCTACACAATCACTGGCGGTCCAAATTGCAAATTTTAATAAATGTCACTTCAATCACGATATTCTGTCGTGAAAAGATAACGTGCATTGCCCGTTAAATTTTCGTCCCAAAAACACTAACATGGGCTACCTATGTCACCCGCGTGTTTATGGAATTCCGAGATTATCGGGATTTTTAACCAAGTGATATGGATAGTGTGTCAGCGTGAACTAACAGCACTATTCATATAACTTAGCTATGAAGTAACGAATTTTTTCCTTTTATTGATTTTATTTATCTACAATTCTTCATCCCGACAGCTACACAATCACTGGCGGTCCAAATTGTAGATCTTAACAAATGTTACTTTAATCACGATATTCTGTCGTGAAAAGATAACGTGCATTGCCCGTTAAATTTTCATCCCAAAAACACTAACATGGGCTACCTATGTCACCCGCGTGTTTATGGAATTCCGAGATTATCGGGATTTTTAACTAAGTGATATGGATAGTGTGTCAACGTGAACTAACAACACTATTCATATAACTTAGCTATGAAGTAACGAATTTTTTTTCCTTTTATTGATTTTACGTGAAATAAAAATAAAAAGAAAATTGCAGTAACTGTTACGGGGAAACGGGAAAGGGGTAAAAAAAGAAAAAGTTACGGGATCTGGGAAAGGGGAAAAATTAGAAGTTAGTTCCGGCAGGGGCCGACGCAATCGAGCGATATGCCGGAGTATTATTTTTGTTTAAAGTGATTTTTGCTTAAATCAAGAAAAGTAGTTGGCAGAGCCAAACACCGACTTTCGTGATTTAGCGGGCTAAATCCTGACATTCTAGAAGTGCAGACTAGAAATTTCTAGAACTGCGGACTAGAGATGCGGATGCCCAATTAGTATTGACATAAAAAAAAAAGACAGAAAGAATAAATAAAAATGTCCTGACATTCTAGAAGTGTGGACTGAAAATTTCAGGAAAAGGACTAGAAATTTCAGAACCACGGACTAGAGATGCGAACATGGCTTAATAAGCCTAATCTTAATAAAATCAAGAAAAGTAGTTGGCAGAGCCAAACATCGACTTTCGTGATTTAGCGGGCTAAATCCTGACATTCTAGAATATGCAGACTAGAAATTTCTAGAACTGCGGACTAGAGATGCGGATGCCCAATTAGTATTGACATTAAATAAAAAAAAAGAAACTAAATGAACAGAGCAGAAATTAAATAAAAAAAAGACAGATATTGAAATAAAATTAGATGTTGCAATTATACCTCTGTATTGATATTCGAATCTGATTACATGAAAATAAGAAAGACACGCGAACGGCTAAGTAAAACCATAACCCGACATAACACTGAGTTTTAAAACCCTGTTATCTCGAGCTATGCTAATATAATAGCACGTTCGGATCTTCCTAAATCTGAAAATAAATGAGCAGAACCTCCTCTTGTTTTTGGGCCAAAAGTCCTATCTAAAAATCCTAACTCTAATTTATTCCGGGTGTTAAACGTTTCACGACTACAGAGTCGAAAAATGTTTAACAATCTCTCTCGGGAAAATATATGCGTGCGATGAAAAGGAAAGAAACCTCTCTGTAAAAAATCTCACCAAAAACTTTGTCTGGGTTCTCTCTGTAAATCTTTTCTCTCTCTGGGTTTCTCTCTTTTTTCCTTCTCTCTGGGTTTTTCTCCAAAAAAAGTCCGTCTAAAAATTCCGTCTAAAAATTCCCTCCCCCAAAGGTTGGTGCGCGTTGGTTTTTATAGAAGAATAGTGGCGGTGAGTGGAGAGGCGGTGTGAGAAAGAGAGAGAGAGGAGAGAGAGAAAGAGAGAGAGGAGAGAGAGAGGGAAAACGCTGTGAGAGAGAGAGGAGATTGCGTGTGGGTGAGAGGTGAGAGCCTGGGACACGTGGCAGCCTGCGAGAGGGCCACGCGGAAGAGAGAGGAAGAGGCGGTAGGATCTACCCAATAGGAAGCAGAAACGTCATCGTCATCACACGCACGCGTCACACTGAATCAGAACCAAATGCCGTGTGAGAGAAGAGAGAGAAGATTGTGTGCGGGCGAGAGGATTGAGGGAGCCACGTGGCCGAGAGAGAGACAGACGCGCGGGAGGAGAGAGAAACAGGCGGTGGATTCCAGCCAACCACGGGTCGCCACGTCACTGATGTACAAGGCTCGCGACCGCACCAGATCCCATCAAGCCGTGCACGGCATTAAAGCCGGGCACGGCATTTAAGGCGCGTGCACTCCACGCGCGCGTGGGACGCGTGCGTCTGCTGACGCGCACTGCTGAGTCAGCTCCTTCTTTGATATTTACGAAAATGCCCCTGCTTTATAAAATGCCCTCGCGCGCTATTTTTAATCTTTGGACGTCCAAACGAACTCGGATTTGACCACGGATACAGCCAATGGACTCGTATCGTCGAGAGGATCATTTTGAGTCTAAAATTTGATTTATGGGCACGTCGGCTCGCAATCCTAACTCCCAAATAATCACCGGTACACTGCTACTATTCTTTAAAATGCCGTTTCTTGAGCTACCGAATTCGGATTTGACCATGGATACAGCCGATGGACTCGTATTTCTGTGCTGATCAATAACATGTGCCTCTCGATGTTTGAACATATCAGCTCATAAATTGTGCCTCCGAGACCCCGTTCTGAGCAATCAAAAATCGCCGGTGTTGTCCGATTTCATCCCAATCACTGTCACTGGACTCGTGTCGTCGTACTGATCAATAGTATGAGGTTCTCATGACTTGCCGAAGTGGTCTCGTGAACAGTACTCCCGAACCCCAAACTGTGCAAAGGCAAAATAGTCTTTTTATGCCCAAATTCTTTTAAACCCATTCCGATGGTATTTTTCATAATAATTGAGCGGTGAGGCCAAAATCTGGTATCAACAGCTGCCCCTCTTTGTCTGCACTTGGCGAAGTAGAGGGTAGACAAAGAATATGAGATGCGGGATTTTGTCTCACCGCAATTGAAATTAGGTCATGCTGCTCTGTTTTGAAACTGCCATTGACGACTGCTCCACTCTGAATATCCAAGATAGCATCCGTGTTATCCCGAGAACTGATGTATTGTCTTCTCTCTTTCATGCCTGGTTCCGAGTTTGTGGAGGCGGTGAATTCTATTGGCATCTCTGTAGCATCCTTCGAGCAAAATTCTGCCCTGAAAATAAAAGTTTGGATTATTATCTGAAAACATTGAAATTTACTAGAACAAAACGACTTTCAAAAATTCGATTTCAAAAGACTACTTGTAAATCAGGAAATTTTTGACTAGAAAATTCTTGAAAATTTGATTCCAAGGTTTATAGCCTATGGACCTTAAAATTCAATTTGCAAAACAGTGATAAAACCTGAAAATTCTTGAAAATTTGATTCCAAGACTGCCCTGGAACATTCGAGTCCATGGGATATATTGAAAATGTAAAAACTTTCCTGGAACATCCGAGTCCAGGAGACAATGCTGAAGAAGTAATGGCTCCCTTGGGACATCCTAGTCCAACGGGAGAATACTAAAAACATAAAAACTTCCCAAAACATGCGAGTTTGGGGGAAATACTGTAAATGTAAGAATTTTCCTGGAGCATCCGAGTCCAGGAAACAATGCTGAAGAAGTAATGGCTCCCTTGGGACATCCGAGTCCAATGGGAGAATACAAAAAATATAAAAATTTCCCAAAACATGCGAGTTTGGGGGAAATACTGTAAATGTAAGAATTTTCCTGGAGCATCCGAGTCCAGGAAACAATGCTGAAGAAGTAATGGCTCCCTTGGGACATCCGAGTCCAATGGGAGAATATAAAAACTTCCCAAAACATGCGAGTTTGGGGGAAATACTGTAAATGTAAGAATTTTCCTGGAGCATCCGAGTCCAGGAGACAATGCTGAAAAGTAATGGTTCCCTTGGGACATCCGAGTCCAATGGGAGAATACAAAAAATATAAAAACTTCCCAAAACATGCGAGTTTGAGGGAAATACTGTAAATGTAAGACTTGTCTTGGAGCATCCGAGTCCAGGAGACAATGCTGAAGAAGTAATGGCTCCCTTGGGACATCCGAGCCCATGGGAGAAACTCCTCACATACTGGTGACAAGTAAATAAATTGATTTTGAACTTTCAGACAAATAAATTGTAAATGACAAGTAAATAAATTGATTTTGAACAGACAAATAAATTGATTTTGAACTGTAAATGACAGGTAAATAAATTGATTTTGAACTGTAAATGAAAATTGATTTTGAACTTGAGAGACTTAGAAATTCGATTCTAAGCTGAAAATCTGAAAATCCTGTAGAGATTACGACTCTAAGACATCTGATGAAAACTCTTGAGAATTCGATCTCAGGGTTTGAGAGGCTTAAAAATTCGATTCTAAGCTAAAAATTTGAAGATTCTATAGAGATTACGACTCTAAGACATCTGATGAAAACCCTTGAGAATTCGATCTCAGGGTTTGAGAGGCTTAAAAATTCGATTCTAAGCTGAAAATTTGAAGATTCTATAGAGATTACGACTCTAAGACATCTGATGAAAACCCTTGAGAATTCGATCTCAGGGTTTGAGAGGCTTAAAAATTCGATTCTAAGCTAAAAATTTAAAGATTCTTGGCAATTCAATTCCAAGATTTTTGAGTAGAGTCTTTGAAAATTCGATCCCAAGACTTTCCATGCTGTCTGTCTCCTTTTACATAGGAAATTTTCTTTGGTTCTTTGCCCCTTTTGCTCTTGCATAAATTCTGCTTGTCTGTCATTTTTGGTTGACTTCTGGGATGTCGCCTTGTTGGCTGGATAATAAAAATGCTTCTGGGACAATGTCGCCTTGTTGGCTGGATAATGAAAACGCTTTATCAATTGGACCCTCTAGGTCTTTGTGTTTGAGAGGTTCGTAAGCTCTGTGGGATTTTTCCCTTTAGCTTCCCCTTCATGCATGTCAGACTTCTGTAGTCTGAGCTTCAATGGGAGTTTGACATCAGGCTGTTGAGGACTGCACTCAAGTGTATGCCTTATCATGGGGTCAGGACTTTGAAGCCTTTTGATCCACTTCTGCGTAGCAGCACAAGAAATAGCGACTGCAAATAAGCGAGTCTGACTTTCTGTTTGCAGATTGTTGTTTCTTTTCTTTCTCTTGAATATCTGCATCTTTCAATACATGTATCCTGCATGGTTAGGCAGCTTTGTTTTCTTTTCGAGATTAGCATGTACGTAAAAGAAGTGTTGTATGAACATGTATGCTTCCCTATTCTTAAAAATTCATTTTGAAATTTGTACTTACTTGCCAGTAGATTATCAGAAATACTTACTGGATAGCAAATATCAGTTTATTGGGCTTTGCCTCTTTCGATCCATGAAATTTCACAATCTTAGCACAAGTACATCGCATAGCTTGACTCGTGATTTTTAATCTCTAAACTCATGGGAACTTGAACTGAGCCTGCTCCAGACAGCTTTTCAGACTTCGGTCTTACTGACTTATGCGGACAAATGGCTTCAACTTCTTGTTGTCGTTTTTCTTTTTTTTTTTTTTTTTTTTTTTTTTTTTTTTTTTAAAAGCCATTTTTGCCACCACTGCCCTTTCGGGTTTTCACCGATGCCGGCTTTTCATTTTTTTGCGCTCCAGCCCCCTTTCGGGTTTTGACTGTGCCTTGATTGTCCATTTTTGCCATAGTCCCTTTTCAGGTTTTCACTACGCTGGACCTTGTCGATTTTGCCATAACCCCCTTTCAGGTTTTGACTATGCTGACTTAGCCGATTTTGCCATAGCCCCCTTTCAGGTTTTAACTATGCTGGCTTTTTGTATTTCTTTTTTTTTTTTTTTTTTTTTTTTTTATAGGAATTTCAACCTAATTTCAACTGAAACAAATATTCTTTGTGCATTTTGATCCGTCGAGCATTGACAGAAATTTCATGAGAGAAAGAGGAAGAGTATCAAATGGCACTTTATTTTTGGCCTTTCTGCCTTTATTTTTGCCTTTTGGCTTCTTTTCTTTTTTTGCTTTCTTTTTTTTTTTTGGCAGTGGGAGTTATCTTTTGTGCCCCTTGTTTTTCAGAATATTCATATGAGAGAATAGAAAGAAGAAATTTCAATGCTCGATAATCAAAATAGGCACTTGGAAAAAAGTGTTTCAATTAAAATTAGATCGGAACAAGTGTGCTACTCACAAATTGTTCTTTCTTCTAGTTGCCCCAGTATGTAGCTCACAATACTTTCGAGTGTTGAGGCGTCATCCACGATCAATATGAGTTTGTGGACACATCAGACTTTGTGAAATTCCCTTGATTGCTATGTAACGGTCAAACTCCAGCCTTTCAGTGTTTCTCTTTGGAGTAGCTGATAGGTAGACTCATGGATAGGCATTATCTGCACTTGATCTTTCAGAGTTCCTCTTCGGTGAACTTGAATGTCATTTCTTTGGAGTAGCTGATAAGTAGACTCATGAATAGGCATTATCTGCACTTGATCTTTTAGAGTTCCTCTTCGGTGAACTTGAATGTCATTCCTTTGGGATTGTTCTGATCTTCTTTGATTATCCCAAGTAAATGATTGTTTTTCCTTTGCCTAGACCTGGTTGGCGATTCTTCCCATTGCTTGTTGATTACTCAGGATAAGAGATTGCTTCTTGCTTCAGGCTTCTGAGCTTTTGGTTTTTGAGTTTTGATCCTTGCATGTCATAGGACCAGGAAACACGTCCTTGTGTTCTTCTGATAATGAAGTGAATTTGTCCTTCTGCCATTTGTCCAAGTTCAGTCACTCTTGCTTCCTTTAATGGCTTCTGTTTCTTTGGCATTCGAGATTTGCCAGTTATCATGTGATTCTTTCTGTTAGTCCATTCGCTTGTTTGGAAATTCTACTGCTGGTACAAACCAATCTCAATCCCCATGAGTTCGAAATGTAGTCTGAAGACAAGGTCATGCTCGTCTTGTGCTTAAGATTGTTATGCTACTTGGATCGAAATGACAAATTTTAAGATCCCTGAAATAACAAGTTTTGCAAGAAATTAATTCTTCTGATTTGACAGAGAAGCATATATGAAAGCAACGACACAACTTTTGTCAATCTGCTAAAAGCTAGATAACCATTGCAAGATTTTTCATGATTTTGAAAGAAACAGATTTTCAATATGAAAGTTTAAAACAACAAAAGCAACATAGAAAGTGTGAATATAGACTCTGCTCAGGCAAGTCTACCAAAACTTGAGAACTCTAAACAATCTCATGGATTATTCAGGATGATTTGAGTTGGCTTTGCCGAGTCTCTGTACTGTCTTTCGTTTCAAAATGGACTTCCCAGTCTTTGACGCTTTCTGCGAAAATAAATTGATCCTTTCTTGATTCAGGAAGATCTGCCCCAGTTTCAGTGACTCTGGTGGAAATACATGGTTAGGATTCTCCTTGATGGGCCGGCTAAGGTTTGGTGATGGAATAAGGGTGGCTGATATGGTGGAGGTATTTTTTTTTGATTTTTTCTTTCTTTTTTTTTTGTTTTTCTTTTCTTTTTTCTTTTTTTTGCTTTTTTTTTTCTTCTTTTTTTTTGAAAAGGGAAAAGATAGTGTAGCCTTCTGGCTAGATTAGCCGTTCCGACTAGGAAATTGTACGACCATTCTTGGTAGTTCACCCAACTTCGGGGGGGAGCTTTATTAGTCTTGGGGGTAGAGATCCATAATCCGTCCGGTCTGAATTCCGTCTTCAATCATGTCTCCTTGTTGGATCATTTCACCGAAGGATATGCCTATTGAAGTGCAAAACTTTTCGTAGTAGACCCCTTTGCAAGTTTGGACAAATAGATGCACATATTCTGAGTCAGCTAGCGGTGGCACCACCTGCGTAGCCAGATTTTTCCAACGGCATGCGTAGGCTCGAAAAGACTCTCTAGGTTCCTGCTCCATTCTGATTAGGAAAAGTCGGTCTACGGCCAACCCTGAATTGTGTCTGTATTGCTTCATGAAAGCATGTGACAACTCTGCCCATGTTCTGAACTGATGGACATCACTCCTAGCGAACCATTGTGCTGCGGGTCCTACTAGGCTGTGCTGAAATAACTGTGTCATCAGCTTTTCTGGATCTGGATAACCACATAATACCCCAGCATAAAGGCGCAGGTGGGCCATTGGGTCACTGGTTCCATCAAATTTGGTAAAACACGGTATTTTGAATTTGCTTGGCAGTTGCCAGTCTGGAAAGGGACACAAATCTGAGAGGTTAGTGGACACATATGAGCTTGCCCCTTGTATAGCTTTGATAGCCCTCTCAATATTTTGAATTCTTTGGATAAATGTTGGGTCTGGCCTTCCCTTTAGGCTTCCGACATTACCCTGGGTACTTGGCCTGACCAATTGGATTTGATTTATAGGAGGTGGTCTATGTTGTCCCACTAAAATATCGGCTACTGATTGGACATGAACTGCCCCTGTCTGGACTGATGTAAGGAGAGGGTTTGATGTTGCTGATGCCCCTGCCCCTGTGTTAAAGGAAAATGGCACTGATGCACTTTGTGGTGTCTGGTGCTGGGCTAGAAGTGCTTGGATCTTGATTTTCAGGCTCTCCATTTCCTTGAGGAGAATTTTGTATTCTTCTCAAGAGACTGTGTCAGATTTAATGCAGAGAGACTGGCAGTTTGTTTCTTCTGCCATGGCTTTTGAACTGACAGTTGCTTAGTCTATAGGTGAGACTCCTACTTCCCGCTTGTACCTTTGTATTGCAGGGAAATATGTCAGTTTGTACTTCTGAAATGGATTGGTCCATAACATACAGTCAAAGGATGACAAGCGTGTGTACTAGGATCCTATTACTCATACGGATTTTTCATATCCTTCGAAATTTTGCCAGAGGTTCGGCATGACTTCGGCATATGATTTTTGAAATTGTGGAATATCTGGTCCGTATGAGAATAGTCCTACACTTTGACTGTATGTTTTGGACACTAAATTGAAGCGTGTTAGGACAAAAATCTGGTTGGCAATTTTTGAAAAATTTTGTCCTTTACATAATCAACGAGAATTCTCTCCATTTTTCATGAATATCCCTATCAAGGTTTTGGCTTGACTCTTTTTTTAGGGATACTACATGCAGCATGACGGCTTGGTTTTTGCTAATGCATTTCTAGCATGGTTTCACGGTTCCCAAATCTTCAAACCTCCGGCCCCCGTGAAGGGTACCATCTTTGGTTGGTGATTTGGTTGGAGTGTTCTTTTCAGTGAAAACCGTCTTTGGCTACAAAAAAGCACCATTGACGATCGTCACGTACTTCGAACCCCCTCCTAATCCTATGGGTAAAAATAAAAGGTAGAATGGAGATTGAGAAGAGAGTTGGGTATGTTGTGCTGATGTAATGTATGCATATGCTGAAAAATTTATTTATTTTTTTATTTTGTAAATAGTTGGAGAGAATTCTTTCAGAGTAATGCAATGCCCTGCAAAACAGATATTAGTAACAAGATATTTATGCATGTTTTTTTTTGGCAAAAGCGCACCTGAAAGACAACCACAAGAATGATGTTAGTAACAGGCCAAGGATAATAAAAAAAAAAAATTTTGGGAAAATTTGAAAAGCCGAAATCCACTGATAAGGAAAAATAAAAGGTTTGCAAATAGTACCCCTCTTTAGCTTGCGTTACACCGTAAGTTTACCCAAATGGGGTAGGTTAATGGTTTCCGCTAAAAGGAGCCACTATTTGCAAATTATTTTATTAATCCCTAAGTCCCCAGCAGAGTCGCCAGCTGTCGCGCCCGGAAATTTCCCGGCCCCCCTCGCGAATATATGAATTGGTTTGAACGGGGCTGAATAATTCCTTGCTTTTAAATGCGACGTTTAATGAAAATTGTTTAACAGCTGGGACTTATTTAAAAACTCAGAGTCGCCACTTGACATGAATTTAGGTGTGTCAAGTCACCCTCTAAGGCCATTTTCAAAGAAAATATCCTTAGAAAAATAATTTAATTTTAACTCAGAAATAAGATTCTGTTTATAAAAAATGACTCCTTTAAAAGAAATCTGGTCTTGAAAACAGAGATGGGTTCGCGGATTTACTGTTACGAGTTGGGAAGGTGTTAGGCACCCAACATCGCCCTTTCGGTACTTTATTTTCCCAATTAATTTTATTCTATTATCCTTGGCCAAATTTAATAAATATCAAGTGATTGTCGTATAATTGGATCAAAAAGTGGAAACAAGTGCGGGGACAAGACCCCGGCTTACGCAATTTTACTTTGGTGGCAAAAAGGTTGGAACGGGTATATGTTAAACTTTGACCGAAACATGATACGCAAATTGGTATCTGCACGTCATGTTTCTATTCCCGGAGTGCCAGGTACCTTAAATCCCTGGCAGGAATTTTCAAGTTTAACAATGACCCGATTCTGTTTTATTAATGAATTTATCATGTTAACCTCTTTTTTTGGTTTTATTTATCTGCAATTCTTCATCCCGACAGCTACACAATCACTGGCGGTCCAAATTGCAAATTTTAATAAATGTCACTTCAATCACGATATTCTGTCGTGAAAAGATAACGTGCATTGCCCGTTAAATTTTCGTCCCAAAAACACTAACATGGGCTACCTATGTCACCCGCGTGTTTATGGAATTCCGAGATTATCGGGATTTTTAACCAAGTGATATGGATAGTGTGTCAGCGTGAACTAACAGCACTATTCATATAACTTAGCTATGAAGTAACGAATTTTTTCCTTTTATTGATTTTATTTATCTACAATTCTTCATCCCGACAGCTACACAATCACTGGCGGTCCAAATTGTAGATCTTAACAAATGTTACTTTAATCACGATATTCTGTCGTGAAAAGATAACGTGCATTGCCCGTTAAATTTTCATCCCAAAAACACTAACATGGGCTACCTATGTCACCCGCGTGTTTATGGAATTCCGAGATTATCGGGATTTTTAACTAAGTGATATGGATAGTGTGTCAACGTGAACTAACAACACTATTCATATAACTTAGCTATGAAGTAACGAATTTTTTTTCCTTTTATTGATTTTACGTGAAATAAAAATAAAAAGAAAATTGCAGTAACTGTTACGGGGAAACGGGAAAGGGGTAAAAAAAGAAAAAGTTACGGGATCTGGGAAAGGGGAAAAATTAGAAGTTAGTTCCGGCAGGGGCCGACGCAATCGAGCGATATGCCGGAGTATTATTTTTGTTTAAAGTGATTTTTGCTTAAATCAAGAAAAGTAGTTGGCAGAGCCAAACACCGACTTTCGTGATTTAGCGGGCTAAATCCTGACATTCTAGAAGTGCAGACTAGAAATTTCTAGAACTGCGGACTAGAGATGCGGATGCCCAATTAGTATTGACATAAAAAAAAAAGACAGAAAGAATAAATAAAAATGTCCTGACATTCTAGAAGTGTGGACTGAAAATTTCAGGAAAAGGACTAGAAATTTCAGAACCACGGACTAGAGATGCGAACATGGCTTAATAAGCCTAATCTTAATAAAATCAAGAAAAGTAGTTGGCAGAGCCAAACATCGACTTTCGTGATTTAGCGGGCTAAATCCTGACATTCTAGAATATGCAGACTAGAAATTTCTAGAACTGCGGACTAGAGATGCGGATGCCCAATTAGTATTGACATTAAATAAAAAAAAAGAAACTAAATGAACAGAGCAGAAATTAAATAAAAAAAAGACAGATATTGAAATAAAATTAGATGTTGCAATTATACCTCTGTATTGATATTCGAATCTGATTACATGAAAATAAGAAAGACACGCGAACGGCTAAGTAAAACCATAACCCGACATAACACTGAGTTTTAAAACCCTGTTATCTCGAGCTATGCTAATATAATAGCACGTTCGGATCTTCCTAAATCTGAAAATAAATGAGCAGAACCTCCTCTTGTTTTTGGGCCAAAAGTCCTATCTAAAAATCCTAACTCTAATTTATTCCGGGTGTTAAACGTTTCACGACTACAGAGTCGAAAAATGTTTAACAATCTCTCTCGGGAAAATATATGCGTGCGATGAAAAGGAAAGAAACCTCTCTGTAAAAAATCTCACCAAAAACTTTGTCTGGGTTCTCTCTGTAAATCTTTTCTCTCTCTGGGTTTCTCTCTTTTTTCCTTCTCTCTGGGTTTTTCTCCAAAAAAAGTCCGTCTAAAAATTCCGTCTAAAAATTCCCTCCCCCAAAGGTTGGTGCGCGTTGGTTTTTATAGAAGAATAGTGGCGGTGAGTGGAGAGGCGGTGTGAGAAAGAGAGAGAGAGGAGAGAGAGAAAGAGAGAGAGGAGAGAGAGAGGGAAAACGCTGTGAGAGAGAGAGGAGATTGCGTGTGGGTGAGAGGTGAGAGCCTGGGACACGTGGCAGCCTGCGAGAGGGCCACGCGGAAGAGAGAGGAAGAGGCGGTAGGATCTACCCAATAGGAAGCAGAAACGTCATCGTCATCACACGCACGCGTCACACTGAATCAGAACCAAATGCCGTGTGAGAGAAGAGAGAGAAGATTGTGTGCGGGCGAGAGGATTGAGGGAGCCACGTGGCCGAGAGAGAGACAGACGCGCGGGAGGAGAGAGAAACAGGCGGTGGATTCCAGCCAACCACGGGTCGCCACGTCACTGATGTACAAGGCTCGCGACCGCACCAGATCCCATCAAGCCGTGCACGGCATTAAAGCCGGGCACGGCATTTAAGGCGCGTGCACTCCACGCGCGCGTGGGACGCGTGCGTCTGCTGACGCGCACTGCTGAGTCAGCTCCTTCTTTGATATTTACGAAAATGCCCCTGCTTTATAAAATGCCCTCGCGCGCTATTTTTAATCTTTGGACGTCCAAACGAACTCGGATTTGACCACGGATACAGCCAATGGACTCGTATCGTCGAGAGGATCATTTTGAGTCTAAAATTTGATTTATGGGCACGTCGGCTCGCAATCCTAACTCCCAAATAATCACCGGTACACTGCTACTATTCTTTAAAATGCCGTTTCTTGAGCTACCGAATTCGGATTTGACCATGGATACAGCCGATGGACTCGTATTTCTGTGCTGATCAATAACATGTGCCTCTCGATGTTTGAACATATCAGCTCATAAATTGTGCCTCCGAGACCCCGTTCTGAGCAATCAAAAATCGCCGGTGTTGTCCGATTTCATCCCAATCACTGTCACTGGACTCGTGTCGTCGTACTGATCAATAGTATGAGGTTCTCATGACTTGCCGAAGTGGTCTCGTGAACAGTACTCCCGAACCCCAAACTGTGCAAAGGCAAAATAGTCTTTTTATGCCCAAATTCTTTTAAACCCATTCCGATGGTATTTTTCATAATAATTGAGCGGTGAGGCCAAAATCTGGTATCAACAGTTCGAATAAGCCGTGTCAGTCAATTTATTTTTTAAAATTGGACACATTAGGACATATGTTGAATGTGAATATTTTTGGATGATTTAAGAGTTTTTTAACTTTGTTTAATAAATCAACCACAAAAAAATAAATAACAATAAAATATAAATTAATAACTATCTTATCATAATTCAACAACTTTTATCAAAAAATTTCGAGCTCACGGTTAATCTTGAAATAATTTTTTAAGTCAATCATAAATTTTTAGTATTTTCTTAAGAATAAAATTCGAAAAGCACTCGATTTAAAGGGGCTCAAATGAGCAGTGTCGGTCAATTTTCTCTCTCCAAAGTTGGGCGCATTATGATATATGATGAATATGAATTTTTGAATGATTTAAGAGATAAATCAATCATTTTAAGTATTTAACGTAAATTTAACAAAATTAAAATAAATAAATAAAGATAAAAAATATTAAAAAAAATTAGTTTCTAACCCGTTGAGATAGAGTGAGAAGAGGGGGGTAAAGGGTCAAAGGCAAAAGTAGGGGTGTAAATATAAATCGGAAAACCGGTCAGATTGGCAAATCGAACCAAATTAACGGTTCGGTTTTTGGCTCAGAACGGTTTGGTCCGATCCGGTTTGAAGTTTTTAAAATTTATTCGGCTCAATTTTCGATTTTGAAGTTCGAAGAGCCAGACCAAACTGGATCGGATTGGTTCGAAAGTTTACCTTACAAGTTTTACACTTTTAGTTGTCATTTACTAATTTATAAATTTTTGACTTCTATTGGGAGTATTTTTGTTTCTTTTACTTAAAACTTAGTGTTGGTATTAAAAACTTACTTGAATATTAGATGAGCATTCCTTTATTATTTTCGTAATCGGTAGATCATTATTACTAGTGGTCTTGTGGCTCCATACAATGAACACCAAACTGTTTTGCATATTATGGTTTGCCATTATTATTTTTATATATTTTTTAAAATATGGGCTAAGATCACCCAAATTGAAAATTGGACAAAATCGAACCTAAACCGATTAAGTCAAACTAGACCAAACCGAACTATTTTGATTTGATTTTTAATTTTTATTTTATCCAAACTGAAACAATCAATTTGATATGAGGTTATTAACTAAACTTAACTGACTACAACTCTAGGCAAAAGGCAAAAAGAAAACTCATCCACGTGGACCCCAGCCACGTGATCCCTGGGAATTGCTCTTTACAAAGAAGTAGCAAATTTCAAGTTTATTTGCTTATTTATTGTTTACCAGCGAGGCGAGCGGGCCCTACTCATGGTGTTTTCAACCTTCACGGCCCCACCGAACACAGCCGGCGTAGTGCGCACCACTTGCACCATAGCCCCTCTCCGACAGACGTCGTCGTATATGAATTAACAATCATTAGTTTCTGAGAGAGAGAGAGAGAGAGGGAGAGAGGGAGGGGAGGGAAGAAGGAAGGAGACGAGTGTTCGATCTATATTAGACTTCGCTTTCATTGGATGCTCGGTAAACCGACGCTTTTGTCGGATAAGATTGGAATACACAATTCACTGTAAGCATCTTCAACTAGATCTATAGCTTTTTTTCCCTCATTTCTGCTCCAATTCACCATTTTTAGCCTCTACACACAGAGATTAGACTCAAACTGAGAATCAGGATCCTGAATCGATAGTTTGCAACGAAGGGGGATCGTCAATAGTTACTCGCACCAGTTCATGCACCGGGTATGAGATTCACATCTGAAATCTTCATTGCAATTTGCTACTCTGATCTATTATTCGAACTACTCAGCAATTGTTGTTTGAAATTTGAGTAGAATAATGTAGAATATGGTGATTGATGAGCCAAACACACACGAGAACACGAAGAATGATATCAATTACAACAAGAAAGCACGACACATGATATATCTGCCCGCTATTGAATGGAGCATTCAAAATTAATGTACAATGATCATCAGTATTGATTTCAAGGTAGTTAGATATTTGGTAAGATTCGTAAGAAAAGAAATTAAAGGCGAGTTAACTCCTGCATTTTGTAGATTTAAGCTTATAAAGGCCTTATTTTTAGACAAAAGCCATATATGTTGTGTTACTCAGATTTGCTTTCGGTTTCTTACTGTTTTACTATTATCATTGGGAGATTTTTTCAGGTGCATTATGGCAACAAAGACAAATTCTGGTGGTAGTGGGACTAGGAGTTCAGTAGCTATTTTTATAGTAGTAGGTTTGTGTTGTTTCTTTTACTTACTAGGAGCATGGCAAAGAAGCGGGTTTGGAAAGGGAGACTTCATAGCTCTGCAGATGACAAAGGGCGGAGCAGATTGTAATATCCTTCCTAATTTGAATTTTGAGACGCATCACAGAGGTGAAGCTGGTGTAGTAGATGATTCTGACACAGATATTAAAATTTTGAAGCCGTGCGACCCCAAGTATACTGATTACACACCTTGCCAAGATCAAAGGCGTGCAATGACCTTCCCAAGGGAGAACATGAATTATCGAGAACGACATTGTCCTCCGGAGAATGAGAAGTTGCATTGCCTTATTCCAGCACCCAAGGGTTATGTGACCCCGTTTCCATGGCCAAAGAGTCGTGACTATGTACCGTACGCAAATGCACCATATAAGAGCCTGACTGTCGAGAAGGCTATTCAGAACTGGATTCAATATGAGGGCAATGTATTTAGGTTCCCAGGCGGAGGAACACAGTTTCCCCAAGGGGCAGATGCATATATTGATCAGCTTGCTTCTGTAATACCAATAAAAAATGGAACGGTTAGAACTGCACTGGACACTGGTTGTGGGGTATGTTGAGTTCATCAAATCTTCTCAAATGAATTTTCACTGCCTTTTTTCTGCGAGATGGTACCATTTTTTTTCTGGGGAATCTTTTCCATTAGTCTTCTAAAGATGATTTGTTTTCTTCAGGTTGCCAGTTGGGGTGCCTACCTTTGGAAGAGAAATGTTATAGCTATGTCATTTGCACCAAGAGACTCGCACGAAGCACAGGTTCAGTTTGCTCTTGAAAGGGGAGTGCCTGCTGTTATTGGTGTTCTTGGAACAATTAAAATGCCATATCCCTCTGCAGCCTTTGACATGGCTCACTGTTCTCGTTGCTTAATTCCATGGGGAGTCAATGGTGAGCATTTATATGCTGTGACATATGTTCATGCATGGGGAGAATGCATTTTTGACAGCAACCCTCCCCCCCAAAAATGGAAAAGCTAGTGTTCCTTTCATGTTTTGTTTTTGTCATAAAAAATCTAAATCTGTGATTGAAAAATTTCTCTGATTGTATTTGTGGATTCTTCTCTGTGCAGATGGAATGTACATGATGGAAGTTGACCGTGTTCTTAGACCTGGTGGCTACTGGGTCCTTTCTGGTCCTCCTATTAATTGGAGAAATTTCTATAAAGCATGGCAGCGTCCCAAGGAGGAACTTGAGGAGGAACAAAGGAAGATTGAGGAGATTGCCAAACTTCTCTGTTGGGAGAAGAAGTCTGAGAAGGGTGAGACTGCTATATGGCAGAAGAGTCTAAATGCTGAATCATGTCGTTTCTCTGAAGAGGATTCTCAAGCCACATTTTGCAAAACAGCTGATGCAGATGATGTCTGGTATGGAGCTCTTTTCATATTGTTATTATTGTCTTTATGATGTATACTGCCCATTCTGCTATTTAGAGTTAGGAAAACAGCATACTGGATAATATCTATGTATATCCTTTTCTGCTGCGTGTTTTAGATATTCCGAGGTATTGAATAGCTATAAGGGTTTTGATCTATTAGCTCTTGTGATTCATATTTTGTTGCAATTTAATGGAGTTCATGGATAGCTGATTGGAAGATGAAGTTCTTATTTCGAATGTAAAGATGATTTCTAGTGTTTATAGTTTTACTTGAGTGGAACTTCCAATGTTTGTCATGACGTATAGTGCTAATGCTGCACTTTAGATTAAGGAACGTATGATACATACAGGACAATATATTCAGGGATTTAATCAGAATATGTCCTTTTCTGCTTATCAGTTTTCGGGATAAAATATTTCAATATGAGATATGATATACCAAATAGCTACAAAGTAGTAATCTATCAACTTTGTGTGATTCTTACTTTCATTCAAATAATATGGGGTTGATTGATGGGATGATCGAGTGAGGAAAGATGATTTGTAGTGTTTGTGTTTGAATTTGATATGGAAACATGATTTATAGTGTTCATGGTTGTATTTGATATGGAACTTCCAATATTCTAACCTTGATGAGCTAGAGCAATAGCTCATATGGGGAATTCATAAGGTATTTAAAGTTTTGAAGTGTCCTCCTTTCATTTAGCTTTTATTGTCAGGGATTGTGTGGGAGAGTGACTCCGGCTAGATCAGAAACATGAGTGGTCTTCAAGCACATCCGATGTCTTAGCGTGCCGGCAAGACTCATGAACAAGGTTGCCCTGCTTGACTGTCGTTTGGTTGGAATACCGCTTAAGTGAGTTAGGTCAACTAACAGAGAGTAATGATACAGGGACATTGTGTTTGGGGTTTTAGGATGGTATGTACCCTATGGTAGGGATGATCCCCGCTCACATAGCCTTTCTGTGCACATGGCTGTAACTACCTCGCATGACCTCCCACGTATTCAGAATCAGTGAATCACCATGTTGGGGATCATATTGTGGGTGTTGCAATTATGTTAGTAAGAATCATTGTGAGCTAGTTGTTTAACCCACGGACCAAGATTCTCTCTTTAGGTGGTGGTGTGCCCTATTTCCCGTTCGAGTTGGTCTGATGGGTCGGCCCTGGTCTGTTTGGGCCCAATAGCCTTGCTACCATCCAAGGCCAACTTGATTAAGCAGCTTGGCTGTAGTTGGGGATCCCTGATGGTCCCCTCTGCTGTGCCCATGTGTGCCCCCAATGCTAGGTCTCTCTAGGCCGGCCTGCCCAAGTTGGGCTGTCCCGCCCGGCCCTGATTGGGCAACCCTTTTCATTTTGATGTTGAAGATTACAGTGAGATGTATATTGGCTTGTTTTCTTTAACGGTCATTACTGGGAACCTTCATGAGCTGCCTATGCTTTGATGGTGGTGCAAATTTGTTCTGTTCTGTTGCTATAATGTCCCAGATAACAAATAGGATTTGGGAAGGAGGAGAGCAAAAGCGAAGAAGAGATGAGGGAAGATGTTACATATTTTGAACATGGACAAATAATCGGGAGAACAGTCTCTTCCTGGAATGTATCATACTTGGAGCTAGTTATATGTACTTCAAGATAATACATGCTGTCCAATAATATCCATCTGGTTGAGCGTTGTCAAACTTGTTGCAAAGTTATCGTGTAGCACCTTCTCTATGAACTACAGCATTTCCTTTTGGTAACTAAAGCTTTATTAGGAAGAACAACCAACAAGAGGAAATTCATCATTTACAACAAATCACCAAGGCAAAAGTCTGAACAATGAAAGGAAAGAACTGTAGCATGTTTTTTTTCTTAATGTGTGTATGAGCTGCGAACATAATATGTGGATAATCTTCCTGTCCTGCTTTAATAATAAACTGGCAGAAATTTTCCAATGTTGGCCGCAAACTGTTCCGCTATTCACTTTCAGTCACGCCTCGGCTACATTTAATGCCCTATGTGAAAACTATTAGCCAAATCTTTGGCTTGAATAGAAAAATTGTTCTTTTGTCTGAAATTGTCATTTTTGTTTAAACTTAATCTGCTCTATACTTTTGTGGTTGCTAGGTACAAGAAAATGGAGAAATGCATTACCCCGTATCCGAAGGCTAACAGAGCCAAAGGTGAAGTCAAGCCATTTCCAGATAGGCTTAATACCGTCCCTCCAAGAATTGCTAGTGGATCTGTTCCTGGAGTCTCAGTTGATACATATGTGGAGGATAATAAAACATGGAAGAAGCATGTAAAGGTTTACAAGAACACTATTAAAATTATTGACTCAGGAAGGTACCGCAACATTATGGATATGAATGCTGGATTGGGAGGTTTTGCTGCAGCACTTGAATCTCCTAAGTTGTGGGTTATGAATGTGGTGCCCACTATAGCAGAAAAAAATACCCTGGGGGTTGTATATGAGCGAGGATTGATTGGCATCTATCATGACTGGTTTGACTTCTTAAACCTTTTTATTTTAAAATTGCAAAGTCTTGTTTCTGTGTCTAGCTTTATCATGCATTTATTTGGAGGATTCTTTGATCCAATTACTGAACGTAAAGACCAGCAACTGATGGTTTTTGCTGCGAGCGTAATTGGTATGGTTTGTGAAGATGGAAGGGGGTGGGGGTTGCATTATATGTACATATATTGGTGGTCATATTTATTTACAATGCCATTTTACTAATGTTTGTGGGTTATTAATTTGCATCAGCTACAAATTTGGATAACCTTTTCACTAGTATAACCTTTTGGGCTCAGGTGTGAAGCTTTCTCCACATATCCAAGGACATATGATCTCATCCATGCCAATAGAGTTTTCAGCTTGTACGAGGACAAGTGAGTATTTCTTTGCTATTGTGCCTAAAGTTTTGTGCTGAGTAATGACTACACTTTTAATATGATTCTTGCTTTTATTGAATGGAGAATTCATATAAGGTTATGCTGAGTTTGATGCATGATGCCATTTCGCCATCTCCATGGTGCAACAATGTTAGTTCTCACGGTTGATTCTATGACCCACCTGGATGAATGTGTTCACGGTTGATTCTATGTCCCCACCTGGATGAATGTGTTAGTTTTTGGAACCAATAAATAGACATAGACATGGATGCAATTATATAAATTGCTAGTGGAAATGCTTCTATGACAGAATTGGGTGACAGTTTACAGGGAGGTTTTGGAAGTAATGACTGTTTGAACGGCCTTGCAAGTCTATTACTTACCATAGTATTTCTTATGTCAATGTTAGGTCATGCACTAACCATGGCACTTTTTGATGTTAAGTGTAGTCATAGGGTTAGAGAGTGATGAGAGAGATGTCGTCTATGTGTTGCCCTGTTCTAGCTTGGTTGAGTTTGGATCAAGCTTTCCTATCAGGGACTAAACTAGTGCTCTCCAAGCTTGGTTCATGTAAGCTCATGCTTGTGCACCAGACTCAGATTTCTACTTCAGATTATTGCACTTTCATAGATAAAAAGAGGAAGCACTTTACTTGGAAAGTGAAAGGAAGAAAAAGATTAACCAGGTATGCAGATGCAAGCCACGACGTTAGGATTAAAGCATTATTGGACAAACAGTGATGCAACCCATGATGTCATATGACAAGACTCGGACACCCAATAGTCTTTTTTGAAGTCTGGAGATTTTTGGTGACCACGTATGAGAAGGATATAGGGAAGCATGGAAACCATGCTTGTAAAAATATCTAGGTGCTTAATGCTTGTACGAACTCTATATAAGGGGAGCATCCCACTAAGGATGGGCATACGCATTCCCATCTCCTATTATTCTCAATACCTTAGATTCCCATTGTTGTAAACATTCCTATTCTTTTTCTTCCTTTTGGAGTAGGTGCAAAATCTCTATCACAAACATATTTATGTTTCTCTAGCAGAAGGATATGAATTAAAAATTTTTAACAGTTAATGCTAATTCTTTTTCATAAATATACATAGGTAAATATTGATAGATAAAGTTATTCCCTATCAAGAAAACACCATGCATGTATGGAAATCATGTAATTTTGGGGATGATATTTTTGTTATTTCTCATCCAGATAGACTTTTTTTTTTTGCCTTAAACTGTATTTTAGTATTGTCTTCGTCTATTCCAGTGACTAAAATTTGGTGTTTCATAGATACCCATTTATCTTTTGGAATTGCATTCCATTTTCAAGTACAAATAGTAGCTCCCATGTCTATTAGAACATTTAGAGTATATATTTTGGATCCTAGAAAGTTAAAAGTATATTTTCTTACCTTGACTAGGAGAGAAAATTATCTTCATTTTTTATTTGAAAATGATAGATTTTGTGCTGTTTGAACATTATCCTTTTCCTTTTGTTTATTCTCTAAGATGTTCCTAGCATAATAGGAACTTGCGCATTTTTAGTTGCAATCGAACTTGGAAAATCTTTTTCCCAAACATTGACTTGTTTGGTTTTATTATGAAAATACAAGTTTTTCCCTAAAACTGTTAATTCAATACTATTAGCAGAATAATTTCTTTTGTTTTCAACAAGGTCTGTTAATAACCAGTGCTTAGGAATCTTAAGTTTGTCAAATTTATCAACCTTGGATTGAATGTCTCCAATAATGGACTTCATTGGTTCATTAAATCTTTTGCCAAAAAGGATTGACAAAATAGGACTATCCATCCCCTGTCTAAACAATGCCTTAATTCTTACTTGAATTAATTCAGTATGAATGTATCTACCTTCTAGATTTTTTTTCCCCATCTTGTTACCTTTTTTTTGGTCAAAAAGCGAGATATCTATTCATCCTTCTCCAGATAATTGAGCCATTGTATTTCAGTATGAATGTATCTAACTTTTAGATTTTTTTTCCATCTTGTTACCTTTTTTTGTTCAAAAAGCGAGATATCTATTCATCCTTCTCCAGATAATTGAGCCATTGTATTTCCATTACATTGCTAAAAAATTCAGGCTGAGAAAACATTAAATCTTGAGATTTTATAAATCTCACCTATTTTGACTTCTTGAAGTTTTTCAAACTTTCCAATATCTTGATTAGTAAAGAGTTTTTCTTCACATATTACATCGCCTAATCGTAGTGCTTCTAATTCATCAATCAGAGTCGGTGAGATAAAAGATGTAGTCATTATCTGTATGACTTGACTCATTTAACATGAAGATTAGTTCTTCATATGATAAAGTTTTATTTTCACTATCAATTTAATAAAGATGCTTTTTGAAGCTTACCTATTTCGATTCTCTCATTGTTTTAACCATTGCAACACATATCCTTGAAGTGTTACTGCAACATAGTTAAGAAAATTTTCTTTTCTCTATGTATTTCTGTAGTTCGTAGTTGCCATAGATAACGATTGTGTCCAATCGTCTGTGGCTTGAAGTTGGACCTTAAAAGGAACATTGGTATTAGTTATGTCTAAATATGTCCTATTTTGAGCTACACTGTCCTTGTGTAGGTCATCTCTTCTAGATGGTTGTGGTTTTGAAATACTTCTTTCAGTTTTGACGTCATCTGCAAATAAATAGTCAGATGTGTTTGTATTTAAATCATCATCAGGATGTCTAGGGCTATTCCATTTGGATCCCGGTCTTCTGCCTTTCTTTTTTCTAAAATGGGGGACTTAATTTTGTACTTGTTTGGATATGTCATTTTTTTCCGGATTGAGATCATGTTTCGTCTTTGAACATCATACTAATATCATAGTGAAAATGAGTTAATAATTCTTCATTTTGAAGACATGTCTCATGAATTTGTTTTATTAAGGTATTTCTTTCTTCAACACTTAATGAGGTTCTTTATATAGGTGTCTCTAATTGTCAAGTATTTCAATTATATTGTTTTACTCAGTTCTGTTATAGTGCTGAGTACGAAGAACCTTGGTACTTATGATGATCTCTTAGACTATTCATTCCGCTAGTTTCTCCAACTTGGACAGAGTCTAATTTAAATACTAAACTCCCCATGGTAGACTTTGTGTCTTATTTTAAGTCTATATCAAGTATACTTTCAAAATTATCTATTTTGGATTCAATAGACATTAGTTTTGCTTCTAAATAATTTCGATTGGTTTTTTGATTTTTGTCTAGTATTGAAAACCAAGATATTATTAAGGGTAGCATACATATTACTAATATTTACTCCTTATTTATGGATATGAACTAGATGTTCATACTTATCTTTTATAGTATTTTCAGTAGTTCCTACGCATGAAATATGGTCCCTCTAGTGCCATAATAGACTGTTTTTCGTACCTAAGACCTCTTAGAATAATATGTTTGGTGCCTAAGACCCCCCTAAAGTTCAAATGACCTAAATGGATTTGTTTGAGAAATTGTGTAATATAGGCTTTTAACACTTTCTAAGTAGATGGGTTTTGCAACAACTATAAATTTAACACCAAACTAGAAGATCATTTACAAATAAGAAAGCTTTAATTAGAATAGAAATACTTACAAACATTTCTATACTTGGTCGTGCTCTTCAAGCTCTTGACCAAGTATTTTTTTTTTCCTCCTTACAGTAAAGCTCCCATACCAATTATAGATACAGACGGAAAGGAAGAAAAAGAAGAAGAAGAATGGAAATGTTTACAGTAGTGGGAATCTAAGGTAGTGGGGACAGTGGGAGATGGAAACGAGTATGCCCATCTTTAGTGGAATACTCCCTTTATATAGAGTTTGTACAAGCATTAAGCACCTATATATTTTTACAAGCATGATTTCCATTCTTCCGCATAGCATTCTCATATGTGGTCACCAAAAATTTCCGGACTTAAAAAATGACTATTTGGTGTTCGAGTCTTGTCATATGGCGTCATGACTTGCGTCATTGTTTGTCGGCTTGCGTCTGCATACCTAGTTAATTTTTCATTCTGTTAATTATATTTTGGTATTCAATATCATCTTCTGATTGTGGTGAATTAGGATCCTAACTGAATTGCTGATTTTTGATATCTTCCACAGAATCAACTTGTATGGTTATTCAAGTGGTAGATCAAGGTTTTCTCTTTGTTGTAGTCTTGTTAAAAGAGTTTCTACTTGTAGTAGCTCTGCAGTCCTTTCATATGTTATTGGAAAGTGTGATCAATAATCGTTTTCCATCTGTCGCCATGAAATGCTATTGGAGTTGTTTTTCGAATTTGCAAGCCATGCTAGCTTAAATTTAAAAGACTGCCAATCCAGTAATCTTCTAGATTAAGATCATGGATTAAAAAATAATGTTGCTTATGATTTAGTATTTCTTCAAGTTTCTAGTCTTCAGTGGCCTTCATATACCAAATTTGGTATGGCTGGAAGAAATGTTTTCTCTCTCCATCTTACTGAACTTGAGATCCAAAGATTAAAAGATTTTCCCAATATGTAATTTTTCGTTATATATGAAAGCATCGTTCTTATCATTGTTGGGAAAGACAATCAGTATCGAGGATCCAATATTTGAAAAATGATTTGATTGGTTAATCTCCAGGCAATTTCTTCCTCGGTCCAATCATCATGATTTAAAAGAAGAGTTGGTTTTGGAATTTCTTCTCTTAAATTGATCTTGTGTTGTTCTTCAAGTAGAAAATGTTTAGTTCTTTCTTGATGGTCTTCAACCATTCCATTAATTTTTACAAAAAGATGAGGTGGTAGGATTGTCCTTTATTTTTCATAGGGCAAATTCTTTTAATTTTCTCAAAATTCGGATTTGGAAACTTATTGGCTATGAGGTTAGGTAATTGAAGAAAATTGTTGATTTCGAAACTAAAATCTACTGGCCAGTCCATTTGTTTAATGATTTGGAAGCAGAGATTTTGTAGAACATTTTGTTGTCTTTTCTGGTCTGTTGTTTGAACAGTTTGCTCACCTGCCAAATTTCCTGTCTACTGGTGAAATTTTTCTTTATTTCCTGATATATGGTGTTTTCATACAACATTAAGATAATCATATAAAGGATTCAGAATTTCGGGATTATAAACGTTTTTTTCATTTCCGATTCTCGTATTCCAATGGTCTTTATTAGGTTAGCCATTGGGGATGAACTATAAAAAGGTTTTCTGACTTTTGTCATGCAATCATAGCTTTGATAGCAAGCTACATGGAATTTATTCACCCACAAACACACATAAACTCTTTCTTCTTTGGATTGTGCCTTTTTGGCAATTGTTACCATTCTCCTTGCTCTGGCTTTTTGCCTTTTCTTGCCATAGCCTTTTAAGCTATGCTACTTGCATACAGTAATAGGCCTGCTTGAAAAATCAACTGTAAGTGAAGGAAGTAAGGCCACTCGCTATGTAAGGACAATAATTATTAGTGCTTTTAAGGTTTTCCATCTCAAAAGTATATTTTGCAATTTTATTATACCAACTTAATTGTCGGCCTCGATCTATAGATTTTGTGTTAACTGAAAAATCTTTTACAACTTTGTTGGTACTTAAGAGAGAATAGAAAAGTATACAGAGACGAGGAGCACAAAGAAACTCGGAAAGGGTTTTGATAGGGTGCCCGGAAATATGATATAATATAGTGAATGAGAGAAAAAGCATGTGATGTAGGAGTGCATAGAGTAAAAGAACATGTATAATGGAGCATGGTGCATGGTGCATTTGACTACAATTTGATCACGTAAGTGAGAGACACGTGAATTTCCAATCATACTAGGATTACACCCAGGGTTAGGTTGGTTCTTTATGTTTTCGCCTTACTTATTGACATATCGTGTATGCTCTTTGCAGATGAAATTTTCTTAGTGAATCAAATCACCAGAAGGATTAATGGGAAATTAGAAACTTAGTCAAAATAGTTTAAAATGATTAGGAATGGACTTTATATCTGATAGCATCATAGCAATATGAGGACAAACAGTGGAGAAGTGAAGATTCAAAAGCATGAGATACCAAAAAAGAAACAATTTTCGGTATCTATGTTTGATAATTAGTACCGGTGGACAAACTGTGGATGATGTAACCCATGGAATCAAAGTAGGTTGGATTAATTGGTGGGGTGATTCTGTTGTATTATGCAATTGAATGGTTCTTGCAAAACTGGAATAAATTTTTTACGGGACAACTATAAGGCCTACTAGCTAATAGGAGAGACATCATATAGTAAATAGTGTAGCTGAATTGAGGATGTTACGGTGAGTGAGTAGTAAGATAGGAGGGAGATTTAGACATGAAAACTTTGTGAATTAATAGGGTAGCCTTAAGTGGAGATATGTTGAGAGAAAATAGACTGCTGTGGCAGGATTCATGTAGAGGACCCTAATTGGTTGGGCTACACTTGTTGTTTTGGTTTATTTAGTTGCTCAGAGGCCATCCGTTTTCCCTACGCCATGTTTTGAACTGCTTTTCATTCTCATTTTTTTTATGGTAATGCACTAATGCTACTAACTTAAGTCTTGCTGGGAACATAACTGTTGGGAGTGTGCAACTTTGGATATCTTGCTGGATTTCACAAAATAAAACGTGGAGGATGACCTCTGGGTTTGGGATGAGCAGTGACTATGATTATGCTCTTATGGAGGGACCGTGGATAATTCATTTCTGCATGTTCATCTAATTTCTGCTGATGATGATGAAATTCATCGTTAAACAGTTTATTATTTCAGATCGTCCTTTTTTTACACTTCAGAATTGTGGTCTATATGTGCCCCCTTTCCCCCTCTTTTTTTTTTTTTTTTTGGCCCTTTCAACTCATGTATAAGTAATTAAGTTGTGGCTGATTACAATTTGACTTGACCATTTATATCTTGTAAAAACTCACAGATGTAATTTCGAAGACATTCTTGTGGAGATGGATAGGATACTGCGACCGGAGGGTGCAGTCATAATCCGCGATGAAGTTGATGTTATTGTCAAGGTTAAAAAGATCATAACAGGGATGAGGTGGGATGCCAAGTTGATGGATCATGAAGATGGCCCCCTTGTCCCTGAGAAGATATTAGTTGCTGTAAAACAGTACTGGGTTGTGGGAGAAAACAACTCCACATCCTCCCAGTGAAGACAACAATATGACAAGTTTGAACCCTGGCGTGAACCATGATTGCCATTTTTTGCTGGAAAATAGTTTTAGTTATCAGGACTGGGCTTCACGTTGTATCTTTGATCTGCAATTGATTTGCACTCGCCATTTACTATAAGGTACAGATGTTAAAGCCACGGTTGTACGTTATGTGCTATTTCTTTGTTTCTTTGGCTTTCAATAGCATGTCTAATCTGTATTGCACAATTTTAGTACCAAAGGTAATGCGAAAACTGGCTGCTACAAGAGCTTTTTAGGATCCCAGTATTCCAGTAGTTATGGTCCTTATTCTTCTATTCTGTTTAGTTTTGCCTCTATCTTATACTAGATAAAATGAGCCCGTTAAGTTTGGAACACTGGCCGGCCATGAATGGACATCACAACTATCCTATCTGGCAATACCACCGGGCTGTACATAATCCCGAGCAGTGATCTGTTTCTTTTAATATTAGGGATCCTTATGTGCGTTTCTTTTTATTTTGTCTCATTCCTCAATTGAACTACTATGCCCTAGTTTTCTATGTGCCAATTGCTCTATGATATCAGGCAACCCAACTTGAGGAATCTTATTTGTGTTTGTCTTTGCATGATGATTTACTGGTTTATAAAAATCCAATTTAGGTCACATACTACTATTTTTTTCCTTCTGGGTCTGTAGGTACATACTGGAAGGTATCTAAACAACCCTTATATAAGCAAAATGATGAGTATTCAAAACCCTTTTCTAATGGTAATTGTCGAGATTCTGCATCAAGCAGTAGGCCAACATTGCAGAGGCAAGTTTTTGGTCGACCCTGTCTAGCAAGTACATGAACATCAATGACTTTGTTTCTTTCTCGCAGCAGCGTGTGGTTTAGTATGCTTTTCATGATATCCACAAGGGCTCATAGATTATTTGAACAGCTGCCGTCGAATTTGATTCTGCTTAAACTTCACACACGTCTTGATCACAATCCAATTCAAAGCCCCTTAGCAAACCCCACAACTCGACCTCAAGATTGGTACAATTTTCCAAAAACGATCATAGAACATGACTAAGGATTCTCGAGATTGCTCTAATCAGTGTTGAGTTTTCATTTCGAATTTTCACTTTATTCAACTGGTGAAGGTACAATAAATTTCTAAATTTTTAAATGCGCAAAAATTGGCTGGAACATCATATTATAAGAATTTTTTTTATTGCCAGATGTACAATAATTGAACCAAACTTTTTTCACCCCTTCAAATTGGACCAAATTTGATCATTTCTCTGTAACAGTTTTTGCCAGAACTCTGTATGTTAAATGAAAAAAAAAATTAAAATTGGCCACAACTGTTTTTAAAAATGTTTCTATTAACTGAGGTACTTGCAAGATACTACTCTATAAAAAAATAAAATAATACGAACATAAACTAAGACAGATTTATTCACAGACGTTTAACATACTTGAGTTTCACGCAATACACATATGATTCGAACGCATCTCTTTTTGAATTTGTGTCCAGACTTTTACATCGAAAGCAAAGGGTAATGCCCTGACATGTGTGTGTGGGGTTGATATTCCTCTGTTCCAAACTCTGACAACAACAAAAAGTGGTATAGCTTTTGTTTGTTAAAAATGGCTTGTGATGAAAAATGGTTAAAAGAGTCAAAAGTGAATGTGGGTCGTAAACATGACAACATGTGTGACAGTTTCCTAATCCCACTATTACCTCATTTACTTAAAATTGTTTATTATTATTATTATTATTATGAACAAAGACATACAATTCTTCCACTGAATAACCTTGATTTTGTATTTTCAACACTACAATTTAATAAATAATTTAATAAATAATAAATAATTTAATAAATAATTTTAAAATTCCACTAGAAATCTTATCAAACAGATTCTAAGTTACAAAAAATCGATCTCTTAAAAGAGAAAGATAAAAATTGTCTTACTATATCTTTGAGACCTTGGTGTAAGAAAAAAAAGTAAGGGATGGGGCACACAATTTTAGCACTAATATTTTATTATGGTAGATAATTATACAATCAACCAAAAACAATGGTACAAAACTAGCATAAGGTCCAAGCATTTGAAAAGATTATGATCAACCCAAAATGGGATTGACCTAGGCTAACAGAGACGGACAGACGAGATCTACAACCCGTGAGTTATTACGAGTTATAAATATTTTTCTTATTTGAAAAAATAGTACTTTGGACCCTATAAACTCTATGAATTGGATACTATTAATAATTCTAAATTTTACCTTAATCATCTAAATTCGTAAGTCAATTTATTTATGAAATTCCTATTCCATGTCTATAAGTGGATTAAATTGTCATAAAATATCGTACAAATAAAACACAAAAAAGAAGACAATCTAAAAAAAAAATTAAAATCCATAAGTATATGGATGAGATAGGTTTATAGAGAGTTACAAAAAGCAAGTGGTGGTGATAGGGAACAATAGATAAGATGGATCTCCATCTTGTCAATATTTGTGTGATGTACCATATCTTTCAAACCTGTTATTCATATGAGCCATGTGCTCACATAGGTCCCTATCTTTTTATGAATTTTATGCATTTTCGTGCCCCACAAAAGACTGAAGAATTATTCATTGCTTTTAGCGGTGGTTTTACGTCTTCTCATCACTATAAATTAATATAATATTCAAATTAAATGTACGAAAAATCAGTCACAGTACTATATGATGTTAAATAAGTCTAAGATGTTACGCAATGGTGACTTAAGTTTACAAAATAATTAATTAGTCCACAAAGAAATATACAAATGGAGAGTGAAATAGAGAGAGAGAGAATAAAATTAGGTACAATTAGGGATACTCAATGTCATGGAGTTCCAAAAGTAATGTTACATAGCTAGAAAAGAAGTTATGCTATAGTTTTGATTAATATTTTTGTAACTTAATTATTAAAATAATACTCAATAATTTTTCATAATTAGCTAAAGACATGTAACAGGTTGACTCATAAGAAAATGTGTAACACATGTATCACAAAATTCGTACTAAACAAAAATATACATAATCTTACTTTTCTACTATACATAACTAAAAAAGTACATAGCATAAACAAAGAAATACGCAACATTCGTAAAAAAAAAATACATAATATTGCTAGTTAACCGAGTTCAAGTTTGTTCACCCTACTTTGTTCTCCCTCAGCTGTTTGGATTATTTTGATGATCAAAATCGTTTATTTTATTCTAATTAATTTCTTTAGTTGTCACGAAAAAATTCAGATCAATCGGATATTGGTAACTATTTTATCTAAAAGTATAGTTTTTAAGTTTTAAAAATTAAAAGTTTTGAAGTAAAAATTTAGATTTTTAGATCAAACACTTACCAATATCCGATTGAGTTGAATTTTTTCTGTGATAAATAAAAAAAATAAATCATAACAAAATAGACGATTTCGATTCTCGAAGTGGGATATGGAGGTGCTCTCAAATGGCGGAGGGTGAACAAAATTAAACTCCCATAGTTTTCTCCTAAAAATTTATCCAGATCAGTTTCCAAATTTTAAATTTTTAGGTAGGCTTGAACTTGCTGTAATGGGAGGTAGATATGGATCTTGTTCATGAACATTTTTGTGTGTTGATAATCTAACAACACAACCACCATGGCTATATTTGTTTTCACAAATATGTATGCCTATATATGTGTGTGTGTGTGTCTGTATGTATGTATACATACTCGATCCGGTTGGACAAAAGTGGTTCCAATGAAGTTTCATAGCTCACTTACAGTCTTCCTCCTATCCATTTCCTCCCCCCCTCTACATCTAACATCTGAATTGAAAATTCTCTTCACCAGAAACTTCCTTTCCACCTTTCTCAAATTTCCTTTTCCTTCTCAATCCTCTCTTGCGTTTCCCATTTGTAGTTTTTAAGGTTTTTCCTTCACAAAAGCAGATTCCTTTCTCTGTTCGGTCATTTTCTCTCCTCCTTTTTCCCTTTCTCAACAAAAAGGAAATTCCAATTTCTATGGCAATGGTGACTAGACAACCCTTGTCTTTCGACACCACCGACCGCCCCCGCGAAGCCTCCTTCTCCTCTTACCTCAACTCCTCCGAGAAGAACATTGTGAGGAAACTAGCTGAGAATCCGAATTCCCTTTTCCTTGGAAAAAACAAAGTGGAAGAGGGAGAAATCGGCGTGTTTGGTGCTGAGAAGTACTTCAATGGGGTAGTGGAGGAGGAAAATCCTAGAGTTTCCAACAAGGTTAGAATCAAAACCCAGTTTCAGAAAAATCAACCGATTGATACAAGTCATTTGAAGCCGAAAATTCAGCCACGGACTCCAAGTGGTTATTCTGAATCAAGTTGGAATAGCCAGAGTGGATTAATAGAAACTGGAAAAAGAAATTCGAATCAGAGGAAAGCTAAGAAGAGAAATGGGAAGAATTTCTTTTCCAGTTTGGGGTGCAGTTGTTCTTGTGATGGAAAGAATTCGGTTGATATTTATGAGAATGATGAGGAAACCAATTCCAAGCGAAGTCTCAGCTGTGGGGAATTTCAAGGGAAAATAGTCAAACAAGAACTTACCCAGAAAAATTCTGATACGCAAGTTGATTTGGCTCGGATTAATCAATCTGGACTGAATCCAATGGTGATGGAGGAGATTCATTGCAAGAAGATTGATGAAATGGGAACTGGGTTGAACAGAGAAGACTGTTTTACCTTCCCAATCCTGAATTCCATGCCAGGAGGAAATCAAAATCCGCTGAATCTCCATGGAAATGAAGACGAGAAACAGAGGAAATCATTGGAGGTGTTCGGCTCCCCTGTTCGAAACAAGAAAAACAACTCCTCCTCCTTAATCCTCGAGGGCATTAATCCAGCAATGTTGGCACGGGAAACCAATTCCAGAACCGAAGAATTCGAACTCCCAAGAAGTTCTGAAGCAATATACAACGACAACGAAAGCGAAACAAGTTCAGATTTGTTTGAGATTGAGAGTTTCACCAACAGTGGAAATTCATATCTCAGGAGGAATGGATCTGATGGAATGTCCAGTTGCGTTACCCCCACAACTTGTTACGCCCCAAGCGAAGCGAGTATCGATTGGAGCGTTGTTACTGCCAGTGCTGCTGAATTTTCGGAGGAATTCATGAATTCCTCGGAAGGAATTACGAATCCTCGGAAAATGGGTGGGGATGTTAGAATTTCAGCAGGGGAAAAGGAAATGGAAAAGCGGCGGTCTGGGAATATGTTGAGTTGTAAGAGTTACAAAGCTGTGAGAGTTGCTGGAGATGCTGCTTACGTGAGAAGTGGAAAGGGAAATCCTGACCCCAGAAGGAAAACCAAAGGAAAATGATTGGAAAACTCCAGAAATTTATGATCCAAACAGAGTCCTGGATTTTGGATGTATGTATATTTTTTTTTTCTGTATTTGTTCATGCTCTGAATTTTACTGCTAGAAATATATTAGTGACTGCATTGGTTGTGAGTTACCTGTTATTTTAAACTAAAATCTTCCATAAACCCCTGATTGTGATGGAAAATATAACAGGAGAAATTAGAGTTTTGGGTGTCCATTTGATTTGGTATCATATGATTTACATTACTCTGTTTAGATAATATTCTTATATACGAATTCATTGAATAAAAAGAAAATAAAAATAATAAAACTCTGCGATCACTAATACATTAGAACTCTAACGTTAAGCATATGCTTAGACAAGAATAGTGCTACCGGTAGAAAGTAAATAATTTTATAGAAAAGGTATGAACTTACTAGAAATTGTTACGGACAGTCTTATCCAAACTCTGTGCGATGATTATTCATTTTTGAAAGAATGTTCAAACATTTAATTGATTGATTCAATTAAGAAATTTGAGAGAGAAAATATAGAACACAGAATAACTTCAACAATTCTCCTAGTAATGTGCTAAAAAATCCACACATTTCATCAAACATCTTGTGATCAATCTACTTGTGACTATGTGCTCTTTTAAGATTGTGAATTTACTACCGAGCTTTACAAAAGACCATCCAATACCTTTGAGTTTAAATATGCCACCTGCCATTCTGTCTAATCAACAATGATCTCGTGTTTATTTGTTATCATCTTTATTACCCTTTTAACTGCTCCTCCCAACATGATGTATTAGCATAGAATGCAATCAAAATCTCATAAATATTCAGTAGAGAATGACCTCCGGATTTGGCAAGATACGTGCCTAATATTACCTTCCCATTTCATAACCTACTCCTGAATTGTGTGATCTCTGGTTATGACGAGCTAATTGCAGTGATACGTCTCTGTTCATATATACTTGCTTGGTTTCTTGAGAACAACTTCAAACACGGGTGGCGACTCCAAGAAGTAAAATCAATAAAACAAAAGTGTTTTTTCCTCTGTTATGATCTCTAGACCCTCAATCACATCACTTGGTTCTCAAGCGTTTTTGGGGATGTCTATTAGTTTAGAAAGCAATTCTCTTTTGGATTATAATTATTTGAGATGTTGAACCTTTGTCTTGTGAAGGACCACAAGCAGGAGATATAGAGAGAGAGAGAGAGAGAGAGGAGAGAGAGGAAACCTTTTTTTTTTTTATCCGCGAGAGAGGAAACATAAATGCATAGTTTGGATTGTCGGCAAAATGAATGAATGAATGTACAGCCGACAGCCTACCACAATAAGGTTGGATTGTCGGTTTGTTTTGAGACTACTCCAATTTAATGATGACTTATTTCTGGGACCTTAAAATTGATGACCGAACAAATCTTCAGTGGCCTCTAATGAATAGCATGGTAGAATTCTACCTCGGAATTTTAAGAGAGCAAGTCTCTTAGTTATCATCTCTCTTTCGATTGAACCAACTCAATTAGTTATGGGAGAAACTATCAAAGCTTTTAAGAGGTTGGGTTTATAGCTTTAGACAATGCCACAACTACCGGTAAGATTGCTAGAGAATTGACCATAAGATGGTGTGTGAATATTGGATTTCTCACTCACTACTGCATTTGTTGGATCTAGAATTTGAAAGCATTTATTGAGAAAAAGAAGAAAAAAATAATTATAGCTTTTCTGATTTGGCCTTTTCTCTCAATTTATAATGATTCAAATCCAACCCTAATGCAACTTGAGTAATGCTAGGGTGTTCAAATGTGTCTGGAGTGTATCTGTTCTTAGACTTTTTGCTGCAACTTTTCCCTAGAAAAATCAAATCAAACTCTACGACTTCAAGAAGTTATAACTTCCTTTAGTCTTGGAATTTAATTTGGATTTTTAATGACAAAGTACTTAAACACGGAATGAGATAGTCTGCTGTGTATTGCACATATCATGGCGTGTTATGCACCAAAATGATGCTGTTTTGATGCACAAATACTGCCCAAAAATTATTCGGTCAATGCTTAACTATTTTGTCGATATTTTGTGCGCAACACGTCCTACTAAAAAACAATTGCATAGAAGGAAGAATTGACAAAACAAGTACAACAAACTTTTTGCCCAAATCAGTCTCTTCACTCTTTTAGAAAAGGGTATTATTCAAAAGATGCTTTTGCTCTTTCCTTTCCATTATCCTGGAAGAAAAAACAAACGTTTGCTTAATTATTTGCATTTGCTTTGTACGTATTAAAGCACGTTAAAGTCAAAATAACTTTATAAAAATCCTTTTATGATTTATTACCGTCGGCAAAGTAAGGAAATAGTGATGTTGTTTCGCTTGTTTGGTATGATCTCAAATTCAACCCATTGAATGAAAGCCATCTCAATTTCCGATGTGATTTGGGCGGCACAAACGAATGCTTTGACAGGCAACAACTTTAGCTTAAAAAAATTGAGTATCACTTTATGATAAATTTTGACTTTAGTAGCCTAGCTAAATTAATGAGTTATAGGTAAACTTGCTCCTTATAACACAAACGAAGAATAGTTCACTAATTCACTCAACCCCTTCGATCATAAAACTCTACCCCACATTACTGTACAGAAAATTATAAAAATAAATGGAAGAAGAAGAGAAGTGTTGGCAAGGCAGTGAGGCAGATCAAACATCCATTTCATATATCAACTTCCAAGGGATAAATAATTAATTGGGTTGGACTTAAGGAGCTTTCACTCACAGCTGTACTTCTAGTCATGCCTATTTCTTAATCGATGAATGTCATTTTGAAGTGACAATGCTAAAAGGAGAAAGTATTTCACCCTCTTTGATTATAAGCTAGAACTAGATTATTGTAGGTTTCATTTAGGCTAGTGAATTTCATACAAAAGTTAAATTACAATCTCTTTCCGAATGGAATCATTACCAGGTCTAGAGATTTGTGCAGATTATATCACAAAGATCCATGATTTTTCTGCCTGAAAAGTTGTAGACCATGAAGCGTTGATTGATTTAGTGTTAATAGATTTTGATTGATTAATTATCTGAATTGATCTGTGATTTAATCTATGTGATTATGCAAGATAAATAAATAAATAACGCAAGAAAACTTAACACAAAGATATACGTAAAAAATCACGGGAGGAAAGAAAACACTACACTCAAATTGCAGAATAACAGAGGTTCTCGTAATCAAATTTAGACTCTTCTATGTTGATTTAGAACATCTTTACTGACTTCTTGTAGCTCGCTCTGATAGATATTCTTTCAAAATTTGACTCTTCTAATTTTAAGATCTGTCGCAGGACTCGTCTTTAGATCTTCCTCCAAGATTGCTTATGAACTCCTTCAAAAGACTTCGCAAGATAAGAAGTTGAAGTGATACTTAATCAAGAAGATGAACATTTAATTTATAAGCACTTTCACGATATCACCGACACAATTAATCTGAATCCACATATATTTTCACTCTCTAGAATGACTTCGGGCGAAGTTATAAGCACAGCTTGAATTTACAAAAAAAAAAAAATCAAAAATTCGATAGCTCGCTCCCATTTGACTTAAATTATATCTAAAACTTTTAAAATGTCCTTAAACGATAAATTGACTGCACTTTCAGTCCCTAAATATTGCACTTAAACCTCCTCCTAACGTATTGAAATTACAGTTAAGTCCTCTTCCTAATGGTTCCTAATGAATGTTAATAATTTGACTAAATAAAGTCCGAATCAATAAATTAGGGATTACGTAAACGAAATTAATAATTTAAGAATATTTTAAAAATTTTGAGCATAGCTTAGGGACGAACTAAATATTTTACTCTTGAATGTTTTGTATCAATTGGTTTTTGTTTTTAAGAATATTAGTTATTAATTCAAAAAATTTAAGTTCTTGTCGTATTTCAGTCAAATTTATCAATCTCGTATTGACGAGCGTACCAATTTTGTTATTAGTAGAGTACGTAGCGGTACCGATGTGTAATTGCGTACCATTTTGAATTTATCATTAAAATTAATATACATTCATCAAATGATATTTTTTAACAAAAAACCATATATAATAGATATAAAATAAAGTCTCACAACTTAAAAAGAAATCAGCAAATGTAAAAGAGAATGATTTTAGTTTCAATTTAAATCTAATTACCTAAAAAATCATTAGTTAATTTTTTTTAAAATATGAACCGGTACAATACTGGTTGGTATCGGCTAAAACAACCCGGTACAGTGGACGAGAAGGTGTGTCAGTGGTCTAGTACCACTATAAGGTTGGTACGTGACGTACCTGTCAGTAATGTATGGTATAAATAACATTGATTTTAGTCGTTCTTTTTTACGCTTGTGAGGATGAAAAAGAAAAATGGTCTACGAGAGTACGCAAGCATCTCCAACCCACTAGTTATATGCATTCCATTATCACTAATAGCTAGTCCAAACGTCTTTTCCAATTTTCAACCCACTCTTTATTAGGCTAGTCAATTTGCCTCAAACAATTTCACTAGCTATATATAGCGAATCCATTCTCACTAGTCAATTTTTTTTTTTTTTTAAATTGTATTCTTTTATTTTCACATTTTGTCTGGAATATTTCTCTTTCATTTATTTCGTATTTTATTAACAATTATTTTTTTCATTCTTTTAATAAAATATTAATTATTATCAGTGAAGAAAATTGTAGACAATCTATATATATTTATGAGACGATAAGATATTAATTAGACAATTTATCAAAATAATTTTTTGAATTTTTTTTAATAATTTGTTTGCAAAAGTTCAATAATTTATCAAAAGAAATCAGTACATAAAATCATTAAAGGTTATTCTACAAACAAACATAACAATAGACAAAACTAATCTTCAACAAATATTTAAGACTCCCCATGTAGCCATTGTAATACAGCCATTGCAACTTTAGTAGTTGGAATATTGTTGTTATACTATGTCCTTTTTGAAAATATGATCGTTGAGAAAATCATATTTTAACAAATTCTTTTTTAACATTAATTAAATTAAATTGGATGCATAAAAAAACAGAGAGTGGGATTGGAATGGAACCTAGGGGCCTACTATGCAGCCCCGAACAGCAGCCTTCACTGCGCACTAAAACTACATAGTTTAGTATTAAATAATTTTATTTTATACTGTGAGGGGTGTGTTTGACTGAAATTTTAAGATTTCACCCATTCAAAACAACGTCATTTTTAGTGAAAAACACACGCATGAAAACATTGCAGCAAACTAAACAAATGAAATAAAGTTAAGGTCTATTTGGACTATGGTAATTGTAAGGGAGTTGATTTTTACAATTAGGAAAGAAAACTATGACCTCACCATCCAGTAGAAATAATGCTCTTAATATGGTGGACCTGTGAACTGCAAAATAATAAACCGTCAAAGAACCCTTTATCTCTGTGGCAGGAAGGCACTCCGATGATTAAGTTATGCAAAACTCACAAGGATGAATGGAGATCAAGTTAATATTCTCTATTAGCAAGTAAACCAATGTGTTAGAGCGTACCTTTCTTTATGAATCTAGATTCTTATTTATAGACTTTGTGACTTAACCTTCCTAATTCTCTAAGGACACTGATTTCTCATCAGAATTGGAGTAGGATTACCTTCTGATTGGCCCCTAATGAGATAACTCTCATTTAGTTCTTATCCAATAAGTTATCTTCTACCATTAGAATTTCATTCAATTAATACTTTTCATATTAATTGAATTGGCCGTGCACTTTTCATTCATATCTATACAAAACTCTATCCCGACTTACTCGGAGTTCTATCTTATCTCGGACTGACAATCACCCATCGCCTTTATCGAGTCAATGGTATCTCGGACCACCCTTCTCAGGTTGGCAAGACGTTGGGCCACCTTTCTTAGGTTGGCTGCTTACCAAGCTATCTTTCTCAGATCGACTAGTTACATATTCGACCTTCTTGGCTCGAATAAAGTATGGATAACCCTTCTTAGGTTGGCCATACCCTCACGTGATCGGCACGTGTATCTTGATGTATTTATAGTTTTTCGTCGAACTAAAATATTTATTCGAGGAAAAATTTATGTATTTTCCAGTTACATTTTACCCTCGTCAGGACATAAGTTTATACTTTTTAGGTTCTTTTCATCGAAACGAACTAATAAACTACAAAACAAATGATGGATGAGGTCTTAAAATTTCAACCAAACACATCCTTCATAGCATAAAACAAAACGACGTCGTTCAATACTAAACTACAGGCTCTCCGATTCCGATTGGAATACATACATAAAAAAATAAGTAGACAAAATAGTGAGTTCCGGTGTTTTGAAGAGTAGAGTTGGAAATATAATTGAAGCTCTTTTGGAGGAAAACAAAAACAAACTTAACCGCACGAAATTTAGTTTAGGAATTTTTTTTCAGAATAACGATATTTTTAAGACAAATTCAAAGTCCCATTTCTGAGAAAATTTCAAAATTCATTTGCGCAAAGGAACAAAATTCATTAAGGGGAGGCGCCGCCTCCTCCTCCTCCTCCTGTGGAGGGATGGCAACGGGGTGGATCGGGAGCGGATAATGTTGTCCCTGCCTCCGATCTCCAAATTCATATCCAATCTCCATCCCTGCCCCGATCTTTAAACGGGGACTAATTTTTCCCTCCACCTCTGCCCCAAACGGGGAACGGATATCCGAAAATGAAAAAAATATTTTTAATTTAAAAAAAATTAAATTAGGAATTATGAGTCTATGACTTAAAAAAATTTAGAACTATAAAAAAAATCATACAATATTAAATGCAAGAGTTCTAAACAATAGTTAACATAGTCATAAACAATAGTCATCATAGATAGCCAATACAAAAAAATACAAGAGTTTATAAACTAAAATATGGGTTATGAGGAATCAAGATTACCCAGATAGGGACTATTCATGCGAGGAATGATCCTAACAAAATTACAACAGCAACGAAGAAAATTATACTGTATTGCATCAAGAGTAATCAAGAACTATCATCTACATTGTGTTAGTGATAAGAGCACTGAGATCAAGGCCACTGATTCCACTTCCACATGTCCCAGCTCAAGTGATCACGTCAGCTAATCCCACGTGTAAAATGATCTACAAATCCAAATCAATTGTAACAGAATTCATCTGTTGTTGATGAGCTATCAATTCAATTAGTTAGAGGTAGTTAGTTGCGAGCTTAGGGCTAATGTCTATAAAAAGGAGAGTTGTATTTCATTGAAGGGTAGCTTGAAAAATCTCGGCTTGTATCAGAAGTCATATTAGATAATATATAGTTTCTTTAATGACAGTTCTTCTTCCTCTTACCTTTCTTCAAATTTAATAATCTAGATGAAGCTTTTCTTTATGGTATTAGAGCCACATCAAACGAAAGTCAATTTGTAAATCCTGGTGACTAATTTCATTAGAAGTATGTTTGTATCAGATCTCTCATTCGATCTACATCAAAATAGCAACAATGGCAGAAGGAAATATTGTGACAATACCTCAATCTTTGGTATTTCTTATTCAAACTTTCACTCATTTGTAACCATATAACTGGATTCATCCAATTACCTAATGTGGAAAAAGCAAGTACAAAATGCTACTAGAGCAAATGGTTACTATGGATATCTAGATTGATCAATACACTATCATGTTGCAGAGGTGTTGGATGCAGCAGGAAACTTGATCACTCAACGTTTGTTTCTTGGAATCTTGTAGATAGTCAATTACTTTCTTGTCTTACTGGTTCTCTATTTGCAACTTCCTTGTCCTTAGTTTTAGGAACTAATCATGCATTTCAAGTCTGGAAAATTCTAGAGGTACGATACAATTCCTTAACCAGATCAAGTGTACATGAGCTAAAGCAGAAACTATATAATGTCAGTAAAACTGAAACAATGGAGGAGTATATTGATTCTATAAGAGATTGTGCACAAAAGCTTACTGTAGCAAATTATATAGTAGATAATGATGATCTTTTCTTTTATTCTTTACATGGACTTCCACTTGAGTTTGATCGGCTAAAAACTTCAATAAGGACAAAAGGAGATACAATTCAATTTGAAGAATTGATTAATATTCTAAAAGCAGAGGATGGACATATGCTTAAGAAGTTAGACCAGTCAAGTGTTGATAGAATAAGTGTCTTTGTTGATCAAAAGATAGGAGAAACAAGTGATAGTACTAGATCAAATTCACAAAGTTTGTCAGGAAGTGGAGTTTCTTCATCAACTATTCTCCTCAACTTCAGTACTTTCCTCAGCATTTCTCTATGCAAAACATGTCTGGATATGGTAATCAAGGATACTCTGGTGGTTACAATAGAGGAAAGGGAAGATCTGGTTGTCAAATCTGTGGAAAGAATAATCACACTGCAATCTCTTTTCATCATCATCTCAATCTCAATTATCAAATGTCTGATCAGTATAAGTGAAGGAATAATCAATCTTTCAATGGTCTTTCAATGTATGTGCCTAATTACTTTGGTCCAAGTACTGCAATCATGAGAAGACCACCACCAACTACTCCTAATGTTGGTTTTAGCTCAGGAAATTTAACTGGAAACTTTACAAATCAAGGCAACTCTGGATTTTCATCACAAGTCAATGTGATACCTCAAGCCAATATGGTAACTTCCCTGAATGGTACTGGTGATAGTTTTACTGCAGCTCTCCATCCATATCACCATGACTCGGTGTCATTTTCACCTTACAATGCACAAATTCAGTATTCATATTCTAGCTCTCAGTGTGTTCCACAAACTCAACATGATATAAATTGGACTTCTTATGGATCTTTACCACCATCCAACATTACTCAACAAGATGTTCCAACCTCTCAAAACTAGTACTTGAATAGTGGAGCAACAAATCATGTTACCAATGACATGAATAATATCACTCAATCTCAACCTTGTGTTAATACAGGAGAAACCATGGTTCGTAATGGAGCAACAATTCCTGTTACTCAAACTGGTAAGGGGATGCTGACCACATCAACAGCTCAGATTAAATTGTCCAATATGCTTCATATTCCACATATCTCTCACAATTTGTTATTTGTGTATCAACTAGCAAAAGATAACAATTGTAGTCTTGTATTTGATTTTGTTGGTGTTGTCATTCAAGACAACAAAAAAAGACAAATTCTGTACAAGAGGCCATGCCACAAGGGACTTTATCCACTTCACAACCTTTCTGAAAATCAATCTCAAGCTCTACAAGTATCACAAGCTCCTCTGCCATCTTTTGCAGATCTCTGGCATCCGAAACTTGGTCATCCAAGTTTGTCTCTTTTTCAGTCTTTAATAAAACAATTATCAATTGCCTGTTAATAAACCCCACTTAGTTCAATGCACCAGTTGCAAAGTTGCAAAGAGTCACAAATTAACGTTTTCTCTATCTTCTTCCACAACTTCTAGACCTTTTGAACTATTACACATGAATGTATAGGGTCCCTCTCCTATCAGCTCCTTTCAAGGATACATATATTATCTTTTAATAGTTGATGACTTCACAAGATACATTTGGCTTTATCCTCTTAGATACAAGTTGGAAGTTAAACATAACATCTCTTGCTTCAAACAATATGTGAAAAGCAATTTGATTGTTCTATTAAGACTGTTAGAATTGACGGGAAGGAGTTTATCAATCATTTTCCGACTTCACTTTATTTGCAAGTTGGTATAATTCATCAAACTTCCCGTCCTTACACAATAAAACAGAATGGAACCGTTGAGAGAAAACACAGGCATTTACTTGAAACTTCCTTGACATTACTTCACCATGCTTCTATTCCTACAATATTTTGGCTAGAAGCTTTAACCACCACAATTTTTCTGGTTAACCGATTACCACATTCCTCCTTACAGTTTAAAGTTCCATATACTTTATTGTTTCATGACACACCTGTTTATCATTTTCTCAAACCCTTTGGCTTAAACCTTATAATGCTCACAAGCTTGAAACGAAATCCACCCCTTGCATTTTTCTGGGTTATTGCATTACCAGTAAAGGATATCGATGTTATGATCCCAAAACTCATAGAGTGTATGTGTCAAGACATGTTCAATTTTTTGAGGATCAATTTCCTTTTCCTTCTCTTAGCTCTTCTTTAGTTTCTGATAGTCCCTCTTACTCTCATTTTACAGTTCCATTGACATCTTTTTCAGAATTTCAACTTCGTTTTCCTGTCGTCATGCCTCCTAGAATGTCTGCATTCTCTTCATTAGACAATTTGTCCTTAATCCTAATCTTATTACTCCTGTCTTATCATCTTCTTCATCTTTGCAACCTCCCTTAGCACCACCTTCTTCATCCTCTCTTTTTGCAACCACAGATCATTTTGTTTCTGTCTCTTCTTCTTCTCTTTCCACTCATCCCTTGCAAACAAGATCAAAATTTGGGATCATCAAGCCAAGGTATCCCTTGTTTTTACTTACAATTAGCAAATCCGAATCTCCTCACACAGAACCCAAATACTTTGGTGAAGCTATTCGTCATTTTGTCTAGCAAAAGGCCATGGCCGAGGAGGTTCAAGCATTAGTTGACCAAGTTACTTGGGTTCTAGTTCCTCCACCTTAGCATGGTCAAGTGATCAACTGTCAATGGTTATACAAGATAAAGAGACACTCTAATGGTGATGTTGCAAGATATAAAACTCGTCTAGCTGCTAATGGCAATCAATAAGCAGCAGGTCTAGATTTTCATGAGACTTTTAGTCCTGTTATTAAACAATCTACAATTTGCATTGTGCTCAATTTAGCTATTTACCATAACTGGGATTTACGTCTACTTGATGTATCTAACGCATTTTTGCATGGTACTATTGAAGAGGAAGTTTTCATGAAACAACCATTGGGTTATAAAAGCTCTACTCATCCATATTATGTGTGTAAACTCAAAAAGGCTTTATATGGTCTTCGTCAAGCTACAAGGGCTTGGTTCTCTACATTTTCTTTGTTTCTTCTTAAACATGGTTTCCACAATAGTACAGCCGATTCCTCTTTATTCATTCTACACAAAAGGTCTGATTTGGTTCTTCTCTTAGTATATATTGATGATATCATTGTTACTGGAACCAATGGCTCTTGCATTGATCACATTATTCATCTCATGAGTACCAAATTTGCTATGAAATATGCAAAAAAAAAATCGACAAAAAAATACTATATAATATAGTTTTGCCTTAATGTATTACAACGTAAGACATACCTTTATCAATATAAAAGTAAAAAACCTAAAATCAACAAATTTTAAATCTCTAACATATTTTCAAATAAGGGTTAATAGGGCAGGGCAGGGCAGGGCAGGGCGGGGCGGGGCGGGGATACACGGACCCGCATCCTACCCATTCCCCTATTTTTTAAAAAATTTATTCTTCGAATCTGATCCGATCCTTGAAAAAATTCCTGAATCCTTGATCCATTCGAAGCGAAGCGAATCGGATCGAACAAGATTGCCATTCCTACTCCTGTGGCCACTGCCCTCAAGAAAAGTCTACTCCATTAATTCGTACCTTTTATTTAAAAATTCTGGAAAAATTCATGGCTGTCGCTTCCCTCTGCCTGTAATCAATTCAAGATTTCAATCCCTACCCACCTTAGGAATATGATGGGTTCCATGATTGATAATTCTATTATAATATACATTTATGGTAGACAAATCGAAAAATAATAACTGATAATCGGTGCCAGATTGCATATTATTCTATCAACCCCTTAACCCTATATTTTATTTGATCAATCCCTTTTTCTTGTCTGAATTAATTTTCTAAGCAAGTTCCAATACTAGAACGTCAACCCTATTCCAACCATCAGATGTTTATTATATGACTTACTTGAAAAATGAAATATTATTCCCACCCTATCCTTACAGACACACAAAAAGCTGATTTAAAAGAAATTAGACATTAATGTCTGTAAGTGAGGGGAATGTGTTACATTATATTAGTACCATAATAGTTGATATTAAATGGGCAATCAATATAATATTACGACCTCTCTACGTAAAAAGATAAGTTTTTAAGATTAGAATCAAAATGAGGTACGTTATTAACACAATGTTGTTTACAACATGCTCATGTGATATTGTTTTATGAACAATTAAATAAAACGGCTATGTTTGGTTTAAGGTGTTTGGGAGAAAATCTCCCAAACAAGTTTCTGGAACAAGTTTCTCAAACATTTTTACTTTTACCACAATGTTGTGCACAACATGCTCATGTGATACTGTTTTGTTAGCAATTAAATAAAATGTAATTTACAACAACAAATGAGATAATGTCCACATCACGATATATATTGTTCGTATTGTTATGTCAATAGATTTTTCCATTCAAAATCTCTACCTATTTGACAAGGGAGAGAGACCCTTATGGATGAGAGATATTCATGATCTTCAAAATCACTAAATTGATTCCCTTGATCAAGGCAACGTAATTGACTTCTTAATTTAAGCAAGTTAATTGATTTGTCTGATTTAGGAAAACTATATGCTTATTTGTAAATGCGGTTTGGCGTGAGGGTGTACATGGTCTGAAATGAATTAGACTAATTTTGTAAAAATTTAAGAACCAAACCATAGCTAACGGTTCCAAAAAATTGAGAACTATAACCAGATCGTTACACATATAGAACCAAACCATTAGACCGGTCTGGTTTAATTTTGGTTCCGATTCTAAACTATGTTAGCATTTAAAATTTGCCCCAAAAAAATATGAATAAAATAACACTAATTTTTTAAAATTGCGAACAAAATAAACACATAATAATTGCATCAATTTCATTAATATAATAAATTTATAAAAAACATAACTATATTGAGAATGAAAGAGTTTTTGGTTTTGGAGAGTGGAAGGATTCTGATATTTTTGGGAGAGTGAAAAAGTTGTAAAACTTGTGACCTTAACCTCGTCAAGGTCACAGCTTGTGACATTTTTGGTCCGGTTCGGTTTGAACTACAGATTATAAAATCATGAACCGAACCATAATATTCGGTTATCATTCTCTTAGAACTATAACCAATCCACTAAACCATAGAACCAATCCAAAAAGACCAGTTTGGTCCGGTCGGTCCGATTTAGTGGTTTTGTCGATTTTTTTACACCTCTAGTTTGGCTTTGGCGTGGTGAGCAATTTCTTCTCCATTGTTAAATGTTTTTCTTAATCTTTTTGTAACGGTTAATATATTCTGTTGTCAAAAATTGATAATTAAAAAATTAGAATTTGATCATTCATAAAGATAGAAACGTATGCCTTCTCTGATGATTCCAAAATATCTAAAATAAATTCAAGGTTCGCTTATTTATCCGACGTATTGATCTTAAACGTTTTACTCAAAGTCAATTTTGAGTAATTCGAATTTTTTTGAACATAACAACCTGAATGAGCCTAGTAATAGCTTGTTCAAGTATAATTTAAGAGCTTAACAAGTTCTACAAAAATACTTAAACTTGAATTGTTTATTTAGCAAACAAAGTCAAGCTCAAACTCGAATAGCTTAATTGTTTACCGGCCATAGCTGATGTAGACAGAGAGATTGGGGAAGGCTATGGCAATAATGTGAGTTAGGTAAATACATCCAAAATGAAAGTCTAGGATAAAGGTTGCATCATTTTCATGGACCCTTTGGGTAACGTCTAAAGACGACTGAGAAGACAGAGAACTTTCAAACCAATAAATTTGACAAGATAAACGAATATATTTTGGTGGAAAAATGGTCTACGGAATGTGTCACCGTATCATTTTCCCTTCGAAACATCTTCAACAACACGTGTCCAAGCATTACAATCATCTAATTTACACCACAAGAACACAACAATACAACATAAATTCCAAATTTGTTAGTATATTTCTTTTGCTTCGTGTGATGAATAGTGTTGATGAAGTGTCTTGAGACACCGCAAGTATAATATGAAAATTCCATCCATAAGTCATTCTAAATTCAAATTACAAAACACACTGGCTAAGTGATGTCCAACTAAATATGTTGGACATGAATTCCATACTCTTATTTGACCGTATTTGACTGAGTGTTGAGTGTACGATACGATTAGTTTAGTCATTTAGAAGGCTACATGTAACATCAAAAACAAATCTCAATAATTCAGGGGAAAAAAATTGGAAAAGTATTATACTGAAAAGAATGTATATATAAACAGATCTCATGAACACACAAATATGTCCCGTCAAACCAGCAGAAAGAAAACATCACAAACTTGTATAGAGCAAAGGCCACATAAAACTGCTCGCAATATTCGTCTCACTTCCATTATTGATGAGTACCAAGAACTTACATGGACAAAGAAAACCAGTAATACAACAAAACCTATACAAGTTATATAAGCAAGTAAAAGGCACGAGAGACCCGCTTCACAGAGGATTTGCTATAGGCAGCCTTACCCGCAAGTGGGGAGAGGCTAGTTCTGTGTTTCGAATCCATGGCCTTCAGGTCGTAACGCTAGGAAAGATGAATACCAGTGGTATATGTTTGGCAACAAATATGACAAAGTTCACCACTAGTCCTTCCAATCTTTAGCAGGTTTTGCTTCAAGGCCACCACCAGCTCTATTCTCAAGTGAATAAGGCATGTAAGTGCCAAGAATTTGATCCCACATGACGAAGAATGGCTGTGAAAAGTTGTATTTGGTGCCATAGAGCTGATGGTGAATGTCGTGATAGGCACTATTGTTTCTGAAGAAAAAGTGAAATAGGTTCCCGGGAAGCCACAGCCCGCAATGGTCATCAACTGTTTTGATGGTAGCAAAGGAAAAGAAAAAGATGGACATTCGAGGAGACATGCCAGAGAGGAGGAAAGATAGAGCCCCACCTATCGTGTCAAGGAGAAGCCCCTCCACTGGGTGATTGTATAGAGCTCCAAATGAATATGGGACCACAAGCCGGTGATGTTGAGAATGGATATGCCGATACAAGAACTTGTTGTGATGCATATACCTGTGCATGAAGTACTGCCAAGTGTCTAAAATGAGCATCGCAACAACGAATTGTCTGAGGAGAACAATAAGAGAAGACTGTTGAACTGTGAATGCCTCGCCGTCATTTCCAGTAACCTACACACAAACAAGACGACATAACAAATCAAAAACCATCTTTGGAATTGCATAATAAGCAATTTGTTTTCGTGTTGCAGAATAAATTAAGAGAAGTACGAAAATGCTAAATAATTGTGTAGCAATGTCAAAATCATTATGCACTGTCAAGTTTTGTTGACAGTTAAAACCTTCTACCATTTATGGCACGTGTGTGGATGGCTTGAATGTTATAACTTACACGCTTTTATTCCAAAATTCCACTACTTAATGGAAGAAAATTCTTTGAGCTCCACCGCAGTTCACAGGAAAGAACTTTTCTTAGTACAGCTCAATTTACAGATTTTAGACAAAGTCACATACAAATACAAAATTGCTCCAAAGTGTGCTTTTTATCTTCTCAACTTTCTTCCACTCCATGCCTTTAGCTTAAACAACCAGCAAGTTAGGAAATGCTGCCGGTTGAGTTGTAACTCAACTAGAACATAAAACTATTCTATTTTATCTCGTACACTAACAAAAGTTCCACTCCAATTTATACAACACTTTTCTTTCGTTCCTTTCTGTCTCTACCATACTTTTCCTACTGGAAAATTGTCTCTATGCTCTCCATTTTTCATGTAGATTGCAAGGTACTTGTGTATTTTTATGGTACAATTTCCTATGTTACCCAACTTAAGCTAGTCCACCATGTTTTATGCTCATAGCACACAACATATTCCATGTGGCTACACCCTAGTCGCACAGGTGATGCAGTTATGCATACCTAATAGAGAAATCCCCATTAGCGAGAATTAGACCATTCAATTGAAAATGCAAAATTGTCATGGACCATGTCTCGGTCTTGGAAAATAGACTTACAGATGTTTGTTAAATCAAAGATTGGTGAGTGGATGAAGTTTTAAGTGATTTATTTTGTTGTTAGGAACTTCACGCCGGAATCTTGAGATAATAACAAGATGTCTCTACGTCAAACCGGGTTACAACTAGTTATAAACAAATGACTGGAGCAAATAAGCCTTACCTTTCTGTTTTCGGGGCATGTTTCCTCACATACCATCAGCATTATTCAATTTGAAATGTTCCAGTGTTGTTAACCCAGCTAATACTAGAGTCAGTCAAACTAAAGCTAAACAAGACAATGCGGAAAGAGAATAAGTTATTGTCCACAGCAACCTGTGTAGGCTTCAATTGTTAATACCCGTCTCCAAGTCTATGCCTTACACTAGTCAAAAAAATTCCATTCTCAATCAGTAATATATGGAGGTCCATATGCCTAATCACTGCCTTCACCTTTTTTTTTACTGCAGTCATAATTTCCACACTAGTTGCAACAAATCTTTCACATTGTACCTCAGTCTATAACTAACCTCTGTAATAGCCTACATTTATCTCTAATTGACGTTGTGCATTAGTCAAGAACTTAACGTGGCAACTACAAAGAATAATCACATGAAACACACGTGCATTGAGAATAAAGACTTCGAACAAGTTAACACCAGTAAACAATAGGATAACAACCACACTCTTACAGGGAGAGCCCCTATAATTACGCAGGCATACACAAGTATACAATGAGAAATAAACAGAACTTAATCAAGTGTTCAGGATACGTGTTAACTTCACAGGAATGACGTGCCCATACAATCACAGCACTTCATAGCTTCAGAGATGCTACTTTAGTTCCATTAGAAACATGCAATCTCGTTTATGATAGCAAGTCCAAGATACCAGAGAGGATTAATCTGATTTCCATGTCGTTAAATTTTGCCGATCCAATAGTTATCACTCAAAGTTGAATTACTCACACCCACACATAGTTTTGGAACTAAAATTTTCATGACCAAGATTAGAAGGGTGGGACTGCTAGCCGAACACTTTCGGCTATGCCCAATCTTCTCTTTCTAGTTTCATCAACTATAGCTATCAACATGAATCATCTCAGATGTTCCCAGAATGTTGAAAACAATAACAACCCTAGGGCAAAGCATTATCGACAAAAACATATCCTCAAGTAGGATAAACAGTACAGGCCTAGAAATACCATAACTTAGTTAGCAGAAATCCAACATTCTCGGAATAAGAGAATTTTACTTGGCAAAGGCCACCCTTCAAGTCTTATTCACAACTCAGGCCTGGTTACAAAAATCAGCTTTTCGCAAACCCCAGCCTGACTCAACCATAGTTTGGATACCCCTGGTGAACTTTTTAATTCAGTTGTCTGTAATATTTGTGAGGTGCAACTAAAAAAAACTCAACACAAAATTGAGCATTAAATAGCACAGTCGTAAGGGAAACAAACTGCACTTCCGATATTTTGGAAAAAGTTTCAAGAGGTGAGGGCAAGCTAGGTCGGGTAAACTTATTCTAGAGTTAATCGACAGTGCAACTTAAGCATAAGCACTCTTCCATGAAATTTATTATTGCTAAACCTAAAATTTAGAATGTTTATGTTGTAGTTTCCCCCAGAGTACAAAATACAAATGACTATAAGCATATGCACTCTGTTGCAACCTCACCATTCCCTTTTATTATATTCAGAATCCCATTGTTTTGGCAGCACATGTGAATTCTTCTTCTAAGCACATGCACATTGTTCCCATCATACTCCTTCAAGATTACTAAAATCAACGAATCCAAAGGTTTTGCCAGCACATGTAAATAACTCTTCTTCCTCAAAAGGTCTCACCAAATGACAAAAGCTGTTACACCGGTCTAAATTTATGACTAAGGCTATGCTCGTTAGATAGATAGAAAGAGAAATTGTCCGCCACCAGCCCAACCCACTTTTCAAACTCCAAAAATATTACCTTCCTCTTATGCTTCTCTCTCCATCTCCGTTTCCATGTCCTATGCAGATGGACTCTTCTAAAGGTATGCAACTACATGTTTCAGCAGGGCATGCGTGTGGGATGTGTCCGACACCCATACCCATATAGACAGGGATCCTGGAAATATGTATTTGAGAGTGGAACAAATCTCATTATTGAGTAAATAAATATTTCGAATCTTTCACATGATTGGAGATAGAAACTTCATTACTTTTTGTAAACCCACTTGATTTGAAGGACAAGTCTAAAATCAACAACATATTCTTGATGAATAATAGCAATATATAGCAACAATAAGTATCAGGATGTGTCCCCGCACTCAAACCTAACTTTCGAACAATTTCCCAATAACCAAAGATTTAAGTTTCAGAAGGTCCACCGCATGGACATGCACCTGCAACCGATAGTCAACCAATCTACATGCTGAACTCTATTTTGATAAATTTTCACTCACATAGATCGATACAAATTAAACAACTAATTTAGCAAGCAAAACCTAAGAGGTAGATCAGTTGGTAAGGATTACACCTAAGGCAATGCATTCCTGGCGTTCAACTCCAAGGGTTGGGGTCTCCTCCACAAGATAACCATGAATCTTCATACATATAACCGGTTCTATCCCACAGGGGGTTCCTTATCATCCATAAAGTCATCCCCGAGCAAATGCACACTTAGTTCTTCAATAACAACCATTAACCGCCGAAAGACAAAAAGCAACACCATATAGAGCATTAAAAGAGGATAATCCTACAGAAGAATTTTCTGATCCCGAAACAAAACAGATAGAATCATTCACCAATTACCACCCAAATACCTAAATAACAAAAGAAGTAAATTTTGAAGATAGAGAGGCCAGATTTCATAAGTATCATGCATAGTAAAAAGAGAATTTTCGATTAACATGACCAAACACGTGGTAATTCATTGCACGCAACATTTTCCCAAATAGGCAATATAAAAAATAAGGCAAATCATCCATATATCACATGTAAAGCCACATATTTATGATGCAAACACGTATGCAAAGGACGTACAGTGAACAAGAGGGTTGCGACGACGGCCTGCACCGTTTGTTGGAGGATAACACCTTTCACCACCGTCCCTTTCGACACCAAATTCTTGTCTTCCTCGTCCTTCTTCGAATGCAACCGATAATTCTCGAAATATCCCAGCGGGATATAGATTCCTGAGTATACCCAATAAACCAAAATCGGAACAAAAGTCCCCAACATCTCATCCGACACACCAAAATCCATACCGCAGAAATGGATATAGAGTCTCTCCAAGGCTTGTATACAATATATATACTATAAGGAGAGGGGAAGAAAACAGTAACGCAGAGAAAAATCAAAGCTTTGGTTTGTGGGATTTCAAAAAACAGAGTGAGAAATGAAATTTTCCCCAATTGACTTGAAACCCCCAAACCCTAAACTTTGAATCAAAAGTCCCCCTGTTTCGATCTTCTGGGTACAAATAATTATCTCTTAGCGTTAGCGTTGGTATATATATATATATATCTAGAGAGAGAGAGAGGGGACAAAGATATTTTTTGAGAGAGAAAATTTGATGAACCTTCCATAAGTAAGGCAAGTCTGAGGACTGATTAGTTGTACGTCGGTGTATACGGTGGTCTATATCAAAACTAATCTCATATTGACGAATGTAACTTAGCCGCGTTTGTCTTTTGAAATTAAAATTCCTTTTTATTGTTTAACTTTTCTTATGTCAAAAATGAAGTGGCGCTTTGTTCGTTGCTCTTTTTTCACCTATGATTTAATCTTTTAAAATTAACCAACATGTTCATCATAAGATCCAGATCATGATCTTTAGTTTTATTTATTTATTTATTTTTGGACTTAAAGTACAAGAATATTAGATTGATTGAGGTGATTTCACTAAAACTAAAACTTGGTGATTGGTTTAATATTGGTTTATTGTGTTGGGGGAAGTAAGACACCGGTAATTTACTATCAAATTGAATGTTTGTACTAGAACTAAAACCTTTAAACTAGCTCTACAAACTTGGCGTGTATTATTGAAATTACTCTCTACAATTACGACTTTAGTACTTAATATCTAAAAAAATTCACGAAATGTTAAAAATGCTTCTTGAAAGCTGGGATTAGAGATTAATACTTATTTCGTGGGTGCTTAAATTATGATCAAAATTGACCTTAATTTTCTTCTGGATGCTTTATTGTGGGTTAAGTGTCTGATTTTATTGCTATCACTTGGTGATTGGTCTGCACTTGGTGTTTGCTTAGGGAATGACTATCAAACAATTATTTTATGATGAAAGTGGAAATTTGGCTACCAAAGTTATTGGTATTATTTTTACATATCTAAGTACAAGTTTGTTTATTTTTTTGTGTGTTGTGTATATGTGTGAACTTGAGCTCCGACCAAACTATTAATGATTCACATTTTCATTTCATCCTTACTCTTATACTCGTGCACATTTTCCATTGACTTCAAATTCTGTTTGAAATCTCCTTTGTTGTCCGACAGTAAGTTAAAATTTTACTGGGAATCGTGCCCAACATGGGCCATGGTGTTTACATGTAATATTTTTTTATAAAAATTTATAGCAATTTAAAAAATAATATTGTGTTTATTTTACTTGACATAAAATTCCAAAGCAAATTTTGTTTCAACAATTGATTTCAACATATCTAATCAATAGTACAATAGATTTGTTAGTTTAAGATGAATTTTTTTTAAATCTTACATAGTGCTTTCCTGTAAAAAAAATGTAGTAGTTTTTGATTAGGTGTCTTAAAGCAGAAACAACCTATTAGTTGATTCGTATTTCTAGGTAGGACGTTTTACCTCCACAAAAGCTAAAAAAGTTAGGGAAAAAAATGCACAAAAAAACAATCACCATTGAGTCAATTCGTATAATACTATTGTTACATTTCAAAAATTTGGACAACAAAATAAAACTTCAAATCGAAACGCTACCTTATCAAAATGAATTGGTCACTCAGGGTTATTATCCATAATCCGACTCACAATCGATCCAATTCTTGTGATGTTATTGTCGTTCCAAACGAAGTCAAAGCACAGAAGCTTTATCTAACGGGTTGCCCATACCTGAAGACATTTGAACGGAAAAAGAAATTTTTCAAAAGGCAATTAACTAAAAATGAGTATACTAATTTTTTTCTATTGAACAGTAAACATAAAAAGATATTTTTTGTTACTACCAATTATGTGAAATCAAAATCACAAAGAAAAATTAAGTCACCAGAGTATGGAAATTCTCCCAAGTGAAGTCGAGGAACTCTTCCTCTAGTTTTTTATTCTCTTTATTGGCCAGCTTAGTCTTTTTTACAGTAAATTTTTCGACACAACCTTTTGTCACTTTCGAAGTGCTCTTGGGACATTTAGGAGGCAGTTTGAAGAGCATATCTTCGAGACTGAGAATCTTATAGTGAATGTGTTGCAGCTGATCCTTCATGTCATGATATTCGTGACAGACTTGATCAAATGGGTTGTCTTGATAGTGAGGACACAACAAAGTCAGCAAATTTAGAAGATGTGTGTAAAAACACGAATTTTGTAGAAAGTGATGCGTCCAACATTCAAAACTACAACAACCTCACAGGACCATAGGAAGTTTAGTTGAAAAATATGCTCGAACAATACTTCAAATGGCAAAAAGCAAAGGTCGCTAGTAGCTCTTTGGGTTCTTTAACTTGCCCATCAAGGCCCGTAGGATATATGGAGTATTCCATACGAAACTTCGCACAACAGTAGTGATTTAACTATTTCCTTAAACTAACTGGCATCATCTTTGAGAGAAGACAAGGTAAAAAATTTAGTATACCCAGTTGGATAATGGATGAAATGGACCTTATCAAATCATTCTTTCTTCTGCGTGGCAACTTGATGTTTCATTTCTTCAAAATTTAGCAGGTCAAGTTTGTCATTTGCTTTAATTGCTCAAAAAAAGTTGGGATGGAAAGAAGAGGAATATAGAGCATCCGTGAGACTGAAATAGACATTTGTATTAGCAAAGGCAAGATGGTAAAAGCTCATCACTCTCAAGCAAGAATGATGAAAATCTTTATGAGGGTTGACACCACCCATGATGGCCTGTATCATGGTCGACAAAGGTGTGATAACGGGAAGATCCCAACTTGGCCTTGGACAAAGCTCAAGGACCGGAAGTTTGTCATCCCAACCCCTTGAAGGTAGAGGTGAAGTTGGAATATTTTTATCAATAGGGGAATTGGTTTCAACAGATATAGATTTAAAGGACTAGGTAATGGTTTCTAGCATTCCCATGATAAAAAGCATGATGAAAAGATGAATGGATTAGCTTGCATTAAGTGTTCATATTTATATAGAGAATACGAAGAGATTGTGGTATAAGTTACAAGAATGAAAATGAAAAAATAGTTGGACTACTCCACGAACTTCCTTTGGCGGGAAGCAGACTGTTTGAATGTCCACTAGTATAATTTAAAATCTTAAAGTATGCTGGTGCAAGGGTATGTTAACACCTGCCAATAGAAATATGACACGTGGCGTTGCATTTTGAAGGTGCCTGCATTATATTAGGACATGTGAGGAATGCAAATGTGGTCGTTTGGGTTTCTAAGCCAGTCATTAATTGCTCAACAACCGACGCATGCAGAAGACAAACCGATGGCATTTCGCATGCATGGGCAATTATCCCAACTGTCATGCATGCCCACGTATGAAGTAAAGAAATACAAAGCGATTTGGATAACAGATGCATAGAAGAAGGAAAACATGGTGGATATTAATGATTGTGATTGCACCCGCATCAAAGGAAGAAACAACTGATATTATTTGGTGAAGAAAAATTCAAGGAAACAAAGCGCCAAACAAAGTACCAAACATTGAGTGTTCTATAAATGGAACTAAGGGTGACAAGAAAAAGAGGACGAATCTCTACACAAATTTTTTTTTTGGGTACATGTTTTTTCTTTCTTGTACTTAGCTTAGTATAGTTATAGCACTAGCAATACCGTAACAAATACTTGTTTACATAATTGTACTTAGCTTAGCTGTAATCTGTATCAGTAAGACTAGTTTATAATTCTTAGTTCGAAACAACCTAGATCTTTTGTACGTCTTGAATGTAAGTTTATCTTCAAATTTACAATTCAAAATCAGTTTATTTCACATTTCTTATTATTGTTCATCTTCGTTTTTTGGTTTTGAGCCTCTACGTGTCAACACTTGAGAAAATTTTCTTTTTGTTGAAGTAAGAGAATAGACAATACAAACGCGTATTACTTGTTAGTTTAACTATCACATTTATATTTTTTGAAAAGAATAATTACAAATTTTTTCTACCGAGCACGCGCACATATTTAGCCTTGGGAGATATTAGACCCAAAAGACTATTCATTTTAGCAAAGTCGTGTAATGCTCTGGAGCAAGTCAATTTTACCCCACAGTGCAAGTCATTTAATGCTTTGGGCCAAGTTATTTTAGGCTTTGGAGCAAGTCATTTTATCATTTGCATACAACACTAGTAATGTTTGTTGGGCAGGTTATTAAAAACCGAGAATAGTCAATTTAAACGATGAAGATATAACGTACGCCAATTTAAAAAATGAAAACATAGTCATCGTTATAGGTCTTAAACTAATATGCGGAACACATTGGAGTACTTGGTAGTGAACGATTACAAGAATATATCGGCCAGGGAATGGAGATGTGCATGTCATTCGATTATGCCCTGAGTCATGACAACGTCCGCATGTGACAGTATTACGGTAAGTTAGAGAACATTAGTTAATCAGTTTATTTTTTGGTTGAAGATTATTAATAGTTTTACTGTATTATCATAAACACTTTAATTAGTATGTAATAAGAAAAATTGCAAATGATTCTTTATTTGTAAGTTCTGAAGTCTTGTTGTTTGAGAGGAAGAGAAATTGAAATAATTATTAAAGAAAGAGTGATACCAAGAATTTGAATACGGGATCGGCTTGAGTACCGATTTTTTTATTAGTACAGTACGTATCGATACTGATTATATATTGTATACCGTATCGGGTTTATTGCAACTATCAATATATATATATATAAACCATAGAGAGAGAGTCAAAAAATTAATTTCTTTTACAACTCTTAAAAAAAAAAGTACCGGCCAGTACCCAACGTGTACGGGCCAGTATTTAGAATGGTACAATATTAGAGATATCCGGTACTTTTTTACGTTAAAGCGGTACGTACCGGCCAGTATTGATAATCTTGAGTGATACATGAAAGAGTAGATAAATAAATAAATAAATAAATATATATATATATATATATATATATATATATAGAGAGAGAGAGAGAGAGAGAGAGAGAAGGCATGTGTGTTAAAGGTCCATTTGGAGTGTGGTTTTTATTGGTTTATTTATTGAAATTTTTTTCGTCCTTATTTGAAATTTTTTTGCAATTTTTTGTTTTTCATCAATTTTTTTTAATTTATTGGTCCATCTCGACAAGAGCTTTCAGAAAAGTTATCAATCATCGACTAAATTTGAAAAAAGTTCAGAAAAGATAAAAATAAATAAAAAAACAGAATTTTTTATACTTATTCGTCGTCTTTAGTGATCTTTTTTTAACTTTTGGACATAATTTTATACTCATTAGATTCCTTTCATCAAGACGGACTAATAAACTACAAAACATTGAGATTTAAACAACAAATGCAAAAAAAAAAATGAATAAAGACAAAAATAAAGAATAAATAAATACTAGAGGCCAAATAGGACCTAAGTCTTATTGGTTATGAGATGTGGACCGGATAAAAAGGAAAAAGATATGTTAGACCAAAGAAAAATAGATAATTTTGTACATTTTTCAAAAAAAATCTATGTTTGTAATAAAAATTTGTCACCATGAATGTGCAGTTATTTTTTCCGTCTCCCACTTATATGAGATTCCACCTAATTTCTATGTGCTCCGGATAAGGTCCCCAAAAAATATGTTCTAAATGTGATGACACGTTGACGCGTTGAAAGAAAAGGTCAAAAGTTTAAAGGGTAAAAAATACCTACCTTGAGGTTTCCAATAATTTCAGAGACCTCCTTTGAGATTTTAAAAAATACAATTATCTCGTCTATTTTTGAAACTATTAGATCATTACCCTTGTCATTAATTTTCATTGACTTTCGTTAATTTGTTATTAAATTTGACCATTTTGCTCTTTCTTCATAATCACTCCCTTAATGTATTTTTGAGTAATTATTTTGAGAAAAATTAATGCTATTTTTAATAAAAATTTCCTGCATATTTTTAAATATTTATTTTTACTAATTCAACCAAGTAAGTAAAAAAATAAATTAGTGTCAAAATTTTAAAAAATAAATTTCTTCCGTACGTAACTTTTAAAATTTTGACACCAATTTAAAAATCTTACCTACTTTTTTGAATTAGTGCAAATATTTTAAAAAAAATAAAATTATCTTAATTTTTTACTATCAACTGTTATTGAACAAGTATACAATATTTTAAAACATTTAGTTTTTCGACATTATATATTTTATATGGCATATTTATTATTTTTACGAAATATTTGTTTCTAAGTAAAAAATATCAAACTAAAAAAATTCCTCGAAAGAAATTATTGAAAAAAATTAAGAGAGTGAGTATAAAACAAGAACAAAATGATCAAATTTAAGGACAAAACTAACAAAAGTTAATTAAAATTGACGACAGGAGATAATGAACTAATAATAAAAAATAAGAGAGGTGATTGTATTTTTTAAAACTCAAAGGGAGCACCTGCAATTGTCAGAAACATCCGTGCATGTTACCCACTTTTAAATTGTTTGTTGTTTGGTAACACAAGAACGCCGGTTTTGACCAACCCCGTGAGATTAGCTTCCAAATTGCCCATAGAAAAAGAAAAAGAAAAAGAAAAAGAAACGAGATATAACTTCTAAAACAGCTTTTCAAAAAACCGCTAAAATAAGCTGTTTTGGAAAGCAGCAAAACATCTTACACGTAAAAAGGCCGATTGAATAAGAAATTATTTTCAGGGGTTAAGTTATTGAAGGAAGATAAGATAAGAGGAGTATTATTTTTAAAGGGTTGACCCACATTGATGTGATATTTATAGGGAGAGTAATAAAAAATAGATAGTTTGGATAAAGTATTAAAATGAGGGATAAAATAGTACTTGATTTGATGGAGGATAAAATAGATAGAGAAAATTATTTTATAGTTGTAATGAGGAAGGGGTATTATTCTTGGATAATACTCCCTCTTATTTTTTGGACACTTTCCCCCAGCCCAAAAATTATCCCCCTTTATTCCCTCTTCGGGGGATTATTTTTTAAGGGGTGAAAAATTATCTCCCTGTATTTTTTGCTCCCAAACCATGCTAAACATGTCACGTCGATCCTTTTACCCCCTTCCAAAATTATCCCCCTTTCTTTCCGCCATCCAAACAAGCCCTTAGGGTCAAAAACAACAAAACGGCTTATATTCAGGCTCAGGAATACATGACTGGAAACAATGAGAATAAGCCTGTTTTTATAGCTAAATTTATAGACAACAAAGAAGGAAAAAAAGAAAAATGAAAAGACCCCTCTCCTAGAAGCTTCTCTTGTGCATATCTGAGTTGGCGGGTTCTTTGTAGAACCTGTGCCATTCCCTATAAGTAAGCAAATGCAAAGCACCAAAAGCCGATTTGGATAAAATGAGCAATTTAAAATCAATGAATGGACACAAGATAGGCCCTAAATGACCCTCACAGCACCCAATCCTTTCAGAGTTCGCTAATGTGAATGCATTCCGAGCACACCACAAGACAAGTTAAAAGTGAGCTCATCTCGCAAGTCATTAAAAATGAACTAGTTCTGTAGAATCTAGGTATCGTGTCACATTTGTCATAAAAAAATGGTTCAAATTTTGTGAACACATGGTTCATTCTCAAAGACGAATGCTATCTAAATAAAATCAAAGAGAACAATTGCATCATGACGTGGTGAAGCCCACCGGACAGCACTATAATCATGTACTACATTAGGTGCACTACAAAGGACCTGAGCTGATGTGTTACTACTGTCATGTCCAAATAGAGTCGTTACTCAGTAGGTACATCCCTGCACCCTTTTGCCCAGAAGGAATAACAAAACGGAACCTGTAAATATGTAGGCAGCACAAGCCAGAATATCAAGTCTCACACAAGCAACCGTATTTTAAAGACATTGGAACAGTATTCTATTCGAAGGGGTTTAATGGGGGGAAAATAGGTAGACACATGAATGGGATTCAGGAGTATCTACGATACACCATGCCTAAAGATCTTCAACCTTTTTTCTTCTGGAAGTGAAAGAGACTATTTTTACAGTGGCTGATTACCAAAATATGTAGCTGGATTTATATTGGCATTTAACCAATGAGCTTTTAAGTTGCTGCAGAGAACTCATCATACGAACCCAATGAACTCAGAACCAGGTTGGTACTATTTTGATGCTACCGAGGATTCTTCTCCACTGTTGTTGCTTTCAATCAGCTGGCCAAACAGATAAGCAATCAGTATTTGCCAAAATGCAAAAGCCGAGAATTTACAATTGTTGAAGTAGGATAGAGAGAGAGTGATAGAAGAAAGGGGGTTTTAGAGTACCAAGGAGCCAACACGCTCATACGCTTCCATAACCTTTAGATCTTCTTCATCTTCGTACCCAACCTGCAGTATCCGTGGTCCATTAACTGACCAAAGAGCCCTTCGACCTGCCTCCTGGTACGAAGATAAAATAAAATGCTTTCTCATCCACACACACAATAGTCTTTGAGAATGCGCAGTTAACACAATCAGAAGAGGGGAATTAAAAACCAAATGAAATGGCAAGCTCTTGACTTATCGAATATCCAAGAAACAAGAAATTTGATGCTTGAAGAGGTCGATGACCTCCGAAAACATTTTAATTTTCCAGGAGACGTAGCTTCCTACACAGGATTTTTGATTAATTCCATCAGTGAAACGGACGGTGAGATTTTTTTAAACTCCTATTTCCTCTATTCCTTTCATCCCCTTATTCTTCTTTTAATCGCTCACATGATTTTTATTTTATTTCCATTTCTTGTAACCCATGAAATTCACATGAGATCTTTTCCAAGTAGAAGAGAAGTTTTTTTGCTAAACAAGTAGAAGAGAAGTTGTAATTATAACATCTTAATTGCTTGATTGCTGATCGTATTCATAGATTTAGGAAATTATTTTCACCTAAAAAAGGGAAAAAAAAGATGGAGATAAGATTTTTCAGATTTGAATCCCTTTACCTGTAACGAAATCAAGTAAACAGCCTCAAGGGTTTGGACACGAATCTCAGGATCATTGACTGGTTCACGCTCAATTGAGAGTGCACTCCCAAGCTCAAGTGGCATTTTCGCCGTGTCCTGTTCACTGTAGATCTGCGTCAAGTCAAAAGATCATCAGGAAAAAGAATTTCAGAACGTGAGCACTAGCAAAAGTATGTACATAAAGAGAAGAGACAAATCATATGGTAAACACAAATGAAGTCAGAGATCACCAAAAAACAAATGATGACAAACCCCAAAGTTTTACAGCTTCAAATGCATTTGCGAAAATTCAATACACATGACAAACACAGATTGCAAAAAATAAATAAAAGTTTTCCTTTTTATTGCATCCCTGAGGAAATTCTCATCAAGCATGAGAGAAGAGTTAGTGGGACGACTAATTTCAGCTCAACAAAGAAACCTCAAGTAAAGGTAACAGCGATCCAGCTCGAGACCGTGATATCTGAAAAAGATTACACGACTGGGCCTTATATCATGCAATGACTCGGGCATGTATCCAAACCATGTTTGATCAATAACCCATTGACGAACTGAGTCACAAATAGGTTGGCCCTGCTCTTATGTAGTGGTATCTTTTGTCACCCAGTACAGGACAAAGGGTTATCTGCGGGCAGCAGGTTTTTTTTTATATCAAGTTTACAGAACATAACCGGCTTATTGTATTCCCTCTGTGATTGTGAGATTTCTCTGTTGAGCTGAGTTTGTGAGTGTAGGCTTTCAAGCTGAACTATGGAAATCCTTTGTGTTCTTTCTGTGATTGCTCTGTGTTCCATCAAACCTATCATATTGTCGACTCACTTCCCTTTAAACTTCTTTTTGAGTTCCACTTGGGAGCCTCTGGCTGTTACTTTGATCTTTCCCCACTAAACTTAACCCAATACTACTACTTACAGGAACCCAAACCTGGCTTTGTCCAAGGGGAAAATGGTACTTCATGAGTAGAAAGAAGCTTCTGAACCATCGAAGCCAAGGTTTTGAAATAAAAGTTTCCAAGAATACAATCAGTATATTTTTTCAAGAAGCTTTCATGCCAGAATTTGTCCAAGTAAGCATTTACGGCTTTTGCAGGACAATCTAGGAATAGAACAAAACCACTGGATTTTCACCATTCATCTCAACGGTGAAAATCTACTTGCATTAACCAACCAAAAAGCTGAAGGCAGTCTTAAAGCAGCCAAGATATACGGGAAAAATTCACCTTGTTTCCAGCAACTGGCAAAAGTAGAGCAGGCCAAAGAAACTCGGATATCAAAAGTAAATTTTGTAGCTGATTCTCAGCCTCAAAACAGCAGTTGCGAATAGTTCCTGAAACCTGTGAACCATCAAACCCAATTCATGATGCTGCAAAAATTAACTGAAACAGCTAGAACTATTTAAAACCATTAACCAGCAAAGTGTTCCAACAGTTAAAATGCTTAAATATACAGTCTTAATTTCAAGAGAATGCCGAACAGAGTGAATTGACTTTCCGTCCTAAATTGTTTCTCCTAGTGATGTTTTCGAAATACTCTCGATTTTCAAACGACGAGGATATCTCATTTCTTATAGCTTCAAGAAGCCGGAATCATAGGTAGAAGATAAATTTGCAACAGTCAACGATAATAAGTCAACGATAATAAAATGGAATTCAAACGAGATGGTAGTAGTTAGGCTGAACACAGGGCCAGGCATTAACATCCATAAAGATAAGCCAACAGCAGAAAGACAAAATCTACAAGGTGTCAGTATAGAGTAATGCAGGGTGAGTATAGAGTAATGTAGGCTATGTAGCTTGTCTGCAGGATGGTAGATTTGAAGATTAATAGAGACAGACTAAAGAACTGGTCACTAAAAGAGGTTACGACAAACAAACCAAATTCTGGTTAGCATTTAGCACCAAGACAGAACTATGTTCCCATATTTAGACAAAAACCAGCTTCTCCATAGAATTGAACAGCAGGAGTGTCCATTTCACTATGGTTTTTGGGGTTGCAGGTGGAAGAAACTGGAAAAAAGAATTGTAAGCCTCCATACAGACTTCAAAGTTTCAGTTCTCAGATACCAGAAATTGAATAGAGGCGTGGAAAGCAATTTTCAATCACATAAAAGTTGGAAATTTTGAAAGCACTCACATTCGTTTCACTGAAATTTCCAAAGAGTTCAAATAATGTTCCTTGGGGCTTCATCCCATGTCCCAATAAAACATACAAATTGAAGTTGAACATTGAACTTGTACCGATTCAGTTTCCATTAAGCAGGAAGCACAAAAAGGTACATAAAACATAAGAAAACAAATCAATAATGGAGTACAAACTGTTTATTGTTTCCAAATTGACGGAATTAACAAGATTCCACTTTCATTGTTCTCAGTTGTTCCCAAGGTTCACCAAACAGAAAACCAATGCAAGAGAGGTTAAGATGCTGAGATGATGACGGGAAAGTACATGAAATAAACCCCATTATATAGGAGAAATTTCCATTTTCATACCCCCTTCTTTCGCAATGGACTTGTAGAATCAAATTGCCTAATGACTTGCTTCATAAGTCCTCGCTTTGGGTCTAATAGAAGTTCCCTTCCTGCTGCTTTTTTTGAGATATTGACTAATATAGAACCAACATGCTCAAAAATATCACCTGATACGCAAGGAATTGAACAGGACAATAGTTCAGGAACTAAAAATAAATACACATGGTGACAGCTGACAGGCTATAGCAAGTTAGCAACAGCAACAATAGTAGGAATCAACTGTCAGATATTTTTAATGCATATCCTTAGCTTAGCCATGTAGTCAAAGCCTCGAGAACATCCCAACAACACAATCCATATATGTATATCATGAGTTAATAGTATTATCTTCTAGTAGAATAAAAGTTACTAAAAACGTTTTTAGGATGCTAACTTAAAACACAAATTTAAGATCTAATTGGATGAAATTGTGCTCACTCGTGTAATTCAACAAAAAATAATTGGAAAGCTTTCAAGTAACATAATATATTTAGAAACAACTAAGGGATCCTGAAAACCACCACCAATTGGGTTGTGGCTAGTAGAAAAGGTTAGCATCTCTTTTCCAATGCACATTTCACATATTCCAAAGCACCTTAACGTATATGTTTATACTTTTCTTGCACTTTTATCTACTTTCTACACATATATCAAGGTTAACTAGCACCCATTACACAGTCAATAGCATTTCCCAAAACTGACATAACACGAATATTAAGCATCAACTCCCTATATAGGTCCTATCAACAATCATGCATTAGTTTTTACATTGGAAGTAACGGAATCTATTAGTAGTGCACCAAAAGGAAAGTGAAGTAAACAAGGAGCATTACCCACCATTCTTCTCACTGGGGGAAGTACAGAATGATCTAACGAGCTTCATGACATACAGGCCATGCATCTTCTCATCTCCCGTCTAACAATCAGCAACAATTGTAGCCATATCATATTATAATCCGCAACTGAAAAGGAGAAGAATAAAAAACAAGAAGTGGAGCTACTACTCCCTAGTCCCGTTTTAGCTTTAGTAGTCACAGGTATCCAACAAAATCAGAAATGTTCAAAATGTAATGTCATAAGATTAATCCGACACTGGGGGAAAATGAAGCACTACAAACAACATAATAAACGGAATAAGCACCTGAAGCAAAGAATCAATACCAGCATCCAACTGCGTTAGATTTACTAAGAACATAACAAGCAAGCGGGTAATCCCAGCCTCCTGCTTATAAAGAATATCCATAGTCGTTTTAATCATTCCCATGGAGACCATTTTTGCTGCCAGTTCTGAATTTTGTGACAGATTTATAAGAGCCTCAGCTGCAGGTTCCGAAACTTCCTAAAAGTTTCAACCAATTTCAGGAAAAGAACTAAAAAAAAATTGAGTAATTTATATATCTGCAAACAAGCATAAATTATGTTTCAACACATTACCTTTTTCTCAGCCAACAGGCGAATTAGTGATGGCAGGGCAATATCAGAGTATTTTGATAGGGATTGCAAGCCATCCTCGGCCCCAGTCAAATCCCGAACAATATCAACAGCTGCCTTCTTAACCTGAAGTTTTTTTTCAAGTACCAAAACAATAAAATTTGCAATTCAAATCAAGTACTTGGGGCACTTCCGGCCCGTACCCAAATCTCGACTGAAACTAGAATTTTGATTTATGAAGAACCCTCAAATCCCCCTCCATTCCTTCAATTAAACTCATCTGACTTTTACTCAAACCAAGGCAGACTATTCTTTTATTCAAACTAATCAAGAGTATTTTGTGCCTTTTAAATCTACTACCTCTGCCATTAATGAAGTTCTATTCAATCTATGCATATATTAGAGTTTATATCAGAGTTTGCCAGGCGACCCCAAGGTTGGTCTCCTTGTTGAGCTATTAAAGTGATTCATATCAAATGAAGATATTACTAATTTTGTTATCTTACCCAAATCTTTACTCAAATTAAGGAAACATATTAGTAAAGGATTGGAGATGGCCAGACGAACAATACCAAATGAGCAAAGTTAAGGATACACTTAAGTTCTAATGGAATAAGGGTTTTTTAAATCAGCAGATGTTGGGAATGAAATGGACCAGATATCTACATCAGACCAAGGACAGCAAAACCGCGTTAAGAATTCAAGAAATTAACCAGAAACCAAAGCTTTTAGTGTGTGTGTGTGTGTGTGTGTGTGTGTGTGTGTATAAGAGAGAGAGAGAGAGAGAGAGAGAGAGAGAGAGACTGAGACTGACTGGTGGAGATGGAGATGACAGAAAGCCCAGCAATTCTTCCAGTTCGTTGGCCATCCTTGCTTCCTTGCAGTCGGCGGTATCTCCCACTACTTTAGATTGAAGAATAGCTCCCATATGCGTTACTGACGGCATCGTTTCGACGCTATGCCATGCGTTTTCGCACTTCCCTGAGGTTTGCCTACCCTCTGGTTTTGAAAATGACAGTCACCTCCCCTGTCATCCTTGTCACCTAGACGCCGTGAACAAGGAATGTTTTACAATTACACCCTTTCAGTTAACTCTCTCCAGTTTCAAATAAAACCCAACAAACTTATGGTGTCCAATAATTTAATACCACCTCGTCAATTCATCTAAGCAATTTGAAACCTATACCACCTTATGTATTCTACCTTCTCCCTACCAAGTACCTTCTTGCCCTGTTTGATAACTCTTCTAGCCCATGAAATTAGGACTCACAATCCCTTGTTTGTTTTTCAATGTTTGCTTGGCACAAGTGACTACTAAGACCACAAGACTCATAATCCAGTCGAAGGGGGGATCTGGATACCTAACCCCCACCAAATATTCATAATCTCATCTCCTCTCCTCTGTATACAATGACCAAACTTCTCATACTCTTGATTCATATTGTCAAAATTAATCATGAATTAAAGGAATATGGCAGGAACTATATTATGGGGTTTTTTCGTGTAAAACAATTTTGCTGTGTTAAGTTGTAAGTTCTGAAAAAAAAATCTGCTCTAAAAAGAAATCTATTTCTAAAAGATTGGCTTGCATTTTCTGGACCCGGGGGAGCTGTAGTACACTGCTGCACTACAGCCTATAGGGCACCAAAACAATGTTGTTTTGGTGTCCAAAATTTTAAAAATCATGAACCCCAAAGCGACGTCGTTTTAAGGTTTAGAGTAAAAAATAGAATTTCAGATGAGTTCTTTTCTTTCTTCGTTGCTTGCTAGGGTATTTCCCCTTCGGCAACAGCCCTCCGTTCGCACCCCCAACTTGAGCCCCAATTACCACTGCTCATCGCCGGACTCGCGCCACCGTTCATCGCTGGACTCGCCTCGCCTCGCCGGACTTGAGCGATTCCCTCCAGATGTTGGAGATGGTATATTGTACGGCAAGATCAGAGGTAAAGAAATCCAGGGGCAATGCGAGGGCAAAGGCATGGGGCTGAGATAATGCTACCCAAGAGACCATTCACTCCATTTTGACTAGCCACAGGAGCAGCTGAAAAATGGGGTAATCCCAGATACAAGGTGAAGCAACTTCTCAAAAAGTTGAGCTACAGCTTCCTGGTTGTGTCTGAAAACAGAGCGAGAACAAGATACGACAATGAAGTCATGCCAGCACCGAACCTTCTGGGCCCAGCCCTTCGCTTGCACCTTTATCTTAGCTCCATCTTCAGCCCATTTTAGTCTTTTTTGTATCTAATTTTTGCTTGAATTAGTGCTCTTGACAGAGTTTTTTTTTTTTGTGTAAATGATTGGCTTCGAATTTGAGATATCTAAGGTTCTAACTATGAATTTGTGATAGAAACATTCTTTTTAATTTCTGGGGTTTCCATCAAAGAGGTTGATCAAATTCCGTTCTTGTTTTATTTTTCTTCCAAATGATTTCTATTTTTTTCTTTAATTTAGTATTTGGTAGATTGAAATTTAATTCGAGCTAAACTCAATTGAGTATGAAACTCTTTTCCATAGGGTTTTCAATGGTTGGTTCATGAATGTTACAAATGGAATAATGATCTATCTATTTTTCATATATTTGCATCAGTAATCTTCTGAATTGTGGATTTGGAAATGATGGAAGTATGTTTAAAACTCCTAGTTATATGATAATGCTTTATGGTTATATGTATTATAATCTTATGCATACCATAATCGAGGTGAAAGCTATCATGTGTTTATCCTGTTAAAAATGATAAGCAGACTCATCATGCTTGCTCAATGGTTGGCTTGTCCTTGTAGAGAAACTGGCTGAGACATTCTCTGGTTGCTACAACTTTGCTACTTTATGTTCTACAAAATCTATCAACTTTGCTACTTTATGTTCTACAAAATCTATCAACTTTGAGGACCTGCAATTGATGAATTGGTTTGAAGCGTTTCCTAGCTGCTCAATGCTGAATTGGTTGTTGAAGTTTCTGCTGATATTGAGGCCAAAGGTTGCTGGTTTGTTTGTCAATGGCTGTCGTTGAATTGGTCCAGTAGCAACTCAGATTGGGGTGAATTCATCGGCCAATGGAATGCTAAACTAGAATTGGTCCAGCAGCAACTTATATATATATATATATATATATATATATATATATATATATATATATATATTAACTGATAGTGCTGATTCCCACATTTTTCATGGGATTCATTCTCTGTAGGTGTACACATTGTATTTTTTTTTTTTTAAGATATTGCAGTTAGTGTTTAAGGATATTGGAGTTGGTTTCTCAGGTTGTGATACATTGTATTTTTTTCTTCATTTTATGATATAAATAATTGTTCCATGATGTAAAAGTGGTTCACGGAGAAATGAAATGGTCATTTTTTTCTGTTTGTTTTGAAATCTTACCAATCTTTGACGAGAAGTGTGTACACTAATTTTTTGCAATTTTCTTTGCTAATTGTGGGCATCACCGTGATAGCATACATGTCATGAAGTGGCCATCTGCTTTATTCACTTGCGATGCTAAAGAAGTTGGACATGTCTGCATCTGTTGCTTTATATAGGGGCTTTGAGTGTAGTCTATTTTTAGGGAGTTCTGATGCTTCAAATTCTGCTGAACTCAGTAGCAGGCTGCCATGCCTGGGCTGTGAGTGTTGCTACAGATTTTCCACATGAAAATATGATAAAGTAGAATCCTTTCATTAAGATTTCAATTCTAACAATCGGTTCAAGTCTAGAAGAAGTATCAATTCTGCAAGCCCATTTTCATCTATTGCACAAAAAAGAGTATGTTCCCAATGATAACAACAGATGTAGTGCTGATGTTTAACAAGTGCTTAACCTGTAAAAGAAAACTATTTATCAGACAATGTACAAATTTTCCATTGAATGACAGCAATGTGCATAACCTGTAAAAGAAGATCATTTATTAGACAATGTGCAAATTTTTCATTGCATGACAGCAATGTGCAGAATCAACTTTCCAAAAAAGACAAACCATTCAACACGAAAAGTAGTGAATTGGTCCCCACCAAACCATTGCTTGATTTATAACACATTAAACAATTCATCCAACATACAAAGAAATAAATTTGTCTTCACCAAACAACATCAATATCTCAAAATAAAAAGAACGTCATGTAGATTCCCAATCAACATCAAACAAAATTCCTCTCCTCTTCGATCAATACTTTCCTCATATTACCCTATTTTTGTTGAGAATCTTTCGAATAATTCAAAAATTGATGTAAAGAATCATCCAAGAAGAACGAATCTGCTCCCACTGAAAAGTAACTCGTTGGATCAAAGGGCATCGTCTAAACAAAAAATTAGCAAAATGTAAGTTGAAGCAAATGAATTAAAACACTATTACTTTACTATTCCAATTGGTAATAACAATATAACACACTACTTACCTTAGAAGTTTGTGGATTGTATGATGCTTGCGAACATGAACGTAGGGATGATAAGTTATCCACGTGACCCACCATATGTGCTACATACGGAACCTCAACATCCTAATTCATACAAAAGATTGATAAGTACTCTTATAAGAACCACAAGTCTATGAAAGAAGTTTTGCACAAGGTAATTAAGTAATAATTAGACCTCAGTGAGACGGGTTGATTGTGCCACAACTTTCTTCCTCTTTCTACTTTTCTCATACCAAGGTTTTAATCTTTTTCCACCCTTACACGTAAGCCATCTTTTTTCTTCAAACCTTTAACTTGTGCAAATTGAGGACAATTTTTTTTGCTTCTTTATCTTCCACTTCGATTGAACCTCCCACCCCGAGGAGCATATTGGCCACTTGTGTACCCATGTCTTCCCCATTCTCTTTCACATACTGATATGTCTCCTCATGTTCAGATGCCCGAGTTGCTATCTTCACCATCATAAGACAAAGTATTCTAAAGCGTGCCGCTTTTACCAATTTAGGATCATGGTCATCCATTATAACTTTGTTTTCTTCCAATTTACAATCTTTTGCATTTAACCGCCATCTTCTGAGTACATAACATTCGGGAATTTTCATAACACTCATTCGGTCAAGCCCTTTGATTGCATGGCCACATAGAATTCCAAAATTTTCAAACTTTCGACAACTACAACAAATATCATGACAAATATTATTACCAAACTCATTTAATTCAATATTACCCCTCACCACATACTCTACATCCTCTCCATACAAAGTAATTACACAATCAAATTTTTCATCTAACTCATAGCATTGTTTTACCTTACAACAAAGGGAGGTGTCAACCTCATCGTGAAATAAGTCAAATAGAGGAGGGATGTATAATTGCGCAACTTGAATTAACATGGGGCACTTTTATAACTTCAATCTCGGTAACTTTTCTCTAGAACTGTATATGGATTTTGCCTCCTCATACCGCTTTTCGATAACTATTGTATCAAATTGTGTAAAGAATTGAACAATATCAAGATTGGATTTCAAAGACTTCTTTAATCTCGCATTTAAGCTCTCACTAAACTGAGTGCTCCGCATTCCTGTAGTGAATAACCACTTCATATATACATGCGCCCACTTCTCCCTAATTTCCCATGTCTTCTTCATCCACATATTATCATGCAAGTTGTACTTATTGATCAAAATATTCCAAGCTTCAATTAACTCCTTTTCGTCCTCATACCCAAAAATGCAAGTGTTAAACTCTTTACCAAAGTTTGAATCACCTTTAAACAAGTGGCCCAAATGCTTTAAAGCATTTTGATTGAGGTGGAATGTACACAATCCGTGAGAAACAGTAGGCATGACAATCGAAATTGCCTTTGCCATTGCAGCATCTTGATCTGTGAAAATGGTGACAGGCTTTTTTCCTGACATGGCATGTAAGAATGTGTTAAATAACCACTCAAATGATTCCGTAGTTTCATCATATAATAGTGCCGCTCCAAAAATTGTCGTCATTCTGAAATGGTTAAATCCAGTGAAAAGACCAAATGGTCGATACTCTTTATTTGTTCGGAATGTCGTGTCAAAAGATATGGCATCCCCAAAAAGTCTATAATCTGAAATCATCTCATGGTCAGCCCAAAATATATTTGTTATCATCTCATCAACATCAAGTTGCACCGCATATTAAAAGTACGAATTTTCTGAAGCTTGCTTTTGAAAATAACCCAACAAAGCCCCGGCTTCACCATATTCTAAGCTTCTTTGTCTTCTTGCACGTAAATAATTTTTTTGATCTTCGCGTGTGAACCCTAAGAATTCTCTCCCCTCCGCTTGCGCACTAAGGAGATCAAGTGATACCTTAAGGGATAAACCACTATCAGCAGCTATGTCCACATTTATAGCTTGAGCCTCACGTAAAGTTCTTTGGGATCTCATCATATGGGCACATTGTGTAAGGTGTAGAGAGTGATTGTGTTTTTCTTCAAACTTTTTCACAATCCATGTCGATGTTTCTCGATTTAAAGAAATATACATGCATGCTTCACATTTGGTTCTTGTCTCCTTTCGAGGTTGTTCAACTACTAAGCGTCGTTTGTCTTTTTCTTTTTCTCCTTCCTTACTACAAACAAATTTTCGACTAATCAAAATATCATCTTTTCTACTTTTCATACCATAACTTTTTCTTATGCTAAATCCCGCAATCCTTCCATATTCATTGTAAAACTCATACGCTGCTTCTTCAGATTCAAACTCCATTGTAAGACATGGGGTGTACTCTTTGAACAAACTCATATTTTCTTTCACATTCTCCTCGTGACCACCATCTCCCATCCTAATAAAAAAATAGAAATATATTATCTCAATCAAAATATTATATCAAGAAAGTTACAATAAACCAATCTTCTTTAATATGTCAATCAAAAGCCAACTTCCATACAACCAAAAAAAAAGGCTACTGCTTGTTACAAGCACAAGATAATCACATAACTTTCCCACCTAAAAGTTGATTTCATCCCTCCGAATCAAGTTAACCAAGCAAAAGTTTCAAAAATACAAAATACAAAATAAAAAGAGATAAAACCTGGTGAGATTTAAAGATTTGTGCGGCTCCTTCGGCGGTGAGCGGAGGCTAATGTCGGCGTTTGGTGGTGATGGAGGCTGAATCATAGAAGAAATCGTGCTTGAACAAATGATTAGTTGAAGGTCTGATGTGCTGCTAAGGAGAAAAAAAACCCTAACAGGGGAACCCAGTTGGAGGGAAAAACTTGATTCACAAAGTTGGAGTTTTAATTTTTAAACCTCAAAAACGACGTCGTTTTTGAAGCTACTGATTTTTTAAGTTATGGGCACCAACGATGTCGTTTTGGTGCCCTACACAGCTGTAGTGCAGCAGTGCACTACAGCTCCCCCGTTCCCGCATTTTCTCATGTATTGCTAGAGTTTAGAGTAAAAATGGTAATAGTTATTGTATTCCAATCCAATCCGCTCCTACAAACATGGTATTAACAATTCCATCATTTATTCAATGCAAAACAAACATACATGATGGACTAATGACCTCACTACTAATCCTACTCGCTACAAATCCCAATTCTGATCCCACCAATTCTATACTGGTTCTGAAACGGGGCTTCCATGGCTTCGTAATACTTCTCTCTATCTCTAGACATCCATTGGAGGATGAAATACACTATCCACAATTCTGTCAATACCACTTTTTACTGAGAAAAATATCTGTTTTCGGAATGTAAATGTTGGCAATGATATCTACTGCAAATACACGAAAATAAAAATGCTTCGAGATGCGTTACAGCGTCGCTTTCCTAAAGACAATATTTGTCTCAACCAGATGGTATGCACGGGGTTACAACAAACTCGCCTCAAAGATACAATGAAGACAAACTTGTGTTCTTTCCGTCTACGTTTGCACAAATAGAAATGGACAAAATATCTGTATAGTAAAAATAAAAAGAACCAGAAAACTACCAAGTATTGTTTCTGCAGAATAACAATACTTAGACTAAATACTTTCAAAATATAAGAACTTTTTGAGAGAAAGAATGAGCAAAAATTTAAGTAAGTTAATTGTGTTGGAGAAGACTTGTATTTATAGAAGGTTTAAGGGTACAACTGGAAAGTCATAACTTTTCAATCTATAGATGCAATGAAAAATTATAACTTTCAATTAATAAAAGTTACAACTTTTGATTCACAACTCCTAATATAGAATTGCATTTAAATAGTCACAATTATCCATTTAATAAAAATCACAACTTTTTGTGTAACACTGCAATTAAATAGTCATAACTATTCAAGTAGTCATGCCTTTAACAAATAGGGATATCCCTTAATTTGAAATTCTCAAATTAACTTTACATAACCACCAACTTTAATTCATACCCCTTGAATGGGATCACACCCAAATGTCTCTCAAGTTTTCAATGCAAACATTATAGGAACAAGAAAAGTTTTAAAAAAATACCCAAAATATATACCAATTTATTTTGAAAATCTTTATCCCCAACAATCCCCCACCATTTTAAAAATAAAAAAGAGTTATTTCTTGTTCTTTTAAGGCTTATGCATACATGAATAGTGTCTCAAGACTTCAACAATTCACTTAGCGAAAACACATCATAGTTAATCACGACAACATAGTAGATATGTCTTTGAACTAGTTGTCCTCTAGTGACTAACTGGACACGTCTCACACATAATCCTTTTGATCTTGCAGATATTCCAATCAACTGACTCATGCATTGATCTTGGGTATATATCTTGATTTCATGAGCGCTCTAAGGTCTAGCTCCCGTGACCTATAGGAAGCGGCACCACCTCCACACTTACATAGGTAGGTGATAAGTCCCCAATAGTGTAAATAAAGGGGCTTATCTCTCTCATTTTTGCCACACACGCATGCATAATATGACTTTTATACGATTGATGTGGTGCGTGGGTGTATTTTGATAGTTTCAGGAGAAACTCGAGAATAAGGCGCGTTTCAACGCCATGGATAGTCAAAGGGGTGCCTAAGTACCCAAGGTCACCTGGCACTCCGCCACCGAGTCCCGGGGGTCAAGGAATGAAGCATCGAATGAGATTCGGGAAGCCAAAGGACAGAAAAAAACCAAGTGAAAGAAGGCATGAAGATGCCCAGTTGCTACCAGTAGCCATATACAATACTGCTACCAGTAGCCGACGTTCAGAAACTCAGATTTCAGGTTGCTACCAGTAGCAATACACCATATTGCTACCGGTAGCCACTGCGAAATTCAGCAACTTTTGAGCCCGATTAAACATTTATCTTAGGGGCATTTTGGACCTTTTGTACACGTTTTTGGGGCTATAAAAGCCACCCAACATCAGATTATTAGGGATCCAACACTTTTACCTTCTCTCTCTACCTCCCCTCTTCTTTCCACCATTTTTCTCTACCTTCTCTCTAGAAATTAGGTGTTAATCTTCAAGAACCAAGGCTACGGCCTTCATTAAAGTTGTGAGCACTCTTCTTATCTATTCAAATCTCTAATTTATTTCCATTTTCGTTATGTTTCACGTTTTTATGCCATTTTCACTTAGTATTTCCATTTGCCCTCTTGAGTATGTGTGAGTAGTCCATTAGGGTTGGCATGGGGTGATTTCTACCCCATGGCTTAGGGGATTTCACGGTTTCTCATTTTTTTCGGGCTAAATACGGGTTTGTGAATGTATAGCTCTCTCATATTTATGATCAAAACATGGTGTTGTTTATTTCTTTGATTGGGTGTAGACAAAATATTGGCACACACAATGCTTAGAACCATGGCACACTAGGTGTTTGATAAAATGCCTCAATGAGGTTGCTTTCCATTACCAAACCCCACCTTTTGTCAAACTTGATTTTCACTGTTAGATTCCCGAATGTGAGCGAGCAAATCGACTCTCATTTGAATTATCTTTGAGAAACGTGAAAGAAGCTAAGTCATGGGTAGTTTGAACCCCTAACCGAGCCCTTGTTTAATTTCCTAGTCAAATCCCGTTTTCACTAAATTAGGAGGTAAAGAGAGAATCTCACAAGCAAACCAAACCAGAAAGTTGGCCGTCTTAATGCCGAAGATTCTCAACGCAAGTCACTCTCATGCCGGTCGCATTTGGTCCCTGTGGAAATCGACCCCAGTCTTGCCGGGTTACTATGCTTTCAACGACCTAGCCCTACGCTTGGGGCGACGCTAACTACAACAAAGCTAGGTGTCAAGCATTTTTGGCGCCGTTGCCGGGGACCCAATGGTCCACCGAGCGTGAGTTTCACTTGCCCGCTGTAAGTATTTCCTTCTTTTAGTATAATTTAGTTTAGTTTAGTTTACTTGTTTTTAATTTACTTGTTGGATTTAACGAGGCGGCGGCATAGCCCCTCGGAACTGTTTGTGGTGAGGTGGTTGAATAACCCCTCCTGTCTGCTAGTTGGTAGTGTATGCACGGGCAGCGCGGTTACTTTCGAGTCCGTCATAATCGCCGCTTAGTTAGCATTGACACTCCGCCAGTCGAAGTAATGGCTGACGATGATGGGGTTCCACGAAACAATCCACCACCACCACCACCACGTCAGAGGACTATGCGGGATTACTTGAATCTCGACCGCACACCGCATACTTCGTGCATAGTCCTCCCCAACACTACGCCCGCAAACACTTTCACCGTAAAAACTCACCATATAAACTTGGTCCCTCATTTTTATGGGCATGAGCATGAGAGTCCCTACTCTCACATGAGGGACTTTGATGAAATTGTGAATACAATTGTAAACCAAGACGGTCAAAAAGAGTCCGCACGACTCAAACTTTTTCCATTTTCCCTAAAAGGCAAGTCCAAGGATTGGTTCAATGCTTTGAAACCTGGGTCTGTGTGGGCTTGGCTTGATTTACAAAGGGAGTTTTTCAAGAAATTCTTCCCAGAGCATAGAACTCGTCATATGATGCAACAAATCCAAGGTTTTCAACAACAAAATGACGAGACTTTCTATGCATGTTGGGAGCGTTTTAAAGATATGTTGATATCAGTGCCACATCATGGTTTGGAAGAACAAGATCAAGTGATCACTTTTTATCGCGGCCTTTCTCACGAAAGCCGAAAATTGATTGACACGATGTGCAACGGAGAATTTCTTGATAAATATCCCGATGGGGCTTGGGAGTATTTGGACCAATTGGCCGAGAACAATCGAGCGTGGGACTACTCGAAACCTTCTGAGAGGTCCCATCGGGCCCAAAGTTTGAATACTCCCGGCCCTAGTGCGTCTGGCAAGTACACATTGGACGAGCAAACCGACCTACACCGTAGGGTCGACTTGCTTGCCAAAAAAATGGATAGTTTGGAATTGAACAAGATAGCGGAGTTGGCCGCGGTGGCCCAAGTGGAAGAAGTTTGTCACTATTGTGAGTTGGGTGGGCACATTTCGAAGGAGTGCCCCGCCTTCGCCGCTTTTAAAGAGGCCCTTCACGGGACCGATCAGGCGGAGGTGAACGCAGTCAGTCAGAGGTACGATCCTTTCTCAAACACGTACAATCCAGGCACGAGGGATAACCCTTTGCTCAAGTGGAGGGAACCCAATCAAGGGTAGCCCCAAAGGCCACCCCCGGCTCAAAATCAAGGTTATCGACCTCCCCAAGGTCAAAATCAAAACCAAGGGCAAGCCCGGTACCCTCCCAATCAATACCCTCAAAATTACCAACACCAAGGCCAAAGCTCTAATGTGTACCAACCCCCTCAAAAGCGCTCATTGGAGGATACCCTCCAAATGTTTATGCAAACTCAATCGGTTGTCAACGAGCAAAATTCACATTCTTTGAGGGAGATTCAAAGCCAAGTCTCCAAGTTAACCACGTCCGTTGGGGTGCTTCAACAAGAAAAGGAAAGATTTCCCTCTCAACCACAAGCAAACCCCCAAGGCCTACACTTTACGAGCGCCTCGTCGGGCCAAGACCCGAACACTCATGAGCAAGCCAAATCCATCACCACGTTGAGGAGTGGCAAGGAGATTGATAAAACTATTCATCCCAAACCGGTCACTCCTCCAATTCCCTCTCCCACTCTCAAGGCTCCCGAGTCCACACCTTCGGACTCCGAGCCTACTCAAGTGGTGGAGCCAAGTGTTCCTATCTCTCCCGTTCCGGCCCCTTATCCTCATAGGTTGAGGGTGCCGAACAAGCTGTCTTCAGAAACCGAGGTGTATGAGCTTTTCAAACAAGTAAAAATTAACATCCCTCTTTTGGATGCAATTAAACAAATACGCTCGTATGCTAAATTTCTCAAAGACCTACGCACGGTCAAGCGTAAGCTCAACGTGCAAAATAAGGTCTTTCTCACCGAGCAAGTGAGCTCGATCATCCAAACCGCCATCGCTCCAAAATACAAAGACCCTGGTTGTCCAACTATTTCCATTGTCATAGGGGGTAAAAAGGTTGAGAGAGCGTTACTTGATTTGGGAGCGAGTGTCAATTTGCTTCCTTATTCGGTGTATGAGCAATTAGGTTTGGGAGAGATGAAACCTACGCGAGTCACGCTTCAATTGGCGGACCGGAGTGTCCGTGTTCCTAAGGGTTTGGTGGAAGATGTCTTAGTCCAAGTAGACAACTTTGTCTACCCTGTGGACTTCGTGGTTTTAGACACTTGCCCCGTTGCGAACGCTTCACAAGCACAAACACCCATCATTCTCGGACGCCCTTTCTTGGCGACATCCGACGCGGTCATTCACTGTAGGAATGGGTTATTAAACATGACGTTTGGGAACATGAAGATGGAGATGAATGTTTTTAACATTGGGACTCAAATGGGGGATGATGACGATGTCCACGAGGTGAGCCTTATAGACACACTTGTGCAAGAGCATGTGGACACTATTCTTTACACGGACCCTCTTGAGGTTTGTCTTACCGCCGAGGAGGCGACGTTTTTAGATTCTCCGGAGGTAGAGTATTTATACTCTCTTTTAGATGTTGAGGACGTGTGTGGGATGGAAGTGTGGTCCCCAAAGTTTGAGGAGTTGCCTCCCATTGAGAGCAAAGCTCTCCCATCTAGTGTCCAACCACCTAAGCGTGAATTAAAAACCCTTCCGGACACTTTGAAGTACGCTTTCCTTGGCACCGGTGAGACATTCCCCGTGGTGATTTCTTCTTCCCTTGAAGAGCACCAAGAGTCCAACCTTTTAGAGGTTTTGAGGCGGCACACTAAGGCCATTGGATGGTCCATCGCCGACATTCACGGGATTGATCCCTCGGTTTGCACACACCACATATATCTCGAGGAGGATGTGAAGCCGTCCCGCCAACCACAACGTCGTTTAAATCCTATCATGAAGGATGTGGTGCGGGCGGAAGTTTTAAAGTTATTGGATGTCGGGATCATCTACCCCATTGCCGATAGTAAGTGGGTGAGCCCCATCCAAGTGGTCCCTAAGAAGTCCGGCATTACGGTGGTCAAAAACGCCAATGATGAGTTAATACCTCAAAGGGTGACCACCGGATGGAGAGTGTGCATAGACTATCGGAAGTTAAATGCTAGCACGCGCAAGGACCACTTCCCTCTCCCCTTCATTGATCAAATCTTGGAGAGGGTAGCCGGTCATGCGTTCTATTGTTTCCTCGATGGGTACTCCGGATATAATCAAATTGAGGTCGCTCTTCAGGATCAAGAGAAGACCACCTTCACATGTCCTTTCGGTACTTTCGCGTATAAGCGCATGCCCTTTGGCTTGTGCAACGCGCCCGGAACCTTTTCAAGCTACATGATGGGCATTTTCAGTGACATGGTGGAGAAAATCGTTGAAGTCTTCATGGATGACTTCTCGGTATTCGGGGACTCGTTCGAGTCATGTTTGGCAAATCTAGAGCGTGTGTTGGAGAGATGTGAGGAGAAGCATCTTGTTTTAAATTGGGAGAAGTGTCACTTCATGGTGACACATGGGATTGTCTTAGGCCAAATCGTGTCATCGAAGGGGATAGAGGTAGATAAAGCCAAAATTGACTTAATTGCGAACCTCCCTACCCCTAAATGTGTGAAAGACATTCGGTCGTTTCTTGGGCACGCGGGCTTTTACCGTCGATTCATTAAGGACTTTAGTGCCATTTCGCGTCCCTTGTGTCACCTCCTCTCGAAAGACGCACCATTTATTTGGACACCCACGTGTGAGGAGGCCTTCTCCAAGTTAAAAGCTAGTCTCACCTCTCCACCGATTGTGCGTGCTCCCGATTGGGACCTCCCATTTGAATTGATGTGTGATGCGAGTGACTATGCGATAGGGGCTATGTTGGGCCAAAGGAGAGGGAAAGAGCCGTGTGTGATTTCTTACGCGAGCAAGACTCTAAATGATGCTCAAATGAACTACTCCACCACGGAGAAAGAGTTGCTTGCGGTTGTCTTTGCTCTTGACAAGTTTCGCTCTTATTTGATAGGGTCCCCTATTGTGGTCTTCACGGACCACGCCGCCTTGAAATATCTCATGACTAAACAAGATGCGAAAGCGCGGTTGATTAGGTGGGTCCTTCTCCTTCAAGAATTCAATCTAATAATCAAAGATAAAAAGGGGGTTGAGAATGTTGTTGCGGACCATTTGTCTCGTCTTGAGTTCGAGGAACGCTCCTCAAATCTCCCTATCATTGACACATTTCCTGACGAGCAATTGTTTGGTGTCTCTTCTTACCCGTGGTTTGCGGATATTGTCAACTATTTAGCCACGGGCCAACTCCCTACCAATTGGACTCCCCAAGAGAGGAGGCGTTTCTTAAGTGAGGTGAAAAGATTCTTCTTTGATGATCCTTATCTTTTCAAGTATTGTCCGGATCAAATTATCCGGCGGTGTGTGCCCAATGTTGATCAACAAGGCATTCTTGCCCTTTGCCACACCGAAGCTTGTGGTGGACACTTTTCCGCCAAGAAAACCGCCGCCAAAATCCTTCAATGTGGCTTTTATTGGCCGACACTTTTTAAAGATGCGCTCGAATTTTGCAAAACATGTGAACGGTGTCAACAACTAGGTGGTGTTACCCGGAGGAATATGATGCCCCTCACTAATATTCTTGTTGTTGAGGTTTTCGATTGTTGGGGCATTGACTTCATGGGTCCATTTCCGATGTCTTGTGGCTACCTTTACATCCTTTTAGCGGTCGACTACGTGTCCAAGTGGGTTGAGGCGATCCCCACTCGAACAAACGACCACAAGGTGGTCATTGAATTCTTGAGAGAACACATCTTGTCTAGGTTTGGAGCACCACGTGCGATAATCAGTGACCAAGGGACCCATTTTTGCAATAGGCCCTTTGAAACATTAATGCGTAAATATGGTGTCACTCACAAGGTCTCCACGGCCTATCACCCTCAAACTAATGGTCAAGCCGAACTTGCGAACCGGGAAATAAAGCACATCCTTGAAAAAACGGTGAATCCTAATCGGAATGATTGGTCAACTCGTTTGACCGATGCCTTGTGGGCCTATCGAACCGCGTACAAAACTGTTTTGGGGATGTCCCCTTATCGTTTGGTTTATGGGAAAGCGTGTCATTTACTGGTGGAACTAGAGCACAAGGCCTATTGGGCCATCAAACAATTGAATTATCGCATGCCTGAGGCCGGCAAGCATAGAAAGCTCCAACTCAATGAGCTTGAGGAAATCCGGAGAGATGCTTATGAGAGCACGTCAATTTATAAATCAAAAGTCAAAGAGTTTCATGACAAGAACATTCAAAGGAAAATCTTTCATGTGGGTCAAAAAGTGTTGCTTTATAACTCTAGACTTCATCTCTTTCCGGGAAAATTGCGGTCACGTTGGGAGGGTCCGTATGTTGTGAATAAGGTGTATCCTCACGGTACTATCGATGTTTTTAATCCAAGTAATGGTGAAATTTCTAAAGTGAATGGTCAAAGGCTTAAGCCATTTTTTGAAACTTTTGATGTTGAGGAAGTGGATGAGGAGTTGGTCGATCCTGTTTACACGGATGACCTCTCCGCTTGATTCTATTTGTGCTTGAATTGAAGTCTAGGAGACTATAAATCCATGGAGTTTGTGATACCTCCAGTGTTTGCCGTGCTCGAACGGCATCCGACGGTCTGGTATAGCCACCTTGTCAAGCTACGTATGTAGTACCTTGAGGTTGGGTCTGACGGCAGGCGCGTGGACAATGAGAAATCTGTCTGAACCCTCACTACAAGAAAAGTAAGATATTGTGACGAAATGGCCGTGACGAATGTGAAATTTGTCTCTAAATATGCCTATTTTGTGAGAAAATATTTATTTCGTCACCAATTAGGAGGGAACAAACATTTAAGGTGATAAAATTATATTTTGTCACAATATGTTATCCTTTAGTGATGAAAATATAAATTTCGTCACGAAACTAGTGGACAAACAAACATTTAGGTGACGAAATATTTTGTTTTCTCACTAATATGTTCCCTCCATTTTATAATTTCGTCACAAAAAGAAAGTTTTGCGTGAGAATTTTTTTTTGTCACCCAATTTATTTGAAACCAATAGGCAATGAAAATATTTCCTCGCAAAAGAAAAGTTTTTGCTTGAGAAAATTTTGTTTCGTCATCTAATTTATTAAATAAATTTTTTTGCATGAGAAAACTTATTTCGTTATGTAATATATTATCTATTATATATATATATATATATATATATATATATATATATATATATATATATATATATATAAAGTGAAAACACCACTTCGGTGTTTATTTTTGTGTCAATTTTTCTAAGAATAAAATTACCCTTTACAATTAAACATTTGACCTTTCAAAATTTTTAATTCATATCAAGTGTTATAAGCAAATCAATAAATAATTAAACTAGTAATTTTTTTTCTTACATGTTTTTTCTTTTATTTATTTTTTGAAAATAATAATACAATATTACAAAATATATAAAAGGATGTTATAAGCTATTTAAATTTTAATAAAAATCAATTTGCACACGCATCCCATGTTTGATCCCTTTAGTTTATTTAAACCCAATAGATGACAAATAATTCTCTCACAAAAGACAATTTTTTGCGTGACGAAATTTATTTTGTCACCTAATTTATTAGGAAGACCTTTTTTGCGTGACAAAATTTATTTCGTCACCCAATCTATTATATATAAAGGGAGAACACAACTTTGGCGTTTGTCTTTATATCAACTATTCTACTACTAATCCCTACAATTAAACATTTGACCTTTTAAATTGTTTAATTCATCAAGTGCTATGAGAAAATCAATAAATTATTAAACTAGTAACAATTTTTTTATTTTTATATGTTTTTTCTTTTATTGATTTAAAAAAATTATAATTCAATACTATAAAATATATAAAAAGATGTTATAAGTTATTTAAATTTTAATAAAAATTAACTTATACTTGCATCACATGTGTTAGCCTTCTAGTTGATTTAAAATCAATTGGTGACAAAAAAGTTTGTCACAAAAGAAAAGTGTTTATGTGACGAAAAAATTATTTCGTCACCTAATTTATTATATGAAAATTCTAGAAAGAGAAAACTTGTTTCATCACCGAATTTAATCACAGGAAAGTTTTGGCATAAGGAAACTTATTTCGGTCGCCCGATTTTTTTGATAGAATATTTTTGTGTGAGAAAATTATTTTGTCACTCAAAACTAATATGATCATAAATTAATCATATCTTATTGTGATTTAATATTTTCTTGATTTAGAAAAAATATGAAAGGGTAAATGACCAGTGAGAGGATTTGGAGGGTAAAGTACACAACTTCATCCATTTCCCTCTTCCCGTTGGAAAGCTTCTGGATCTCACCACACCACTATTCCAAATGCTTAGAGGCAGAGCAATCATCACCAGTCCAGAGATAAGAGAGAAGCAGTGTGGATGCTCGAGACCTACACAAACCTTAAACGATCATGGAGGATAATCAGAGAGGAGCTGTGGGTGCAAAGCAACCATGCTCCCAAATCGCCGAGTCCCACCTCGTAATCACCAGCGGCGCCACCACCTCCGCATCCTCTCCCCATCATCAAGGTACATCACTGATTTTTGATAGGGTTTCTGATTTTCGATAGGGTTTCTGATTTTCGAAATAGGATTTTCAAAATAGGGTTTCGAAAAATCCATCCATTGCCTTCTGATTTTCGAAATAGGTTTCCAAAAGATTTCGAACCCAATCATTTTTGTTTTGTCTAAACACTGAAAGGTAAATTCGAAATTAGTTTTGCATTTGGTTCGCTGTGACCATTGAAAGGTACATTCGAATTTTTATTATTATTCTTTTCGAGACTGTTCAGTATTGAGTTTAATTTTTGCCGATTCAGATTCGATTTTGGCTGGTAAATGATTCGGATTGGCTTTTTAGAGGTTTATGTGAATCAAAATAGGAGAATTGAGTCTAAACGCTCAAGGTTATGGAAAAGTTTTAGATGAATTTGAACTTGTAATTCATTAGTTTTGGTTCTTTTTGTTATTTCGATTTTGGCTAGCAAATGATTTGGATTGGCTTTTTTGAGGTTTCTGTGAATCGAAATAGGAGAATTGAGTCTAAATGCTCAAGGTCATGAAACAGTTTTAGATGAATTTGAACTTGGTCAGATTCGTTAGCTTTGGGATATTGTGAAAGTAGGATCGGGTACATTGCAGAGGGACAAATGAAATTTTGGGATAGAGAATTCTTGATTTTCTTCTTCCCACTGTGGATCCTTACACGGGATTGCAGGTGGTGCCATGATACCGGTCGGGAGCAGGTGGTGCCATGAAATCTATGTTGTTCAAGTTTCGACAATCATTGAATACTAGTGAAATGTCTCTTCGTTACATAATTTCTTATTTTTCCAACTTTTGACTAAAACTTGGGCCTTGATGTTGTTACATTCTTAAGACATGCAGACCTAAGGCATCAAGCCCGCAAAAACTAAAATTTAATATCTCTTAGCTACAAAATATCTCATTCTTTTCCAACTTTTGACTAAAACTCGAGCCTTGACGTCATTGCATACCTAAGGCATCCGGCATCCTGCCTGCAAAAACTAAAATTTAATATCTCTTGGCTACATAATTTCTTATTTTCTTTCCAACTTTTGACTAAAACTCGAGCCTTGATGTTGTTAAATTTTAATTTTTGCAGACTCTGTTCTGCATCAGTTCGCCTCTCTTTGGGTTGACACTAGAGGACTAGAATTTACATGGGAGAACATTCTACAAGGCCTTGAAGCAAATGCAAATCTGGTATGACATCTTTTTTTCATGTTTAGACTGTACAATGCACTTGTGTATTCTATAGTAGTCCTAGAATAACACCTTTATCTTGGCCAATCCAAATCTCGACCCAGAGTCTCAACTAGAGTGAAAGGATAAAACACTAACTGTATGCAATATGTTTTGAGATTGGTGAAAAGACCAGACCAGACATATAACTGTGAAACAGTAGATATACTCTATTTCCATGCATTCGTTTGTCTGTGTGATTGGGGAGGTTCAACTTGTTTGTGTAGTTTTCATTTTGTACCTTTTCTTAGTTGTTGGAAAGTTAGAACAATGAGAAAATAAACTGCACTTTCAGTTTTTCTTGAGCATGCTTTGACAGTAAGTTTTCTTCTGTGGCTTTGAATGTGGACACAGTGCAATCCTGCATATTTTTGTTGATTCTCAATATATTTTGGATATTATTTTTCATGTGAGAAAATGAGGCCTGAGTATTGAGCATCTTTATGCCATTATATATCTATAGCAGGCCTTTTGAAGCTTGGTTTTTGTTCACTGACATCTTTGGAAATATATTTGATGCGGCTGATAGCCTGATCATGCCTTTGTCTAAGTGATTTTATTTGCTTTTTCACTAGGAGCTTGCATCGCTGTGGGAAAGATGAGGCAACACAATACTGCCAAACAAGACCGATCCAAGTTTGTTTTTTCTACAGATTGCATTTTCCTTTCTACACAGGTTTAAAACTGATGGATAGGGTTGTAAAACTGATTAACTCAACAACTAACTCATTTTAAAACTGTTGTAAAGGTTGGTGAGCGAAGGTTTACAGAAGATGAAGGAGAAGATTCATGAAATTGCAAGCTCTCATGTTTCTTCTCGTGTTGGGCAGGTGGTTTATATCTTTATCGTTTCTGGAATACAAATATGAACTTTGCATTGATTGAATTAACTTGCGGTAAATTTATTTTCAGCCCTAGACTTGTTGTAAGTACTCTTCAAAAGCTGAATGGGATGCTGTCTATGAGGATCTTCGGCCACATTTTTATCACTCTTGCATGCAATACCTATATGCTAGACAATGGTATGATTCATTATAGTTAAATATCTAAAGTTCATTGCTTGAGAGGTGTTGTTAATATGTGTTGGTCTAACTCTTTTTTCAACCAGGAAAGAAGAATCCTAACTTGAGATCTAAGCTTTTTATTTTTTTGTGTTGCAGTTACAGAGTCCCCCAATAAGACAAGCCCATCTCCCTCTGTTGATGACCAGCTTTCCTCCGGAGGCGAGGAAAGAGAAGGGGAGGATCGCAAGGCTCTGGCGGATGATGGGTGGGAACTCTTTGACAACTGTGAAATTTACATGTGAACTTTGACAACTGTGAAATTTACATGTGAATTGCCTACAATTGCAATACTACGGGGAAACAGACATGCTTACCTGGTGTTAGTAATATAAGATAGTTGTGAGTCTGCTTCCTAGGTTTTTTTGGGCTGAATAATTTTTGATTGCTGCCTTTTGGGGTATTTTTTTTTTCACTCTTCCACACTTTATAATTACAAAGGGATGATCCCTAGAACTGTCTTGAGTACTTATATAGAAGTTGTGCTTGAAAGGGAAGGATTCTTAATCAAATTTTTCTGTTTAATTTGAGCCTAAATTCTTGCGTTTTTTTCTTGTGTTTGTGCAGCTATTATGGTGAATTTGTTGGTTGTGGTATTGTTTATTTGAGATCTATTAGCTTCTAAATGTAGAAGGCATTGTATTCTCAATGGAGAGAATTCTTTTTGTCATTTATACTTTTTATAAACGTATTTTAGATGACAATTTTCTATCATCAAAGAAGTTTCTCTAAAAAATAATTCGGTGATAAAATGTCTTGTCACCGATTGGATTCAATTTGAAATTATCGGTAATAAAATTTTCTCATCTTTATTATTTTAGATATTTTTTAATTTAAAATTATAGGTGACGAAAGTTTTTTCTCACTTGTGTTGTTTATATTGTTATTTTTCAATTACCATTTGTGACGAAATTGATAATTGGTGACAAACAATATGTCAAAATAGTGACGAAATATTTTGTCACAAAATAATCAATATAGGTGAGGAAATAAATTTCGTCACAAAACAGTCTTTTATAAGTGAGAAAATAAATTTTGTCACAAAATAGTCCTTCATAGGTGAGGAAATAAAAATTTTGTCACCAGGTGCCTTTTTGTGACGATCTTTAGTTGAGAAAACGATTTCGTCACCTGTTTTGTCACGTATACCATTGGAGAGGAAAAACATGCATTTTGAGACAATTTTAATTCGTCACCGAATACCAAAATTCTTGTAGTGCCTTTCGGCTTTAGTGTCAAGTTCCGTGGAGATTGCTTCAAAGCAGAATGAAGGGGTAAGGAATTTGGGGGGCCCTCCTCCAAAGGGAGTGGTAGCCTATTAGATGATGGCGCTACTTCTCAAGATATTGTTGAACCCCACGCATACTGTCCTTCCAACAATAGGGAAACACAGCCTTCGACAAGGAAGAAAAGTAGTACTCGTGTCCTTCGCGTGAAGAAGTGGTGGATTTATTGCTTATTTTCATTATTGTCATTTTTGGACTAACCCGCTAATGAAATTTGTGTTCCATGAAGTCATGTTTGCTCTTAGTAGGTAGTTGGTGGTTCAGTCTTCACAAGTTGGAGCCGAAAGAGTATACCTTGGAAGCCCTTCCAATGACAAACGGTGCAAGTGACAAGAAATCCTCAAACTTGGTCGAGGTATATGGTGGTTGACATTCCACCTCGCAGGTATGTTCGTCCCGCTTTCATGCTTAATGGTGCGTTGTCTTCTTGCATTGAGGACAATGCAAATTTCAAGTTGGGGGGAGAGGTTAGTCCAATTTTAGTGTTATTTGAGTCATTTTAGTCCCATTTTTTTGAAAATTTTGTTGATGCTTCCCTTGCAATGATCCTAGCATATGCTTGATAATTTTGATATGTGCAAGAGACATGTATGCGCCCAAATTACTCTTAAAAATCCAAGTTATCTCATGCGCATAAACATGAACCACTTTGAACACTTTGAGCTAGGAATTGTGATTGAATAAGGAGACCATATAGAGTGGAGATTCAAATTGTCGCATATCACATATCCATGTCGCTCTCGATAATTCCTGTTCAATCCATGCCATACTCTATTCATGTTTAACATCTTGCATGCATCAATTTGGAACCCATCGCGTAGGAAAAGGAAACTAGGCCATTGTTGCATGATAAAACCACAAACAAGTCTCCCTTGCCCAAATTTTGAACCAAGTCAAATTCTCCTAATTTTTGTGAATAACTTAGGAAACCGGATGTTCGGAGGTGATTTGGGGGATGTTTTGAAGGGTGTGGTGAAGTCGGTTGGTCAAAATAACCAACGGAAAAAATCGACAAATTTTTGGTCAGAACACTTTTATACCGGTAGGTGTTCATTTAATACCGGTAGGTGAAGAATTGAAAATTGGACAGAATGATATTCTACCGGTAGGTAAGAATTTTCTACTGGTAGTACCCGTTGAAAAATCCCTCTCAAATACACTATTACCTAGCCAATTCCTTTCATTCAAGACCCAAATCTTAACCCACCCTACCCTTCATACTCCGAAAATCACCCATTTACCCTCCTCCATTCGGAAAAATTGTTGATTTTGGGCGAAAATGGCTCGAGTTCCGAATGCTTGGAAGGATTTGAGGGCGGATGAAGTTCGGTTCGAGCGCTCTTGGTTCTTCATGGTCATTGGGTATGTTCTCCTCTCTCTCCTATGTATTTTAATGGCTAGACCCAACACTCCCAATGTGGGGGTCGAGGGGAGTGAAACCGAAGAGGAGTTTGACCTCGAAGAGGCTAGGAGAGAAGAGGTGAGAAAGGGAAAACGGAAGGCCACCGGGGCCTCAAGCAAAAGTAAGAAAAAAAAGAGCTCCGATGGTAAGGGCGCGGGACAGAAAAAATGGGAGCATTCGATGACCACTCGGAGTGTCACATGTGAAAGAATGGTAGATCGAAAACACATCGAAAAAACATCTCCCACCACCACCTTCCGGTCCGGGCCAACCTTCCACCCAACCTTCTCACCAACCTACAACCGCTACTTTCAAAGAAAAAAATGCTGAAAATGATGAACATCCTTTTTTGCCGCCAAACCGATATTATGAAATCCCAAAAGCAACTTGGTCGGACTCAAGGAAAAATTCTTAGGAGGCAGCAGTATTGTGTTGATGAGATAGCAGCGCGGACCTTGCGACCCTATGTTTCAGAGGGGGAAGAAGAGTCGGATAATGATGATGAGGATGACGAGGCACATGCTATTGTCTTCGAAGGGGAAGAAGGAGGGGATGATAACAGTGAGTGAGGATATGGTAGTCGGAGTCATGATCGTATTATTAGCTGTAATTGGAGGGTAGTTGAGTCAGTTTTTCTAGTATCTCTTTATTTTTTTTCTTTCAATTTGCACGAGCGTGCACGGTTGGGTAGTAGAATGGAGTGCCGGTCATGGGTAGTTCAACCAAAGCCATGTTATGGACGGCACCAATTTTGTTGCATCATTCTTTGTGAACCCGAGGTCGTTATTATCTATTTAAGCCCTAGTGGATTCCTTGATCACATGTTGGATTCGATTTTGATGCATTTTGAGTAGTTACATGAATTCTAGCATTTGACATTGTCATATCTTATTTCTACACATACTTGCCTTAGAATTTGCGATTGCGCTAAATTGTTTGAATGCATAAGCTTTTTCTTCATCGCTTTGCATGACTGTTGTGCAAATCTACGGAGGCAAAATAAAGTTTGAATTGAGTGTCCATTGTGAGAGCAACCCGTGAGGTTTGGAATCGAAGCTCACCTTGGCCGCTACCAATCTTTTGCATTCATAGGCTAAAGTGTTCAATCTTGTTCATACATTGATTGCACCTGAGATTGATCTTGGCAAATGTTTGGAATTGCACATTTTCTGTCGCTAATCAAGCATATGAAAGTTTATGTCTCAAGGAAGTTAGTTTTTTTTTTTTTTCTTAAAGTTTGTTGTTTGATTGATGAGTTGCTAGGGACTAGCAATCTTCAAGTTGGGGGGTGTGATAAGTCCCCAATAGTGTAAATAAAGGGGCTTATCTCTCTCATTTTTGCCACACACGCATGCATAATATGACTTTTATACGATTGATGTGGTGCGTGGGTGTATTTTGATAGTTTCAGGAGAAATTCGAGAATAAGGCGCGTTTCAACGCCATGGATAGTCAAAGGGGTGCCCGAGTACCCAAGGTCACCTGGCACTCCGCCACCGAGTCCCGGGGGTCAAGGAATGAAGCATCGAATGAGATTCGGGAAGCCAAAGGACAGAAAAAAACCAAATGAAAGAAGACATGAAGATGCCCAGTTGCTACCAGTAGCCATATACAATACTGCTACCAGTAGCCGACGTTCAGAAACTCAGATTTCAGGTTGCTACCAGTAGCAATACACCATATTGCTACCGGTAGCCACTGCGAAATTCAGCAACTTTTGAGCCCGATTAAACTTTTATCTTAGGGGCATTTTGGACCTTTTGTACACGTTTTTGGGGCTATAAAAGCCACCCAACATCAGATTATAAGGGATCCAACACTTTTACCTTCTCTCTCTACCTCCCCTCTTCTTTCCACCATTTTTCTCTACCTTCTCTCTAGAAATTAGGTGTTAATTTTCAAGAACCAAGGCTACGGCCTTCATTAAAGTTGTGAGCACTCTTCTTATCTATTCAAATCTCTAATTTATTTTCATTTTCGTTATATTTCACGTTTTTATGCCATTTTCACTTAGTATTTCCATTTGCCCTCTTGAGTATGTGTGAGTAGTCCATTAGGGTTGGCATGGGGTGATTTCTACCCCATGGCTTAGGGGATTTCACGGTTTCTCATTTTTTTCGGGCTAAATACGGGTTTGTGAATGTATAGCTCTCTCATATTTATGATCAAAACATGGTGTTGTTTATTTCTTTGATTGGGTGTAGACAAAATATTGGCACACACAATGCTTAGAACCATGGCACACTAGGTGTTTGATAAAATGCCTCAATGAGGTTGCTTTCCATTACCAAACCCCACCTTTTGTCAAACTTGATTTTCACTGTTAGATGCCCGAATGTGAGCGAGCAAATCGACTCTCATTTGAGTTATCTTTGAGAAACGTGAAAGAAGCTAAGTCATGGGTAGTTTGAACCCCTAACCGAGCCCTTGTTTAATTTCCTAGTCAAATCCCGTTTTCACTAAATAAGGAGGTAAAGAGAGAATCTCACAAACAAACCAAACCAGAAAGTTGGCCGTCTTAATGCCGAAGATTCTCAACGCAAGTCACTCTCATGCCGGTCGCATTTGGTCCCTGTGGAAATCGACCCCGGTCTTGCCGGGTTACTATGCTTTCGACGACCTAGCCCTACGCTTGGGGCGACGCTAACTACAACAAAGCTAGGTGTCAAGCAGTAGGTTCTTGACAATGCCTCTTATAGCGATAGCATCAAAAAACCTATTAAGAACTAAGTAGCTCATCCTCATTTGTGTTACATTACAGGTACCAAGCACTTTACCTTAGGATGGATAGACAAAACTTTTAAAGTGCTTACAATCATAACATATGGTGTAATTTCTCATTGAATTCAAGAGATCAAGAGTATCAACCGGTTGAGTTGAGTTTTCACCAGGAGTGATCAAATCTAACTGGACATAAGTCCCATCCCTTTTGATGTTTTCCACACTAAGTCCCTTGTAAGGCCTTTTTATTAAAGGAGTCGCCAAGTTTTGACTTGACCTAACATAATCAATTATTATCACTCCATCAGTTATCAATTGTCTCACATAGCTATGTCTAAGTCCTATATGTCTAGATTTACCATTGTACGCTTGGCTATATGCTCATGATAGAGTTGTCTCGCTATCACAATGCAAAGATATTGGTGGCATAGGCTTAGGCCACATTGGAATTTTCAATAATATATTTCTCAGTCATTCGGTCTCTTTGCTTCAAGAAGCTATGGTTACAAATTTAGCTGTCATAATCGAATCTGTAATGAGAATTTGCTTCTTTGATATCCAGGAGATTGCTTCTCCACCAAGTGTAAAAATCTAACCACTTGTTGATAAGTGATCATTAAGCACAGTTACCCGACTGACATCTATGTATCCTTCCAAAATCGGAGGATACCCACTATAGATAATTCCAAAGTCTATAGTACCTCTCATATACCTCAATATCCTATTTATCGCATTCCAATGCATTTGTCCTGAGTTACTAGTATACCTACTAAGTTTGCCCACGACAAATACAATAGCTAGTCTTGTGCAAGTTATGGCATACATCAAGCTACCTATCACTCTAGAATATTCTAGTTGTGATGTAACTCTTCCAACACTAGTGTCCAACATCGCATGCGAATTATAAGGTATAGAAACCAGTGCACTATTGAAGTGATTAAATTTTTTTAAAATTTTTTCAATATAGTGTTCACGCCGTTAAATTCTAATACTCAAAATTACATCAGCGACACCCATATCTTTCATGCTAAAGTTAGCTAAAAGATAATCCTTTGTACTCTGAATGCTCTCTAGGTTTATACTAAATATGAGTATATCGTCTACGTACAATCAGATAATAATCTCACGTTTGCCATTGAACTTGCTATACACACATTTTAATAAACATGTAGTTTCTCGAGGACCTTATATTAGATAAACTACAAAATTAGGACCAAGCGTTTTATCATTCCGAGCTCGTTTGCTCCTTCTTTGTTTAATTTGTTCCACGGGTTCATTATGTCCAAGACCTATATAGACTCATTGTTCTCTTTAGACATCAAGGGTAATGGGTTTGAGTCTTTACTTGACTTTAACCTTGGAATCTTGTCAAACCTATTTTTATAAAATACTGCATCTCGAGACTCAACGATGGTGTTTATAGAAACAACATCATTTGGCTCGGGCACTATGTCTTACTATGTAAAGCATATCCATGGAATACACACTTAATTTCTTTTTCACATAATTTCTTTCTTTTAGATTTGGGCAACCTAACAATCGCTCTACATCCCCAGGTCTTAAAATAACTTAGGTTAGATTTCTTTTTTAACCAAAATTCATATGGAGTAATATTGGACTTTTTAAGTGGTACTCGATTCAGGATATAAGTGGCGGTAAGTAAGACTTTACCCCCAAAACTGCTACTAATTCCAGCATTATTAAGTACAACATTTACCATCTCCGCTAAAGTTCTAATTTTTCTTTCGGCCACTCTATTTTGTTGCGGTGTGTAAGCTACAGTTAATTCATGAATAATAGCCATATTTTCACAATAACCAAGAAATGATATTCATGACCCCTATCGGATCTAGATCGTCTTATCTTAGTTCCACATTGATTTTCTACTTCCGTTCTATATATTTTGAATTTATCAAAAACTTCACCTTTTGAATGTAACAAGTAAACATAGCAAATTTTTGAATAATCATCTATAAATGTGGCAAAATATTTCTTGTCTCCTCTAATAGGGGTATTATGAGGATCACATACATCACTGTGTATTAGTTCAAGAAAAAATGAAGTTTGTTCAATTTTAGGAAATGAAATTCTAGTTATTTTAGTTTACGTGCAAATTTTACATTTATCGACCATGTCAATTTCATATTAGGAATTAAATTTGATTAACCATACAATTTATTTTTCTTGTCCTAATGTGTCCTAAACGAGTATGCAATAAAGAAATAGAATAAAGCATATGAGTGAAAGCAATTTTATTAATATTTAGTTTGAACATACCCTCATACACATAGCCCTTTCCAACAAAAGTATCATTCTTAGATAGAATAAACTTGTTCGTCTCAAATACTAACTTGAAACCATACTTATCCAGCAGGCTTCCCGATACAAGATTTTCCCTAACTTCTGGAATGTAATACACATCAGTAAGTGTTAAACTCTTACCAGAAGTGAATTCCAAATCTACTTTGCCTTTTCCTTTTACAATTGCGGTTGACGAATTTTTCATGTAGAGAACAATGCCATCTTCAATTGAATCATAGTCAGTAAAGAACTTCTTGTCATTGCACACATATTTTTTCGCGCCTGAATCAATCTACCAATCTCTAGCATCATCGAGAACATTAACCTTGGAAATGACAACAATGAATTTGAAATTCTTTGCCGCTGATGCTCCTGGTTTTTCAACAGTTTTCTGTCTTTTCGAGGCTCGACAATCTTTTTTGATATGCTCAGGTTTGCCGCAATGCCAACAACCTGCAATATTTTTTTTTTTTTTGGGAACTTTCTTACGTTGAAATTTATGCTTACGATTTTACTTATTGGAACTGGAATCATCCTCCAACACATGAACATTACAGTTATCATCCTTACTCTCTTATCGTCTAGTCTCTTCCTCCATCCGAAGGTGTTGGGCCAATTGTTCAAGAATATGTTCCTCAGTTTTGTGTTTGGGTTCCTTTTTGTAGTCTTTTCATGACGGAGTAAGTTTGTCAATTATAGAGGGTACAGCAATGGACTCATCTATGTTTATATTCTTAACTTTAAATTGATTAAAAATATTTTGTATTTTATGCAATTGATCAATCGTAGGCTTGTTATCAATCATAAGAAAATTCATAAATTGACTAATAAGGAATTTCTTACTTATTGAATCTTCAGTCAAATATTTAGCATGGAGTGCATTCCAAAGTTCCTTCGCCTTCTCCAAATTTTGATAGACATCGAATAGAACATCCGATAGTGCATGTGACCCCAACAAATGTAGTCATCACTACAACAAAAAAGCTTATTCTCCGCATTTAATTCCCTGCATTTTTAAAAAATCCCAAGAACATTTAAAAATTCCCTAAACTTGTGAGCGTAAAAACTAAAATATAAAATATAAAATAGGTCTGGGCCATGGGCAATATAAAATAGGCCTGGGCCGTGGGTTTTGAATGAACCTAAAAACTAAAACAAAAAATATAAAACAGGTATGGGCCTAGGCCCGACTGGCGAACTAAACCGAACTACCCTAAAACCTCAATCTCCGCCTCCCTCTCTCTCAGGCTTCGTCTCTCTCAGGCGGCAGGTGAGCTTCGTCTCTCTCAGGCGGCAGGCGGCGATCTCTCAGGCAAGCTTCGTCTCTCTCAGGCAGCGATCTCTCTTCATCTCTCTCAGGCGATCTTTCAGGCGAGCTCTCTTCGTCTCTCTCTGCCTCTCAATTTTTCGCACACCTCACGGTCTCTCGCTCTCTCTCTCTCTCTCTCTCTCTCTCTCTTCGTGTGTGAAGTTCAATCGGAACAAAAACTCCGAAGTTCATAACAGTGACCGGTTTACTTTGGTACTGCAATTTGTGTTTTGAAACTTCAGACTGGCATATTGGTCTGCAGCTTGATTGTTTCTATTGTTTGCCACTGCCTTTCTCTATATACGTGAAGAATTTTCTCAATCAGTTCATGAATAACAGAGACTAGAAAATTCTATGCTACATTACACTAACACCAGAGACCATGCTCCTTTGGTCTTGATTTGTATCTTGCACAATGTTAGGAACCAGATGACTTTACTCAAAGTGTCTCAGCTGTGTGTTGTTTGTCCGGCGGTCTTTTAGCCTTAACCACTAGAATTGCTATACATGATACAGTGACTGGTATGTCCAAAAGATATGTGATATGAGTACCACTTGATTGGAAATATTATCAAAGGAATACTAGAGCAAGCAACTTCTTGTAGTACCAATTTCTACATTGATGGTGAAACTTAGTGTAGAAACCTAGAAGGTCTTTTAGCTGACACCATTCTGATAGAGTAGGTTGAAACTGTATCAACAGGTGATGTTATGCTAAGGTCCCTTTGGGTTTGACTTTGACCTCCACTGTGCTGCACTTTCCTCATATTAATGGCTAACTGAAGTGAGACGACTTCCATGAATATTTATACCTAATTAGGTACACATAACTTTACAAGATTACTTCTTGGAGACCGGAAAACATCTCCAGATGCTTTTTGTTGTGCTTCTTGACTGGTAGGGAAGATGTTTTGCTGACATATTAACCATTCTTCCCAAATTTATCTTGACTACTGTTTCTTGTCATTTAGTTTGGTCTTCTTACAGCATATCCAAGGGAAGTAGTAAAATTTTACTCCAGATTCAGCTTTGATGACACTTGACAAGTTCAAGAGCCACTTACACTTTTCAAACTTCAGTTTTTATATTAGTTCTTTGACTTTAAAGGACTCATTTTGTTAAGAAGTCAACTACTTTACCAATCATAATCATACAGACTAGATTGATGAGGTGACAATTCAGGAGTCATTTTCACTCGTCTAGTATGATTTGGTTTTGGTTATGCCACTTCCCTAGGAGATGCTCTTATTCTTTCCGTAACCTCTTCTTCAGTTTCTCACATTTTTGGTCTTTGCTAGATGTCTCCAGATTATGCGTAGTTTCCCACATACCATCCAAATGTTAATAGAGGGAGGTTTGATCTTTCAAGAATATTTTTTTCCCAGGCGAACAACATCAGTGGCTATCTTCCGGGAAGGATTGTTTTCTTCTTGGTATGTTTGTCCTCTGTTTATTATGTATTATTTACTCTGATTGAGATAATGCTATTTGGTTTAACCTAATTTTTTGGCCTTGCAATTCTTTAATATACAACACTTAACCCATTTTCATGATGTGGTGTTTCACAAACCTCAAAGATGACTCTAGTCAGCTTACTAGGTTTTTATTTTATGTTTTCTTCTGTCAATAAGAAAGTGAGATTAAGCAAGTATACGTCTTCATATTAGAAGAGTGTTCATAGATTCTCGTATTTATGCCTTGTCTGTACAATCTCAGTGGTATTAGAGCTTATGTAGTTTATAGGCAACGAACCCTTTCTTCCTATTAGTATCAAAGTTGTAAATCCCGTCCCGTACCGGCCGGTACCGGCCGGTACGTCCCGTACCGCCGTCGTAACGGTACCGGACCACCGGAGTACCGTTCCGGCAAGTGTTCCGGCCTGGTCCGGGCTGTTCCGGCTTGTTCCGGGCTGTTCCGGCCTGTTCCGGGCAATACCGGCCGGTACCGTACCGTACCGGTCTGTATTTAAAAAAATTTTAAAAATCCATTAATATGTTTTTTTGGATAATTTAACATAATTTGAGACTAAAATTATCATTTTTTTATGTTTTGTTATTTATTTTTAAATTGTAATGCTTTATTTTTATGTTTAGTATGATTTTTTGTTAAAAGATATTATTTAAAATATATATATTAATTTTAGCGATAAATCCGAAACGGTACACCGGTACACACGGGTACCGGTACGTACCGTACCAGTAACAAAACCGATACGTCCACCGGTACGAGATTGACAACTTTGATTAGTATTATCATGCACGGGGCTCGGGACTATGCATTGTGTGATGGTTGACCTTTAGTGGTTTAAGAAGTTATTGTCTTATGACTTTACTTGCAGAACACAACTATGTTAGTGGAACTTGGTGCCTAAATTGATCTGTCTAAGTGGCTTGGTCCCCATATGGACATTTTGTGGAAAATGCTTTTGAAATGCTTGTTCAATATGCTTATTGTTGAAGTACTCTTGTAATACTTGCGAAGCCAAAGGCATATTGTATGAATGACTGCTAAAATTTTATGGTTTCTCAAGCGCTAGATATATGAATCCTCAAGAAGGAGATGTCACATACTACGGAAAGATAATTGACATGGTGGAGTTGTATTATACACATAACCGTAGATATGTGTTATTCAACTGTGAGTGGATTGATAACAATTGTGGACTAATACCGGAAGATGAATTTGGCTTTACGCTTGTCAATTTCAATCGTTTGCTGTATACTACAGAACATGTCTCAAATGAACCATTTATATTGGCATCTCAAGCCCAACAAGTCTTTTATGTGCAAGATCCAACCAAAGAAGATTGGAGCATTGCAATCAAAATGAAACCGAGAGACATGTATGAAATGTGTCAACCAATGGTCTCTGGTGATACTCTCGTAGTGGACATTGAAATTGATGGAATTTATCAGCAACAACTAGATGATACAACCTACATGCATGATGAGGACAATATGTGGATTAAGGATGACGTGCCTGGCCTAACACTAGATGATAATGTTGATGGATTGTAATTCAAGAGTGTTAGGTTAGAAGTATTTTAATGTTGTGTCTTTATAAATTAATGTTTATTTATGTCCTAACAATGCTAATTTACATTTATTGTAAATTTTCCATATGGTACAGAAAAAATGTCTCGAAGACATATTGGTACACTAGACTACACTTTTGAGAAATGAAGGATACCCGAGCTACCATCCACATGGTTTCCTCTTGGTAGTGTTTCTATCTCTTCCTCCCACGGTGAGACTAGATTACTCTCGGAGGGCTCATCATCAGAAGCTGGTAATGTATTTATTCATGTGATTCTTTAAATTGTAATTTAATCCATATATAATGTTCTTTAGACATTTGTTCATGTATATTCCATGTTGAACTTACAGGTAGCGCTTCAACAAAAAGGCGGGGTAGAGGTCCCTCGCTGATGCATGAATCATGGTCCAATAATGGAGGCATTATAAAGGTTGAGAAAAATGATAGGGAACAACCTGTAATGGCCGATACATCACCCCTTGCCACTCGTATAGGGGTGTTGGCGAGAGATGGTTCTCTTTTACCTTTGCACTATTCGGATTGGCGATACGTTCCTTTGAACTATAAGAAGAGAGTATGGGATGAAATTAAGGTATATACTGAAATGTTACATTTTACATGGTCTATGTTAAAGAAGTGTTGAAAAGTAGAATAACTTCCTAGTAGTCAAATATTGAATATGTTAGAGTAACTCCAAATGGAGATTCAATAGTTTTTTGGTTGTGCTATCTTTGGTAGATACTTATCAATCACTTATAGGCTCATACGGATGCGGACAACTCCATGGAGAAGTGGTTCATGCAATCTCTTTCAAAGAAGTGGGCTGGATGGAAATGCGAAGTCAAAAGACAGGGATACAAACCGTATCATAATGATGCAGATAGGTTGGTAAATAAGCCGAATAGAGTTACAGAGCAGCAGTGGCGATGTTTGGTGTACTAATGGGGTGATCGAGACATAAAGGTATGCAACTAATATGTACTAATAAAGTTGTTATAAAATTTAAAACTGATTATTGGATACCATAGCCTTGTTATTAATGTTGGAACAAATTTGAAACTGATTATTTTATAGGCGAAGAGTTTAAAGAACCAAACCATTAGGGCAGGCCAAAAATTACTCCACACTTCTGGGAGGACACCACATTATTTGGTTGAGCATAAGGTTTAATGGTTAAGTCAATTATTTTTTCAATTTGCTTGTATTCTAAAATTTTTATTCGAAGACTTGATGTTAACCTTATGTGTTCTCAATGAAAATTACAGGAGAGAATTCTAAAAAAAAATCCAACGCGTGTTGACATGTTTGTCAAAAACCATACAAAGAAAAATGGTGAAGCGGTTAATGAAGAAACTGGCCGCATTTTGGTAATTTCTAATGTTCTTGTTATCTTCAAAATCAATGTGTAGTCATGCACCCAAATATATGGTATGATGTATACATGATATGATGTAAGTTACAGTGTGGCTGTCCTTTGCAATGATACTGTTATTTTATTTGATTTGTGTTGGAACAAACTTTAACATTTTTGCAGGACAAATTGAAAGAGATGACAACATCTCAAGATGGTTCTACTTCTATGACAGAGGGTGAAATCTTCACCCAAGTTCTAGGACCTGAGCGACCTGGTCGCGCTCGTGGGTATGGTTTGGGAGTAACTCCGAGCTAGCTAGTTGGTGCCAACAAGCCTAACCAAGCACCATCTCAAGCACCATCCCAACCCTCACTCAATGACGATGAAGAGTATAAGAAGATGAAATCAAAATTTAAGAAGATGGAGAAAATTTTCCTTGCTATGGGCTACACATTTGAGGACACAGACGATGAACTAGACGAGTCATTGCCTAACGATAATGTAGTGTATTTGTTTGTTACTTATTAATCATATGTATCTTTTTAATTTAATTCTTTATTCCTTTTTGTAACAGCCTCCAGATGTCTCTAGTGCACACCGACAAGTGACACTTGATAGTCACCGAGATAATCAAGAGGACATAGCTTTGCGAGCCCAACCATCGGTACAACAGCCAGATTCTTTTGTTGAGGTAAATGTAAATATCTTTTGACTGGAAATTAATTTGTTGGCCAACCTTGTGCTGAATTTGGGAATGCTCAAGTATTCTGTTATTTTGTCAGTCTATCCAAAAGAAGAAGAAGAAGAAGAAAAGAAAATTATAGAAGGGTTCAAGTTGATTGGGTAAACACTAACCAAATCAAAACTGCTTTCAACTTATCTTATTGGACATGTCATTGCTTGTTTGTCATAATTATGGTGAGAATTTAGTGGACCTAAACCTGGTTTTGATTTGATTTGGTTGTGGTTTCATTTTCAAACGTGGGGATTTTGCAGGGACCTAAACCTGGTTTTATGGTGGAAGGTGCAACCTTGGAGACTGTTACTCCTATTCCATATGATGTCGTCAATGATCTCAAGGGTGGTTACTAGTTTTACTTGTGGATGTTTCCTTGTTTGGCTTACGTGCTGTGTGAACATCTAAATCCTAAATTCCATGTGTCAATTTTGTTTTCTAGTCATTGTCCAAATGGAGTTTTGTGGCTTGCATTTTTGTTTAGCTTTGGGATTGAAGAGATTATTTTCTATGAAATTGCTTATAATTGTTTCTCGGGTTATTTTTTTGCTTATTTTGTTGTGATTATGACTTGCCTTGTGTTTGTTTGAAGCCTTCAAGGTTGGCTAAATTCTGAGCACTCATTATCATTGTTTTGAAGAGATTTTTTAACCGAAGCATTTATTGATTCCTTGTACGAGGAACCTACCGCCATTAAAAGCCCACCAAGTGTTGTTATTTAATTTGTTATTTTTTGTTTGAATATTACGAGAATATATTTGAATCTTTTAGTTTGTTGGTTTCTTTTAAGCCATTGGTGTGTTTGCGTAACTTGTTTACTTTAAATTTATTTTGATGTGAATTTGGTATAAGCATCACAGGTTCAAAATGGGCATATACAAAACTAAAATAAATTGTCGTTAAAAATAATATCTTTCTCAGCGTTTTTGTATTTTTCCTAGCGTTGGTTAAAATTTTTTTATCAGTATTCTTAAAAATCCCACAAATACATTCCCGGCATTTTCTAAAAGATTTTACTTAAAATCTCGCAAAAACATTGCCGGCGTTTCTTAAAACGCGGGCAATACTTCATTTTTCCGGTCGCTATGGAAAACTTTTTCCTGCGTTTCAACGCTGGCAAATACGCCGGTAAATATTAGCGACGTTTATAAACGCCGGTAATTTTTCCCAACAGGAGTACTGGCAACGTTTTTTACAAACGCCGGGAATTGTGAAAAAAACGCTGGTAATGTATTTTTGTGGCGTTTTTGTGACTTTTACCAGGATTTAACAAACGCTGAGAATACTACCTTTTGTTGTAGTGCATCGTTCTCTAATTTGTTTTTCTCACGAATTTGTTCCACCGTTTTATCTTCTTGTTCTCGTGGCATCGGTGTGGTCAAAACATAGACTACTTTTAGTATCATGAGGAGAAAGTACAATTTCTTCTACCAATGCCTAAAATTACCGCCATCAAATTGTTCTAACTTGACAAAGTCTTGTGTCATTTTTTGTAGAGACATTGCCATTGCAAAAATATTGTCTTTAAATTATTGAGAAAAAATCTGTCTTCGGAATGTGAATGTTTGCAATGAAATCTACTGGAAACAAACATTCTTCAAGGAGTGTTACGGCGTCGCTTTCCTAAAGACAATATTTGTCCCCACCGAATGATGTGCACCGGGTTATAGTAAACTTGCCTTCAAGATACAACGAATACAAACGTGTATTCTTTCCGTCTCTATTTGCACAAATGGAGACATACAGAATATTAATGTAGTAAAAATAAAAAGAACCAGAAAATCATCAAGTATTGTTTCTGCAGAATAATAATATTTGGAATAAATGCTTCCAAACATAAGAATTTTTTGAGAGAGAGAATGGGCGAAAATTCAAGTAAGTTAATTGTGTTGGAGAAAGCTTGTATTTATAGATGGTTTAATGGTACAATTGAAAATTCACGCCCGGAATTGTGAAAAAAACGCTGGTAATGTATTTTTGTGGCGTTTTTGTGACTTTTACCAGGATTTAACAAACGCTGAGAATACTACCTTTTGTTGTAGTGCATCGTTCTCTAATTTGTTTTTCTCACGAATTTGTTCCACCGTTTTATCTTCTTGCTCTCGTGGCATCGGTGTGGTCAAAACATAGACTACTTTTAGTATCGTGAGGAGAAAGTACAATTTCTTCTACCAATGCCTAAAATTACCGCCATCAAATTGTTCTAACTTGACAAAGTCTTGTGTCATTTTTTGTAGAGACATTGCCATTGCAAAAATATTGTCTTTAAATTATTGAGAAAAAATCTGTCTTCGGAATGTGAATGTTTGCAATGAAATCTACTGCAAATACATGGAAACAAACATTCTTCAAGGAGTGTTACGGCGTCGCTTTCCTAAAGACAATATTTGTCCCCACCGAATGATGTGCACCGGGTTATAGTAAACTTGCCTTCAAGATACAACGAATACAAACGTGTATTCTTTCCGTCTCTATTTGCACAATGGAGACATACAGAATATTAATGTAGTAAAAATAAAAAGAACCATAAAATCATCAAGTATTGTTTCTGCAGAATAATAATATTTGGAATAAATGCTTCCAAACATAAGAATTTTTTGAGAGAGAGAATGGGCGAAAATTCAAGTAAGTTAATTGTGTTGGAGAAAGCTTGTATTTATAGATGGTTTAATGGTACAATTGAAAATTCATAATTTTTCAATCTATAAATGCAATGAAAAGTTACAACTTTCAATTAATAAAAGTTACAACTTTTATTTCACAACTTTTAATGTAGAATTGCATTTGAATAGTCACAACTATCTTTTAATAAAAGTCACAACTTTTAGTGTAATACTACAATTAAATAGTCACAACTATTCAAGTAGCCATGTTTTTAACAAATAGGCACATCCCTTAATTTGAAATTCTCAAATTAACTTTATATAACCATCAACTTTAATTCATACCTCTTGGATAAGATCACACCCAAATTTCTCTTAAGTTTTACAAAAAATACTCAAAATATATACCCATTTATTTTGAAAATCCCTATCCTTAACACTTTTGACCCTTTAAATGATTTATGCATCCCACTTATTAAACACAATTGAACACATTAATTTATCATCTTCTTCTTCTTCTTTGGCTGCGGATCAGCGCAAATTAACAACATGAATGAACTTGTTTTCTTTTTAGGTGTGAGAAATTGACACACATGCAAATCTCCAAATCATAATTACACGAACTTTGAGAGCATAAAATAGTTTAGTCTTACATAAAAAAAAAAAGATTGATTTTATAATCAAAATATTTTGATTTTACATTCTTTGTCATGATTTTTTTTTTAAAATTTCTACATACAAAGGAAAATGCAAGGGCAATGGTAATGATTTCTTTGTGATTTGCAATAGAATGAGATTTGTATTCAAAATTTGTCGTGGCTTGGGGTAATTGTAAAAATTCAAATATTTTTAATCTCGAATAATATTTTTTGAATTAAATTATTTTTTGCATATGCATACATTTGTTTCGTACATACATTGCATACAATATGTATATCTTATGTATATGTGTTATTGTGGGATTGTGAAAATCCACCAATCTTCATTCGACTTGTCTCCTCAATCGAAGTTGTGGGGGTTGCGAATAATTTTCCGCCTGAATTGCTCAAATCTCCTACATAAGAAATAACCAATTAGTGCCAACGTATTGTTTTCAACTTGAGGACACTCCTATACTAAAGTCAGAACACTGAGAGATTAAAGCACAATATTAATTATATAATTAATGATAGTGTACCTGATTAATGGCTTATCATGATATCTTATTTATAAGCCATCGAGTGCAACATTTGATAATATAATCTCTAGGGAATCTTCCCTTGTTCAATGATATCAAATCACAATATTTCGATGCGAGAGAACCTTCCAAATTTGGTGCATTCCCAAACTTAGTTACTGCCATAATTGTATTTTCCTAATTGGGGTCTGCCACCATTCTGAAAGGTTCCCACCACCTCAAGTAGACGATAGAACGGCAGGTGTGCTGAGCTTACTTTCCATTCTCATATTTATAAGTCGTCGAGTGTCTTAGCATGGTAAATGAATAATACGAGAACTTTTTCCAATTTGTGCATTGCTGAATTTGACTATTTTCTTGTAGCATAATGGTTTTCTAAACAGGAACATACCCAAAATTTTAAGCTTTCCTTTTCGAGTGCCCTTCTAATTCCAGAAGGTTCTAATCGCTTGACTGAGTGGCGGGTCAGTCAACTTGGCAAAGAAATGGCCTATACACCAAGCCCCTAGCACGTCGGCGGTCTCTTGGCTCATTCGGCAATATAATCATGGCGACGGTCCACGTTGCTGACATAACCCAGCTATTCGATCCATTTTCTCGGTGATGGATCAGCCTTCAATTTGGCCCACTATAATAGCCCCTCGACCAAGCATCAGCTCGGTTGGCGGTTGGTTGACACGAATGATTGAACTGATAAAGATGCAAGATGCTTACACGTGGCGGTTCTAGATTTTGTATGCTCCATCAAGTCAAGTCTTGGCGTGTATTTTCACCATCGAAGAATGTTCGACGCATTTCACACAGTTTGCTAATTATTGGATTCGTGATTCCCGAACAAGAGAATCTTGTACTTTACCGAGCTTACCCTTAGGTGTGATTTGTCTTTTCGTCAATTTCATCGAATATCTACTTCGTGGGACTTGTGATTCTCAAATAATAGAATCATATCCCTTATCGAGCATGCTCTCGGAAGTGATTTTCTTTGTCGATAATTCCATCGACATTCACTTCGGTTATACCAAGTCGGAGGCTCCCAAACGATGGGACCCCAACCTTTAGCGAGTACCTTCTCGGTCGTTCGAGATTGGTCTGGGGCTCCCATCTTTGGAAGGTGCTTATTCAATCCTTCAATGGTGTCCCCCTCTCTCTCTCTCGTGAGGCTGCTATAGGAACACAAGAAATGAGAGTTGCTTACCTTAGTCTCAATCTAACTTAGTAAATGACTAAGGCTAAGTGGGTGTTTTTTCCACAATTTTAACGTAAATGAGGTAAAAGAAATATCTCAAGGCTCTAGGAAAATTATTAGGTATAACTCTCCTAATTTATTAACCTACCACTCGGGCCTTAAATCTACAAATCATTCTTACCTTGTCCGATTGGGTTTCGGTATAAAATTGCACTCTCAATAAATTACCAAAATCAAAACTCAGACCCTAATAAAAATAAAATCAACTCTTCGGTCTCTCTTCATAATTAAATCCGGTCTCGAATTAATCAAATTAATTCCATTTTTGTCATTAATTATCCAATTCTGGATCGGGGTCTAACACGTATACTATCCAGTTATACGATATACATATGTATTACATACATTGTTACACGGCAAAATAGAAAATGTGATCAGTCGTGAATCGCAATGCCTCAACTTGCGAAATACGTAGCCTCAAAATAACAAAAATAATTAGATAATCAAATAATATCGAATACCAAACGTCCAAGTTTCCATCTCACAAAATTTAAACCAAATGATCAATCCAACCGTGAGGTATTACCATCTCATAAACCATCCAGCAAAAATGTATCTCAAAATATTAAGTAAAATAATGAAATTTAGCTACCAAAAGTTTAAAAAGAAGATGCGGAAGCAATAAATAAAATTCTAACACTAAATGCAATTTCCTACGAAGGTCAATAAAATAAATCCCTCGAGTCCGCCAAAGTCCTTGCCTAATGTCCTGTCTCTTTACACTACAATAAAATAAGTCCTAGTGGCATGCATCTTACAACAAGGTGCCGATGCAAGGTCTTCCATTGGCAAAATCCGTTGCCAATGCAAATATACATTTGCTGATATACTAAGTTGTGTAGGCGTAGCATAATTTTGTTGTAGTGTTACCATGCTAATTTTGAGTAACTCAATTTTTTGGAACATAATAACCTGAATAAACTTAGTAATAGCTTGTAAGAGTATAGTTTGAAAGCTTAACAAGCTTCAAACATATACTTAAACTTGCAATATTTATTTAACAAACAAAAATGAGCTCAAACTCTAGTAGCTTAATCATTTACCAACCGCAGACAATGTAAATAGAGAGATTGATGAAGGTTAGAGAAATAATGTAAGTTAGGTAAATACGTCAAACACTAATCTAGCGTCATGCTTCATTTATAATCTGGTGATTGGTTTGCGTAAAATGAACACTTAAGAACATGACATGGTAAAATAATGTTCATACGGGAAATGCAATTGAGTGCATGTTTCTGTAAATCCTTTTCTGATTTTTGGATTGCATATTTGTATTCTTTTGTTCCTTGAATATTATTCCATTTTTGTAGGTAATGAAGTAACTGTTGATTATATTGTCTATGGAAAATTTGGTTTACTAATTCGGTGGCTTTTGAGCGTTGCCAGTAAATGCTTTGATATTCCCCCTTGGTCATGATTTCATCTGAACCATTATAAACTGTAACATCATATAAGTTGTAGCTGTTCATACAGTTGGATGTCCTGAAATCTGAATGGAAACATTCTAGCCTTGGCTCATGCCCACTGCAAACACCAGTTTATTTCATTTGGTGCATAATCTATGAAGCTAATGAATCAATTTCTTGGGTCTATTTTCATTTTCCATAGCTACCAAGATAGTGACTGGATCAACTATTCCATTTGGCTTTAACAAGAAACACAACACCCAAGCATTCATATAATTCATGTTTGGGCAGAGATTGATTTCTGATACACGATTGCCAAAGCACCATCCGCTAACACTACCTGTGGTAGAGATTGATTTATGAAATTATGGTATAGTGGTACCTGATGCTATTGATGATGATTTCCATGGAAGCGGAAGTGGTATTTGTTTCTAATTATGATCAAGTTTGGATGGCTCGTATTCTTCCCTGTTGCTACTTTTGCCAATGTTTATCAGGACAAATGGAGAAGAGTTTTGGTCCAGTCACAATGCTTTGTAGTACCTCATGGAAAGAGATTTTCTTAGAGTTGATTGATCAAGCAATTGGAAATTTGGAAGTTTTCTGATTTGCTTCATGCCATAAGAGAGTGCTTTTAACTTGATATGCCAGCTCCAGATAATGCAAATAGAGAGCAATGCCCATTGCTTTTTTTTTGGTTGCTCGTGCCTCTGTTTGTGTTTTTAAACTCTTGATTAGATCATTTACTTAGGTTTTGGATTATATTATGTCTTTTTTGTGAATAAAAATTCTTGAGATTGGGCTATAGATCCCTCTTGCATCTGAATGTCATGATGTTTATGATTTATTTTGAGATAATAGTGTATTTGCGTAGATTATTTATTTCAAATTTATTTTGAAGTGAGTTCGGTATAGGAATCATAGGTTAAGAATAGGAACATAAAAAATTAAAATAAATTGTCGGTTAAAAAAATACCTTTTTCAGCATTTTTTTAATTATTACCGGCATTGTTAATGAACTTTTATTGGCGTTTTAAAAATCTTGCAAATTTATTCCCGACATTTATAAAATGCGGAGAATACCTTACGGCATCAGAAAAGTGACAGTCGTCGGAAAATCTTTCCCGACTTTTTTCATGTGCTGGCAAGTTTTAGCGGGGTTTATAAATGCCGGTTAGTTTTCTTGACAGCGATATTAGTGATATTTTTCACAAACGCCGAAAAAAGTACAACAAAACAGCGTTAAAGAGTTTTCCCGGCATTTTTGAGATTTTTACCGGAATTTAACAAATGCCGAAAATTCTAACTTTTGTTGTGCAGAGACAAAATATAAATAATTTAAATTGGGTCTATGTGTAATTAAGTGATACTAGGGTCAATAAGAGTATTAACATGATTTGGGAAGAGTGAGAGCATAAATTTCAGTGGAGGTATTTGACCAGTTAAAGGTGAGTTCTGACCGGTTAGAGTACGGTTCTCACCGGTTAGAAGGTCTTAATCTCGGTCTAATGAAGCAAGTCTAATTGGTTAGCAAGTAGGCTTGATCGGTTAGGGGATTAGTCAGTATAAAGACAACAGTTAAAGATAAACTGGTGAGGGGTTAAGGTTGACCGGTTGGGATGGGTTGGAAAAATAGTTCAAGATAAAGGCTGACCAATTAGAGTATGATTGTGACCAGTCAGGAGTCATCTCAAAAGGCACAAAAATAAGACAATAAGGAATCGTGAGGGTTAGGGTATGTTCGTGACCATTTAGATTATAGTTACGAAGCATGAAACGTGAGGCAGTAAGGTATCCTGGGTTTCCTCCATTAAAAACTGGATTTCCTCCATTAAAGCTACGTGAAGCTTTCATGGGTTCTCCAAATATGGAATTCGGGCCAAGGGGGAAAGGACCTTAGTTCTAATTGAGGAATGGGAAAGAAATATAGATGAATTGGTTTGAAATCAAACTTTGGTGGTCAATTCTCCGCTGGGTTTCCGTCAGCTGTTGCTCTGAACTTCTTTTCTCTCTCAACTGATCTCTCTCTCTCTCTCTCTCTCTCTCTCTCTAAATCTCTGGTTGCAACTAAAACGGATATAAAGTGTGGGGTTAAAGAGTGAGGGAGGCTTGATATCTATATGCAGTGGAGGGGAAAACCAATCCAATATCTTGGAGAATTTTAGGGAGGATGGAGGGTTGAGAGTGAGGGAGTGAGAAAATGGTGTAGCCATAGTAGAGGTGTGGGAAAAACAGAGAGAAGGTGGTGATGTGAGGTGATTGTGGAGGTTTGTCGTGTAAGAAGGAAGGCAAGTGGGCGATAATCTGATGGGATGAGGTGTGAACAATGTTTGACGATGGTGCAAGAGCATCCATATCAAACTCATCAAATATCCTCTTTCTCCAATTTGAGGAGTAAATTTTTTTTAATAATTCTCACATCAATCTTTCTATCACTTCTTCTTATTTTCTAAAAGAAATAGTAACTCCCTAGTTTTAGGGAGGAACTATTCACTGTTAATATTTTATTTTTATTGTTATTTTTATTTAATTCTCCTCCCTTATTTGTTTATAACATTTGAATTGAATATAAAAGGAAAAAAAAGAACATTTTAATAAAATATAGATAGAATAGAGAATCTGATGCAGGAGACATTACAAAATATGGCTCCCTAAAATGGAAAAGTGAGATTTTCTCTCTAATTTAATGCAAAAAATAGGGAGACTGGTATGGATGCTCTAACATGGGAGGAGATCTGATTTAAGTTTTTGGTTGATAAAACTAATCTATAGTGTGTACACACACAGAGAGTATTCATGTATGTATAGTATATATATATATATATATATATATATATATATATATATATATATATATATATATATATATACACGTATAAAACACGTAAAATGTGAAATTTTGAATTAAATTATATGAAATAAGATATATAATTGTTCAAAATAAATATTATTTTTGAAAAATTGTTATTATCGAATTATTTAAATTGGGACCTTACAAGATTCATGATCTTCAACATTATATTGGGAACTAATTCAACATTATATTGGGAACCACTAAATTGATTTCCTTGATTAAGGCAACTTAATTGACTTCTTAATTTAAGCAAGTTAATTGTTTTATTTGATTTAAGGAAACTAAGGCTCTATTTGCCTAAACTAGATTATTTGGATTGTCTAGATTATTAGGAAAATAATCTAACCCCATTTGGCCTAAATTATTCACCCAAACAATCTGGATTAATCTAGCTCCAAACACAACATAACCAACATATCCACAAATAATTTAGTCCAAACACTTTGAGCTAGATTATTCCGTCCGGCATCCAACATAATCCAACAATCCAATAATCTCATAATCTAGTTACGCCAAATGGACCCTAAATGTTTTTTTGGCATGTTTTAACTTTAGTTGTTAAATTTATTATTAGTATATGAGTATCTATTAACTCGATACGGCGTGGTGAGCAATTTCTTCTCTATTCTTAAAGTTCTTCTTAATTTTTCTTGGCCCAAAAATGATATTGAAAAATTAGAAAATGATAATCCATAGAGATAGAAACGTATGCATTTGAGATGATTGGAAAAAACTAAAATGCGTTCAATCTTCGCCCATTTATCAGGCAAATTGACCTAAAAAAAGCTTTACCAAGCCAATTTTGAGTAACTCAATTTTTTTGAGCATAATAACCTGAATGAACCTAGTAATGGCTTGTTCGAGTACACAATTTGAAAGCTTAACAAGTTTTAAATAAATACTTAAACTTGAAATATTTATTTAACAAACAAAAATCAGCTCAAACTCGATTAGCTTAAATGTTTACCAACCACATACAATGTACACAATATAATGTTGAATTAGTTAAACATAAAATATTTATTTTACAAACGAAATTGAGGAAGGCTAGGGCAATAGCGTGAGTTAGGTAAATACATCAAAATTGAAAATCCAGGATAAGGGTTGCATCTTTCTCATGGACCCTTTGGTTAAGGTCTAAGGAGGATTGAGAAGACAGAGGAGTTTTCAAATTATTAAACTTGACAAGATAAAAGGGTATATTTTGATAGAAAAATGGTCCATGGAATCTGTCGCCCTATCATTTTTCCCTACAAAACATCTTCAATAGCCGAACAATTTGAAGTGAAAGCATGTTGATCACTGCAGAAATTGAACCAATACTTCTTGCTAGAAATTCTAGCTCACAAGTCCTTTCTATGCAAAAATTGCAATTAAACATGATGGACATATGTTAATAAGGAGCACTAACCCTCCATGTAAGTGTCAGTACGCGGGTATGTGTCCAAGTATCAGAATTATCTAATTTCCATCATAAGAACATAACAACACACTAAAAATTCAAAATTTGTTAGTAGATTCCTTTTGTTTCCTCCGATGAATAGTGCTTACGAAGTGGCGTAGGAAACTTCAAATGTAATATAAGAATTCCAACCATAGTTCATTCTAAATTTAAATAACTAAACATGACCATAGTTCAATGTAAATTGAAATTACAAAACATGCATGCTAGCTAAGTGATGTCCATACTCTTTATCTGAATGAATATCACGTGTCCGATACGAGTAGTTTAGTCATTTAGAAGGCTACATGCAACATAGCTGATCATACAATCATAAAAATTTTAATAATTGAGAAAAAAGAATATTTGGAAAAGTATTAGATTGGATAGAATGTACTCCATATATAAACAAATATCATGGACACGCAAATATGTTTTGTGAAACCAACAGAAAGAGAACATCATAAATTGAGATAGAGCAAACGCCACATAAATTGTTGGTAATATTCGGCTCCATGTTTCAAAAGATGAATACTAGTGGTATATATGTTTGGCAACAACTATGACAAACTTAGAGTTCACCACTAGTCCTTGCAATCTTTAGCAGGTTTTGCTTCAAGGCCACCACCAGCTCTATTCTCAAGTGAATAAGGCATGTAAGTGCCAAGAATTCGATCCCACGTGACGAAGAATGGCTGTGAAAAGTTGTATCTGGTGCCATAGAGCTGGTGGTGAATGTCATGATAGGCACTGTTGTTTCTGAAGAAAGAGTGAAATAGGTTCCAGGGAAGACACAACCCGCAATGGTCATCAACTGCTTTGATGGTAGCAAAGGAGAAGAAAAAGATGGACAATCGAGGAGACATGCCGGAGAGGAGAAAAGATAGAGCCCCACCTATCGTGTCAAGGAGAAGCCCCTCCACTGGGTGATTGTATAGAGCTCCAAATGCATATGGGACCAGAAGCCGGTGATGTTGAGAATGGATATGCCGATACAAGAACTTATTGTGATGCATATACCTGTGCATGAAGTATTGCCAAGTGTCTAAAACGAGCATCGCAACAACGAATTGTCTGAGGAGGACAAGAAGAGAAGATTGTTGAACAATGGAAGCCTCACTTTCATTTCCAGTAACCTACACACAAACAACATAACAAATCAAAAACCTTCTAAAATCTCCACCTCACTATAATTCTAAATCCATCCTAATTCTGCAAAACTGTGTTAACTAATGGAATTCAGATTTTTCTTTAATAATATAATTGCCATTATGGAAATTATATTTGACGACCAATTTACATTTGACAAATTTTCACTCACATAGATCGATTGATACAAATTGAACAAGTACTTTAGAAGAAAAATCCATGAGGTAGATCAGTTACATTTGATTTTGTATTTAACTTTTGTATATAATTTTATACTTTTTAAAATCTCTACACGAATCATAACCCCGGAATCTAATTTTATACTTATTCAAAAGCTTTTGTCGAGACAAATCAGTAACTAAAAAAAAATCGAATAAGAATGAAAAAACAGTCCAATAATAATGAGGCCCTTAAAAGTATCCACCCAAATACATACGTAGATAACAAAAAGATGGAAATTATGAAGACAGAGGCAAATTGCAAAAATATTATATGCATAAAAAGACAATTTCCTATCAACACGACCAAACATGTGGTAATTCATTGTACGCAACATTTTACCCAGATAGCCTCTCTCATAGTTGAAATTAAGAAAGTGTCTTCAAATTTAAAATCAAATTAAAGGTTGATTTATTTGAATTTATCCATAAATTAAATGAATTATGATTTTTAATTTCATTAAAATTTTCCTGGCAAATCATCCATATATATCAACACATATTTATTATACAAACAATATGTATACAAAGGGCGTACGGTGAACAAGAGGATTCCGGTGATGGCCTGCACCATCTGTTGGACAATAACACCTTTCACCACCGTCCCTTTCGACACCACATTCTTCTCCTCCTCGTCGTTCTTCGAATGCAACCGATAATTCTCGAAATATCCCAGTGGGATATAGATTCCTGAGTATACCCAATACACCAAAATGGGAACAAAAATCCCCAATATCTCATCCGATACTCCAAAATCCATACCGCAGAAATGGATAAAGATTCTCTCCAAGGCCTGTATACAAATATATATGTATTCTAGGAGAGCATTATTTTAATGTCTCCTTTTGTCATTGTGTATTTTTTTTCACATTCCTAAATTGCTCATAAAAAAATTGTAATTTCCTTTTGAAATAACTTAAATACCCTGAAAATTTGCACCCTCCGTCATTCTCTCCATGAACCCTCTATCAATATTCTATAACTGTAAATAACTCTTTATCGCTCTTTCTCCATAAAATTTGGAAAATATCAAAGCATACCAACCTCAATACCCATTGGCTGGCTCACCTCGAACATCGGATCAAATCCCACTGAATAAGGTACTACTTCCTCTCTTAAAATTTGTGTAATTCTGTACATTTTCCGTACCGTTGCTTCAACAATTGAAGTTAAAGGTTCAACTTTGTTCAAAAGACTGATTTTTGGCAGTGGTAGAGTTGAAGTATGTTTTACATATTATATACATATTGTGTGGGTTTTTCATATATCATAGCACAATTGGTGTTCATGCATCTATTTTTAATAACTGAATTAAATATATAATTGATATAGATTTAAAATACTCAATATTATGGGATGTAATATGGTAAGATTATATATTTAGATGTAATACAGTGATTAATATTGTCTAAAACTTACAAATTTATTCATTTTTGGTTTCAGCAAGAAGAGGTACAATAAGAGAAGGTAAATTTTAATTTAGAGTTTTTATTCAAATACAGATTTGTTTGATTTGGAATTTTTTTATTTAAATGCATGTCATTTTCCCATTTGATTTTTTATTCAAATATATAATTGATTTGTTTTTCGTCAATGGAATAGAAATATATGTTTGTCTTGTTATTTATTTAACTTGATTGAGTACATTTTTATTTTTTTCTGATTTGAAATTAGCATGATGACATTTTGATTTATATAAAAGAGTTTCATGATTGTTGAAATGACAGATTTTGAAACCATAATGTAGTTACTATTTTCTCAATAGTAATTTTGTTCACAACATAATGTCGTTGAGTTCATAAAAAAAGTTTTTCCTTGCAAATGTGAATTTTTTGTTTTCCTGCAAGAATCATTTGTCAAATGAACAAACACAAGAAAATATTTTTTTTTTCTTTTACTTCACTTCACTTTATTTTTCCTAAAACAACTTTCTCGTATAACTTTCCGGACAACTGAACGGAGCCTTAGTATCATTTCGTTTAGTATTGCATCATGCCCTTGTGTTGTACCCCCAATAGCTAAATCGCAGGCACCTCGTGGCAACTGTAAGTAACATAGAGCAAGTTGACGTTGCATGCCATCTGTCTAAAAAGGTTGGAGTCCAAAATCTCCTTAGATTCTATGTATGCTATTTTCATTGCTCGATCACTAATATTTCTGTGTAAAGCCTCACTTTGTTTATTTTGAACACCCTAAACACTGATACGATATTGTCCAAAACTGTCCTCACTACTAAAAGTGTCTGCCATACCCAGTGGTGGCCTTGGGTTAAGCCTCGCAAGCCCTGCAAGCTTCTGGGCTCGGGCAAGCCCCCAGAGCGGGGCAACAAAAAACATCATGAATTTAAAAAAATATATATACACATTAATAAATATGAGATTCTAAATGTGATAGATAAAGAGATTCAAAGTCATTATCTTAGCCACAAAATTAAGCTTATTGGCAAAAGAGATTAAAGACGAAATCTTGAATAAGAGTTTAAATGCAAGATACTTTTCGATTATCTTTGATTGTACTCTAGATCTTAGTCATGGTGATGTTGAGGATGAAAGTAAAATTAATGTGGAGAAATTCTTTCTTGAATATATGAAGGTTGATGACACGTTGGGACTTGGGCTTTTCAAGCGACTTGAAGTTGCTTTGCTTGATCTCAAACTCAACATTGATAATATAAGAGGACAAGGCTATGACAATGGCAACGGCTCAAATATGAGAGGTAAACATCAAGGTGTACAAAGAAGACTACTTGATGTAAATTCTAGAGCATTTTGTATTCCATGTGATTGTCATAGCTTAAACCTTCCACTGTGTGATACAGCAAAATCTTGTGCCAAAGTAAGAATTTTTTTTTTTGCATATGTACAAAAAATTTATACTTTATTTTCAAGTTCAACATGACGGTGAGATATTTTTAGAACATATGTGAAGAGTTTGACACCAAAGGCATTGTCGGTTACTTATTGGGAAAGTCATGTTGAGAGTGTTAGAACAATACGAAATTAACCATTGGACTTAAGAGATGTATTGGTCGAAATTGTAAATGTTTTTAAAGAGAGGATGTTGTGATGTCGAAAGCAAAAGACTTGTACAAGAATGCTTTGGAAGATTTTGAGTTCTTGATTAGCTTATGTATTTGGTATAAGATCTTAGACAAAGTTAATCAAGTTAGCAAAAATTTTCAACGAGAAGAGATGAATATTGAAGATGCAATTACAAGGATAAATGAGTTGATTTTTATTCTTTCAAGAGTTTAGAGAAAATAGTTTTGAAGATTTGATGGAGGAAGCCAAAGAACTTATTTGTAAAGTTGGTATTGAACCAGTATTTGCAAAAAAAAAAAAAATAGAGTTATTCAAAGAAAGAAACAATTTGATGAGGATGTAGATGATAATGCTAACGAAAGTCAATCACCGAAAGATCATTTTAGAGTCACTTATTTTCTCTACATCATAGATCAAGCTCTTACATCACTTAGGGATCGGTTTGAGCAATTTGAACTTTATGAAGCAATCATTGAATTTTTGTTTAATGCAAAATTCAAGAGTTTTAGTGAAGATCAATTGATGAAGCATTGCACTAAACTACAAAGTTTCTTGGAATACAGACAACATGGTAATATTTATGGGGAGAAGTTATTCCAATAACTAAAAACAATATTGTCGAGAGAAGTAACAAAATCAATCGGCATCCTTTATTTTATAAGGTCTTATTGAAAGATGGTAGTTCTCAAATAGTTTGGGTTGCTTATCGAATTTTGTTGACTATTCCGGTCACAGTTGCTCCGGTGGAGAGGAACTTTTCGAAGTTGAAATTGATAAAAATTTACGTTCGAACTACCATGTCACAAGAGAAATTAAGTGAATTGGCTATGATTTCAATTGAAAATGAATACTTGGATAACTTAAACTACGATGATTTAATTGAAATTTTACTTCATAAAATGCAAGAAATTTTTTTTTTTTAATCGGATCGTGCTAGTCATATAGCACTATAACCGATGTTGCATTTTGATTTCGAATTTTTTATGTAATTCAAACTAAAGGCATAATGTAACCTTATTTTTGATTTTGTATTGTTGTTTGATTATATGTCTTTTAGTTTTGTTATGATTTAATACTAAGTGTGCAACCAAATTGAGGTCGGACTTGAGCAACCTAAATGTCAGGGCTGACACTGGCCATACCTATGACATGTAAGATATATTCTCATCATATCCATTATCTTATCGTTAGTAGAATATACTAATAAATCGTAATAATAATACATAAAATATGCATGTTTGTGCAAATATAGTGTTCCAGCATTTATTTCGTTAGATTTTACCATTAAGAAATTCAAAAATCTTACTTTGATACCAACTCTGTTACAATTCATCTCGGAGTAGAACGGATAGGTGACCAGCCAGTGAATGAAACCCATTATGGCCTAATATGCGTAAGGTTTAAGAATTTCTACTTACTATTATGCCAACATGTTAAATCCATGATTAATAATATTAGAGCTAGCAGAAGTGTGTTAAGTGCAATACCAAAATTCCCAAGAAAAGTGTGCATAAGACGTATACATGCATCCCAACGTAAAATATACATCTCCAAAAGTATAAGTAAAAGTAGGGCCTGCCAACAGCCACAAAATACGATATCATTACAAAACATACTAATAAACAAAACGTGATAGCTATAGTCCAACGTTTCCTCACAACCAACTGTATGTTGTGCTCCTTGTGACCTGGCATATTGTATAACCACATTCATTAGCGCAAAACTAGTGTAAATTCAAATATGAAACTTTACAAGTTTGTTAGGTAAATCACTTGATCATGCAATGAAATGATACCATAACTTGTTTATTAAAACCCGGTTGAAGCCTTGAATAACAACAACAGTTTTTTCACATTAACTACTTGATCCAACGACAACCAATTATAATAGGTGGGTGTGACTCCTTTAATGCATTTATAGCATTGCATGGTATGACGTTATTTATTTAATCACATTAGCCGTGGCCGCCTCCCTTATCATCACCTCATTATAATCTATTTCCCTAGCGGTCAGGGCACCTTTGGACTTTTACACAATGCATTTCATGATATGCTCTTTGATTAATTTATGACTTTGTAAGATAAGTAATTCATCATGTATAAGCACGCTTTTATGGAACTTCAAAATATTCATCATTCATCAAAATGTCGCATATTTACATATTTCAACCAAATTAAGTAAAATAACATATTTGAACTCACCTTTCTAATCAAGTCACGTGGCGACCTATTCAAGCTTCACAACTTCCTCTCATCATGTCCCATATCCCAATAAAGTACCTTTATTTAACAATCTGTCTAAATTTCAAAATATAACTTTAAGTCTACACTTATACTTATCGCAACCATAAGGTATTCGGCCTTCTCAATTGCGAAAGGCTCATGTTTCAACACTTGTCCATATCAAATTTAAGGTCTATCATTATTCTAGGGTCAAAGAATACAATCTTGAGTGACCACGGGATCAAGATAAAGGTCGGGGATCCAAAATTATCAAAGTGTAAAACTTAAACGGCTTTTCTAAAGTTTACCAACGAAGATCAGTTTGAAACCCTAATCACATCAAGTCCAATATATACCAAAATTTATAGGATGATATCTTGGTATGTAAGGATCATATATGTAACGCCCCATATAAATCACTGACCCAACAACTTGTTAGAGTCCAACCACGCGACCCAAAATACTTAAGCCCAAGTTTTTAGTAGTAATTTACATGATTCCTTATATACCCAGGATCACCCATGTAGACTTTCCATGTGGGATGGGAATCACAATCTCCCCACCTTTTAAGACCTTGTGCCCTCGTAAGAGATTCACACTAGAGTCACCACGGCCTAACTCCGGATTTGTTCTCTAGTGACCAAACAAAGTTCCGACCCTACACTTGATTGTGTACACAAGTTGCTATGATATCATTTGTAACGCCCCAAGTGAACTACTAACTCAATAACTTGTTGGAGTCCAATCACGCGACCCAAAAGACTTAAGCCTAAGTGGTTAGTAGTAGTTTACATGGTTCCTTATATACCCAAGATCACCCATGTAAACTTTCGATGTGGAACGAGACATCACAATTTAATATAAAGATCACAAACCTCCGAATAACATCTAAATAGGGAAAATTATGATTAGAACAAAACTGATCCAGAACAAACACGAGTTACGAAATTTTCAATATAAGGAGTTACAATTAGACGTAAAAGATAACATACTAATTAACCTACATCTATACCATATTTGAGGTCACTTCGGAGTCTGTAGCAACCTAGGAGCCAATACAAAGTTTAGGTTTGAATCTGTCCTAGGCCAGTCTTGGAGCCGACTGGCTAGCCTAGCGACCGATCTACCAACCGGCGTGTCAACTAGTCATTGAACAGTGATGATACATAAGTCATTTTTCCACCATTGTTGAACCTCAAAATTTTGAATGTACTGCTAATAACTAGATATTAGTGTACCTAACAACCCTTAAAGCCTAATTACAAGAGTTAAAGACTCACCTTCAAGGTAAAATCTAGTTTCCAAAGGTTTGGGAACGACTGCCTTCTTCTACCTAAGCCTCCAACTGTTCTACTCCTTCTCTCTCGGCTCTCTAACTCTTAATAAATGCAATTTACAATAGAGAAATGAGGAACGAAGTGGAGGTTGTGGGTTTGTATAAGATGAATGAAGGAGAGAAAATGTTGACAATTGACATGTGTGCCCTAGGTGTCAAAACCATTTCCTATTGCTTTGCCACCTATTCATGCATCAGCCAAACTTATAAACATCTAGCAACTAATTTTTTCTCATTGCCAGTAAGTTACTCCTTAGGCCAAATTAAACTGTAGCCCTTGTAAGTAAGTTTAATTCTGGAAATCATCTTGCATATTACATGATTTGAATTCAACCCTCGACCATTAATTCATTACATGATTAATTAATTATTTTCATCGAATTATTCTTAATACTTAGGATTTTACCTTTAACCTTCTAAATTCCCGATTCGGGGTCTCACACGTTTAGGCGTCCAAGGGGAAGTTGTCAAACGATTGAACTATCCCATGCATGAAGAAGATGAGGTGACTTCGTTTGGGTGTTCAGAGGTAGTTGTTAAACTTATTGGGTATTCCTATGCACAGAGGAGTGGGTGTGGAGAGACGTGACCACGAACAGTTACGAAAAAGAGAGCAAATTTTAAAAGAAGTGCGTATACATACAAAACTATGAATCCGTACTTTGAAGGTGGGGAAGGTGTTCAAATTTAAGTGAGAAACTGAGAATTGAAAAAAAAAAAAAATTAAGTGTCATAGGTTGCCTGTCAAAATGAAGAAAAATAGAACCTCTTGAAAAAACCTAGAGAAAATATATGATTTCATTATTTACTTTTCGTTTCCCTCTAAGTTCTTGGTGTAAGCATAGTTATAGTCATAATTGTACTTATCCATAGTTCATAGCATTTGTTGTAGTTGACAGCCTATTTGAAGCAGTTGGATTATTTTGTAACTTCTCAAATGTAAGTTTGTTATTAAATTTATCATTGGAAGCAATATCTATTTTCATTTCCTCTTGACTTTCATCTTTTGGTATTTGATTTCGATATGCACAAGTCAACACTTAAAGAAAATCTTTTTCATTGAAGTAAGAGAATAAATAACACAAACGCTTGGTAGTTGTTGATTATCAATTGTCGTATTGAAGTTTTTTTTTAAATAATACTTGCGAACTAAGCAATTTCTTCAACTAAGCAATTCGAAACCTACTCCACCATATTTCTTCTACCTTTCCCTAACAAGTACCCTCTCCATGGCTTCATAATACATTTCTCTCCTTTATTCTATTTCACCTGTCTCTACACATTCATTGAAGGATGAAACTTACTGTCCACAATCCCGTCATGCCACTTTTGACCTTCTACATGATTCACATGTCCCACTTATTATACACAATTCAGCACATTAATTTATTTTCTTCTTCTTTGGCTAACGATCAACACAAATTGAAAACATGAATTTTATGAGCTTAAAGTAGTTTAGTCTTAAATAAAAAAATAATTTTTATAATTAAATGTTTTGATATTCCAATCTTTGTCATGATTTTTTGTTTAAATTTCTACGTGCAAAGGTAAATGCAAGAGCAATAGTGACGATTTTTTTTTTTTTTTTGTGATTTGAAATTGAATGAGATTTCTATTTGAAATTTGACGCGGCTTAGGGTAATGGTGGATTTTAATTTACTTGAAAACCTTATTAGTTTTTTTTTTATATATATATTCAATCATCTCAATCAACTTATACACATATTTAGGCTTTATCTTGATCTTTATTTATTTTGGACATAACTTAGGCTTATTTTTGTTTTTATTCTTTGAGTAGTTTGATGATATTTTAGAGATGGTAAATTATTCAGTATAAATTATTTTAAGAAAAAATTCAACTTAATAAGAATTTATCTTCTTTTAATAACACCGGTCAAATATTTTTATGATTATATTAATATTGTCTGTCTGAATCAAATGGAGGGCAATTATGTTGGCTCACTTAAACCGACGAAAACGGGGGGTGAAGTACATTCGACTTCACTAATTCCCGTCCACTTCTGTAACAGTTTACTAACGGTGGGAAAATATGAAAAGACAACTAAAGAAGAGGGGAGGGTACTGTCATTTTGAAAATGTGAAGAGTCTAGTGTAATTAACACTTTTTATGTATTTCAATTTTTTCTAACTGAATCCTTGAATATCGTTAGTTTTGGTGTACGAAGCTCCCAATCGGCTACAAGCGACAGTTGATTTGCATAACATCCCCTGCTGGATCTCTGTTTCAATAAAGCAAAGCTTATGCCCATTTGCCGTGGCTCTGCGAATAAGATCTCGATCTTGTTCCATTAGACCCAGTTCGGTGGAATTACCGACCAGGTAAAACCCTTGCAGCCTATAATCTCTCTCTCTCTCTATCACATTCTCACACTCACACACACGCACAGTAATTTTCTTCCTCGAAGCATTCCATCTGGCTCTAAAAATGGGGTTGGAACTTCCATGAAATTTGTGCAATTTTCAGCAGAAATAGAAGAGAGAGCATGGCCAAAAGCAAAAATTTAGATTGTTTGGAAATGGGTTTATGTCGAGCCTTTCTTTTGTGTAGGTTATCTGTTTAGCTCTTTCTTAAAGGACTAGCGGTTTACCGCTTGAGTGTTGAATATATTAGTACCTGATTCTTTCGAAAATTTTGTAGCTAATAGCCCAATTATCTTTAAAGAAAGTTCCAAGACAACCCCTGGAAATGTGTGGGACAAACTTGGGAGAGAGTAATTTCTTTGGTATTATTTTGATGCTCTTATAGAAATTTATAGGAACTCTTTGGAAATTTCGAAACTGATTGGAGATACTTGGATATAATTATTTTCCCATAAGAAAGTAATGCGGATACCATATGATCTATTGAATGTATGTTTTTTGGGATATAGCTAAGTTACTTAGAATAGTTGGGTGGAGGACCAAATTGGATTTCACTTTGTACTCCCTTATGAAACATAGTTAATATAAAATGGTTTAAGACGTATCTAACTATTAATGATTGGCTTATAGTTATAGTGAAAGAATGCATGAATGGTTTATGTGGGATTTTGGGAGTTCTAGATCGATGTTCGCCAATAGTCTTGTTGTTTGGAATGCCCTTGGACACAAATCTTTCAAGTTTGAACCCCAAGATGAGGAGTTGCTTATGTATATAGATCTTTGCTCTGCTTCTTATTAGGAAATTTGTGCAGATGAGCTGGTTAGCACCTGAATTTTGGAAGGTATGCGGTGATGGCTCTTTATAGGCACAACAACGAATTGTTGCTAGAGAAGAGAGGCATCATTGGAGCAGCTCTTAAGTCCATCAATCAAAGCAAGCATGGCTTGCGGGTGTTTCGACGAGGGACGAGGTTACGGATTTCTATAAGAAGATTCTTGTTATGGATGTTTTCAATAGCCGTGCTCTTTTCAATCTATTTGGCAGTTTTTGGCTTAAAGATGCCATTTCATGGTGAGCCTCAAAATTTCTCTTGTTTCTGTCAGTACTCTAATTAAGACAATCACAAGTTCAAATGATCTAACCATGACATCAGCAACAAACTTCGCAGTGCTAATAAAATAAAAAATTCTTCAATCCTTGAAATTTTAGTAATGCAAATAACTTATAGCATGTAGTAATGCTTGTAAATATAGATTAGGAGAAGTGTTTAGGGATTGATTAATTTACCCTAACACACATATGATATATAGAGAGAGCGAGTAAAATGATGTAAATGATTAAGATACCTCACACCCTGATAACAAAAACACGTATGTCTAACAAGGAAAAATAACAATAACTCTTAGTACTCCCCCTCAAGTTGAGACATGGATATCGCATAGCTTACTTTTTACACAGTAGCTCTAACCGTGGTTGGCATAAAGACTTGGTGAAGATGTCAGCTAGTTGAGCTCCTGTAGACACAAAAGGAGTAGCAATCACACCGATATCCACCTTTTCTCGAATAAGGTGATAATCTACGTCAATATGCTTGGTACTCTTGTGAAAAACAAGATTAGATGCAATGTGAATGTCAACTTGATTATCACAATACATATTCGTGGGCAACTAAACACAAAGCCTATCTCTTTGAGGAAGGATCGTAACCAAATGATTTCACATGTATGTGTGCCATGGCACGGTACTCAGTTTCTGCACTAGATATTGCAACAACTGTTTGTTTCTTATTTTTCCAAGTATAGAGTTTACCACCTAGGAAAACACAATAGCCCACAGTGGATCTTTTGCGAGAAGGTCCTCAGCCCAATCCAAATCAGTAAATGCCTCTACATGTAAATGACCACTAGCTTGATACATACCATATCTTGGATGAGCCTTAAGATATTTCATTTCACAATACGAAGAACAACTTCCTAATGAGGAAGTCGAGTTGTAGACATAAATTGGCTTACCAAAATAATTGTAAGTGAAATATCATGACGCGTGATGGTAAGATAGTTCAACTTACCAACCAATCGACGATGTTGGTAAGGACTAGAGAGTATCCATTGGAGTATCCACATGTCTCGAACTTAGTTTGACGTTGGTATCCAAAGGAGTATCCACATGTCTTGAACTCAATAAATCTCTCTCTTCTAAAATATCCAAAACATACTTGCGTTGAGACAAATCAATTCCAATCCTTTGATTGTGCCACCTCAATACCTAACAAGTATCGCAGTCTGCCCAAATCTTTGGCATGGAATTGTCGTTGTAGGAACTCTTTAGGTCGGCATTGCCTTGTTGATCATCACACGTACTGATGATGTTATCCACATAAGCAATCAACTATGTTTTCCCTTGGGTAGATGTGAGAGAAAATACCGAATGATCTGAGTGACAACGATGCATGCCAAACTTCAGGACAACCTCACTCAACTTGCCAAGCCAAGCTCTAAGAGACTATTTGAGTCCATATAGAGCTTGGGCGACATACCCGAGCATGCTCCCCCTGAGCAACAAACCCATATGTTTGCCCCATACATACCTTCTCAGCAAGATCCCCATTTATAAAGGCATTCTTGATGTTGAGTTGAAACAAGGGACAAGAGAGATATGGAGCCGACCGAGCCAATCTTGGCGACTGGAGAAAAAGTCTTAGCATAGTCAAAGACTTATGTTGAGTATAGCCTTTGTTAACAAGCCGAGCTTTGTAACGCTCAACTGAGCCATCTGGATATCTGACAATAAACACCCGGCGACAACCAACTCCCAGGTTTAAATATGATGAAGAGTAGACATCTCATCCACCATAGTTGTTTGTCACTCAGAAATAAACAAGGCATCCTGAATAATGTTAAGAACAAAGACAGAACAAATATAAGTAGCAAAGGCTCGAAGCAATGGAGATAAGTGATCATAAAAAATATACTGAGGAATACAATTAGAAGTACGAGTACCTTTGCGAAGGGCAATAGAAAGGGAGTCGAGAGACACGTGAGGATGTCGTGACTTCGAAGAAGATGGAACAGGAGGATGAGGTAGAGCGGGCGATACTTTGGAGCGGCAAACATACACCTGCAATGGTGGCAACAGACAAGGTGATGAAGGCAATGGTGTGGAGGGAACTAGGTGTGCATATAGGGAGACAGGCAACAGATAGAGAACTAGAGAAAAAAAACAAAGACTACTTAAAGGTGACATCGGTAGAGACAACGTGACGATGAAGAGAATGAGAGTAACACTTGCCCTCGTTGGATGTGAGAATACCCCAAAAACACGCATTTGATGGATTGAGAATCAAGTTTCTCCTCACCGGGATTAAGAGCGTGAACATAATACGTGCACCGGAAGACTTTAATTGGTAAAGAATAAAGAGGGTGGTCAGAAAAAAGATCACTATAAGGTATCTAACCCATAAGATTGTAGATGGTATTCGGTTGACAAGATAATCGGCAATAAGAACAACATCACTCCAAAATGATTTAGGCACTTGCATTTGAAATGGCAAAGCCCATGTGATCTCTTACAAGTATCACAACTTGCGTTTAACTTTTCCATTTGTTGGGTAGTTTGAGCATAAGAGAATTGATGAATAATACGGTGGTCATAAAAAAATGTAGATAAAACATCACGAAAATATTTCCAAGCACGATCAGAACAAAAAATAGGATATGAACAACAAATTATGTTTTTATTGCCATATAAATGATTTAAAAATAGATTACAACTCTGACTACTTGTTCATAAGATAAACATAAGTAATACGAGAGTAATTATTTATAAAATAACAAAATATTAAAAAAAAAAGCATGAGAGAACACACATGAGACTCCAAATATCCGAATGAACTAAATGAAATGGACTAAACACACGACTCTCTAACCAATAAGGGAGATGACGTTTACTGAACTTACACACTCCACAAGGAAGAACTTCAAGTTGACCACAAAATGGGACCATTTGATTAAGGTTGTGTAGCGACGGATGAGCAAGCCGAAAATGATGTTGATAGGGTGAAATAGAGGACAGAAGAGCAGCTTGACGTGCAAGGTTAGCATCACCAAAGTAGTACAGGCCGTCACGCTCAGCTCCGCCACAAATTTTCTACCCGTCTTGTGATCCTGAAAACTCAATAATTGGGAAAAAAAATAATCGAGTAATTCAAGGTTTTAGTAATTTTACTGGCATACATAAGATTGAAGGGAGAAATCAAGGAACTTGGAAAATAGAATCTAATGAAACTAATGAAGTTAAGAGTTATGGAAACCCAAACTAGTAACATCAGAAGTGGAACCATCAGCTAAGGTAACACGAGAGGGTGGCTAGACGTATGGCAATCAGACAAAATCGTAGAGACATTGGTCATATGGTCAGAAGCACTAGAATCAATAACCCATGCAGTAGGAGTAGCAAAATGGGCAAGAGGTATACATTTTTGAGCAAACCTAGCAATAGAAAAAGAGGGCATCTGGCATATTTGCATGGGAACTAGGTAACGATACTCCTCCTCTGGAATGGTAATGAAACAAGATTCTGAGACAGAGAAACTAGGAGACTGGTGGGTATCATCTTTCAAAGTGGTAACCTGATATGCAGATGGGCGACCATGAAGATCCCAGCAACACTCGATAGCGTGGTTATCACCGTTGCAGTGAGTGCAATGGTGAGTCCCACGGCACGACCAAAATCATGATCCTAAACCACGGCCTCCATGGTCTCCACGTCCAAAGCCACCTCGGCTACCTTCCTTGACTAACGACCATCATGAGCAAAACCACCAGAAATAATAGTGGCTAAAGTTGACCAATCAACTAGCACAGTAGAAGCTGAAATAAGATCAGATATAGAACCCTGACGAAGACGGATGAAAACCTCGTTGAGAGAGGATAAGCCCCTAGCACCCAGAAGACAGAAGCTGTGAACGAACAAGATCACGAGACGAAGGTAACCCAAATAAGAACCAAACCACATGCATAGACTCGCGCATAACCTAAATAATGGAAGAAATCAGATAAAAAGATATTAAATTTCTCGCAAATAACTTTGTACTTAGCATAATAATCTCCAAGAGATAAATTACCAAATACGAGGGAGAAGTAAGTTTGATGAAGATCGTAAGTCCTATGCAAATTGTAAACTTTTGAATAAAGCGCTTGAACTTGCACAAATAAGTTTGGCCGTGGGTAAGAAAACTAGAGTATCACTAATCTAGGGCTCCATAGTCTTCCAAAACTGAATACGAATCTAAGCATCCTCGGCTCTCCAAGTAGCATGCTTGGTGTCAATCGACAGAAATCGTCAGTCAAGAAACTATACTGCACTTTTGTAATACAGTACACCTCAATAGCCTTAGCCCAATAGCCTTAGCCCAATGGCATAATTTTTACCATTTTCTCTCGTAGAAATGATAGATAACATCTCAAGAGTCCAAGCATAACCCGGAAAAACAGGATTGGCAGTCATCACAGTGATAACTCTAAATCACCCTTCAATAATACGCTAGACCCCAATTACGAAGTTACCAACAAACAACCAACTAAATATTTACGAATTCTTCGCCAATAGAAACCCATCAACAGAGACTTATTCCCGAATGAAACATCAACAGCAATTGAACAACATACCAAAAAAGAAGTAACAAACCAATTGAGCACCAAAGACAGAAGGAAACCACAGATTTGACATACCAACAAAAAAGACAACCGCAGTGATGCAATTTAATCCAGCCACGGCCATCACTGATTCGCGCATTAGGAGACGTCAACGTCATTAGTTGAGATGGATGACGGGAACTGCAATGCCAGCAGAGGATGAAGGCCGAATGGCGAGGACCGACGACTGTCTTAATTCATGCTTCCAAATGACAGCTTAATGGCTGTGAACAACCACTACGAGAGAGCAAGCAAGAGGTTAAGCGAACAACAACTGCAAGAGAGAGAGATCGAGAGGTTGAGTGACCAAGACTCAACGACAACTATGAGAGACGACGGCTGAGTGACCAAAGCTGGTCGGCAGCGAAGGTTTGTCGCCAATGAATGATTAGATTGGCAGCTGGTTTGGTGTTAGGGTTACGGTTACGGTTAGGTTTTGATCATGCTTTGATACCATGTGAACAGAGATTACGAAAAGTGTGTAGGGATTGATTAATTACCCTAACACCCATATGATATGTGTAGAGAGTGAGACTAGGATGTAAATGACTAAGATACCGTTAGACCATACTACTAGCACATAGGTCTAACAAGGGAAAATCACAATAACTCTTAACAACGCTTACAGCTGCTCTACAGCCTCTACTGCATTCTCGACATATTTTCTTTCATTCTCATTTTATATTTATTAATTTTGGAATGCCAATGCTCTTAGCATTCTCAAATGTGGTACTTTTACTAATGTTTTGTGGGTCATGCTTATGCTTTGCTATGGGTACTTGCAAAGTTTACAATTGATCAGCGGGTCCTCATAATTAACATGTCTGTCTGTTTTTACTAGTAATTATATGCACATAGACATTCTTCAAGGCACACTTGCGTGTGTTTGTAGATAAGAAGGTATTATCTTCTTTGTTTCCCACTGTGTTGCTATTGTCTCAATTTTCCTTCTATTACTTTTTCTTTTCAGGAAAAACGGAAGATGGCATTTCATCACTTCAAGAAGCACAAGAATTTTTTTTTCAAAGAGATGCCTTTGAGAAACCTAAAATAAAGCCTCGTAGACAACGTAAGAATGAACTTGAGGCTTGGCCATTCATAGCTTTTCTCATTACACAAATATTTGAACCTATTTACAGGGCCCACCTCGTTGATGTTAGAGTGAGAAGATGAATAAATGATTTACATTGATCTCAAATTCTCAAACGATTCTTTTCTTGAGTTTTCTCAGCAAACCAGCATGTTTGCAATTTCATACATTGCTCAATATCTCCAGACTTGACTTGTTGAAGTCATTGTCAACCTATGTAGTCTCTTAAATCTGTTCAATCTTTGGCCTAGAAATATCGAGTATGCTGCATTCATTAAAATGTGCTTTAGGTAATAGTTTTTGCTGTTAGGCCTATGTATCAATGCTCCCTCAGAGATATTCACATATAGAGTATACACAAAGAAGTCGAAGGATTAATTATCAAACTCAACCAATTAGTAATGAGTGGAGATGTTGGCCAAACTCAGATACTAGTTTTTGGAGTTTATAATTAATCGTGGGACAAGGTATGGTTGAAATTGAGTTTTCTTCACCTCTCTCTCTCTCTCTTTCTCTCTCTCTCTCTCGGTTTTTGCAACTTCATGAATTAAAGTAGGAAATCTTCAACCTGATAAAAAAAGGGGCTAATGTTTTCCTGCAAATTGTTGCAAAGTTTGGGGTGAAGATTTAATGGACAGTCCATGCCTTGATTCACAAACACTAGAGTCTATATGAGTCCAGGAATAGATTGAGTGATCCATTTGACCGCTTAATGGATACTGGCATGTGAAGATTTAATGCTATACAGTTATTGTTGTTGCATTTACTGAATTAAAATTTTAAAGCTCGCAGTATGTTAAAGTTTGCACTAATTCTGGTTTCAAAATATGCGCCAATTTAACCTATTTTTGTGCTTATTTTATTTGGAACATTCTGAGAATTTTATTTTTCCCCGTAAATATTTGATCTTTCAGATTTTGATCCTTGTGAGGTTCAGTTTTTGGACTCAGTCAATGATATTGTTGAGCCAAAGGATTATGCAAACTTTACAAAATTTTCCTCCGGGTTTCTTGATAGAGAAGAGAAACCTTTTGGGCATGATCCATTTGAACTCAGATTCGGAGGACATCAGACACTTGAAGAAAGAGAAAAATCCTTCTATGCAAGGAATCAAACTATTCATTGTGGTTTTGTGGGAGGACCAGAAGGATATCCAAGCACTGGTTTTGATTTGGACGAGAAGGACAAGTCATTCATGAATACCTGTAAAGTTGTGGTCTCATCTTGCATTTTTGGTAGCTCTGACTTTCTGAGGCGGCCGACCAGCAAACTGGTAAATTAGCTATATTTTTCCAAGCCACCTCAAGTTTGTAACGAGTACGTCAGCCTTGGGTTGCCATTATTTTGTATGGGTAGTAGTTCGATGCTGCTTCTGCAGTTCCACCCCAGATTTTGCATCATCAATCAGAACAATTCATGTCTTCTTTGATTTCTACTTATTAGTATTGCATGCTAAAAAAAATTCGAAAAGCATTTAGCTCTAGCTATCATGATGGAAGTAGACTTCTCCACGGTATAGTTCCTGTTTTTCTATAATTGAGCAAAGGGTACAGGAAACAATTTTGGAATAGTACTCGAATACAAGAAAGGTCTACTACATTGTAGAAACAGAAATTGTCTCTTATATTGTACTTGCAGAAAAATCTTTCGCCTAAATGTTTTAAGCATTGGATATCTTGTTGTTACATGTAAAATGATTAAAATGTAATGATTTATGTACAGATTGGCCAGGCTCCGGTTCCTGCTCTGATAAGTCTCATTTGTAGTGGATAATTGCATACTTTTTCAATCAATTCTCATAAAAGTAAAGACAGTGCGTTGATCTTTGGTTATTGATATAACATTTGCATATTTATTTTTTGTATAAAATTCTTGTTCTTATGATCTGACCTCTGAGTTTTCGAAAGATTGCCTGTCCATATTAGATTCTAGGAGCTGTTGTTTCGCTTTGTCATGTTCGTTTGTCTATAATTGCTATGTGAATTTCCTTCTAGTGGAACGATTTATGTTTTTTTTTGTTTTTCTTTTTGGCTTTAACTTTATGTTGGTATGTGCTGTTTGGTAAAGATTTCTTTTTTGTTACAGATTAGTGAATACTCCAAAAGGAACGTTTGTTTCGTTATGTTTCTAGATGAGCAAACTCTGTTGAAATTGTCAGCAGATGGAAATGTTCCTAATGAGGGAGGATTTATTGGGTTATGGAGAATAGTTATCGTGAGGAACTTGCCTTACAAGGACATGCGCAAAACTGGGAAGGTGCCAAAATTTCTCTCACATCGTCTATTTCCTTCCTCTAGGTGATTCTCAGCCACCGATTCTTAATATAAGTGTGGGTTAGTCCTAGATCTTTCTGATTTGTTTTCTTTAACTAACACCAAGGCTTCTACTTCTGTGTTATCCGCTTTTGTGATGATTTCTTAGGTATTCTATTTGGCTTGATAGCAAGATGCGACTGCAGACTGACCCAATGCTCATTATTGAATACTTTTTGTGGCGAAAGGGATCAGAGTATGCTATTTCAAATCATTATACTCGCCACTGTGTTTGGGAGGAGGTACTCCAGAATAAGCGTCTAAATAAATACAACCACACAGCTATCGATGAACAGTTTAACGTTTACCAGTCTGATGGCCTCACCAAGTTTGACCCTTCAGACCTAAATACTCCTCTTCCAAGTTGTGCGTGTCATTGTTGTCCTTTTCTATTCTGGAGATAGCCTCTTCCTTCATCTGCAAACTTATTTTCCCAAACTCATGTGTTTTTGTTTGTTTGTTTGTTCGTCGTGTGTTTTGAACTTTGCAGATGTGCCTGAAGGTTCATTCATTGTCAGGGCCCACACGCCAATGTCAAATTTATTTTCGTGCCTTTGGTTTAATGAAGTTGACCGTTTTACATCACGTGATCAACTGAGCTTTGCATATACTTTCTTGAAGCTCAGGAGAATGAATCCAGATAGGCCCTTCTTTCTAAACATGTTTAAGGTGAGGTATTTGCTAAAATGAATCTGAATTCTTCCCAAGATAATGTGCGTCAGTTTGCTGTTTATGATTGGTGGCTTCTGCATTAATAACAATATCTGCAAATTTACCTGGAAAGAGACATAGAAGAATACCTTCTTTATCTAGATAAATAAATTATGATACTAAAAAATGTGGCCATTGTGGTTCTATGGATTCCTTTTATCTTCTTTGTGATGAGTCCAGTAACAGAGAACAGATTCCAATATTTTAATTCAGATCGAAGTTAGCTTTTAGCTTAAATCTTCTTGAAACTTTATCCTCTGAAACATATTGTTATTTGTGGCTTAGACCTCGGTTTGAGTCCGTTGGTCGGGCTTGCCAGATTTTGAGAAAATACTTGTGACTGAAGAACTTATGCTGATATTAGTGTTGTGGCACTGAGATTATGAGACATACAAGTAATGGACTATGTAGGACAATACAAATGATATACTCATTCAAGCAATTGACATTTAGATGTTTATCTTATGTTAATATTTCTGCAGGACTGTGAGCGGAGAGCACTGGCCAAGTTATTTCGTCATAGGGTGGTGTTGCCTCCGGCTTCTTGAAATTCTTTAGGCGTTAATGCCAAGGTGAGGCAAACAATGCCCCTTTTCCCTTTGCTTTTTTTGATTATGTCTTTGTGCCCTCTCCCTTTTCCTCTCTCCCTCTCTATTCATTTCATTTGAAAGATTTGACGCCTTAAAAAGCACAGGAAAGATGCAGTGGTCTTTTCGCATGTGATGTGCAACCTTGCTCTTTAAATCAATCTGGAAATACTTTCCAAATTTTGACTGTGGGATGATTGAATGCAGTGAAGATACATCTGTGATTTTCCAACCGTCCTTATAACTGCACATGGTATCAACTGGCCGATCTGATCTTGGACGACTCTGTGAACCATTCCCCATCACTATATGAAACGAATGCAACGGTAGTTCCGTCTTTCTCTTTGTTTTGTTGATTTGATCAAGATTCTTTTGTGGCTGATTGAGCCTGAATATAACAATTGCGGTCTATGTTACTAACTGAAGGCTTTAACGATGTCAGCCTGCAATATTTTACATCCAAAAATGCAGTAATTAAGGTACTCATAATCTAGAGTTTTACGATACTTGTACATTTTTCTGTGTATTAGTACATGCTTCTGGTTTTTCCAATAAATGTAACATATTTGTTCACTTGGTTACTGTTTTAATGAGGCTTTCTTAACCACCTTCAAAAGAGTTTGTGTTGTGCTTTCAAATCATGGAAATTCACAAACCGCTCTTACGGTGGTAGCTAATGTGGCAAAAGGGCATAGATATGCAGTAAAAGTGTATTGAAAATGTGTGAACGTTTATGAATATTTTGAAAGATTTAAAATTCTATTTTGTTTGGCAATAAAACGAGTGTTATTCATTAGCGGATCGTTAAATGATGCTCTCTATTAGTTCCTTTAGTCAGCACTACGGTTATGTCGGGTCCATGTCGTCCCTTGAAACTCTAGTATGTAAATTCAAAGATTATTACAGTGATCACATTTGACACTATATATCGAGTACATGCATTGTGATGCTCTTACGTGGTATTAGGCACATAACTTTGCTTGGTGTACAAGTATGATCATCATAGTAGTAGTGAACAATTTATCAAGTATTAGTGTATTCTTGGTTTTGATTCACATTTTGTTTACCACGTAACATTCAGGTGAACATGTAATCATAAAGTAAGGAGTTAGAACATCATAATTCACTACTTCGAATAATATTTGCTCCAGCATTGGAAGGACACTACACAGCCATGTTTGTGTGTGTGTGTGTCAGTGAGAGAGAGAGAGAGAGAGAGAGAGAGAGAGAGAGAGAGAGAGAGAGAGAGAGAGATTAAAAGGAGACCCATCTGTTTGTGAGCATGCAGGCGGTGCTTGTTGAGAAATCGAGACTTGCAACTCTGTGTGAATTGTGGCCCTGAGAGTCATGCTCTTTGGTAAAGATTATAAAGATTCCTACTCCCAGTTCTCGTGAAGTGGCCCTATAAATAGTAGCTCAGTGCATATGGGAAGTGTGTAGTAAAAGCCTCTTTTCAGAGGGGTCTAGAGAAACAAAAATAACAAAGCAGAAGGTTGTGCAATGTCGTATATGAGAATTGGAGGGAACTAAATAAATTGCACATTTTGTGCGCATTTTATTTAGTTTCCTCCAATATCTCATCTCCGGCTTTCACTATGTGACTTCAGCTAATAATGGAAGAAGTAGTAACCAATTGAATGTTGCCTTTTCTTAGAAACTATTTGATGCTCGTACGCATGCTCAAAATATCATTCACCATCACACGTGTGACATGAGCGTACTCAAAGAGGGGGAGGTGGGGGTGCCACTCCTGATTTCCAAACGAAGAAAAGAAAAAAAAAAAATTTTCAACATTTTGATGTCTTTTATTTAATGAGTTATTTAGTGTTCTTAAAATACCGTCACATGTCCCAGATCTCCTCTCTATCACATGTTTGTGTGGAACTTATAACCAATACCACACGTCGTGAAAAAAATGGTGCCGCTGGAGTACTGAATAATTTTTTCTTGTTTACGTTACTCAACAAATCAAGTATACACAAGAGCAAAAAGCATTGAGACAAAGAACATATTACCAGTGAGAAATGAAGAGTGACGATTCAGTCTCGCTTCGATCCCAAATTTATTTTCAGAGTCCGTGACTGAATGATGTCTACATGAATTTTGTATTGCTAAAACATGGCGTTGGGGTACGACCATGCAACACTGACTATTGTTACCTACTCGCACCAAAGGCATAAAGTTGTGGAGAAATCTCTTTTATTATAGGAAGGGCGAAGGTTGATTGGAATCAATAAAATTTTGAAAATCTAAAAAATAATTTTACAAAATATATATTTTTTTACTGTAACTATTTTAATATAAAATAACTAGCTTGCTACTTCAATTTTAGTACTACGGAAACCACGATGTAGATCAGTTGAGTAATTGTCCTCGATTATTAACCTTAATTAATGAAATGATCTTGTTACTGCATATCATATTTAAACTAGTTTAGTTTTGTTCACCTTCCACCGTGTGGAAACATCTCGAGATTTCAACGATCAAAATCGTCTATGTTATTTTGATTAATTTCTTTAGTTATCACAAAAAAAATTTAACTAAATCGAATATCGGTAAATACTTAATTTAAAATTTTAATTTTTTACTTCAAATTTTTTTATTTTAAAGCTTAAAAATTTAATTTTTAGATAAAATAATTACCGGTACTTGAGCAATCATCAAAATAAAATCTAGAGATGATGAAGGTGAACATTTTGATTGAACTCCATTTGAACTTGATAGAAACCTGAACTCGAACATTGAGAAGTTAATCACACAGCAGTGAGTTTGGCAGAGCAACCGAGCATCGTTTAGTGGTCCTCGCCAGCATCTCTCTGTGTCTCGACCATGGAGGCTTGCGCTCTCTTTAGAACCCTGAAACCTTTCAATCTTAAGCTCACTCCATCTATTCGTTGCTCTTCAATTTCTCCGACTCTGCACCCAGGTAGTTTCCCTTTCCCAAATTATCCTTGTTTTCCGTTTCTTTTTCCTTCAGTCACTTTCTCGGCATCCAAACGCAACAATTTCAGTTTTGGCTGATAGCCATCTTCATGTGTAGGGGGAGGGAGGTTGGTTAAGAGAGCATACGATGCGTTGTTGTTGGATGCTGGTGGCACACTGTTGCAATTGGCGAGACCTGTCGCAGAGACTTATGCTGCAATTGGCGAAAAATACGGTTAGTTATGTCCGTCTCTTGTTTTGATTAGGCTAATTTCTTTTCCCAGTATGATGTGCATTGCTATCCCGTTCTGTCAATTTCCGAAAGTAATTTCGTTAATCGGGTAGAAAATAAAGTTCAAACTTGTTTACTAATCAAAAGAACGGTAATTGGGATTTCTAAATCCATGCAACAAGAATTGAGAAATTATGTACGAAAATGTTTTACTTTTTGATTTAATTAATGGGATGACTATTAAAAACGGAAGAAAAATACAAGACAGATGGAGTTTTAGCGATTGTCTTCCATGCGGATTTGAAATCAGTTTTTTGTCTGCAGTAACTCATTGGCTCTCTCTTCTTCTGATTGTCAGAGTTATCTAAGATGCAACTGAGCCCTCGTGTAATTATGCTTTCCCGTTTCATTTTCCATTTTTTTCATGTTTCTATATGGCATAATTGGTTGTCATCAAAATTAGCTAAGTCAGATGATTTTGAAATTCACTGACAGGAGGTAAAGCCGAGTGCTATGTTGTTGTTCAGTAATTATTAAGGTTCTGTTGTTTAAGAGACATTGCATCACTAGTTTAGGGGCTCTTCTGAAATTTGTGTTTAGTATGTTGTGCAACCTTGTGTCGAACTCCCTCAATTTGCAGATAAAAAGGAACGCTGGAGTGCTAATAGACCTCAAGTTGGATATTTGGGTTGTTTAATTGGTAATATGTAATCAGGTGTTTAAGAGAGTAAATTTAGGGCCTTGTTTCCCCTTTGAAATCTCCCCTTTGTCTTGTTTTTCTCTTGTTTGAAGTACCTTTCTACATCTTTGTGAGATTCTTCTTTTTTCTCCCCATTGTTTGCTTCTAGTATTTATTTGTTTGAGCATGCTTCCGGGTTTGGTATCTAAATAGTAATCTCCACAAAGTTCAGGTTTGAGTTTGAATTCAGCTGAAATAAAGCAAGGATTTAAAAGAGCTTTTGCTGCTCCGTGGTCTGAGAAACTTCGCTACCAGGTCATTCCACTGACATTCATGCTAAACATAGTTCAGTCACGTTCTATTGCCTCCTAACAATACCCATATAATGCGGAAAATTTCTTAAGTATCTTTTTGGGGTGGCAAAATGGAGGAGATGCATGAAAGGGACAGGGTAAGGCCAGACCCAACTAATCATTGAGGCCACCTTGTTAAATCAATCTCTATGGATTTTATTTGGGAAGAAACTATTTGTTTTGTGTTCCCACTTGCCGAGTTCCCAACATATGATAGCTCAAAATGCAAGATGCTGCTTGCAAGTTGATTTTCACGCACATGAAATGTATTTCATGTGAAATACATTATCAAATTAATGTGTCTCCATACAGTTCCTTCGTAGGTCTATTATTTGAAAGCATCAAGAGATCTAAATGCTGCTATCAGTGTGACATTTGTCACTATGATCATAAAGGTAAAATGCTATCATGGTATCAAACTTGGAAGATGAAGGCAGTCAGATCATTGGAAATCCCCCCTTGTAAATGGTTTCAATGGAGTCATTTTTCGTCAGTAAACTTCATTTTATTGATTTTACGTCCCAGGAGAACGTGTGTTGTGCTAACTTTGTGTTGAGATCAGCTTCTGTAACATCCGTGTGTACGTATTCTTCGTTAGTCATTAAATCTATTTTTGTGTTATCTTGTGTAAGTGAAGTTGTTCTTTATGAGGCTTATTCATTAATTTTGGAGTCCATTGGTCAAATAAAGTTGCACCGACCTGCTAGTTGAGTAAAGATTCAAACTTTGAGAGCACATGAAAAGATGAAACACATATATCCTTTTGGTGGTTCTAAAATTGTACGGTCTTATACACTTCTGTATAATTGATAGGGAGATGGAAAGCCATTCTGGAAACATGTTGTTTCTGAAGCCACTGGCTGTGCAGATGCTGATTATTTCGAAGACGTATATGGGGTAATGTTAGAGAACTTTCAAAACATATATCTGCCTCATAAATTGTGTTTCCTTAGTTTCAGGTCTAGCACTTTTAACTGTTGTAAAATCCCAATCAAATTTATTCCTTTACAGCTAATCTCAGTCTCTAATGGTTGCTTGTATCAGTACTATGCAAATGGCAATGCGTGGTGTCTTCCCGCTGGAGCCTATGAAACAATGTCAATTCTGAGAGATTCTGGAGGTTATAATCTCCAGTATTTCGTTTGTGTGTTACTATGAGTTGCCGTGTGATTTTTGAAACTAAATGTGTGTAGTATATTCCTTTTTGCTTCTAAATCGCTGAATTTTGGCACAGTTAAACTAGCTGTTGTGTCCAACTTTGACACCCGCTTGAGGAAGCTGTTAAAGGACCTCAATGTTGTAGACCTGTAAGCATTGAAGCGATCAGCTACTGATTCTCTCTTGTTTACTTTTGTTGTTTAAGCTAGCTGGGTACTGTAATCATTCCTTTGGCTCTGTTTTGTATCAAGGATTTGTGGAGGGAAAAGAAGACATGAAGGGAAAAGGCTAAATTTGGTCTTTTTTTTCGTTTCCCTTTGTAAATCACTCCACAAATGCGGACTCCAAATACGGATTTAATCTCAAAGACTCCTAATGTAATGTTCCCTTACTGGTTTAGGCTATTATTGTCTGGTGGCCTGGTTAGTTTGTGCGTCTCATTTTCATACGAAGTCTTTTAATCTTTCTTCTCCTTTTCAAAATTTTTTGATCAGCTTCTTCTCCTTTTCATTAAAGAACTAGATGGACCATATGAGTGGACATGTACCACATCCCCTTCCATATGATGAATTATAGCAGTTGTCTTGGTTTTTCGTTTAGGTTTGACGCTGTAATTATATCTTCAGAGGTTGGCTATGAAAAACCCGACATACAGATCTTTAAAGCTGCTTTGGGTACGTCTTCAATTGCAAAAATGTTGCCCCCCGTCTAAGCTTTAAAGAGAGGGTGACTTCATTGTTTATATCTTCACTCTTCAGCATACATAGTTAATGGTAGGCATCGCGTTTTGACTTTTTCTGCAAAGTTTGCCTTAAAGTTCTTTTGTGGTACCCATGCCGACTGTGTTATCTCTGCTCAGTTTGGAAAGATTAGATTTCTGCACTTGGATTCATAAACTCCCATTTTTATGTGGGGATTGGATGACTGAAAAAAGTATGCAAAATTTGCTTGCATTTCTTGTGGGAGATGCTAATGGTGAGAACAATGCAATCTTTTGATTGTTGTCAATACTGTAGATCTGATCAGCGTGGAAGCTAAAAAAACAGTACATGTTGGAGATGATCTAAAGGCTGATAAGGAAGGTGCCAATGCCGTTGGTATTGATTGCTGGTAAGTTTTAAAGTGAATACTGGATCACTTCTCTCTGTTAGTTGATGCAACCCATGCCGACTTCAGTGACCCGAATATTACATGTATTTTGCTCCAAAAGCCCCCCCATTGTTAATGGACATCCCTTAGCAGCCTCCTTTCTTTAAGTGTCTTCTACCAAATTCAGCGAAACACAGTCAACGAGTTAATCTTTAGGTGGTGACGTAATTCGTAGTAAAGCTCCAAGAGTCACCTTCATGGTTAATGGACATCGGACCACGGAATCACCTTTCTTAAGTGAACCGAATTTGGAAGGACACAATTTAGGAATGAACGTTGGATTATGTTTAATAAGAAATTAATCTTTAGGTGGTGACATGAATTTGTCTTTGATTCTTAAATAAGCAGGTTATGGGGAGAAGATGTGAAGACCTTCTCAGATATAGAAAGCCGCATCCTCCTTCCAGAACCGTAGTTTTCAAGGGCATACCCTTTCCTCAGGTCTCAGTTTCTTTTTGTTTTTCTTGCATAGAAAAGATACCGGTTTCATCTCACGTAGAATTTCAAGTCCACCATTGCTTTGGAGAAAGCTGACCTGACCTGTTCATGTGGTTTTTGTTGGCAGGATTGAGGGTTTGACCTCGGTGTCTAAAGCAGACGAGTTGGGATGGGAGGAGTAATAATTTGCTTTTTTTCTTGTCTTGGATGTGTTTCCAACTTGATTTCTATTGGGTTGTTATCATTCCAAGTAATTTTATTGGCACTGGGGGGTTAATTTTGCTACTGAGAATAGTAAATGAAGTGGTGGTTCTTCCTAGCTGGGAAAAATTGATGGCTTCATTGCTGTATATTATGCAACGACCAGGGCTTCTCATGGTATAATTCGAGCAAGCCTTTCACTGATGTCCTATTGAATTGGGCTTTTGCACAAGTGATGTGTACATTGAGACCTAAAAATAAGCGTAAAAATAAGCAGCTCCGATTTTCATATGAAATTGCAGTGGATTTTATTTTGAATTACATGAGAAGATCCTTCCTCTGATGGTACCTTTCTGAGTGGACGCATATTGATGAGAGTGATTTAATAAAAAATATGCAATTACTCATTCACCCACGTTGAGGCTTGTAATATTTACCAAGGAATGTTTCATCCATCCTAACCAATTTGCTAGGTGCATGCATGTGTGATTATATATAAGACGAAAGGGTCAGTGCATCTAACCTGTAGATGCTCACTTACTTGAGGTCTTTATTTCTGCTGACTTGTGTAGGCTTGAGGTTTTACTGTTCATTTGCATGCCTCTAGCCCAAGGATGTTGGGTATTTAATTTGTAAGAATGCTTGAAATATGTGGCTTCAGTAGATCTTTAAAAGTCCAAGAAGTCTGCTAAAAGGATTTGAGCCAAATTCTCGACAATCTCCATCTTGGTGAGAAATCATGAATCAACAAAGCAAACAAATATGATTTGGAAGCCAAAAAGTCAAAATAAAATGGACTCTTCAGTAGTTTGAACCGATGAGAGTCAAGAAAAGAGTAATAGGTATAAGCAGGTGGACAAACTCTCTTTAAATAGGCAAAACTAAACTGAATTGACCTAGGCTGAATAAAATTGAGCTGAGTTGAAGTGTAGATATCGGTACACTTATTGTAATGTCCTGATTTCTCAAAATATTAATTAAATTTATTTTAATATCATTTTATCATTTAAAACAAGAATTAAAAAATCAGTACTTATTAAATAGAATGGAACATTTCTTAAAGTAAATTGAATTGCAAAGTCTAAAAGTTCAAAATGACGAAAATACTTTTCAAGGTTTACAATGTAATTTTCAAAATAACAACAAAGCAACTAGAGTACAGCAACCACACGTAACTTTTCTTGCTCGGGCGAAATTTATGTCTGCTCTTCTTCATGTGGTATGAAAAAAATTGTCCAATGAGTAATGAGACTCAATAATGAAAAATACCGAGAACCAAACTCAAAGAAGAGCGTACAAACAGGATATATGACAAAGTAAATAATAAGAGCAAAATAAAACTGCACAATTAAACAAATATAGGTTTGTTATGATTTTTTCTATTTAATGTTTATAGGATTCACCGCCTAAAAAATCGGAATCTTATCCAACAACTTTAGCATAGGGCCTCAATTGATATTAACCTATCATTACCTTTCCTGGACTTTTAGTCCGAGGTTATGTACTCAACTTGAATATTAACTCCGCAAGGAAGGAATCTTCTATCGTCCACTTAGATCAATAAGGAACTCACCCTATTTAGATCCCAATAAACGTGGCGTCACCATGTCAGGCAACAAAGAACCTTAACTGCTTTCCCTTATTTAGTTTAAGAATGCCCAAGATACTAGTCATCACTCTTTCGGGGTCTAAAGCTGTCCTTACAGAAGTCTCCGAAATCCCCATCAACCATCTCCAACTCATCCTACTTGGGGTCCTTTTAACATAGCAATAAAACACAAGTCGACCCCCAACACCAACTCGCCATGGCGAGGCCACCTAAACTAGTTTTATGCAATTCTATTAAGCACGCTTAGGTGTTTCTACACGTTTTTCTATTTATAATGCACACTCAACACCTCTGCTTTCTCAGTCAGGTGTCATTCGAACAAGTGTTCATAACATTCAATCTATGTTTTTCCCAAAATTATAGTTATGTTATTCTACTAAAAATCGGACAGTATAACAGCTGTAACTAACATCTTCATCAATCTCAACAATAACTAGAAGTCTCAACAACAACCAATAACAACAATCCACTAGCATGATAATAATATAACAAAATAATATGGCCTATAACGGTAGACTTGCTCTCACGAGATTCCACGTCCTACGTAAATTAAATATGTGTGGATAATTGTGCAAAGTGTATATGTAATTGGGTAAGTTTTCTGTTTGAAAATAGAGTCCAAATAGACCGGACAACATTCTAAAAATTCTATAATTTGAACAATTCGATTGAGCCACCTAAATTCGCTCGAGCAAGATAGAGTCGATCTATTACTCACTTCTGAATGCACTGTGAGAAAAGGATTGTGTTTTGAAAATTTGGTTAGGTCACTCAATCGGCCAGAATTTGCTCGAGAGAGCCATCTTTTTCAAATTCTGTATTTTTTTTTGGGTTCCAATTTTTTACATAACAGAATATAAAATCATGTTTTATGGCCTGAAAATCTACAATTAATAACCAAAAAAAAAACCTAATGGTTGAAGGTATAGATCCTTACCTCAGTTGATTGGAAAACGCGAAGAGCAAAGGTGAATCAGAGTGATCTGGGTATCACTTGCCCTACTCCATCTCTTATATAGTGTGATAACCAGTGTACCGTTGCTTTGGCTTCTAACACATAGAAATTGACTATCATTTTATTCGTGAGAAAGTGTTGAACAAACAAATTATAATTCTCTACGTACCTTTTCATCATCAGTTAGATAACATTTTTACAAAAGCCTTTGCCTGTTGATCATTTTTTATTTTTTTAAAACCAAGCTTTGTTGTTCCTACAATTATCTTGAGGGGGAATGTTATTACAGATCATTGAACATCAGCAACAATAGTAAGCTATGATAGGTCTACAGTGTAAAGAAGGGAAGGGATCCATGGCAATGCCTGCTTATCTTGTGATTGGAGAATAATAGTTTGCCATGTATCACGTGGCTAATTAGTTAATGTGTTATGTAGGATTTGTGTTTGTTTGTGAAAGAATTTTGGCCAAAAACTTAGTTAGCCATTGTAATCTATATAAAAGGAAGATTGTAAGCTTCCATTAGAAGTCAAGCTCTAGCATAGCATTGTAACACAACAAACAATAAAACTTCAGTTTTTGTTTTGTATTTGTTCTAGATTTTCTTTATCATAGACAACCAAGAGTAAATTCTGGTCCTAATCTAACATGGAGATACTAAAATCATGTCCCTCACTAAAAAGACCCGCCACATCATCAAAAGGAGCAGGCATGAAGGGCACCTTACAACAAAGACTAAATAACTATCCACAATCAAACCACGGCCACTCCAGTCGAGGGACTAAATTGAAAAAAAAATAAACAACAAATGTGGGTAAAAAAAATAGAAAGAGAAAAGGGGGGAGCGGGGGCGCATGGGCACGGGGCGACAACCTACATGTAAACTGGAAGAGAGAGAGAGAGAGAGAGAGAGAGAGAGAGAGAGAGATGTGCATATAAATAAGTATATTTTGTTCTTTCCGTTTCTTTATGTACATCTACCAAAAATTACGAGAAATGTTTGAACTCAACTCCTCCAATGTAGCATTCATCCATTCTTAAACTAACAAATCTTTGAAACACAAATTTGAATCTGGTTTTCATTACTTTTAATCACATTGTCACAAAATATTACACGACAGATAATATTGAACTTCTAGAAAATATACATTTATATTATTGATAACGCATCAACAACAATGCAAAAATTGGTACAGCTATATAATACAAGAAATGGAAAACCAAAAATGTAACGAATATACCAAACAGAATCATGTGTTTAACACAGTCTCTTTAAGATAAGATTGTCGTTTCACCGTGAGTGTTGAAGAATAGTTTTGACATTTATCTCACAGGATAAAACGGCTACATAGTCGGAGAAATACCGATCTTTCGACTACTTATCGAATCTGTTTGTGTCTGCCTCTCTCTCTTACAAGAATCTCAATTCTAAGAATAAAAATTATAAACTGAAATTTTTCGAATCCCTCAGAAAACGTGAAAGCAACGTATAAATAGATTAAAGGGAGGGCCCTTTGGTATCCTACAATCCCCAAGACCCTTGGATGGTAGAACATGAATGAGACATCATGCAATATTATGGTGACTCTTGGAGTGTGAAATGGTTGAGACTTTTCGGTTGCCCCGAGTTCCTTCGGTGTCCTTTTCATTCAACCCTTTGAATTTTCAACAATCCCCCACATGAATAAAACAGGTACACATTCCGACGTAGAGTACAAAGCAGACTCGAGAGAGAGTACAACAGATAATCCCTACATAGGATAGGTAGTTCTTGGACTTGCACCTTCTCTTGTGAAAACCTATCGAATTTACTAGCCAACCAGTGAACATGATGTCTTGAACTGTTCTGTCGTTTGTGTAAATCGAGACAATAGACTCCACACAAGAACTTCTCCTAACATAATTCAGTTCTCAATAGTGTGTTTGTTTTGGCCATGAATACGCTTCCTGGTTCTGCAAATGTGTTAAGAATTTTACCTTCTCAAATTATTACTATTGAAGCAGCCTCATTTCACACTCACATAGGTGGCCTTTTATCATGAGTATTCAAAGCATATAGCGAGTGCTTATCCTCTGCAACATCACTGCCGCACCATAGAAAAAGGTAGGAGAATCAGTCTCCTCAGTCTCCTCAGTGATGTTGGGATCTCCAGTAAAAAATGATGGGTTTCTATCACGGTAACTTTTAGCGTCATAGGCTTCAGCTCCATTCCCTTTGATGCATTAACAACTAGCTCTCGGGGTAACCCTTTGGTAAGCGGATCCGGGATATTGTCCTTTGGCTGCACATAGTCAATAGTGACAACCCCCAGAGTAGTTATCTAATGATATTATGTCTACGACTAATATTCTTAGACTTACCATTATATATATTACTATTTGCCCGATCAATCGCCAATTGGCTATAGTAATGTAAACATATTGCAGACACAAGTTTCAACCACCTTGGAATATCTTCAACAAAAATGTCATAGCTATTTTGCCTCTTTAATTTCCTCATCAAGAGCATTGAACTCTAACTTCGTCGTAGATCATGCTATACACATCTGTTTGGAAGATTTTCAAGACACAACTACACCAGCTAGCTTGAACACATATCCACTTGTTAGATTGTATTTATCATTACTTTGTTGACTATGTAAATCGTAGGCATATAATTAGGAGCCTATTTAGGGATTCAGTTAGAGATAAATTAGGGATTCAATTTGTACATTGTTCTATATATATTGTGCCTCCTCTTAGGAGAAGAATACACAGAAAATATATTTCTTAACATGGTATCAGAGCGGTAACATACCTGCCGCCATATACTTCCGCTGCTGCCACCGTACATCGTCGGCTTCTTTTTCCGTTGCCGTCGTTGAGGCTTCTCCGACGCCGACGTCATTATCATCATCCCCATCCGGTTTCCATCGAACAACACCAATCATACTAGGGAGTTCTGTTGGAAGTTACATGGAAAACCTCTTTCTCGCGGGAAAGGGGGAGGCCCCTAGTGGATTTTCTCAAGAGGAAATGCAAGCTCTCAGGTGCCTTCTGACTCGGGCTGATTCTCCATCTACTATAGCTCCTACTTCTTCCGCAGTTCCATCCTCTTCCAATTTTGCTCACACAGGTATTCCAGCTAAGGCATTTACTGCTTCTTCTGTCATTCCTTGGATTATAGATTCTGGTGCTTCAGACCACATGACAGGTTGTTCCTCTGTATTTGATTCTTACACTACTTGTTCAGGTAAGGATAAGGTCCGAATAGCGGATGGGTCGTTCTCTGCTATTTCAGGGAAAGGTTCTGTCAACTATTCTTCCTCAATATCTCTTTCTTCAGTCCTACATATTCCCAACTTTGCTACTAACCTTTTGTCTATTAGTAGTCTTACTCGTTTTTCCAATTGCTTAGTGACATTTTTTCTCACTCATTGTGTCTTTCAGGAACTAGATACGGGGAAGGTGATTGGCAGTGGTAGAGCACATGATGGCCTCTATTACCTGGAATCTGCACCTTGTCCACCTCAGTAGCCCATGTCATGTGGTTCAGCTCTGCAAGCCGATATGAGTCCAGCTCTTTCTATGTTACATCATTGGCATCGAAAATTGGGTCATCCCTCATTTGGGATTTTAGCGAGGTTGTTTCCTAGTTTAATAAACTCTTGTTCTCAGAGTCAGAATTTTTGTGAAGCTTGTGAGCTTGGTAAACATAAACGTTCTTTTTATGCACCCATTAATAAGAGGAGTGATTCTCCGTTTATGGTTATTCATACTGATGTCTGGGGACCTTCACCTATTACTTCTCTTAAAGGTCATAGATGGTTTGTCACTTTTATTGACTGTTATTCTCGTGTTACTTGGGTGTATTTACTTAAGTCAAAAAGTTAGGTTTTTTTTTTGTTTTTGCTCCTTTCATGCCATGGTGCGTACTCAGTTTGATGCCAATGTTAAAATTCTCCGTAGTGATAATGATACTTAGTATATAGACGGGCATTTTAGGGCATTTCTAGATGAGCATGGTATTCTTTTTCAGACGACTTGTGTTGACACTCCACAACAAAATGGAGTTGCTGAGCGCAAAAATCGTCATCTTGCTGAAGTTGCTCGCTCTCTTTTGTTCACCATGAATGTTCCAAAATATTTGTGGGGAGAAGTGATTTTGACAGCAACTTATTTTATCAACCGTATGCCTTCTAGTGTTCTTACCTTCAAAACTCCTATAGAGTGTCTTCCTAGCAGTTATCGGGTCACAACACTTCCCCCCCGAGTGTTTGGATGTGTGTGCTTTGTCCATGCCTCACATCCCTCTGGGGGTAAGTTAAAGCCCATAAGTGCATTTTCATTGGGTACTCCCCAACCCAAAAGGGCTATAAGTGTTATGATCCTCATTCTCGGAAGTTTTTAGTTTCTATGGATGTCACTTTTTGGGAGACAGAGTCTTTTTACTCCCCATCTCTTCAGGGAGAGACTAGTCAGGAGGAAGAGATGGCTTCCTTTTATACTGGTAAGGGGGAGCAACTCTTGTTTTACAATCATTGTGAGGGGGAACTAGGAGATCAATCTGGAAAGGAACAAATATCTATATATGCTGACTCAGAAACGCATGACATTGGGGGTGATATTGAGGAACGGAGACAACAGCTGCAAAGCACTGACCCCACATGTGTTGTACCACCTTGTCATTCACAGCCTCCAACTCCAGTTCCAAACTTCCCAGCTGACTCATCCGGTAATGAATCTTTTCTCTCTGCTGACTCTTCTAGTAGTGACTCTTCTCTTATTGAACCTCCTATTATTGACAATCGCCCAATTGCTCTTAGGAAAGAAAAGAGGTCATGTACTCTACATCCAATATCCCAGTTTGTTTCCTATGATCGTTTATCTTCTTCATATCGTGCTTTTGTTTCGTCTCTTTCTTCTATATCTATTCCACAGAATTGGCAGGATACTTTTGTTATACCTGAGTGGAAAGGAGCTACGGTAGAGGAGATGACAGCTTTGAGGAAGAATGGTACTTGGGATCTAGTATCACTTCCTGGAGGAAAGAAATCGGTGGGATGTAAATGGGTGTTTACTATAAAGCACAATGCTGATGGTACAGTTGAGAGATACAAAGCCAGACTGGTTGCCAGGGGATTTACTCAAACCTATGGTATTGACTATGAGGAGACTTTTGCTCCGGTAGCAAAAATGAATTCTGTGCGGGCTCTCTTGTCTTGTGCTGCCAACATGAATTGGCCTCTTTTACAGTTTGATGTAAAGAATGCATTCCTCCATGGTGATCTGGAGGAGGAAGTGTATATGACCATACCACCGGGTTTTTCTTCCTCTGCCAGTGAGGGAAAGGTGTGTAGGTTGAAGAAGGCACTTTACGGGTTGAAGCAGTCACCTAGAGCGTGGTTTGGCAGGTTTTCAAAGGCTATGCTGGGTTTTGGGTACAAGCAGAGCCATGCAGATCATACTCTGTTCACCAAGAGGAGTGTTGGTAAGATTGCTGTCCTTATTGTTTATGTTGATGATATAATAATGACAGACAATGATGAGGGAGAGATCCATAACCTTAAGTCTCGGTTAGCACAAGAATTCGAGATTAAGGATTTAGGATCAATGAGATACTTCCTTGGAATGGAGGTAGCAAGATCAGATAGAGGCATTTTTATCTCTCAACGAAAGTACATACTTGATCTGTTGGAAGAAACAGGTATGTTGGGCTGTAAACCTGCAGACTCGCCTATTGAGGCAAACCATCACCTGAGTGGAGATATGGGGGAGCATACTGATAAGGAGAGGTATCAGCGACTTGTGGGTCGACTGATATATTTAGCTCATACCCGACCTGATGTTTCTTATGCAGTTGGTGTTGTTAGTCAGTTTATGCATGATCCTCGTACTCCACACCTGGATGCAGTTTATCGTATTTTGAGGTATCTCAAATCAGCTCCAGGAAAAGGGATTTTGTTCTCTAATCATGGTCACTTTCGGTTGGAGGCATTTACTGATGCTGACTGGGCTGGATCTGTGGATGACAGGCGGTCCACCTCTGGCTACTGTACCTTCCTTGGAGGAAATTTGATTACTTGGCGAAGTAAGAAGCAATCAGTGGTTGCCAGATCTAGCGCAGAAGCTGAGTATAGAGCTATGGCTCATGGGGTTTGCGAGCTCTTGTGGATTCAAACCCTGTTACGTGATTTGGGTCTTTCTGATAGTGGCCCGATGAAACTCTATTGCGATAATAAAGCTGCCATTAATATTGCTCACAATCCCGTTCAGCATGATAGAACAAAGCACATAGAGATAGACAGACACTTCATCAAGGAGAAGCTGAGTGCAGGTGTGATATGTATGCCGTTTGTGAAGTCTGAAGACCAGTTGGCCGACATCTTCACAAACGGCATACATATCACACATGCACTCAGCTTCTCCTTGATGAAGTGTCTGTCTATCTCTATGTGCTTTGTTCTATCATGCTGAACGGGATTGTGAGCAATATTAATGGCAGCTTTATTATCGCAATAGAGTTTCATCGGGACACATATCCACTTGTGAATTTTGAGTCCTTGATATCAGATATTCTGTTTACATCATTGTACCTTTCTAGTACCGTTAGATGCCTGGTATAGTGCAGCCCATGGTCACGAGTGTACACGAGGCAACGCAATACCTGACTATAGCTTTTCAATGGTTCTCCCTTGGATTACTCATGTACCTACTCAGTCTGCTCACCAAATAAGCGATATTGGGGCTTGTACAACTCATCAAGTACATCAAACTTTCAATTATTTGAGAATACTTGAGTTGAGAAACACCTTCACTGAGATTCTTAAACAAATAGAGGTTTGAATTAACAAGGGTCTTGGCGATATTTGTATCAGACTTATTGTATTTCTCGAGAATCTTATCTATATAATGATTTTGAGACAATACAAGTCTATTAGATGTTTTGGTTATCTTGACACCCAAAATTACATCTGCAATGCCCATATCTTTCATGTCAAATTTTGACCTCAACATGTTCTTGGTAGATGTGATAATCTTATCATTATACCTACAATGAGCATGTTATCAACATATAAACACAAAAGAACATAGCTATCAGCAGTGTCTTTGACATGAACATGCTTTTCACACTCGTTGATTTTGAAGCCATTTGACAACATTGCATTGTCAAATTTCTCATGCCGGTGTTTTGGAGATTGCTTTAGACCTTGTAAAGATCAAACTAGCTTGCAGACTTTTCTTTCTTACCCTGGACTGGAAACCCCTTCAGGTTGTTCCATATAGATCTCTTCATTCAGATCATCGCTAAGGAAAACTATTTTTACATCCATCTGATGTATCTCTAAATTGCGCAATGCTGCAATGGAAATAATCATTCGAATCGACATTTGTTCTTGTCATAGGGGAATAAATGTCAAAGTAATCAAGACCTTCTTTTTGTCTGTATCATTTGATAACAAGTCTAGTCTTATACTTATCTATTGATGCATTTGCCCGCATCTTTCGTTTGAAGATCTATTTGTAGCCCAATGGCTTGGAACTCGGAGGAAGATCCACCAATTTTCAAGTATGATTTTGTATAATGGAATCAATCTCTTTATTACCTCTTTCCATATAGGTCCTTCAGGAGAGCTTACTGCTTCCTTGAAGGTCCGAGGCTCACTTTCCAAAAAAATATGTTAGAAAGTCGAGATCAAAAAGGTTGACGTTCTAGCCCTTTTGCTACGTCTAGGTTTATTTACAAGCGCTTCCTCTTGGTCAAGATTGCTATCTCCTATAGCCTCCAATATTCGTTTTACCGAACTTCTCTTTCCAGTGGATCTAAACGGAAAAACATATCCAAAGAACATTGCATTCATTGACTCCATGATCGTGTTCTTGTGTATATCTGATACGGCAGATTCATGGACAAGAAATCTATATGCATTACTATGGTGTGCATAACCAATGAACACACAATTAGGACCTACCTTTACCTTCTTAGGTGTAGATTTGCCACTTTAACGAGACACCTCCCCATTTGTAAGTACTTAGAGGGAGATTTTCAATCATTCCAAAGTTCATACACGGGTTTTTGTCAAGCTTCTTCATTGATACCTTGGTCAAAAGATAATTGCAGAAAGAATTGCTTCCCCACACATGTTCTGTAGCAACACAGAACTAATGAATATGGAATTTATCATCTCCTTTGAGATACGATTCTTGCGCTCAGCAATATCGTTTTGCTAAGGTGAATAAGGTGCATTGGTTTGATGTATGATTCTGTGTATGGCACAAAATTCACCAAACGGTGCTTCATACTCATCACCTCGATCAATTCCAAGTACTTTAATCTTCTTGCCAAGTTAATCATCTACTTCTGCTTTGTAAAAAATAAACTTAGTTAGAGCTTCATCTTTGCTCTTTAATAAGTACACTTGCTATGGCAACACTTAGTGCTATCATCGACAAAAGTAAGACAATACTTGTTGCCTCTTCTGGTTTGCGCAAATTTGAGGTTGCACACATCAGTGTGGATCAAACCTAGATGTTCAGAGTCTCTGTTAACGATCTTGAAAGAAGATCTCGTCATTTTAGCTTCCACGCAGGTTTCACACTTATATGATCTATTGATGTGGAATGCAGGAATATGGTCGAAGCTAATTAACCTATGCAAGGTATCATAGTTAACATGACCTAGTCTACTATACCATAAATTGGAAAACTCAAGCAAGCAAGTAGAAGAGAATTTCATTTTATTATCCTCTTTGGGAAACATAGTCATTACATTGAGCTTAAAAAACTCATCAGTTACATAATCCTTCCTCACATAAAGCCTAGCTTTGGTGAGCACCACCTTGTCTGACTCGAATACCATCCGAAAGCTATGCTTGCTGAGCAGCGAGCCAGGCACTAGGTTCTTTCATATGTCTGGCACATACAAAACCTTGTTGAGAGTTAGCTCCCTCCCTGAAGTCATCTTCAGGATCACCTTGCCCTGTCCCAAAATGCTAGAAGTAGTTGAATTGCCAATATAAAGCTTCTTACTATCAACTACAGGCTCGAAAGAAGTAAACATTCGTCTGTTAGAATAGATATGGCGAGTTGCACCATGTCAATCTATCGTTCCCTCGGATTTGAATCAACCAGGTTCACCTCTGATACCACAGTAGACAAGTTGGTATCAGTCACATCACTTGAAACATCTTCAATCACATGGGCTCTATTAGGATTTCTCTTTGGTTGGCGACCAATGTTATAGATATTGTATCGTACAGGCCGTTACATACCGTTTTGGCAAAAAAAGGGTACTAAATACCTCTAGTACTGTACCGTTCTCAATACCAGCCATATCGGCAAGTACCGACCGGTATTGGATTTGTCTATTTTTTTTTAAGAATTGCGAAAAAAAATTATTTTTTTAGGCTTTCTCTTTATAATTCATATGTATATTGATAGTTGCGGTAAATTCGATATGGTACCCGGTAGATGACCGGTACCGGTACGTACTATACTAGTCGAAAAATCAGTACCTAAACTGATCTGGTATTCAGAACATTATTGGCGACAATCAACAGAGTGATATCTCACCTTATCACAGTTATAACATCAGTCTTGAAACTTAGCCTTCTGTTTCTTGGCAATGCCACCCTTGGGTCCCAATTTTTGACCATTTCCAGAATGCTTAGATTTCTTGCCTAACACTTTGTTGCAAGTTCTAAAGCTTTTGCCATGCTCCACAATATTGGCCTTAGACATCCAAGAGGAGCACAAGCTCCTGTCCATACTCTGGTTCTCCTCTTCAATCTGGCGCTTGATCCAAAGAGCTTCCAAGGTCATTTTCTTATTTTTGAATATCAAATGGCTCTTGAATCCCTTCCACGCTAGGGGCAACTTCTGGATCACAACAACCACTTGGAAGGCTTTACTCGACTGCATGCCCTCAGCTTTGATCTTGTTGATAATCAGTTGAAGTTCCTGGACTTGAATATCCAAAGTCTTCGAATTCACCATGGTAAAATTCATGAATCAGCCAACCACAAACTTCTTGGCGTTGGTACATTCGATCTTATATTTCTTGTCTAAGGACTCTCACAATTCCTTAGCAGGTGCTGCCTCACAATGGACATTGTATAGAGAATTGTCCAAAGTTTCAGGACATAGTTTTTGTACAGGAAGTCAGCATGCTTCCAGGCATCTAGAGCTAACGTCTCCTTGTTAGTCTTGGCTTTGTCCACATCAGGAGCATCCTCAATCAAGAACATTGCAAGGTTCAGAGTGGTGAGGTAAAATAGCATTTTTTGAAGTCAATGTAGGTGAACTTTTTTGGCTTGTCAACATGGGCGAATTGAACATTCGGTGAGGCAGCATTTGCACGATTGCCATTCCCATTGTCATTGTCAGATCCACTTGCATTAGCACTTGTCAGATCCACTTGCATTAGCACTGCTTGATCTAGTCACATTGGTAGGCACGTTGGTTGCTCATTCCTAGTCAATAGTTTTTTGTTAAAAATAAGATCAAAAAATTCATAAGTGAACAGTGTTAGGATTTTATACTAAAAGGCATAACTTTGCGTAATTGATTAATATTTATTTAAATTATTTATTAAACAGTTATTCATTTTATTGATGAGAATCTTTATGGGTAATATTTACATTATATCATATCATATTCTGCATGGATATCTCTTACTCCACATAGTAGATAATCTGGTGTGTAGAGTTTGGCTTACACATAGATGATCAAATTATCGATTCTTGTAGAATATAAATCCTTGGTTCACAGTCTTAGGTGGAATTGGACACACTACTAATAGAACTGTAACATAGTGTTTCAATATATCTATCTTGACTATGAAAAATAGTATAATTTTAACTCACTGTGTTAGTACACTTTGTATGCATTGAACATGACCACTTTAAGGTAATTATATTTATGCCGACAATATAATACAATTCGCACCTCATGGTTATTATGAATTATTGTGCTCTTAATCCAAAGATAATTAATAGATGTGTATATTTAATGTTGACTTCAATTCATTATAGAGTGAGACCTTGTGGGGCAAAGGTCTCAATGAGTTGGATCACAATATTTAGTGTATGATGACTGTTAATTATTAATAGAATCAACGTCTCTTTATAAGGATTAATGATATCCTCTTGAGAAAGCTTATAATTTTCGATTATGTCAAACACTGAGGTGGATATTAGTATCCGACATAACTAATAAGTTAAATGGAAGATCTCAAGAAATTTTATAGATGTTTATTAAATAAATTATTTAATTTATTTTAATCAATAAGTATTTGTAATATTAATGTGGGAAGATAAATAAGCATTTAATAACATGGAGCTCGAAATGTAATTTTACGATATGAAAAGAGATTACGGATGATGTGACCCATAGGATCCAAGTGGGGTGGCTCAAGTGGAGAAGTGCTACTGGCGTACTGTGCGACAAGAGGGTACCCACAAAGTTGAAGAGAAAATTCTATAGAACTGCTATAAGACCAGCGATGCTTTACGGGACAGAATGCCGGCCTATGAAGAAACAACAGGTGACCAAGATGAGTGTAGCGGAAATGAGAATGTTGAGGTGGATGTGTGGTAAGACTAGACGAGATAGGATTAGAAATGAAACAGTCCGTGAGATGGTAGGCGTAGCACCTATAGACGAGAAGTTGAGGGAAAATAGGCTTAGGTGGTTTGGGCATGTCTATCGTAGACCTACGGATGCAATAGTTAAGAGAGCGGATGGGATAGCTTTGCATAGCAATGCTCCGGGGTGGGGAAGACCCAAATTGACATTAGATGCGGTAGTGCGCAAGGATTTAAGTCTACTAGGGCTAAGTGAGCAAGCAGCACTTGACAGAACTCTTTGGAGGAAAAGGATTCATGTAGTCGATCCCAATTGATTTGGGACATAAGGCTCAGTTTGGTTTAGTTTGGTTTGGTTAAAAGAGAATACAATTATAATTCTGTAGTGGTATGAATTGTAATTTATATAATTTGATATTAATTCGGGTTGAATTAAGAATCCTGAATTATATAGGAGCCCAGCCCATACTTTTTCTTGGTGTCCTTATCGTTGCCTATATATACATCACTATACCTTTTAGGTCAGTTAAACCTTAATACTTGAAATATTGAGAAAGGTTTTGCGAAGGCAAGGAGATCACGTTTTTGAGCCCATACTCAATTTGTAATCAAGATGCAATAAGATTACGATAGAAGATCGCGAGATCAGCCGAGTAAGATCATTCTAGTCGTGATCATACTTTGATCGGGATCAAACTGTAAAGGTTGTCAAGATCAAACTAGAGAGATCTCGAAGGTATGAACCCTAGTTCCTCCTTTTAGAGTTTCATATAATTTTTTTGTTTTATAATCTGTGCGCGTTCATCACTGGACCTCGAGAATCAATCCCTAACAAACAAATCTTATATACATGATAGAATATAACATAATTCAACATCTAAATTATAGCCAAGTTCTATCCAGTAATTCACCACTCAGTCTACCCTCAGGGGCATTGACCCTGGTGGGGGTCCTAGGGGGTTAAACCCCCTAGCGGGGGTCAAAGGGAGCAGCACCCCCTAGCGAGAGTCTGAGGGCAGCGCCCTCTGCAATGTTTGACCTGTTCAGTCAGGTAGCAAGGCTCCTAGTGACAATGCCCCCGATGGGGGGGTTGGGGCAGCGCCCACAAAAGGTAAACGGTATATAGAGTCCGCTACCATAGGGTGATTTACAGATTCATACATCTATTTGTCAAGCGAATTTGTCCAAGCATTGACTATGCAACATTGCCTGGTACTAGGACTGAGTACTTAAGCCGACCACTGGCTAAGTACTTCAAGTCAAGCGCCCCAAGGCTACCAAGTTCTCTTGACCAAACCGATCAACAAACCAATGGACTACTCCACCACTGGTCTTGGCCAAGAAGTGTCTCGGACATAGCCAAGTGGACTACTCCAGAGGCCAAAACACCTGATCTGGTCTGGCCAAGTAGTGTCTCAACATAGCCAAGTGGATTACTTCAGAGGTCGAATGACCTGATCTGACCATGCATGGTCTAGATGAGCTGAGCCCAAAAAGGTCCAAGCAGTTCAATAGATGACCACCAATTCGAGTCCGAGTCGCGCACGACTAACCAAGGCAGAGCAAGTCGTCATATAGATAGATCAACCTACCATACTGAATCAATTGTCACCCAAAGTCTGAGGATTGAATTGGCTTCAGAGGTTCTTGGTAGGCAACAACATCAAACAGACAACAACGATCTGATTTGCAAGAGATAGTTAGTCCACAACAGATAACATATTTCCTAGGAAAACAAATAGATCACTATAAACCGATTTGTTTGTTAAATTTTTCAAACTCCGAATCTGTCTCAAGAGTACTTCGAATCTATCACAGGATACTTTAAAAAATCATAATCTATTTTGTTAAACAGAAAAGATAGAATTCGAAACAATCCGATTTTATCTTAAGCTTGTTACGAAAAATTATACGCCAGATTCGTGTATGATACCGAACTTCCAGAAAATATACATTTATATTATTGATAAACGAATCAACAACAATATAAAATTAATACAACTATACAATACAAGAAATGGAAAACAAAAAAAAATAACAAATATACTGAACCGAGTTATATGTTTAACACAGTCCTCTTAAGATAAAATTGTCACCTCATCGTGAGTGTTGGAGGTTAGCTTCGATGTCTATCTCTCAGGGTAAAATGACTTTAGAGTCGGAGAAACACCAATCTTCCGACTACCTATTGAACCTCTTTGTGTTTGCCTCTCTCTCTCTCTCTCTCTCTCTCTCTCTATCTCTCTCTCTCTCTCTCTCTCTCTCTCTTTAGGAATAAAAATTATAAATTGAAATTTTTCAATCTCCTAAAAAAACGTGAAAGCAACATATAAATAAATTGGAGGAAAGGACCCTTGGTATCGTACAACCCCCAAGACCCTTGAATGGTAGAACATGAATGAGACGGCATGGACATCATGGAGCATTATGGTGGCTCTTGGGGTGTAAAAGACGGTCGAGACTTTTCGGTTGTCCCGAGACTCTTCGATATCCTTTTTATTCAATCATTCGAATTTCCAACACACGTAACATACCCTTAAAATATATATTTTATGAAGTTCAATGCAGATGTTAAGTAATACTGCAAAAACCGTGCATGACATAAAAAGCATTTGGTATTTGAAAAGCAATACGCCTCTTCAGAGCAACACCACCCTATATGTCAGCTTGAGACATTACACCCCGCCCACAACTAAGTTTAGGGAGAAATAAATACCATCACCTAAAAGAGTAAAATGTTTACTTACTCCCTAAATTATGCCTAAAATTTTTAAAATATTTCTAAACTATTAATTTTATTTACTTAATCCCTAAACTATCGATTCAGACTTTATTTAGTCTAATTATTGACATTTCTCTAAGATCTGTTAAGGACCATTAAAGAGGTGGGCTTAACTACAATTTTAATCCATTAGGAGGGGACCTAAGTACAATTTTAGTCCCTAGGAACGAAAAAAAAAAAAGAATAAGAAGTTTGCTAATCAAACTAAACATTCTTTCGTACAATAAATTTTGCCATTGAACAATGATGCATTTTGTTGAACCCTTAGATCTAATATTAAAAAAAATCAACTTCATGATTTAGGATTGGTCTTTAAGTGCAAAGCCACAAAACCAATCTATTACTTTTGAAAACCAGTTGAATACATTAGCAAGATTGGTCCTCACTTTTCGTTTAGAAAAACCTGAAACAACTGTTTTAACAAAATGCCACAGAATGTACATGCACAAATAAGTTTATCGGAGTTTTCTCTAAAAGTTTAGATTAGTTAAAAGATGATTCAAAAAATACGAATAAAAAATATTAACTTACAAGTTATAATAAAAACTTATACTTCGCAGCAAGTATATTAGATCTCAACACCTAAACCATTGTCAAACCACTTGAATTTTTTTCTTTATCAAAACAGATCAATTGAACAATGCAACAAATAATGCGAAGCAGAGCAATGCGAACTGTAGAAAAATTAATGGATCGAAACCTTGGCAATCCCTTTTCGGACTGAAACTACAGCAAATCCTATTCGGTGAACAACAACCGTATTTGGTGAACAACAGCAAACAAGGGTTTATTTTGGGGAATAACTAAATTGCACTTACGCCCCTCCTAGCGGATTGAAACTACAATTAAACTCTCCTCTTAACGGTTCCTAACGGATCTTAGATGGATGTCAGTAATTATACTAAATAAAGTCTAAATCGATAGTTTAGGGATTAAGTAAATAAAATAAATAGTTTATGGACATTTTAAAAATTTTGCACATAGTTTAGGAATGAAGTAAACATTTTACTCACCTAATACATGTTACTAGTTTTAATTTACCTTCTCTATCCACGTAAATCCCCTCCACAACCCTAAGATTTAAACATAGTTATAAGAGAATGGGAGATATCTTGCTTCATGATCTAGTAACATATTTCATTTACTATGTTCAATTCTCGCCAACAAGGCCTCGACTTACCTGATACATGTGACTTGTTATTTATTTTGCTTCGTAACCTCATAAACATCTTTCACTTGTTATGTTCACAATGATAAAGTTAACTTGTCATTTATTTTGCTTCAGAACCTAATAAACGTCTTTCATTTATATTGTTCAACTCCGCTCTGAACGCCTTATCTTATCTAATGCATGTGACTTGTGGCTTGCTTTGCTTCATAACCTAACAAATTCCTTTTGCTTATTATGGTCAACTTCATGTGACTTGTGGCTTATTTTGCTCCATAACATAATAAGCAAATTTCACTGGTTATATTCAGCTCTTCTCTCTCTCTCTCTCTCTCTCTCTCTCTCTCTCTCTCTCTCAAACGTCTGCTCGACTTGCTTCATACATGTGACTTGTGGTTGACTGTAGGTGTTCACTGAATCCAAAATGTCATCTCTTGCCTTGGAGGGGATCCATCAAACTTGTTCAAAAGGGATCTCCATTAGCACTGCAGGACACACCAAGAATACCCTGCCTTTTCATGGAAATTTTTTTTAACCTGAGTACCGAAAAGTTACCATCTCTTTTTCTTTAATCATCTTGTACAATCTTCATCATAGAATTGCACTATCAAATTCGGCTAACATATGCTCATGAACATTCCAAATTTTCAGCCAACTAGATCATAGCTCCTTTAAATCTATTTGGGGAAGATCATTGTACAGGGAAAAAACCACTAACATAAAGATTTTCACTTTGAAGCAGCAAGGGCCTAAGCCGATATAGTGCACAGATGCACCAAGGAAAGTTGGTGTTTCGTGAAAATCATCAAACGTGGGGAGCCAAGGGTAGGGTATCTGGGTTAAGTTACTGTACACTGAAAAAACATGGAAATTATAAGAAGCTTCTATGAGGTAGGTACTCTCAACTTGAAATTCAAACTGGCCTGGTGGTTAACCCAGACACATCAATAAGGCATGCAAAGCAGGGATTAACAACAAACAGAAATTTATCGAAATCACAACAACTTGCACAATGTTTTTTTTTAAAAAAAAAATAATTTTGCAAATGCCAACTAAGGTACAATTCCAAATGTAAAAGCTAATCTGCAACAGGTACGACGTAAAATCTGCCCAAATATGTTTCTTCAGGCATGATAGTGGTAAATACGCTGATCTGAATCTGTTTCTTCAGGCAAGATATCGGTACATACGCCTATCCGAATTATCCCTCTCCAAGAAATCCCGCTCAATAAGAGACTCGATGCGTTTCTTGATCTCGCTAGGATTTGCCAAGAAACGAGATTGCAGCTGCTTTGTCACCTCAGCAATAATATTGTTATGGTCCAGAACTCTCCTTGACTTCATGATCCTCACTATTGCAGCCTCAATCTGAGGCTTTCTGTCCTCCTCCACCCTCTGCCTTGTCTCCTGCTTTTCCGGCTCAGACTCCTTCTGCGCTACCACAGTCCCTATCTTGACCTTGTAAAATTTACTGCTAAACTTGTCATTAACCAAAAACGCATCGTCCTCGGCAATATCTTTGCTCATGGGTTCTTTTCGGAGAACATTCTTTCCCTTCACACAAGCTAGAGATTGAAGGCACCTTTTCAGGTCAGGAGAAGGAATCTCTGTGGCTTGCTCAATCTCCTTATAGCTAAGCCGATCAGAATTGTTGAAAAGCATTAGGACACACATTTGGTAAGTGGACACGTTCAGTTCATGCTTTTGGCCCTTTCCAAAGGTTGCTTTCAGATCAGCAGTCCCCATGTTAGTTTGCCAAGACAATCTCCGCCCAGTGTGGGTCCCAAGGTAATACGCCCGGAACTTCTCGCATAAGGTAGACATTTCAGAGGGCAGATTGCAAGTTACGCTATTCTGAGTGGGCCAGGACCCAGTGGTCAAAACCTGGACTACCAGAGTGGGACCCTCTCCTGATTCAGATCCATGGGTTGCGTAAAATCCATGCATTGTGTCCTGAGAGGTTTTCATGTCTAAAAACATTCCTTCTAATTTTGAAGTAAATTGGTACCCACATTCTGTCTTGAGCTTAACTATCAAACTTCTTTCTGCATCATCGGAAACTGTTTTCCCAGATAGGAGTCGCTTTGCTAAATGCTGTTTATAGTATTTCTCGTACACATCTTTCTCCTGCAAGTAGCGGAACAGCATCATAACCTTGTCAAGAACAATCTCTACATCCTCTTCACTCACCCCTTTTAGACCTTTCCGCAGTTTATCATCCACGAACAGTGAAATGAATTCTGGAGACCTTCCGTTCAAATTGATAAAGAATTCAAAAGACGAATTCAAAGCATTTTGGAAAGTCTTGTCGTTGTTGAATGCCAAGGTTATGATCTTATCGTACTTGTCTTTTTGGTCCAAAAGACACTGGACAAACTCCACAGGATCCTTCAACTTTTCAGGATCTGTAACAAGCTGTTTACCAGTTTCCCTTAGGTGAGTAGTCATGACATCACGTATGGTTAAGAGACCGCTTGGTACCCTATGGAATAAGTTGTACATTCTTCCCAAGTCTTCGTACTTATCGTCAAGAAGCATGTTCACTAAGCCTGAATTCTCCATGTGAACTAATCTCAGCATGTGGTTAGTAATCATCTCTTGCTCCACAACATTAGTAATCTTCGCTTCACTCTTGGCATCCAAGTAGTGGGAGACTCTCTCTATTTCTTCATTCAGTCGTCTCTCAGCTTTCTTTAGATAATCGCCACAATCACAACACTCGATGAACTTCTGAGACTCGACCCTGTAGAAATCAGCTGAAACTTCAAGAAAAGGCTTCTCGAAATCTTCTTGGTAGACCGAGGGTCCTAAGTCCATAAGCATTTTAATAATATTCCTCATTAGACCCCGGTCAATAACTTCACCCATTCGTTCCCTCAGTACAAGTTCAAGAAGGGTATTCAGAAGCCTTGTCTGAATTTTGCTGTAGTGTATTATATTATCCCTCCAGAGGTTCAGCCCAAGCTCATGAACAGGAGTTTTATGTGTACTGGGAATAAAAGTTCTGTCCATGTACATTAGAATGTCACGGATCATCTGTAGTGCCTTATTGTGATCTGCCCATTTCCTGTTCAGCTCGTCCAGAAACAAACCACCCTGGGATGCTTCTACAGATTTTGATATCTCTTTTAGGTGAAAAGTCATAGTTGACACAAGTCCTGAGTACAGCTTCTCACCAAACTTGTGCAACACCATGTTGTAAGCATTTCTGAAACCATCCACAGGTTTAAATTTAGAAACATGATAGATATAATTATAAACGTAAATACATACATGCATGCATGTGTGTGTGTGTGTGTGTGTGTGTGTGTGAGATATATATATATATAGAGAGAGAGAGAGAAACTGCTACTTTAAATGCAGATAAGGAACTAGTAAAAACTCAAAAGAAGTTTTACGATTCTAACATTCTTTGTTTCCTAGTAACATAAATATATTTGATTGCAAGAATGTCTTGGTCAATACAACACAATTCTCCTCCATTTCCTGTTATCTTCCATTCCCTCCAAGGTATGGAAGAAACCCCAAGTCACATCATCTTTTCTCCCTGTTTGGCTGTTTCATCGTCCCAACAATACTACTATACCTAGTAACAAGGAAACACAACATATGGGAGCGCCTTATGTCATACAGGCCTTTTGACAGAAGGGCTGTAACAATATGACCACAATGTTGAGACAGATACGTCCTCACCACCCCCCATAAACGTGGTACACAGCTAAGCATCAGAGTAGCCAACTGACTGCAGTCCAATAAACACAAGTGGAGGCATTGAACCTATTTTCAACTATTCTGATCAGCCAAGGAGACAGGAATGAATGGTGGCAACCACTTCTTCGGCTGCATCAAAAGGGCACGACTCCATGAAGGACTTTAGGCCACACGACCTTGATTAGCGCTATGTTACTATCACCAAGAAGTATTGCAATTTTGAACATTTGCCCGAGGAAATTTTCATAAAAAAAATGTTCTGCTGGGACTTCTACAGGTAATTTATGATTCCATACTCGGTACTTCAGCAAGTCATGACAACTTTGAACTTTCCTAACAAATTCAGCAACGTTGAAAAGGAAATACCCTGTTGGGTATTCCAAGCAATGTCATAATACCTCTATGAGATGTGAGAGCCTACATCATTACTGTCTAAAGGAAATAAGTATCAGGTTCAGGCAAAGTGTCAGTATGCCTGAATTGATAGTGTCTCCATAATCACCTTCTACTTCTAACTTGCATAAGACCAATTACCAATGATGCAAATTTAGGTTCCCAATTCAAAGGAACTCACATATATATTCAAAACGCCAGCAACTGCTAATCAATCACCTATACCTTGTGGTGACGGACCAGACTATCATGGTCAATGTAAACCCTAGCAGATGAGTATGGGTAAAAAATGGTAAGAACCATACGATCCAACTGATCAGTTCCCCTCACTATGAACATGTTGAGACAACCAAAGCATTCACCTATAGACGTGGCATTTACATCAAATAGAGTGTGACTGCAGAGATGAACATGTGGTTGATCTCGGTCATTGATAGAGATATGTATTGGCTATCTTTATTTCTACAGACTAGATGCTAGGATAAGCTTGGGAGATACATATTCAAGCAATCCTACCTCTATCAATCGCTTGTATCCATGTACTTTCCAAGAGGTACTGACTGAATTATCAATAACACAGAAGTCGCATCACATGTCTACCTATGTGGACAACATATTCTAATGTGGAACATCAATCCAAAATTCAAGAAATAAGCAAACTAGCATATATGCTTCGAATACAGCAAAGAGCATGGCAGCAACATCTAGAGGTTGCACGTGCAAGCACTATTCTGTTTTTTGCTTTCCAGTGGGTTGTAGGGAGGGAGGAATTTGTGGGTGGGGGGGTTGGTGTGTACGTGTGGGTGCATCTGCGTGTATTATTGCATTATTATTATTATTATTGAAAGGGGTGGTGGTTTGGTGGAACACTCGTTACACTCCAATGGACTAATCAACAGTTTCACCAGGAACATGAGTCGAAAATCAAAGCTCTCTAGAAGCTTATCACTTCCATTGTCTAGCCAAAAGAAACAAAACAGATAAATGCTACCAGAAGGCTAAGCATAAACAAACACACTACCCACTTAACCAGTTAAGCAAAAATGTCTCAACAGAAAAAAGATACCACATTCAACGCACCACAAAAGCTCATAGAGGAAACATGTATCGTCAAGGACTAATATGATCAGATAATACAAAAAATCCCTTTCAAAGCAGAAACTCAATTGCTGGTGCCTAATCATCATTTATCCCAACGACCGGAATTAAATGGAGTCTTTAGAGAAACTTTCTTCGTTTGCTTTTCTCTTTCTATTTCTCCTTTAGTAAGTTCTTTCCTTCTCGTTTCTCTTCCAATTTATGCTTTTTTAGGTCAACTCTATAATTCATATTATTATCATCTTAATGAGTTAAACTTTAAACTCCATATGAAAGCCCATATGGCGTCACCATAAAAGTGTAACACAGACCATAAATGCATAAAGAATTCCTAAGGAAACACAATCCCAACACTTAAAACACTTTAAGGTACAGACTGTGCTGTTTCCATTTCTATTTAGTCACGAAAATACGTGTCATTATTACAAGAGGATGTGGGACTCTTAGGACTACTATTACAATAAAATTCAAAGTTTAATTAGTTCCTTTAAGTTATAAGATGTCCCGAGAGAAGCCTTCAGCAGTAAGAATTCTATTCCTCATTAGTGATTCTCTGAGTTTTCTGCACTAACTCTCCACTCTCCTACAGAGAACCTTCCAATTCATGTTATGATATAGATACAACAAAAACCTTCCCATTCCCTATTGCACCTCTGGCTATATTCAGGAATGTATCACCTCTGTCCAATTTTGCATTGCCTTTGGGAAGAATTGGCTTTCAAGGCCTTCTCTGGTAACAGTAAAATGAAGCGGAATGATCATTATCATCCTGACCCTGATAGTAGTTTAGGGTATCGCAAGTTGGCTGAGGGAGAGGACCACTGCGGGGTCCTTCAGCTTGAATCCTCCTTCCAAGTGGCTACTGAACTAGAAGTCACCTGGGATTGTTTGGAAGGAGCAACCGCAAATCAAGCATAGTAATCAATAGGAGGTACATATCTTATCACCTTTATCCAAACATTCCTCTCTCGTGGGTTAGAAGCATTCTGAGTCGAAGCGTTGCTAACTAATAGTAGAGATGGGATAGGATAAAAATGTTGGAACAGGACTCTATCAGAAAAGATAAAGCAAGGAATTTCCTCTTTATTTCCCTAGACAACTTAGGAGGGGTTGAAAATGTTTTGGAAAATCTGGACGGATCAAATAAAACTGGTCTTTATAACTTCCTATTCAATTGGGGAGGGACAAAGGGCCTCTTAGGGAAAAGAGGGGGGAGTATCATCTCTAGTAAAGTTCACGAATAAAGCACTGACATTATAAAAAGCAATGTAACACGACATTACTATTGATCAGTAACTTGATGAGTTTGTCCTTGGAACAAAAAACACAAGACCCTCGATCCAATAAGGATGGAGGAGATTGAACTGGACAAATTTCTTTAGGAGCCCCCACCCTAGAATTAAAACCTAACCAAAAAAAACAGAAAGCTACTGGGAATGAGGGAACATGTGAACGGATGCACAAGACTCTATTTGAAATGACCCCATGAGTAATTGGATGAGATGGCGCAATGGTTTTGATACTGGTGGCATCATAACAGGGTATGAAAATTGTCGATGCATCAAATACAACCTTCTACTAAATGAATTCCTTTATTGGCAAAGGCGACCCAAAGATCCCATTCAGGAAAGACAGGGGAGGTTTTAGGGTCTGCAGTAAAGCTACTGAATAATGCACCATTAGGTATTAAAAGGCAGTGTCAAATAATCGAGCCTTCAGTCAACATGACAGGAGAAGATTGGCCCAACCAAAAGTCTTTAGGTGCTCTGCGCTTTCTTCGACCTAACAAATAAGTTAGAAGCGATGGACAGAAACTTGTGAATGCAGAAGATTCTATTCAAAATGAACACTAATGAGTAATTTGACCGGACAGCAGAACCAATATGGTCGAGGGGTTGAAAACGTTCTGAACATCTGGCTAGATCAAACAAAAACATTTCCATTATAAATTCCGTCATTCACAGGAAAAGCGGCATGCATTTTTCCCTTTATGAAATATGGGAAAGATAGTGAAGGTCTGGATCTCCAACAAAGCTCATGAATAAAGTGTGATTAGGTATAAAAGGCAATGTAAGAAAACATCAATACTGATTCGTCTTAGTAAGATTAATTTGTTCCTGGAAAGCCAACTCACATCCAATTCATTGATGAGGCCTTGAACAAGTGGAAAGAAGAGAGTTAGAAGCCGCGGGGGGGGGGGGGGGGGGTTTGGATTTCCTTCATGGGGACTGCCATGGGACTGAATGAAGTACATAGATGTCAGACTCAAAGAAAAAAGTGGATTCGCCAGCTGGCAACAGAGAGAGAAGGGGTGGAATCACTGATTCAAGATCTTGGAAAAGCAAGCCAGCCAGCAAAGATGGAACCAGTTGCTGCTGGACAATTTGGTAATGGACTTGGTCTAGCGACCTCCGTGACTACTTCTACTGGTGAAACTTCCCCAGCCACTTTTGGTGCTAGTCGGGTGAGAGGACTGAAAGACACTGGAGAAGAGCAGATGAAGATCGAAGGGAACTCAAACTGCTGCCCTTGGAACCACTCGTCGTGCTACAATCAAGAGCTTTGAGGCAAGTAAGACAAGGACATTAACTTCACCGAATTTCATTAGGAGCTCCACTCTAGAACTAAGACCTAACATTTACTGAAAAACAATCAGAGCACCTGAGCATATGACTCCGGAATATTCTATTGAAAAGGAACCCTAGTGAGAAATTGAATGGGATGGACAACTAATAATCGAAATATGGAGATGCATTTTGAAGCTTAGAGATGCAGTAAGAGACAATCCTATAGTTTCTCATTCAGTACGTAATGATGGGACTTACCAGGTAACAGTTTCTTATTTTGGCCATAAGTCAAAAGCAACATCAACATCGTTTTGGATATTCTAGTGGAAAACGGTTATCCCTCAAAACCAAATGAATCCATTACCTTCTATCTTTTTCAGATTCTAACAACAATTACGATATAAATGCAACAAGTGCGGCAGTAACATGTTTTGGTGAGACCGGATATGCAAATGTGATATAATGCATCCCATGAAGAAGCGATATTAGGTCACCAATACTAACAGTAACAACCATTTAAGCTCGAATCCAAAAGGCAATAAGTAGTAAGAAATAATGAAGTAAACGACGAAATGCCTTCAGAGTATACACTGTGAACCATCGACAAATTTCTAAATGGCAGCTATACTTAAAAACGAATTGAAGCCACCAAAGTTACTCATTGATCTCTCTTAAGATCTCAATCAACTAAACTTTCCATGCATCTTCCCTTAAAAACATTGATGTTTTTCCACCAACTACATTACTAAATGAAGTTTAACAATACCCATGACACCAAACAACAATCAGGATCACAAACAAAATGCAACGACAATTTCAGTAAGCACTTCTTCGTTTTATGTAGTCTACTAGTCATGCAGTCGACCAATCATTGATTACCAACTCAGCACATCCATTGTGCGCACTCGACTAAAGCTACGTTCAGAGCAAATGTAGTGAACATTTATCCATGTAAAAAATAATAATAACAGATGCATATATATATATAGAGGAAACGATCACAAATAACACACCAACCTTGAATGAGAATCATACATAAGCTGAAATACTTCTCTATCAAAATATGTTGAGAGGAAACTAACTAACCTATAAAGCTCCTCAAAGCTAAGCCCGCTAGCATTGTGGTTGTAAATCTCATGAATCGCATGCTCCAGTATCTTCCATGTCTTGTCGGCGTACTTTGGATCCACCACCACCTTGTGCTTGAACGCCTCTATCTGAAAATTCCTCTTCTTCTGATTATTATTACTCATCCTCTCTATCTCTCTATGAATACAACAATTTGAACTTTTCAACTCAAAATCGAACACCAAAACGACCTCCAAATAACAACTAAATAATCAGTTGCTCGTTCAAAATTCTCAAAGAAAAAATGATCGGAACTCATGCAACTGCAATAGCTCTATCTATATAAACATATATCTACATATATAGCCACTGGCATGCGATACAGAGCGAGGATCTTTGGATCAGAAGGTGGAAATGGATGGAGAGAGAGAAGATCGAAGGCGTTTGGATTGACGACAGAGAAGACCGACTTATTAGGGTTTGAAGAGGAGAGGTTACAGGGGGAGGAAGAAAGAATATATGTAGAAGGTGGAGAAATGATGGTCGGGGGGGTTAGTGGTGAAAAAGTTGGAAGGGTTGGAGGGATTGGGATTTAGAAGATTTGGGATGGGGGAGAAAGCATATCATTGGTTTTTGCATTTGCCTTTGAATTTTGCTGCAATACAGAGAGAGACAGAGAGAGACACTGATAATTTGTGTTGGTCCGGAAACACATTTTGGGTGCTTGTGAGATTAGGCCATAGGTGTGGGAAATGAATGAGATGTGCATGAAACTCTAGGGGCTGTCATCATTTTTTAGAATTTTCTATTGGAGGTATGTTTATTTTTTATTATTATTATTATTATTTTCTCCAATTGTTTTGTTTGACAGTAGAAAATATAACCTAGCCTAGATTTAAGGAAAATGAAAATGAAGGGCATCCAACAGCCTTACATGAAACTCGACCACACAACCTCTGTCTGGGAAAAAAAATGGGATAATGCTATTTCAACTGCGAAAGTCTTGATGTGAAGATGAGCCTCTCCAATTTCTAAATGATATTGAATGGTTTGGTTGCAGTCGTTTGTGAGGTCTTCTTAAATTCATTTCTATGATTAATATTATTATCGCTAGAGGTCATCAAAATTAATCGCGTTAAAAAAATCTCATATTCATCCCATATTAGTCAATTTGAATACTTTGGTTTTGATATCTATAGATTCTAATTTGATGTACAAAGTATCGAGACAAACACAAAAAAATAAAAAATAAAAATCAACAAATAACACAAATAGAACCATTAGACAGATTGAAATGAACTCTCTCTCTTTTAGATAACCCTTAAGTTTTCTTAAACTAGACATTAACACCATGTACTTGGAACTACTTGGAGATCCTTTTAACAAAACTAGACCAATAAGTTATCCTTAGCTTGATCGTATGTCTAGTTTGTAGATTTTTTGGCTCAAATCCAACACTGGAATGATTCACAATGTTATTGGCAACTTGGCTCATTTTTTAGTTATAACTAATTCTACTCGTGCTCATTTCCGTCGGCCCAAACCGAGTAATGTTGCAGCCTATTTTGGTTTCTGATCAATTGGGCTCAAGCTCAACCATCTAGGCCCCCGAGCTCAACTCGACCCAACCAATAATATGCAAAATACATTTTTGGCTGACTTGAACTTGGTTAGACTTCCTAAGCTTTATTTTTTATATTTCCTTGTTGATTTAGGGTTTGGAAGGTGAGAAACTCAATTTATGCGCAAATTATATATAGCATGACTCTTTTAATTGGTGTTGGACTTTTAATTCTGTGGGAGACTCTCATGAAAATGTCTTTTAGCAGAATAGCCAAATGAGTTTCTGTTCTTAGCTATTTTAGCTATTCAACATCTAAATTTGGGATTCCAAAAGCCTCAATATTTGTTCTCTATTTTAGTTTAGGCTATAGTACTCTTATGTCTTTCTCTCCCTCTTCTCTCCCATCTTTACGAAGAAAACTTTCTTGAGTTTGATCTCTAATTGAAAGAAGAACAAATAGAAGAAGAGTAATGCTCTCTATTTATTAATACTTGTGTGATACAAATGAACTAGAAAAAACTCATGCTATGCACGGGATGAATTGAAATATGCACTACTCTATTGATACGGACACAAAATCACCCGCTATTTTAGAATTTTAAATAATAAAAACATATATATTATTCACTGCATCAACCAAATATAGTTTGGAAGTAAATTATTTTTACGGATTAATCGAGATCAACCAAAGTTCGGAACTAAATTACTTTTGAAATTCTAGACTTTAAATTTTACATTATAGTTTTTATATTATAAATGAAAGTGTTTGGATAATAATGTGTAGAATAGATTTAAATTTGTAAAGAAATAATATGTAAATTTGTATTAAAAAATATAAAAAATTCATCTGGATGTGATAAAAGATGAAAATAATAATTATATTGTCATTTCATTATTATTTTTATGCTTATTTCTATAGCATTATAGTTTTTATTTTTTTCATACTTATCTACGGATAATTAGATTTTTTTCATCATTGTGGCCACTCTTTATGGATCATTGAGTTATTGTTTTCATGCTTATCTCTATAGCATCATAGTTTTTATTTAGTTGATACGTTTTAACCTAAATTACTAATTTAGTAAAAAAAGAAAAGCGTGCACAAATATTTAAGCTTAGCTACCACAACTAAGGTTATGGATAATAGTTGTAATTATTCCACAATATTTATGAAAAAATAAATTTTATGTTGATCAAAACAGAAAAATATGGTTAGAGTTTCGAACATATAATAAAATAACTTTCAAAGAAAAAAAATCAAGTTAGAGGTTATGGATAATAATTACAATTGTTGCAAAATATTAACGAAAAATAAATTTTATGTTCATCAAAATAGAAAAATATGCTTAGAATTTCAAATGCTTTCAAACAAAAAAAAAAAAAATCAAGCCTGAGATTATGGTCTAATATGTAAAAAAGAATAAATTAAATTAGAGTTATTTGTATATTTCATAGCCAACAGGGTCAATATGAATACATGAAAATTCTTTGGATGAAAAAATAAAATAAACACAACGCAAATAAAAACATTAACTTCAAAGCAGACTAATCGTATAAAATTTCAAGCACCAGACGATAACACAATAATCATAGTTAGCACCCATAACAATGCACCTTTAATTCATTTTTTAACACTCCTGCACAGAAACTCAGCATCACAGCAAATTCGTCAATCCAAATGATTGTTCACGTATATGTGAATTTCACCGACAAAGCCTCCATATTTGTTGCAAAAACTTGAAAACAGGATTATCGACTATTGGGTTCGGAACTTATGGTGCGCATGAATTCAAGCTCCACTTCTTATTCATTTGAATTTAATTTGTTAAGAGAAATTGGATTATTATTTGATTTTAAAAGGATAAATATTAATTTGAATTTGAACTATTTAGAAGGTTATTGGATTCGGGACTTCTTTTGTTAATTAAATTTTTAATCAAATCATGACTTGCCACTTGACACACTTATGATAAAAAAAGATATGTACTTGTTTGAATTTGATTTGTTAAAGATAATCATTCATTAGAATTTAATTTATTCAATTAATTTGATTTGTTAGGAATAATTATTCAATTAATATTTGTTTAATTTGTCAATTTAATTTCTAACCCAATCATATTATGTCACTTATCACGCTCAGGACGACTTTCACTAAAAATCGCCCTGCAATACATAATATTATAGATTACAAACTATCAAGCCTTTCATACTAGAATTAAATCTAACCGACTTAGCTTAATCCATGTGAGCTAGATTCAACCAATTGCAAAAGCACATGTCGAAAAAACAAAATACAGCTTAGCTACACTTAGAAAGATTGCACTTCCTAACTAATTTCTAACTGCAATAGTTAGACCTCTATCAAAATAGAAAAATATGCTTAGAATTTCAGACGCCTTCAAAAAGAAAAAATCAAGCCAAATATTATGATCCAATATTTAAAAATAATAAATTAAATTAGAGTTATTTTTTCACTTCATAGCTAATAGGGTCAATGTGAATACATGAAACTTCTTTGAATGAAAAAATAGAATAAACACAATGAAAACAAAAATATTAACTTCAAAGAAAACTAACCATATAAAATTTCTAGCACAATATTACAATACAATAACTGTACTTACTATCCATGACATTGCCCTTTTAATTCGTTTTCCAACACTCTTGCACAGAATCCAAATGATTGTTCACATATATATGAATTCCGCTGGCAAAGCCTCCATTTTTGTTGCAAAAACTTGAAAACAGGAGTATTAGCTATTGGGTATGGGACTTATGGTGTGCATGAATCCAAACCCCAAAACCCCACTTCTTATTTATTTGAATTTAGTTTGTTAATAGGAATTGGATTACTATTTGGTCAAAAGGATATGTATTATTTTGAATTTGAACTATTTAGAAGGCTTTTGATAAAAAGATAAGTACTTGTTTGGATTTGATTTGTTAAGGATAATCATTCATTAGATTAACTTATTCAATTAATATTTTGTTAGAGATAGTCATTCAATTATAGTTAAATTATTAATATTTATTTAATTTGTCAATTTAATTTATAACCCAATCGTATTGCGCCACTTGTCACGCTCAGAACGATTTTCACTAAAAGTCTCCCTGCAATACATAATAGTATAGATATAGATAGGATTTTTTTAATTTTAACTTATCTTGTTGTTGAACCAATTGAATTTTAAAATAGTTAAAGATAGGAGTCTATGTGACACTTGTCCCGCTTAGAACCCTCCTCACTAAAGTCCGCCTTGCAATACTATATAGGATGAATTTGATTATTTTTAACAGTAAATATACTTAACCTATGAATTGAAATCCCCTCAAAGATTTTCATAATTGGAGCAAGCTAAAGAAAGAGCAAATCGATTTATTGAGGAGTGGAGATTTCTATAAATGGAGTGAAGTTATTGAAGAAGTAAAAAAAAAATACAACAATTTTAGTGTATACCTCAGTTTGATTTTCACTGTGGCTTCATTAAATCAGGCGTGTAACATATAAGATGAAGGCTGGTTAATAGGATTAAAGATAGTAATCAGTTGAGTTTTTTAGGGCAAAAACATTGGCAGAAAATCTTGAAATTGATGATAGTAATTATAATTATCATTTGATTAAAAGGATAAGTATTAATTTGTTTGGATTGATTTGTTTAGAAGGATAAATATTCATTTGAATTTATTTTGTTCAAATATTTACATTACTCTGTATAGATAAAAAAATTAACTTTTAATCCAATTGTGACCTGTCACTTGGCGCTGCTTTTAATCAAAAGGATAAGTATTATTTTGGGTTTAATTTTCTATGGATAATAATGTATTTGAATTTAATTTCCTTAAATAATATTTACATTATTTGTTATAGCAACCTAATTTGTAAACCAATTGTGTTGCGCCACTTGTCATGTCCATGATAAGTTTCACTAAAAGTCACCCTGCAATACATAATAGTATAGATAGATAGGATTTTTTTAATTTTAACTTATCTTGTTGTTGAACCAATTGAATTTTAAAATAGCTAAAGATAGGAGTCTATGTGACACTTGTCCCGCTTAGAACTCTCCTCACTAAAGTCCGCCTTGCAATACTATATAGGATTATTTTTTTTGTCATAAAAATAATTTAACATACATTTAGTGCATTTTCACCCATTCTCATCTATTTCTCCATTTGAGAGGATAAACTTAACATTTACTAATAAAAAATAGGTATAAAGGATTTTGCTTTTCACACATTTATCTTTCACTTTATTTTTTCGTAATTCATATACTAAGGGTCAAATTTATAGAGAGTGAGTCGGAGCAAAATTTTTATTCAGAATAGAGACCGGAAGGAGATGAAATAAAGAAATAGAAGATGGGTTGGAGATGTACTTCATCGCTAAATTTGAGCTTTTTTCAATTCTAGCTAAACTTTCTTTCATAATCCAATTCTCCATGATCCTTTTATTTATTTTTACCTTTGTCGGACTCATTAATGATCCAAATTAATTATTTCCTAGGTCTCAAAAAGATAAGAAGATTTATTAAAAATATTAATTTAATCCAACATCTATAAAAACATAAAAAGAATTATATTTTGTTTATAAAATAAACTATTTAAAAGTTTGAATTTTATTGCTTGTTATGTTTATATGATTTGCTTATTTTCAAATTATTTTCTAAAAATTTATGAGATTTATCATTTATATTTGAAATAAACCCCCAAGAGTGAAGATTTGGAGAGGTATAAAGAACAAAAATTGGACCTGACTTTTAATTTTAAACGTAAAATACGAGCCCTTCATTTGTTTATCTTGACAAAAATTAATTCAAATCTATTAAAATAATTTTTAAATTTAAATTTCTAAAACACTTGTAGACTATTCTCTACGATTCAAATTGAGACAGGAGAAATCATTATGTGCTCCAAATATACTTATGTGAATTAGAGAAAATAAACATGTGAAGGAACTATACTGGCTCAATTTTATTAAAATTATTTGTAATATTGTCTTTATCTTTATTTAATTTATTTTTGTATTTTTTATGTTTGCGTTGAATTTTTGTGATATTATATTATTTTTATTTTTTAAAAAAATTTCGTCTAGACGAACGAGTAGTGTAGAAAATTCTAACACAAAATTAATAAATACGATTTTTTATTAAATAAAGGCAAAACAAAAAGACCAAAAGCTCTTTTAAATACACGTGTTCAAAACGGGCCTAGCGTTTCAGTTACGCTGTCATCGTTTTAATTAACCAAGTTACTCAGCGCAGCAACGAACCAGGGGCTTCCCCCCCCCCCCCACCCGGTGCTTCAGACTGTTTCTCTCTGCTTCGTATCAACTCCCAGTAAGTCTGTCTTTTTTTTTATTCTCTTTATGTCTCGAATCTTCAAGTTTTCAACCAGTCTCAGCTTTTGGATTGTAATATTGTGGTATAATTTATTGTTGGGAAGTGTATATTGTCGTTGTTTTGCTTTGGTGTTGAGTTTGTTTTAAAATTCAGTTGGATATATTGGAATTTATCTCATTTTGAGGCCTTCTGGTGATTCTTGTTGGGGAAAGAGTGTTGCTGGTCAACATGTCGGAAGATTTCTCAGCCGAGCGTCCTTTGTTTGGTGGCGCCATAGCCAGCACATTCCCTGTTAGGTTTCAGGTTAGTTCTACATATGTATTCAACTATTCATAGATACATATATAGAGTACATATATATATTCATGGATACATATATAGAGTACTTTCTATTTCTATTTTCTGATCAAATTTTGATGATCTAAATGTGTAATCAGTCCGGTTTGGAAGAAAAACTCGGATTAAATTGGAAATTTTGGTTTAGAATTTTTCAAACTGAACCCAACCAAATTATTTTGGTTTGGTTTCTTCGTTTCCGGTCCATTTTGATTGCATCAAGCTAAATATTAAAAAAAAAAAACGAGGGTTTTTAATTTTTTACAAATATTGAATTTAATGGAGCTATTTTGTCAATTTTTGTTATAGCTATTGCAGCCGCTGAAGCAGCCATTGCACTGGCTATTGTTTTGTCAATTTGTCGTGATATATGTACAACTGTAAACAAACGCATAATTTAAATAGAGTATGGTTGTTTCAACTCAAGTGTTTCACACTTGGACTGATCAGTTTGTATCGAATTGGGCGTGCAGGATGTGAGTGACATTCGACAAGTCCCTGATCACCAGGTTTGTGGTTTATTTGTTTCCCATTTTACATTGTTATCACTTCTTCATTTTATGCCTTTAGTGGGGAAAATGCTATTTTGTGTATATTCTGGCTATTTCAGTGTTATTACTTTTTTGGTTCTGAAGGGTTGTCAATTGTTGCTTGATTTTGTTATGTAATTCGTCTGTGGTTTGAAGGAGGTTTTTGTGGACCCTGCGCGTGATGAGAGTTTGATATTTGAACTCTTAGATTTGAAGCTTGATGTTGCGGACAATGGAAGTGCCGCCTGGTTTCTTCAAGACCTTGCCTCAGAACAAGATGCTGAGGGAGCCATGGTAACTAATCAACTTCCAGATTCCTTTTTTTTTTTTTTTTTTTGCGTAGCTAGTTTCATTGAAAGTTTGATATACCTAGATAGATTTTCTGTTGCATTATAATGTTCGGAGCATATGCACATGTTGAGTTGATTGATTGATGAAGTCAAGTGATATATCATCGTTGTTAGCACATTATATTGCCAAATTTTTGCTAACAGGAAAAACTGGTATCCTATGTTGTTGTAACTTACAAACTTGATCATGGTTAATAGGATGGAAAGTGTAATTGGTATTTACTTTTTACTTCTGACTTCTTGGCAGTTGTGATGGGTTAGACAGACTATTAGAGGACTTTGTAATAAGGGGAATGAGAGTAGGGACTAGGAGACATATACCGGAAGAGGGAGAAATGTGAAGTTGGGGGACTGCTTGTCATGTATAAGCAGAATAGAGCAACTATCCTTCCTAATTATCTTGGTCTAGAGATTTTACAGAAACTCCCTTCGGTTTTAGGAGCTGAATCACAAACCAAAAATATCACGCTTGGGAAAAGAAGTTCGCATGATGGAATTGCCAATCAGGATATGACAACTGATGCCCTTTGGACTGCTGTTATAATTGGATGACTTGTCATGATTGTCTTAAATTCACCTTAAATTATGATTATGACCTGTTTGCAATTTGCACAACTCGAACGGCCAGTTGTTTATTATTATGTGGTACTTTTCCCCTTTTTGTATTGTACATAAAGGGTATTTGGGAGCTCCGGGGTTCTTAGATGAGTTGGGATGTAGCCGGCTCATAGGGAGATTGCTGATGTTCGGCGTTGGCATTAAGCTGCACGACGTAAATTCTTTGAGTTCTTGTGTGATAGCTCTGTTCAAAATCTATGTTCCGTCGTCTTGCTTGCTTGCGCTTGCAATTGATGGATTTTGTGTGAAATTTGAACAATGATATGATTTAACGTTAAGCTCGGGTGCTTTCTTGAGAATATGGTCACTCAACTTAATGTAGCAGGGTTAAACTATGTCAGAAGTGGCTCTGGCGTTATCAATACTGTAAAAGTGTAAATTTTGCTACTGGATTGTGACTTACAATATTATTGGTGGCTGATGCTTTAAGCCTTGCTCCTAACAACTCTTTCATGTTGTTGTTTCAGGTAATTGAGCAGTCAGGAGTGATTGAGGCTCATGGGTTGCGTTTCAGGAACATGCCTGCAGTTGTTACAACTGCAGTTGCTCAGATGGTAAGTAGCAAATCCATTACTTGTAGCGATGGTGCTATTAGCGGATTCATTTTGGCTTATTGTGTTATAAATCCTTGATCTATTGGATGGATATATGATTGTCTGTTGGCTGTTAGAGCTTCTGAAGTTAGAATGACTTTGGAAGGATGTACATTACATCTGTTTAGGCTCTATCTTTCCTAGACTGGGAAGTGCATATGCATATGATGACGGATACTCATTGAGTTTGTCATTTGTACTCTTAGAATTCCACTCTGTGGCTGCAACTTTAGAATTATGGGTTATGTGGAGAATAGTCAGTGGTCAATAACTAGGGCAGTAGGGAAGTGCTTCCAAAGAATAGTTACTTGAATTTTTTTAAAACAATGGAGGAAAGATCCTTGCATGGTATTTTTACCAACTTATAAGATTTGATGCACTAGGTGGTCTTAGATGTGATACAGCTTTAAGTTGCTCAAAAATCAACTTCCTGACTCAATAGCTTGTAGTAGGTACGGAACATGATCTCGTTTGCAAGAGTCTGGATCAGTTGATTTGGAATTTATTACCATGTGTATCTTGTGTAGTAATTGGAGAATCTCTAGCAACCAATATAGGTAATGGATTAGGAGAGGCTCCAAGAAATCTTTGCAAGTATATGGGGGAGGCCAGATGGTCTATTTGCAGCTCTGTTGGGAGCTATGAAGGACATTTCAAAACTGGAATTTGCCTCGTGTCGATTTTACGTAAGTATCTACACGCTTGTACTTAGAACTGGAAGGAGAAAGGTGCATATTTTAATTTCCATGAGCAGTTATGTTATCTTGGATTCATCATACTTAATAATGCCTCGTTTGAGTCAGCCTTATCCTTTTAATCTAAAGCATAACGGACATGATTCAAAATATGATGGATTATTTTGTGACCAAATTGCAAAGATGACCCTTTGTTGCGTATATGAATATTTTCTCGCACCCTTGTGTGGTCATTGCTTAACTCCCCCTGTTTCTAACGCTCTCAATTGTTCCAACCGGGGATCTGATGTCAACGGTCGATCAGGTTCATGTGTAACCATGCTGCTTGAATTTGAGGTACATTATCAGTTACTAACTGCTATTACCGTCGATGTGCTAGGGCATCTCCAAGGGACGGCAAGGAAGGGAAGCACAAAATACAATCAGGGTAACTTGTCTTTTACTTTCTCTGATAGACTTAATTTTATTGAATTGCCAAGTGACTTTTGACATAGTGATTCTGCAGGTGTACTTGGCAAATTTGCGCCTTAAGGAAGTTGGTACAGATGTACTAATCACTGCATATGAACCCATCTTAATAAAGTAAGTAAAACAAAAATTAATTTTGCTTTTTACTCCATTCGATCTTCATTTAGACGCAGTGAAGGAATGCTTTCTTATTTTGTAGACACCAGACATAGTATGTAATGGGTACACAAATGCACGACAATCCGTGCTTCTACAGCCTGGGATTTTCATTTTTGTTGGCTGGGGTTGAATATTTGTATCTTTTATACATGCTTTCAAGCAAAAAAATCTTCACGCAAGTAGAGGGGCACATGTGACAGCTGTCAACTTATAGTTTGCTGTGCATTATTTGTTCCAAGAGTTACAGTGGTTGCATTGAGGTATGTTTTGCTTTTGACACTTCTTATAATCCTCAAGCAACTGTGGCAGTAAGCACTTCGGGACTTATAGAGAGGATGTCCCAACATATTTCAGGGCTAGGTAGGGACCCACTTGGGCATTTTGTGCAACACAAAAAAGATCAGGGGTTTGCTGATAAAAAACAAAGAAAGACCATGTGGGGTTAGTTGTTAGAAGTAGAATTCAGGTCCACTCCTTGTTCTCTGTTTACTGGACTTAACCTTGCTTGTGATTTTGCCATGAAGTTGTTTGTATCTACATCTACCATTGTTGTTGCTGTTGTTGAGCATGTTTGGTTAACATTTGGTGCGGAATTTTGCTTAAAAGGGAAGTCAGTTTGTTTGATTACTCTACCTGATTATTTTGCTTGTTTTATTAGACACCGAGGAGTTATAAACTCAAGACAATTATTAGAATTTGCATATAATTTCTCCTCAATTTGGTCTGTCGTTCTATCAAAATCTGATGGAAAACATCAGAGAAAGTGACTTGTTCAGATTTGAAAAATGTTCTAAACCGTTTGACCAGTTTTGGTAATGTGAGTGCAGCCCTTTGAGTGAAAGCGCTAGCTCAGTGGGTGCTGGTCTGCCTGCCCCTGCTGTGGAGTCTGGACTTACGCCGATGGCGGAGGTTTTTAAACTCGCAGTCTCTAGCTTCAAGGTGAATGACTGGGGCCTTTTCAGTGCTGCCACTGCATGAGAAGTTATAAATGGTTGGTTATGGATACAAGCAATTGGGTAGCTTTCAATCCTTGTATTTAATCTTTTACATGTTATTTTTTCTGGGTTTCACAAGTTCTGACTATGAACCTATTTTTAGGGAGAAGGGTAGTGTGTTTTTTTAAACCCTTTTTCGCCATCATAACATGTGAGAGTTTTGACACAAGTTTAAAATGATTTGCTGGCCAGAGTTATTTACTGAGTTTCTTTGTATGATCCTCTTGATGTTTGTTAGCAAGTGCTTACATAAGCTACATATATACGGAGACTTGTGCATTAGGTTGGTAATGTGAGTTATGACTCAGACAATTTGTGCCTAATTGTTAGGGGAGGTTTGATCTATAGAGAGAGAGAGAGAGTGTGTCATAAAATATAGGAACATACTCTCATGGAGGGTCGTCCTCCGAAATGCAGAGCTAAATGACTTTTTTGTTGTCTCCTTGGATCTCAGTGCTCAATAAGTTCCTCACCTTTGCCATAACAAAAGTTGTGTTTAGTCCATTCGTAGGTGGGTTTTTATTATATCCCGTCATGAAATAATAGGTGAGTTTGATCAGCTTATAAATATGTAGACGTGAACGGGTAAACGAATTTGGAAAGACATAAAACAAATAAATGAGTTTGAATTGCGATTGCTTGAATTGTTTACTGACCAGCAAAACCAAAACCAAAATCAAATGAAAACTTGATGTCAGCAAGATCACCAATATATTATGTCTTCATGATCGGTGCAATTTCCCTTTAATATTTTCTAACCATCAATCATACATTTTCTAATTTACAATGAACAAAAACAATATGAATAATCTAGGAGGCTATTTCATTGGGCGGGATCGCTTAAGTTTTTACTTATTTTAGAGCATGGATGTGAGGATTAAAAGCACTCTAATATGGACCAAACTTGTCCCGAGTTTAAAAAAAGATGTCTTTAAAATTTGGAGTGAATCTCATTTCCGTTTAAGATTTTGGACCCACGTTGCACACTTGGTTATTATGTGAGTAGAACTTTTGATATTCTCCTGTTTAGGGTTATAGGGTTTAGAATTTAGGGGTTTCAAAAAGAAAAAAAAAATTGATACTTTTGCGAATCTATACAAATCTATAAGACAAGCTGCCTAAAGTTGGAACTTACTTGAACTTTTGCTCTATTGTGACAAGGCGGGACATGATTTCGAGGTTCTGGTTGGGGTTAGGGGTGGAGGGGGCTGAATTTAATTTGGAGGGACTGAAATGTAATTTTTTTATAATTTTTAAAATTTATACCTAAGTCCTAATTGTTTTTGAAATTATTGGGGGTAAACCCTCTCTGATCTTCATGTCGTTCCGCCCCTAATTGTGATTATTTGGCTATTTGTGAATTGTGATGCATGTCAAACATACGTACAAATGGATCAAGCTTAAGAAATGTAGCCTTTTTCTTCTAACATCTCTCAAGAACTAGTAGGTTTTCGGCCTTGGTTCCTCACCTTTGGGTCTGCAAGCATCAAGGAGCTTCCCCCTCCCCCATCTCTTTGGTTTTCTCTTCCGTCATCATGTTTAGCGCCTTTGGACATAGGTTCTATAATATCTAGTTTGTGTTACAGATGCCCTTATCTACCCCAAGAAAAGAAATGTGTTCATGTATTATTGGGTACAAATCCAGACACACTCCCCTCACGTGGTTGTATATTTTGTTCCATTAATTGTCAACTCTTGTGCCATGCTGGAGATGAGATATTGGAGGAAATTAAACCCATTCCATGAGATTGTGCTAACGGGATTAACTTCCTCCAACTCTCACATACAGCTCAAACACCACTTCTTGATCCTGCATTCCATCTTGAAATATCATCTGCGGATACAAACAGAGCAATACAGGGTTGATGTTTATAACAGCAGCAAAACATACACTTCGTGTGACAATCAGAAATTTCAACTGAAAGCTTGATTTTTCACGCACATGGTGTGGTAGGTTGTTATGGCACACCTATGGTACATGAGTAAGATTAAAGGTTTACTCATATGGATTGACTGCATTATCTTTTTTATGGCATTAGTATCTGGTCAAAGCTATTTGCGACTGATAAATGCTGAAATAGAAGTTTGGAGAGACACCCTACAATAAAGGGTCTAAGATAACTAAAACAAAGAGAGCATACTAAATGTATATTTAGAAAATGTTGAAATAAAAATGAAAGGAATTAGTCGTAAAAGCTAGGACATACCAAATATTAGACAATTTTGATGCTTGGGATCAATTCTTATTAAAGAGGGAGAGATGAGCCATAATAGTTGCAGAATTTAGGCAGGATGGAGGAAGTGGAGGGTTTCCAGTATTTTGTATGGCTTACAATACCTGCGAGATGAGAAGGAAAGGTCTACAAGTGGCTACAAGACGAACCAAGTTTCACGGTGTGTGATATCGGTCAATTAAGAGAACATGTTCACTGAAGGTAGCTAATGTGTGGCTACTAAGGTGAATGTGTGCAAATCAGAAAAGATAGGGAGTGAACAGATTTGAGAGATGATTTCGGTAGCGCAGGTTGAACGACAGAATGAAGGAAAATCGATTAGGATAGACTTGGTCGTGGACAGCAAGGACCGATTAGTGTACAAAGAGAGACCTTGTCCACATTATAGGTAATGTTAGGATACCAGGGAGACTGAAATTAGCATAATCAGTGATAAACGAAGTCATTTTCAGCGTGCGATTTGATTGAAATCATGAGTTTCAACTGAGTGGAATGGCAAGAAAATATTCAATGAGACGACTCGAGCAGTTCGGAGTATAGGAACAGGGCAAATAAAGTATGCACAGGGGAAAGGTCCACTGAAATTTCTTACCCACATCAAAGATCTACAGTCACGTCCAGATAAAAATGCAAACAGTAGCAGAACATAAACATGGAAAACAATTAAAGCATTCAAAATGATACTGACTACCCAGAAGCATCATTTATGTAACAAGAACTGAATACCAAGATTTTGCAAAAGACCTTTTCTTCCCTCTTAAATCTTAACTATTGTACATGTGCTCATCTGAACATGCAAGAATTTGAGACAACAAATGAATAGGCGACTATAATATGAACCTTCCAAATCACGTACATTGCATGAGGCATGCAAAGGGTTGAGGCATTAACCTTTTCATGTCCCAACTCTGTCATCACCGCTGACTCTCCACTTCGATTGTGTTGCATCCGGCTTCCTTCATCCCAACCAGCAGAAATTCAGCGGTCATTACTCTTTTCATTCCAACTCTGTCAACACCGCTGATTCTCCAATTCGATTGCGCTGCATCCGGCTTCCTTCATCCCAACAAGCAGAAATTCACCGTCTCTCGTTAAGTTTCTTTCCTTTAACTTCCCATTGCTAATACTATTTGGCAGCCTCCCAGCAATAGCATAAGTACTAGAAAGAACGATTGAATCAGCAGGGTGTTGTTCATCATAGATTTCCTCCAACACTCTCTTCACACGCTCCCCCAAACAAACATTCCCATGAACTCTGCAAGCTGCAAGTAATGCACGCCAAGCAGTAGCATCCCCTTTAGAAGCCAATCTATTAATTAATTTATGTGCTTCCTCCAACAAGCCTGCACGGCCCAAGAGATCAATTATACATCCATAGTGTTCAGCCCTAGGTGTCAAGCCATACTCTTGAACCATTCTCTCAAAACAGTTCATCCCCTCAGTCACCAAACCTCCATGGCTACAAGCACTCAGTACCGCCAAGAAAGTGACTCCGTTAGGACTGAAATCCTTCTCCTCCATCCTATGAAAGAATGCAACAGCATTTTTTGCCTGCCCATGAACACCAAAACCCGAAATCATAGCTGTCCAAGATTTCACGTCTTTATTCTCCATCTTATCGAAAATATAAATGGCCTTGTCCAACGACCCGCACTTGGAGTACATATCTACCAAAGATGTGCCAAGAATTTCATCCAACACTAAATTTTCTTCCTCTATGAAGTCATGAATGCATTGACCAATGGCTAGAGCTCCAGAGGCAGCACAAGCTGTAAGCAATCCTGCCAATGTTGACGAATTTGGTTTTAGTTGTTCGAGTTTCATTGATTGCAGTAAAGCAAGTGATTCTTCTAGTAGGCCATTTTTAGCGTACCCATCTATTAAACAGTTCCATAAGACAATGTCCTTCAAAGGAAATTCACTGAAAACTCTACGTCCCGAATCAATGTAGCCAATTTTCCCATACATTACAATCAAAGCTGACACCAGCTTCAAATCTAGGCAAAACCCCATCTTGATGCAATACCCATGAAGAGATTGTCCTCCCAAAACCATCCCTAAATGACCAACGGCTGACAAAGCAGTTAAGATAGTGGTGACACTAATTCTCATGCCAACCGTACACAACTGCCTGAACAAATTGAGAACCGCAGCAGGTTGAGATGAGTAAAGATATCCACCCATCAAAGTATTCCAAGAAACCAAATCACTTTGTTGAGGAAACTCATCAAACAACTGGTGGGCATGTCCAATCTGCCCACATACACAGTAAAATTGCAAAAGTGCATTCTTGACATTACCAACCACACAATACCCAGACTGTAAAGCAACCGAATGAATACCCCTCCCAAACCAAAAATCACTCAACCTAGCACAAGATTTCAGGGTTGATATGAAAGAGAACTGGTCTAGCAAAATACTTTGATCCCTCATGTAATTAAAGAGCAAAAGAGCTTGTTTTGGGTCATCACTAATTGAATATCCTCTGAGCATAGTATTGAACATAAAAAGATTTGGACTCTGAATATGCTTAAAGATTGAAGCTGCATACTCTATATCTACTAGTATAGAAGATGCTAGAAGCTTGCTCAATGTAAAAGGAACTAAGTCAAGACCAGATTTTACCTGTAAGGCATGGATTTGAGAAACTTCAGAGGCTTGTTTGCAAGATTGCAACAAAGAAATGAGGTTTTGATCGTCTGAAATTATGGATTTGTGGTAGTATTTTGGGTGAAGGTATGTGGGCGAAAATTTGTGTTTCAGTCTTAGGACGGAATTAACGGCTATAATCATCACTCATCGGCTCCAAAGAGGTTGAGTCGCGCCAAGTTTCGAAGGGTTTGTTCCAAATTACCCCATTTGGTATATAAAATGGGCACCAAATAGTTCTGAAATTACAAAAAGGCCTCCAGACGTTTTAAACTATCAAAAAGGCCCCAAAATATCAGAATTCTCTCGCGAATGAAATTATAAAATTGCTTTCCCCAAAACTGGAACAAATACAGAAAGGAAAAAAGTGGCACACAAACAACAGTATAAGGCCCGTTCTTACGTAGGCCTGGAGCTCGACCCTACACTTTCTCGATCAGTTTCCCTACACTGTTCTTCGTCCAAATTCTTGCCAAACGATGAATCCAATGCGTAGATTCCCATTGATAATCCTAAACTCCCTTTCACATCCCACCACCACCCTCCTCCGCCAAATCTCCACCAAACCCACCTCCAAGAACGGCGATGCCGAGTGGAACGATGCTTGGGAGTCGGCCTGGCTCCCCGACGACCTCTCCGGCAAGAACCGTGCTCCATGGGAATCGGACGTCAACTTCTCCTTGTCCGATAACCCTTCTGCCGCCGCCGCCGCCGCCGCTCCCTCAGTACTGTCTTCGGACGTCGACGCCGAGACGAAGGCATTTGTGGAGGATATGACCGACAATTGGGACCAGAGAAGAAGAAGCCTGAACACAAAACGACAAGAGAAGGAAGAGCAACGAAAGGATACGGAGAAGAAAGTGGGAAATGCACTGTACAGTTTGGAGAATATAAAGAGGGACTATAGGCTGCAGAAGCAGAGGATTCATGCCGGTTTGTGGGTTAAAGAAATTGAGAAGCAAGAGGAGGCTAAATTGGGGGATGAAATTGGTGGTGGGGGAGATGACATCGAGCGACTGCTCGATAGCTGCTCTGAGTATGCCATTTCTCCCCCCTTCAATCTCTCATATTCATGTTCACACACACACACCATCTATATGTGTGCGTCTATAATGTTGGACTTTGTGTGTGGGTACTGCAGACTGCTTATGGTTTTCTAATTGTGCAAGTTTAACCTTGATATTTTAAATCAATAAATCATAGGTAATTATTGAAAGGCGTTCAATACATTGGCATTTTGGTAGGTAGACCTTGCACATAAGCTAGCAATCATGAGTTTCGTATAGTATCTGCAGCAGCAATGCATTATGCAAGAAAGCCAAAGTTATGAACAAAAAGGAAAAGAAAGAAAGGGAAACAAAACCCACATCCCCAAGTTCCGTCACAAGGACGGAGGCAGGCATCAAACCTTTAAATTAAAAATCTTATTGGGCAAACCTATATTGTGAGAATTTTCACAACTGATATTTCCATAATTCATGTGTTTTTTGTTAAGTTTTCGGGAGTAGTAGCTTCCAGTTGTGCCGTGCCCTCTTGTGTGTCTATATCTGTTCTCATGCGAGTTCCTTCTCCTGTTCCAATTCATGTGTAGTTCAAGTATCATACATGAAATGTGGAGTCTTGTATCTTCTGCTAAGAAATTACATGGATTTCACGTATGGTATCCCTACACTATTTGTTGGTGCAAGTAATTTCATATGATTCAGTCCTGTATCCAAATGGCTTTCTTTTCATTTTTCTATTCATCTTTATGTATATGTAGTTCGGGTGAGAAAATTGTATGAGTAGACCATGAACATGATCTCAGTTTCCTACAATATGACCATGGAAGATATGAAACAGGTTACCATTTTAAGTTATGGACCGACGTGCTGGGAGCATAGGGCTATCTTTTTTGAATGCTTGAAAGGAACTTAAATAGTATTGGAAGTACAGAGCGTAGTTGGTATCTCAAAGAAGATAAATTGATTAAACTTCATGTTTGCTTACATACATGGTAAGATGTCCTACTTTGCTGCATTATTTGGTTATGTATGTCACAAGAGTTCTGAGTTGCGATTCGTGTAACTTCATGTACGTCATAAAGTGATGCATTCCCCTGATTTGTTTTGAAGCCCTTAATATCCATTCCAATCAGTACTTATCCATAATTATATAGTTAGTAAGGTTTGTATTCTTTCAAGCCGTTTTCCTTCCTTTAGTTTAAAAATAAAATTGCATTTTGCTGCTGTTAAAAAATGTAGGATCTTTGACTCTCCCAATGACGACTTGAACAACTCAAAAATCCCTAGTTCTTCTGAGTTCAAAAACAAGCCTGATGGTTGGGAAACAACAGCAAAAGCTCAAGATGGCAGTGTCTGGGAGATGTCCCAAAGGGAAGAAGACATCCTTCTCCAAGAATTTGATCGTCGAATTGCATTCTGCAAATTCCAGGTTTGTCACTGTCATTTGGATCTTATTGCCAGATGCACATGTCCATAGGAACAAGTAGTTCCTTGTTAAATTCTCATGTCATTAATAAACATGCGAATCGACATAGTCGTCCTAGCATATCTGACTCTTAATCGTGTCCATGTATTCTGATCGTCATTTCTCAATTGACATCCAGCGCTGGGAGTTGTGGTTTGAACTATGCTCAGTTGACTATGTTTTTCTATCAAAATACCCATTTGAAAGTTTTACTACGCATATGAAAACTCTTTTTCTCAACAGTACCTTGAGAAAACAAATCAATTCATAGATTTTCTCTTTACTTAAGAGTACTTGGAACGTAATTCATAAATGAAAGAGATACATAGTGTTCAGTTTCAAGCCAACAAAAAGCTTACAAACAAGACCAAGGGTCCAAGAGCATACAACAAGGATGAACATAAGCAAAAAAAAGGATATATGAGCTCATGGAAGAAGATTACAGGTTCAGCATCATGAACAGAAGACCGTAATCCAAATCACTCAAATTGCATTGACCTAACTTCTGTAATGGTTCTGCCACCAAGTGGTGAGAAGGAAAGGAGATATTGGCTTCAGAATGTATTCTTGAAAAAAAGATGCAAAATTAGCTAAAGCTTAGCCCTAGAAAAAGGATTGATTTGAGATGTGCAGCCAAGGGGCTACTGTCACTTGAAAGTCTTTACTATCCTCCAACTGTTGGAAAAGAGAAAGGTAAAGAAAATTAAAATGCAGAAATCACGATAAGCATGCAAGAAAATTGTAAAACTTGATCCTCATTTTAAAGGAGTGGCTGCCTTTAGATTTGCCATCCTCTTTATGGTGTGAAAAACTTCCCAAATTATTCCATCGAATGATGTAGAATTTTTCTGATCTAGTCTTAGTAGTTTAATATAATGTGTTAGTTTTTGTAAACTGGAATGCAGATTGCAAGTTTTATCAAGACTCATATTTTTAGCCGAAGGAGGCCTATCGATGGTTGGAAATATATGATAGAAGAGATAGGACCAAATGCCTCGAAAGGGAAGGGTGGTGTTTCAAGGTTACCCAGTCTATCTGATGCCTCAACTCAACCATTCAAGGAGGAGAAGACATCTTTTGCAACTAGAGCCACTTCATATAAGCGGAGGTAATTATGTTTTCAGACATAGTTGCAGAGGGGATGTTGTGTGTCATGTAGGGTACTATGTGTATCTTGTATCATATTTTGTGGCAATGCCTAAAATTTTCACATCTCATGTCTCGTATTAGCATGTCCTAGAAAGCAAAAGACATGCAAGAAAGCAGAAAAACTCTTATTCTGGCCTTTTCCAAAAGCAAAATCAGTTTTGTGTCGAAGCCCTCAAGCCTACAGCAAGTGTGGGGTTACGAATAGGCAATTTGACTATTTAATTTTGTACAAATAGACAATTTTAAATTTTATAATAGAAAAACAAAAATAACAAACTTTCAAAGTTGGTTATCTTTATCTTCTCCCTCCACAAATCCAAGATCGGAACGCAGCCTAAAAGTTTCACATCTCATGTCTCGTATTAGCACGTCCTGGACAGCAAAAGACGTGCAAGAGAGTAGAAAAACCCTTACTCTGACTTTTTCAAAAAACAAAATCAGATTAGTGTCCAAGCCCTCAAGCCTACTGCAAGTGTGGGGTTGCGAATAGGCAATTTGACTATTTAATTTTGTACAAAAAGGCAATTTTAAGTTTTATAATAGAAAAACAAAAATAACCAACTTCCAAAGTTGGTTATCTTTATTTTCTCCCTCCACAAATCCAAGATCTGAACACAGCCTAAAAGTTTCACATCTCATGTCTCGTATTAGCACGTCCTGGACATCAAAAGACATGCAAGAGAGCAGAAAAATTCTTACTTTGGCCTTTTCAAAGAACAAAATCAGATCAGTGTCCAAGCCCTCAAGCCTACTACAAGTGTGGGGTTGCGAATAGGCAATTTGACTATTTAATTTTGTACAAATAGGCAATTTTAAATTTTATAATAGAAAAACAGAAATAAACAACTTCCAAAGTTGGTTATCTTTATTTTCTCCCTCCACAAATCCAAGATCGGAACGCAGCCTAAAAGTTTCACATCTCATGTCTCGTATTAGTACGTCCTGGACAGCAAAAGAAATGCAAGAAATCAGAAAAATTCCTACTCTGGCCTTTTGAAAAAACAAAATCAGATTACTGTCCAAATCCTCAAGCCTACTGCAAGTGTGGGGTTGCGAATACGCAATTTGACTATTTAATTTTGTACAAATAGGCAATTTTAAATTTTATAATAGAAAAAAAAATAACCAACTTCCAAAGTTGGTTATCTTTATCTTCTCCCTCCACAAATCCAAGATCGGAACGCAGCCTAAAAGTTTCACATCTCATGTCTCTTATTAGCACGTCCTGGACAGCAAAAGACATGCAAGAAAACAGAAAACCCTTACTCTGGCCTTTTCAAAAAATAAAATCAGATTAGTGTTCAAGCCCTCAAGCCTACTGCAAGTGTGGGGTTGCGAATAGGCAATTTGACTTTTTAATTTTGTACAAATAGGCAATTTTAAATTTTATAATAGAAAAACAAAAATAACCAACTTTGGAAGTTGGTTATCTTTATCTTCTCCCTCCACAAATCCAAGATCGGAACGCAGCCTAAAAGTTTCACATCTCATGTCTCGTATTAGCACGTCCTGGACAGCAAAAGACATGCAAAAAAAAAGAAAAACTATTACTCTGGCCTTTTCAAAAAACAAAATCAGATTAGTGTCCAACCCTTCAAGCCTACCGCAAGTGTGGGGTTGCGAATAGGTAATTTAACTATTTAATTTTATACAAATAGGCAATTTTAAATTTTATATTAGAAAAACAAAAATAACCAACATCCAAAGTTGGTTATCTTTATCTTCTCCCTCCACAAATTTAAGACCGAAACGCATCCTAAAAGTTTCACATCTCATGTCTCGTATTAGCACGTCCTGAACAACAAAAGACATGCAAGAAAGCAGAAAAATACTTACTCTGGCATTTTCAAAAAACAAAATCAGATTAGTGTCTAAGCCCTTAAGCCTACTGCAATTGTGGGGTTGCGAATACGCAATTTGAATATTTAATTTTTTACAAATAGACAATTTTAAATTTTATAATACAAAAAAAAATAACCAACTTCCAAAGTTGGTTATCTTTATCTTCTCCCTCCACAAATCCAAGATCGGAACGCAGCCTAAAAGCTTCACATCTCATGTCTCGTATTAGCACGTCCTGGACAGCAAAAGACATGCAAGAAAGCAGAAAAACCCTTACTCTGGCCTTTTCAAAAAACAAAATCAGATTAGTATCCAAGCCCTCAAGCCTATAGCAAGTGTGAGATTGCGAATAGGCAATTTGACTTTTTAATTTAGTACAAATAGACAATTTTAAATTTTATAATAGAAAAAAAAAAAATAACCAACTTCCAAAGTTGGTTATTTTTATCTTCTCCCTCCACATATTCAAGATTGGAACGCAGCGTAAAAGTTTCACATTTCATGTCTTGTATTAGCACGTCCTGGACAGCAAAAGACATGCAAGAAAGCAGAAAAACCCTTACTCTGGCCTTTTCAAAACATAAAATCAGATTTGTGTCCAATCCCTCAAGCCTACTGCAAGTGTGGGGTTGCGAATAGGCAATTTGACTTTTTAATTTTGTACAAATAGGCAATTTTAAATTTTATAATAAAAAAATAACCAACTTCCAAAGTTGATTTTTATCTTCTCCCTCCACAAATCCAAGATTGGAACGCAGCCTAAAAGTTTCACATCTCATGTCTCGTATTAGCACGTCCTGGACATCAAAAGACATGCAAGAGAGCAGAAAAATTCTTACTTTGGCCTTTTCAAAGAACAAAATCAGATCAGTGTCCAAGCCCTCAAGCCTACTACAAGTGTGGGGTTGCGAATAGGCAATTTGACTATTTAATTTTGTACAAATAGGCAATTTTAAATTTTATAATAGAAAAACAGAAATAAACAACTTCCAAAGTTGGTTATCTTTATTTTCTCCCTCCACAAATCCAAGATCGGAACGCAGCCTAAAAGTTTCACATCTCATGTCTCGTATTAGTACGTCCTGGACAGCAAAAGAAATGCAAGAAATCAGAAAAATTCCTACTCTGGCCTTTTGAAAAAACAAAATCAGATTACTGTCCAAATCCTCAAGCCTACTGCAAGTGTGGGGTTGCGAATACGCAATTTGACTATTTAATTTTGTACAAATAGGCAATTTTAAATTTTATAATAGAAAAAAAAATAACCAACTTCCAAAGTTGGTTATCTTTATCTTCTCCCTCCAGAAATCCAAGATCGGAACGCAGCCTAAAAACTTCACATCTCATGTCTCGTATTAGCACGTCCTGGACAGCAAAAGACATGCAAGAAAGCAGAAAAACCCTTACTCTGGCCTTTTCAAAAAACAAAATCAGATTATTGTCCAAACCCTCAAGCCAACTTCAAGTGTGGGGTTGCGAATAGACAATTTGACTTTTTAATTTTGTACAAATAGGCAATTTTAAATTTTATAATAAAAAGAAAAATAACCAACTTCCAAAGTTGGTTGTCTTTATCTTCTCCCTCCACAAATCCAAGATCGGACGCAGCCTAAAAGTTTCACATCTCGTCTCGTATTAGCACGTCCTGGACAACAAAAGACATGCAAGAAAGCAAAAAAACCCTTACTCTAGCCTTTTCAAAAAACAAAATCAGATTAGTGTCCAAACCCTCAAGCCTACTACAATTATGGGGTTGCGAATAGGCAATTTGATTTTTTAATTTTGTACAAATAGGCAATTTTAAATTTTATAATAGAAAAAAAATAACCAACTTCCAAAGTTGGTTATCTTTATCTTCTCCTTCCACAAATCCAAGATCGGAACGCTGCCTAAAAGTTTCACATCTCATGTCTCGTGTTAGCACGTCCTCCACAGCAAAAGACATGCATGAAAGTAGAAAAACCCTTACTCTGGCCTTTTCAAAAAATAAAATCAGATTCGCGTCCAAGCCCTCAAGCCTACTGCAAGTGTGGGGTTGCGAGTAGTGAATTTGACTATTTAATTTTGTACTAATTGGCAATTTTAAATTTTATAATAGAAAAAAAAAATAACCAACTTCCAAAGTTGGTTATCTTTATCTTCTTCCTCCACAAATTCAAGATCGGAACGGTGCCTAAAAGTTTCACATCTCATGTCTCGTATTAGCACGTCCTGGACAGCAAAAGACATGCAAGAAAGCAGAAAAACCCTTCCTCTGGGCTTTTTAAAAAACAAAATCAGATTAGTGTCGAAACCCTCAAGCCTACTGCAAGTGTGGGGTTGCGAATAAACAATTTGACTATTTAATTTTGTACAAATAGATAATTTTAAATTTTATAATAGAAAAACAAAAATAACCAACTTCCAAAGTTGGTTATCTTTATCTTCTCCCTCCACAAATTCAAGATCGGAACGCAGCCTAAAAGTTTCACATCTCATGTCTCGTATTCGCACGTCCTGGACAGCAAAAGACATGCAAGAAAGCAGAAAAACCCTTATCTGACCTTTTCAAAAAATAATATCAGATTAGTGTCCATCACGTCATTATTACCCTCAACGCCAATCACCATTAACCACTTTTGTTTGTTATCTCCAACCCAAGACAATTATTGGTAATGTTTTCAACAATTACATAGAACAGGTCAATTTCAGTAATTATTTTTTTACAACATATAAATTTTACTGTTATTATATTTTATTTTTATGACAGAAATTATATTGTTTAATTTTTGTACGGATAAATTTCCCTAGCTAAATTTGACTATTTAATTTTGTACAAATAGGCAATTTTAATTTTTATAATTAAAAAAAAAACCAACTTTCAAAATTTGTTATCTTTATCTTCTCCCTCCACAAATCAAAGATCAGAACGCAGCCTAAAAGTTTCACATCTCATGTCTCGTATTAGCACGTCCTGAACAGCAAAAGACATGCAAGAAAGCAGAAAAACCCTTACTATGGCCTTTTCAAAAAATAAAATCAGATTAGTGTCCAAGCCCTCAAGCCGACTTCAAGTGTGGGGTTGCGAATGTCCAACAATCTGATCTGATTCGTCTTCGAAAACCAAGTTGCTCATGTAGCTTGCGCAAAGAACAACTAATTCATGTCACTTCGCCATTGTCAACCGAAAGGCACTCCGATACTTAAGTTAGAACATATGGAACAGTAATTGATAGCATACCTGACTTTGTTTTGTATTCTCATAGTTATAAGTCATCAAGTGTTTTAGTTTAATAAGTGAATAATGTGAGACCCTTTTCCAATTTATACATTGCCAAACCTAGCTATTTCTTTGCAGCATGAGAGTTTCCTAAATAGGAACATCCCAAAAATCTCGTACTTTTTTATTCATATGCCTTCCATTTCTAGAAGGTTTTGGCCGCTTGGCGGAAAGTATAATCACCTGTTCAGCATGGTGTGCCAAGCTTCCAATTTGCAGTCAACCTTCTCTTGGTTTGTTCCCTAATATGTTTGCTAAGGTCCATGCTACCGTTGACACCCTATTAAGTGCATCAACAGGGGTGTAACACATGGCCCTTGGATTTTCATTTATTTTTCTACTTCCTGTCAAGTGTCAGACATGTTCCCATTTTTGTTGGTTTTCCTTCCATAACTGCAAGTTCATACCTAGCCTCATGCTCTGAATTCCAATGCTTGGGAGGGGGGGAAGTTGGGGTTGAGATGGAGGATGTAAATTCTATGGTAGAGAAACCAGAGTGGGCAATGTTGACTTTGCTCGACTCTCTATGGAAGGACATTGCAATTGCTTTAGGGACCACCTCCGGAAAGTCAGCAATAACAGAAACATCAGCAATACAGGTGAAGTATCCCCGGTAGCTCGAACTGTAGCGAAGCAAGGCCTCCGGAGCTCGACCTTTGCCACACTATTTTTGAGGGCTCGTGTACTTTAAAACAATCTTCAAGTGTTCTGGCTTGGTGGCGTCGTTTTTTCTCACATTGTGGTTAAAAGTTGTCCAAACAGAGAAAACAAGCAATAGTTAGGTAAAGTTGAAATGGAAAACTTAAAAGAGAAATTGAAAAGAGAGAGTAGTAGTAGGGTTACTCACATCTTTTGGGATTGATTATACGTTGAGATTCTAGCTCGTTAGGGCCGAAGTCCCAGTTCCCAATTACAGCTAAGAAGTCATCGTCATTGTTGCGATTGGAATTGGCAAGATAGGTCACTATCCTATATTGACCTTTATAAATTTTGAGGTAATATGTATCGAAGTGAGCTTTGACCATATTGTAAGTATACTGGATGTACCACAAGCCTAAGTTGGTTCCTAAAATCTTGTTTAGTTCAACTATACATATAGTTATTCTTAAGATACTTATGGAGATTTGCATTAGGATCAATTTGTAAAAAATAGAACCCTATGGAGAAGAGGGTGCTGTGGGAATCTGATTTCACCCTCTGTGATAGTCCTAAGAGGGATGTGAAGCGCGTCACTAGTGGCCTGTCTCCAATGGTGTCAGGGCAATCCAGTGCAATTACAACATCATCAGGGATGCTATACCACTAATAAAATTCATCCATTTTGTCAATGGAATCCACCTTCACTCTTAGATGCCCATTTCTGGTAAGGAAAGGAAAATGAAATATCTAAAAAATACGAACTTTGAAATTCTATCAACTTGAATCAAACTAACTAAACAAGAACAGTAAAGGTTGAGACATGGTTTACGTGGAAAACCCAAATCGGGAAAAAAACCACGGGAAGGAATCATGCACTATAATTTTGTACGATTACAAATAGACCTTACTCAATGTTCGCGTATCCTCACCAACGAAACCTAAGCCCTATTTGCCGAATCCACGTTCATCGTACCCCTGCATGATGTCCGCATCTTGAATCCTCAAGCCTTCCAAAAATCCTTTCGAACAGATTCTCCAACAATTCAGCACCTATGGAATATTTTAAAAGATCCCCCACTCGGCAACCCTGTTTTTCTTTTTCTTTTTGTTTTCGGCAGCCACGTTCTTCAAAACAAGAGCCTCTCCTCTCCTCTCCTCTTCGGCAGCCAGCAAAAGAAAAACCCAGAGCCCTAAAACAACTAAGAGCACTAAACTGAGAGCCTCACCTCTCCTCTTCGGCAGCCACGTTAACCAAGAGCATCTCCTCTCCTCTTCGGCAGCAACCTCTTCCGCCTCTCCACTCTTTTTCCTTTTTCACCGGTCTCCCCATCAAGACAACTAAGAGCCCTAATTAAATTAGGGTGCTTGGTGCCTTTTGGACCTAATGGGCCTTTGTTTTTTTTAAAAGACCCAAACGGGCACAAATATTTACTTTGTTTTTCCAACTCTATCATAAACCGGCCCAATGAAAATTCGACTAGCATCTATCTATCGCACTCAAAAATAATACAATGTAATGATTCCTTTCCACATCCTAAACAGACGCTTCTAAACAAAATAATAAAAAGAAAAAAAATTACAACTCGATAAAAGATAACACACGCAAATATGAGTTTTGGTAATATGAGTTTTGGTCATGAAGGTGCCAACCAAATGAAAGGCTCGGCCTTTGGAGCTTACAAAAAACAATGACAATTGAAGACAAAAATAGAGCAAATGTCAAAACAAGACTTATAAAGACAAGAATGGAACCTGTGAATGAGTAAGAAGTTTAGACAAACTCAAAAGTTTGAAAAAATGGAGGTGGAGTGCAAGAAAGATACCAACTTGTGCCACCATTTGAGAATCCCAATATGCCATGGTTTTGCAGCAAGCCATGTGATGAATAAAGAGGTTTTGGTCCCAAACCATGGTCCTTGGTGGCCTTGGGGATTTGGCTGAGATTTTGGACGTGAAAAATGGATTTCAGCATGTGAGGAAGATGATGACATAGGAAAAAATGATTGGGTATGAATGTGTCCAAGAAACATGGCCGAATAGGTTGACTGAGATGAGCTTTCAAGAGAAAATGGACCAAATAGGGTTGGGTCAAGTCCATATGAGTCAGAAAGGCTTATTTAGGTTTTTGGGCCATTGAAAGAAATCATTGGCTGGGCTAAAGTGATAAGCATATGGAAGGATTGTGTTAGGCCACTAATATCTCAAATTAATCATTCCAATACAAACAAATTTGTGATATCTAAATGAAAATGTGCTTATCCAAATACCAAAATTAAAAATTAAAAATTCTTTTTATTTAATTTAAAATTTTGAATATTAACAGTTACGATTTTGATTATAGTGCCCCACAAAGCATTCGATGAAAATACAAAAAGGAAATTCAATCTTGAATAATCTTCTATAGATAGACAAAAAAGGCATGTGAGGGTGCAAAAAATTATCTTAAATAAGATGATAGAGATAATGAGGATGTTGGAAAAAGAGCTATTCAACCCAATTCATTCAAAACTGGAGTTTTTTCTTTTGTCTTTTCTAGACATATCATGACGGTGACTATTCGAGTCCTACTTTCCTAGACTTTCGAGCATTATACATATTCTATTTTTTTAGTGCCAAGTGTTCTCTTTTTTTTAGTCCTAAATTACTCCGTATTAATGTGATTTATAATAATTTTTACTTTAATTCTTATAAATTTTTTGTTACATCTTTTTGAACTAATAATTCGTCTTGACGAAAGAATTTTAAGAAATATGAAGAATAAGTAAAAAAATTAAAAAAATGGAGTACAAGATCACAAAAATTAAAAAGATAAATTTTTACTGTTTTTAAAGTTATTTTATTTTTAAAAATTCAAAAATATTTAGTCTTGAAGACTTTACTTTTTTAGTCATCTCATATTTGCTTAATGCCATAGGCACGAGTATGGTTGGAAAGTATATTTTGATATTTTTCCAATTCCTTTTACCGAGATGAATGAGAAAACATAAAATGTTTAATGAAAATCGTACAAGAATAAGAAAATATCAACTGTCTTTTTCCATTCAAAACTTAAATCCCTATAAACAGACAAAAACAGCATTCAGTGGTGCAAAAGATTAACTTGATACAATAGTCCAGTCCTTCCAATTCAGTTAACATAATATAATTTCATCTTATTCAATCACCCAGTTCCAACTGGCATGCATCCAATTGTTTTCAGAGCATGGTATATAAAAGAAAGAATAAAGAAAGAAAAATCATGTGATCACAAGATGAATAAGAAAGTTGAAAGAAGAGAATGGGTAAGAAAGAAAGAAATATATATAGAGAGAGAGAGCTTCTACCCTTATTTTGCTACGGTGTGGACCTCTTATTTTCTGACTAAATTTTGATGATCCAAACCGTTCAATGTGTTTAAAACATGTTTTTAAGGATACCCGCAAGAAATCAGCTCAAAATAATATCCAGAAAGGCTTGATCAATTCAATTTTTCATAAAACTGTTTCTGTCAGCATTTATAAAAAATTATTTAGATCAAGCCCTTCTCGATATTATTTTAAGCCGATTTCTTGCGAGTACCCTTAAAAACATGTTTTAAACACATTGAACGGTTCAGATCATCAAAATTTAGTCAGAAAATAGAAGGTCCACACCGTAGCAAAATAAGAGATCCCTTATTAGAAGGGGACTGATATATATAGAGCTTCTAATAAGGGATCCTTATATATATATATTTATGCTGCATAGCATATCTCAAATTCCTCCTAAGAAGTTTATCTGAAAAGGACTAATTTGGGCTGCATATTTATGGCTGCCAAGGAAAGTTGCACACTGACTAAGGTTTTGACCTTTGAGGAAACTATTTTTTTGAAACATGAAATAAAAATCAATCTCAGCTATTAGATAAAAAAAATCTTAGCCGTTATTAAAAGGGCATGACTTGGCTAGCAAAGATAACATCTTTACAAGTTTCTGCTAAAACAACCTGCAAATGATACAAGTGTTGATGAAAGAGACTGTCAACGAAACATCTTTCACATATAAATACAACAAAAGAAAGATATTACCAAATCAAAATTGACTTCACTTCTGTAGTGTTCAACAGATCTAATCTGTCCAAAAAGAGTGCGAAAACAATTTCATCACAGAAACTGCTTGGTGACATCAAATTTGAATGGGAGAATTACATGATCTCAGAGCTTACTGTCAATTCATCAACATGTCTGTCTACTAGAAGAAGATCACCGATAGGCCCATTGTGAAGCATCCCACAGCCACCCAGGGGCTCAAACGCTCACCTGTCCCAGGAAAAGCAGGAGTAGATTTTTAGCCCATATTGGTGAAAGTCATGCCTCTATAAGCAATGAAATTAAAAGAGTAACCGTAACCATAAGGTTTTTTGCAGTGTGTTCTATCAACACATATATCTTCCATAATATATCTTTCTACTTCGATGAAATTCCAAAATTCTTTGCTTTAGTTGAGCTGAAAAAATATACATTATATGCATTCAGGTTCCGTAATTGGTGGATTCATGTCCATGGTTCTGCAAATCTAGTTTCTTAATGTTAGTTCTGAATGATGGTTTTGTACACTTGCACCGTGACTGGAGGAAGAATGTTCACTCCCTTGTACTACTTCAGTTCCACATAACGACAAAAGACAGGAATCCAGCCATTCTTGAACGTGTCTTGTATGTCCCACATACCTATCTATTTATACCACAATTAAAGCAGTTAGGCTGGCAAGAAGAGGAGAAGCTCCTGTCCAGAGCAAGGAGAAGGCAAAAAAGCACCTCCGAAGTAGAATAAGCAGGCTTGTATTTCAAAGTATGTATAAAGCAGATAGCATTTAGCTCCCACATGTTTCATGTTAGAATAGTTAGAATAGCTTTCTAGCTTTATTGTTATTAGTCCCACATCGGGTATCTACATATTGTATCCACCACTCTCGTTATATAAATAAAGTGTTGAGTGTTAGGGTTGGTTAACACCTTACACACTCTTCTCTCTCTCTCTCTCTCTCTATCTCAAACAACATGGTATCAGAGCCATATTCTACCCTAGCCCTAGCCCTCCTAACCCTAGCCTAGATAAACCCTAAATCTAAACCCTAAACCCTAAATCTCCTTCATTCACCGCCGCTGTTATTCTGCAACCATTCCCAGCCACTGATGTTTGTCTCTACCACCGTTGCCAACCGCTGATGTTCCCAGCCTGCGCCGTTTACCTTGATGCCGACATAGTCTCCGGTGTGGTAAGTCCTCAGATACGTCGACAGATGTATCGTACCCTTCTTTCTGAACGGTCGAAAGAACAGATCTCTCGTCCTCGACCTCAGACCGTGACCCGCTGATGTTCCCAGCCTGCGCCGCCCCAGCCCAAGCCTGCCCCAGCCTGCACCGCCCTAGCCACACTTAACACCAGCCTTTCCGCCGCTGCCACTGGTGTACGTTCTAGAGTTTGTTGGTCTTCGCCTCTGGTTCTGTTTGTCTTCCGCTGTTCCAGGTTTCTCCCAGACTGCTGATCCGGACGTGATGCCGCTGTAGCTTGTTGCCTTCGCCTCTGGTTTGTTGGTCTTCGCCTCTGGTTCTGTTCGTTGCCTTCGCCTCTGGTTTGTTGGTTTGCTGGTATCTGGCACAAGATACCGCTGTCGTTGGTTTGTCTCTGGTTTGCCTCTGGTTCGACTCTGGTTTGCCTTCGCCTCTGGTTTGCCTTGGTTTGTTGGTTTAGTGGTCGGTTTGTTTTCTCTGATGTTTGCCTCTGTTCCGCACTGCTGTTTTGGTGTGTCTGACCCTGCTGTTTTGTTTGTACTGCAAATGTACTAGTCTCGGGTTTATTTGGTGTGGCTGCTGGGTTGGTGGTTGTTGGCGCTATAGGTTTGGTTTGATTATTTGGTCAGTCATATATGCTTCTTGCTGCTGCTAGTATTGGGGATATGTCATATCTGGTTATTTGATAGTTGTCGTTGCTTCTGTTAGTGATTGGTTGATTTGTTGGTTGATGTTGATTGTGTATGGTGGATAGTACACAAAATTGATCAGTTGGTTGGGTTGATTAGTTTGTTGGTGGTGTTCGTGGTGGATTCCGTATTGGTTATTAAGGGTCTTTGCAATGAAATTTGGTACTGCTCCTAGTGTTGAACAATCTCGTATAGTTGACTAGTTGTTGTTCATAGTTGGAGTTTGGCAGTGTAGTGACTTTTGAGTGGTGGTTGATCAGTTGATTGGTCGTGGTTCATTGGTGAATTTGGTGTTGCTATTTAGGTTTGGTAATGGAGTTTGCTTCAGTAGTTTCTGGTGTTGTTGGTGGTTGTAGTTCTGGTGGTCGTGGCTCTCGTTTTGGAAGTTCTAGTTATGGTCGCATGTCAGAGGAAGGTGGTTTTGGTTTTCGTCGTGGTCGTGGCACCCGATTTTGTACTCATTGTGGGGGTACAAGTCATTCAGTGGAGTATTGTTATGATCTTCATGGTTTTCCTCAGGCTCATCAGGTTACTATTTCTGAGGATGGTAGACAGTTTACTCATCCTTCTGCCGACAGTAGGGTGACTATTTCTGCAGAGGAGTACAACGCCTAGTGTCACTTCAGACAGGTTCCTCTATTGCTACGCTATCTCAGACAGGTTCTTCCGTTGCTTGCATTGCATCTTCTCGTTCTTCTAATCATTGGGTTATTGATTCTGGTGCATCCGATCACATGACTGGTACTTCTAATGTTCTTTTGGATCGTCAGTCTCTCGGTAAACCATCTCGTGTTACCTTAACTGATGGTTCTACCACTAATGTTACTGGTTTGGGTTCTGTTCATGTTACTCCCTCTCTCACTTTGGACTCCGTACTCCAAGTTCCTCGTTTTCCATTAAATCTAATGTCTGTTAGTAAACTTACCAAATTTTTGAATTGTTCTGTCACATTCTTTCCTAATGGTTGTGTGTTTCAAGATCTCAAGACGGGGAGGAAGATTGGTGGCGGTGTTGAACGTGGTGGCCTGTATTATTTTACCGATGATGTTCACCCCAACTCTGTTGCTCTTCAGTCATTAGTGTCACCATATCAACATCATTGTCGTCTTGGTCATCCCTCTCTTCAGAACCTTAAAAGGCTAGTACCTTCATGTAGCCGTGTTGATGCTTTGCCATGTGAAGTATGTGAGTTTAGCAAACATCATAGAGTGTCTTTTTATCCTAGGATTGAGAGTCGTGTGTCACGCCCTTTTGAGCTCGTTCATTCTGATATTTGGGGTCCAATGCAGGTTCCTAACTTGTTTGGCTTTCAATATTATGTTATTTTTGTCGATGATTTCTCTCGTGTCACATACCTTTATCTTATGCAAAAGAGGTCCAACTTATCTTCTATTTTTAAGTCGTTTTATATAGAAGTCAAAACCCAGTTTGATACTTGCATTCGCGTATTTCGTTCTGATAATGCCCGTGAATATTTTAAAAATACTCTTTCTCAGTTTTTTGATAATCACGGTATTATCCACTAGTCCTCTTGTGCTCGAACTCCACAACAAAATGGAGTTGCCGAACGCAAGATTCGACACTTATCAGAAGTTATGCGTGCACTGTTATTTCAAATGCAAGTTCCTAAGTCTTATTGGAGTGACGCGGTTCTTACCGCCTGCTATTTGATTAATCGTATGCCCTCTACTGTTCTTAGAGGTCAGATACCCTATAAGGTCTTGTTTCCCGGTCGTCCCCTCCACTCATTACCCCTTCGAATTTTTGGGTGCACGTGTTATGTTCATGCTCTGGATCCTGACCGGAGCAAACTTGACCATCGCTCTATTAGGTGCATTTTTCTTGGTTATTCTCGGACTCAGAAAGGGTATAAGTGTTATTCTCCATCTTTACGTCGTCATTTTGTGTGTGCTGATGTCACATTTAATGAGTCCCTCCCGTTTTATTCAGAGTCTGTTACTGTCAATGATCGGCTTGCATTTGAGTCAATGTTTCCTATAGTTGTCCCGTCAGGTACTGGTCCTCCACCAACACCTCCTCCACCAAAACCTTTACAGGTATATGTTCGTCGTCCTAAACCTCCAATATTGCCATCTCTGCCTGAGCCACCAGTGTCATCTCAGCTAGCACCATCTCCGTCTGTACCATCTGCGCACACAACCCCACCTTCACCCACCGCTCCGTCTTCTCCTCCGTTGCGGGCTCCTGACGACCTTGATCTTCCTATTGCTCTACGTAAAGGTACTCGCACTTGCACTTCTCATCCCATTTCTCACTATGTGTCGTATGATCACCTGTCTCCTTCCCTTCGTGCCTTTACTTCATCAGTTTCTTCTATATATGTTCATAACACTGTACAGGAGGCCCTTTCTTTGTCTGAGTGGCGGACAACAATGGAGACTGAGATGAATGCTCTCCATGACAATGGCACTTGGGAGTTAGTTCCTCTTCCGTCAGGAAAGTCTACTGTTGGTTGTCGATGGGTCTTTACTGTCAAGTATAATCCGGATGGCACTATTGAGCGCTATAAGGCCCGTCTTATGGCCAAAGGCTATACACAGACATATGGGGTTGATTATGCAGAGACCTTTTCCCCAGTTGCCAAGATAAATTCTGTCCGGATTCTTATTTCTCTTGCTGCTAATTTGGATTGGCCCTTATTTCAATTGGATGTCAAGAATGCCTTCTTACATGGTGATCTGCTCGAGGAGGTCTATATGGAGCAACCTCCTGGGTTTGTTGCTCAGGGAGAGCGTTCTAGAGTTTGTCGTCTTCGCAAAGCTTTATATGGTCTGAAGCAATCTCCTCGAGCTTGGTTTGGTCGGTTTAGTGATGTTGTGCTGCAGTTTGGTTTGCGTCGATCCCATTCAGATCACTCTGTCTTCTCTCTTCAGTCAAAGCGTGAAAAAATAGTGTTAATTGTGTATGTAGATGACATCATTATTACTGGAGATGATCAGAAAGGTATTGATGAGTTGAAGCAGTTCTTACAGCGTCAATTTCATACTAAAGATTTTGGTAAGCTACGGTATTTTTTGGGTATTGAGGTAGCAAGATCCAAGGACGGAATCAGTTTGTCCCAACGGAAGTATGCATTGGATATTCTTGAGGAGACAGGTTTATTGGGAGCAAAACCTGTGGAGACCCCAATGGATCCTAATGTGAAACTTTGTGTTGATCAGGGGGAGATATTTTCTCATCCAGACCGGTATCGTCGCTTAGTTGGTAAGTTAAATTACCTTACCAATACACGTCCTGATATTTCTTTTGCTGTGAGTATGGTGAGTCAGTTTATGTCAGCTCCTCGGCTTCCACACTGGGAAGCTTGTCTTCGTATTGTGAAATACCTTAAGACTCATCCTGGACGTGGTCTGTTTTATCGATCTAATGGTCATTTGCGTGCTGAAGCTTTTACCGACGCAGATTGGGCAGGATCACTATCTGATAGGCGGTCCACTACTGGGTACTGTACTTTTGTTAGAGGCAATTTGGTCACATGGAAAAGCAAGAAACAAACAGTGGTCGCAAGATCCAGCGCAGAAGCGGAGTATCGAGCCATGGCACACACATCTTGTGAGATTGTATGGTTAAGAGTCTTCCTCGCGGAGTTAGGTTTTGATGTGGAGTTGTCTATTCCTATGTTTTGTGATAATCAAGCGGATATACATATTGCTTCAAATCCGGTATTCCATGAGAGAACGAAACACATTGAGGTAGATTGTCACATTGTTCGTGAGAAGATAGATGGTGGTGTGTTATCTACTCCATTTGTGTCTACAGGAGCTCAGTTGGCTGATATTTTCACCAAGCCGTTGTTTAAACCCCGTTTAGAGTTTATATGTAACAAGCTGGGATTTTGTGATATTTATTCTCCAGCTTGAGGGGGAGTGTTAGAATAGTTAGAATAGCTTTCTAGCTTTATTGTTATTAGTCCCACATCGGGTATCTACATATTGTATCCACCACTCTCGTTATATAAATAAAGTGTTGAGTGTTAGGGTTGGTTAACACCTTACACACTCTTCTCTCTCTCTCTCTCTCTCTCTCTCTCTCTCTCTCTCTCTCTCAAACAACATTTCATATTGAGGGTAAAGAGCTCAATTTCAATTACACTATCAACCTGACAAAATATCTAGGTACAAAGTCACACTACTTGCTCTGGACCTCTCCATGTAATGATTTTTGTTTCAACTTTTTACCTCAAAGTATGTAGTACCTTAAGATCGATTTATGCATCTAAATGCACCATTAATTGTTTGTGCTTTTCATCTCACAGAGATAAGGATGTCAATTTAGTAGACAATGGCCTTGGATTTACGAATTCAACCCAGCTCAAAAACTCTAACATCCTAAAAAACCTCAAACTCAGGCTTGATCTTTCTTTTACTATTATTAGAAACAAAATCAGGTATCTCAATTGGAGGATATAAACAGACAGAGTAGAAGTTGGTGAGCCCAAACAGAGCAATACTTTGCATGTTGTAAGCAATACCTACCTATTCTAGCAGCCTTCCAAAAGAAACCTCGGAACCTGCCAACAAGTATGTCTCATTAGAATGCAAACCAATTCCCTTACTACAAAAATCAGAATTATAGACGTAGCAACAATTACTGAATGATATTTAAAGTTATATCGTTTTTGGTACAATAAAAAAAGTCTTACTAATCTCAGCACTTCTGAAAATTTTGTATTGAACAGTAGCCGTGAAATCATTCAATTTTCTTTGAGTTTACCTTATTGAAATTGACCTCCTCTAAACATGTACAACGAATGTATGGAGGTGTGAAGTTGGCAAATTTGCTAAAAGAAAATTAGTAATCATGCTCCTCAAAGACTGGGGGAAACCTACTCCATAGACTATAAGCTAACTTCAAAATTAAAGAGAGGTTTTAGGAAAGAGCACGTACCCAGTTTTCTGTTCAAGAAGTGCCGGAAATTGCATCTTCAAGTAAGTGCAGGCACAAATTCCTAGCAGCACTACCGTAAGAAACGAATGGAAGTTGAAGAGAGCTGACTGAGAATCCAACCAAACTACCACAATGAGAGCATAGCAAATAAAAAAATCAGATAGCAATTTCTAAAAAAAATAAGTTAAATTTGGGTTACCATATCTGAATGCTCCTTGGATTTAGTTGTTTGCCCTTTGCTGTTTTCCTTCCTTTTTCTCCTTCGAACTAGAAAAGAAAGAAAACTTATATTAGCTTTTTAAAATATTTAACGTGAATGTATACACTTTGATCTTGCAGAAGGTGTAACAGGCAAAACATGTGCTGGTTTGCATACTCCAATGATATACCCAAACAAAAGCAAACTTCTCAACTTTTATGCATCCTCATTCACACTGATCAGTCTGAACTAGTAGAGTTCATTTAAAGACCAAACTCATCCCCGACTTGCAATCCCTGAAGACGCGCTCATGGATGGATAATGACTCCATAGAAGACAATGTATCAACAAGATTACAAGACCATAGAAATGCATATGTTGCATAGACACATTGCACAGCTGGCAAAGAGGAAACTTTTAGAGAACCAAATGCATTGGTTATTTCAAGGTAATAAACATTGTCAACACACAAAATTACCACCAGCAAATGTTCATCATATAAGTTTATTCAACTGCAAAAAACTTCACTACACGCTATTCTTGACTCAAGCATTACCGCATCTTTGTATTGCCAACAATTATACACCACAACACTATAACAAGGCGAGCCCTACGTATACTAAACATAGTCTCAGGGAAATAATCATCAGAATTTAGGAACTTGAGGTATTATAACACACAGTTTGTAACCCACTAATGGGGTTGACGCAGAGGCAGATTTAGTACATGCCTGGCATTTGGCATTACTTGCACAAAGTCACAGGCTCCATCAGGTTCAACCCACAACCGCAAGATTGGTATGCCGGCTTTTAACAGTTGACCTATTCAGAGTTGTTATCTAAACCATACCAAACTAAGCCTTTTGTCTCAGTGAAATCATTTTTCGCCATTTGCTCTGTTAAGGGCCATATATTCATGTTTGGATTTACGTTTATAACAGATCTGAAGGGTTTTTTAGCATGCTGACAATCAGGCTACCTAATCCACAAGCCGTCTCAAAAATTGCCACTAATTCTCAACGACAAAATATAAACTACAGACAAACTTCTAAGATCTCAAAACAAGCTTTGAGTTTTTCATGACGAGAGAAGTTGAGTGCTTAAAGACTAAACAGAGAGAAACAACTCAAGGAAAGTCTCCATATGAGATGATAATCACACAGCAGTCGTAATACCCTTTTACTTGGAATGATTGAACAGAGAGAAACAACAAGATGCAAAACCTGTGAAATAGATGCTAAACTTGAAGTGCCTATTTCCATTTCCTAAATGTGAAGGTGCTCAAATGGAATTTCCATTTCTTCACTACTTGAAGTACAAGTGGCGACTCAAACCTACGGGTCCTATATTCAAGATTCTTCTTACTGCTCGCCAAAAATTTTTTATTATTCGTCTCCCTAGTGGACAAGGCTCCACTTCAACCATAGTCTAAAAAAGGTAGCAATCAGGAAGGCAACCTTACCCTCATTTCTTTGAGGGGATCCTAATTACGTAACTCGAACCCATGCCACAACGGTTAGGCAGTTGGCCGGACAGCACATTAGCACTTGTCGTCCTGCCACGTTACAACCTCTGAAGATTTGAAAATAAGGTTTTCCAAATTTGTTAAGTAGATCTACAACTGAGATTGCATAATCTCAACAACTGCACTAGAATCAACACAAAGGGCCGGCCCTGCGTAAAAGTCTAGAAAGACACTGCTGGAGCTGTAGAAGGGCCACCTAAAAGTCTGATACTACTGCATCTGCGTTAAATTGAGTCAATTATGGAGTGTGCCTCGGACATTCCAATACTCCTCCTAGGCTTGTTTGTTTAGTAGACCCAAAAATATCACGATTAAGCATCTACGCTTACCCATAAAATAACAACAAACAAACAGAGAGAGAGAGAAAGAGAGAGAGAGATTGTACCTGTTCGATTTAAGATTTAGGGCTGGTTCTGATTCTGATTCTGATCCTGATCGCGTAGAAGTTAGATATATCTCGCAATGTTTACAAAGAGAAGAAAAAGCCTTAGAATTTGATCCTTGAGAACCCTCACACAAATTAGTACTGCTAATTGTACGTTTTTGTTTAACGTCAACCCCCCCCCCCCCCCTCTCTCTCTCTCTCTCTCTCTCTCTCTCTCTCTCTCTCGTGCGTGTGTGAGTCAATTGTTTTAATACATTTTAGATTTTTAATTACAAATTACAAATTGTTATGTTCAGTATATATTGTGAATTTTAAAAATTATTTTGATAATATATGCAAACCAGATTTTACGCTAGTATTTAGAGTGTAATTAAAAAATTAAAATAATCTGATGAAGCGATTTTTCCTTCTGAGGCCGAGCTTTTAACCGTTCATCTAATCTTCTGAATGATCCGAGCCGAAACCGAACATCTACAAAAATTACTAAGGACATTAGTATAGTGTTAGCTAATATCCCTCTAATGTCTAAGTCAGTCGGTATTATCGACAAATAAATAATGGAAAATTGTGAAGATTTCTTGTAAAGGCCTAAATTTTTAAAAAGAAAAACATTAATAAATTTAATTCAATTTCAAAATATTTTGTTTAATAATTTAATTATGTAATTTCTTAATTTATTGCATTTTACGTTTGAGCTTGATTATATATATATTAGTAATTAGATGATGTGTGTGTGAGCGCGCGCCTATTGAGCTAAATCCAACCACCATCTAACTCATCTAAGTTTTTGGCTCAATTCCTATGGTTCAAGCTCATAATCTAGATTCAAACACACGACCCATTTGGTTGACCCATGACCCTTGAGACCATTATCTTATCTTGGTCACTGTCTCACTTGATCAAACTCTCTTCTTCTTCACTCATAAACATTAGAAATTTTTGCAGCGCATCTCGTTACACAGAGCACATATTTCAAAATCTCTGTATGTTTCCATTCTTCAATTTTGCACATGAAAAATCTTTAGGAAGTTCATCTTCCCCAATGGAGCTTCACCCTTTGCTTCTCATTCCTCATCAAACCACCATTTTTTTTTTCTGTTTTGGAACAAACCCACACTCCTTCCTCAAGAAATTTGCAGATTTTGTCCAGCAAAATTCTTCTTCTCCAATGGAAATTCATGTCAAGTGCTTCTTCACACTCAACACTATGTGCTCATCTTGTAATTCACAATCCCTTCCACCTATAAATAGGGCTTCTCTACATTCATTTGGATCATCACAATATGAAATTCGAAGTTTGCCAAGAGGGGGTGAGGAAGAAATTAGTTTTTACAGTAGAGAGAGAGAGAGAGAGAGAGAGAGAATAAGAAGAATAAGAGTCCAATTGAAGTCAAATCCCTTCAATTCAAGCCATTTTCTTTTCAATTCAAGCTTCTTTTCCACTCCTACAGTCCTTTACCTCAATTTATGTCATAGACTATAGATTTAAATTTCACAAAGCCATGAAAACCAAATTCAATTTTGTACATTTTTGTAAAAGATGATAGTTCAATCGGTTGATCATGTTTTGAACCATCCAGATGAATTTCTATGTTGTATCTGAAAATGCTGTATTTTCTCTAATCCAATCGGATGAGCCATTTCTGAAACATCCGCATGATTTTACAAACTGAATCTAACTGGTCACCCTGATCCTAACTGGTTACTATTCATTCAATAGCATCTTATTTTCATTCTGTAAAGTAAAGTAAAGACTTTTCTTTATCTTTAATATTTAATAAAAATAAGAAAGTACCCTCCATTAAAAAAATAATAGTATTATCAGAATTTTCAAATTTCAATTAATTCAAAATTTTGTCTTCCTCATTTTAGTACAAAAATAAAAACTATGTCTTTTCTTCCAAAAGAATGGCTCGTGACTCACTATAGCCTTATTCAATTGAGCCAAATAAGTATACTATTGTTCTTAAAAAAATTCAAAGAATCATTACTGCTATTTTTTATTCTTTAATTCGGAAATTTAAAAATTCATTTTTTCCATACTTAGCAATTTTTTTCAGCAGTCAGATTTTTCAGCTTAATGCGAACATGAGACCAAATCAACTTCCAAATCAATATATGTTCCTTCTAATCATATTGTCAATATCAAAACATAAACTTAGACTTTTTAACCTCGATATCATACTCAATCATCCACTTTAGGGTAATCCATTTGGATGACCATTATTGATCCATTCGGATAACCATTATTGATCCAAATAGATGACTTGTGCTTGATGACATATGCTTAATGACTTACGCTTTATGCTTGACAACTTATGTTTTATTACCTATATTATATTATCTTTCCTAACTAACGAGGGTAAAAGTGTAATCGAGAAAATACATTTAACCCCCCGAGTAAATTTGGACTTCGACCGAACTCAGAGGGTACATCCAGAAGCACGTGCCGATCACGTGAGGAAATGGCCGACACGAGGAGTGCCGACCATGCATAAATCAGGATGATAGAATCAAGTATTGAGCAATGCCGATCTGAAAAAGGCGAATCCATGTCTTGCCGAACATATAAGGTCGGACCGAACTACGGGCAGCCCGAGAAAGGCAATAAGCAACCATTTTTCAAGATAAGACAGAATCCCAAATAAGTTGGGATTCGGTTCAAACAGATATAGATGAGAAATCCACGGCCAATTTAATTAATATGAGAAGTATTAATTGAATGAAACTCTAATGATAGAAGATAACTACTTGACAGAGAGTTATCTCATTAGTGGCCAATCAGAAGGCACTTCACTCCAATTAGAGTCCTAAGAGAATTGGGACTAAAGAGAAAGTCTATAAATAAAGTTTCAGATCAACAAAAAGAGGTACGTTCTAAGTAGTGCATAGTTTCGCTTGCTAATAGAGAATATTAGCTTGAGTTATTATTCCTGTGAGCTTTTGGCCTGACTTAATCATCAGAGTGTCTTCCTGCCACAGCGGCAGAGTGCTCTTTGACGGATTATTATTTTGCAGATACAGGTCCACCCAAATTGAGAACATTGGTTTCAGCTTGATAGTGAGCTCCTAGTTTTTCACTTTGATTGAGAAAATCTACCCTCTTACACTAACCATGTTAAAAATCGTGTCTATGCTTACATAGACTCTATATTTTATTTGGTATCATGAACCATCTTATTTTCATGTTGTCTTGATAATCCTAGTTGTTGTTTGAGCAAATGTCAACTTAGTAACGAAGGTCTAAGTACACGTCACTTTGAGTATAGTCACCCATCACGTGTTTTTAAACGATAAAGGAGATTTTGAGAAAATTTGAAATGTGTCTTATCAAACGTGATATTACTCCATGGGGAGATCATATTAGGATGTCTTCGGCCAAAATATGAATTTTTAACTGAACTATGTCTGGTACCACCAGCTACGTCTTGGAGCCAAGTAGATAGTGTCTCATGTATTAAGTCAAGTTATGTCATAAGCTGGTTATGTTCTTTAATCATGTTATGTCTTTTGAAAATAAAACCATTGATGATAATGAAATTAGAATTTTTATCAAGGCACGATACACAGGAGGCATAATGCCCGAGAGCATAATAGTTGAGAATAGGAGATACAGGAATCGATGTTTGGGTACGTATATGTCGGATACAAAGTTCAGCTTAGGGGTCAGGAATATCATGACACTCTTTTGAAAATGGATTTGACTGATGGGCAACGCTGGTGTTGACCCAAATTTGAGATTTTGAAATAAACTTTGGACATTTATGAGTCATGGTTAAACACGTGTCAAAATCAAGAGAGAACCTTAGAAAGTAAACTTAGACTTTCATTACACAGTTTGTACTCTGATTATTTACTACTAATATTGCTTCCGTTTATTCATTATCATTATTCATGACATGTTTATGCATCATTCGTTCTGTGGCATAAATTGGATAATAGGTAGAAGTTTTTTGATTACTGAGCTTTATCGCTCATTTGATGTAATTTTTCTGCCCACAACCTTATCATGTCAGGTGCCGATGATGACATAGCCGAGCCTTTTTACCTAACTACTAACGATAGCACTTACATGGAGGACGCCATAGCACCATGGTTTACGTAGATATTGTCAAGCTCATTTTCTATTTATATATTTCCATTTCAGTTATGTAATCGAAATTTATTTTATTAATAAAAAAGTTAAGTCTTTTGATGTTAAATATTTTATTTAATGTTTTCGAGAAATCGGGGCGTTACATTTCTATGGAAAGAGTTCTCATATCTAGAGAATGAAGGAGGATCCCTTTATATAAGATCGGGGGAAGAGTCCTACTAGGACTTTATCTCTTTATTTTAGAAATATAGATTGAGCTGAAATGTGATGGCCGATAAGTTTTAGTTATTTTATTATCCTTAGGAGTCTTAGTCTCACTCAACTTAGGACTCAAATTTCTATTCCCATAAGGGACTAAGGGTTTTCGAGAAATCATTACAATTTATAATATTGTTCTCATCCTCACCATGTGAGTATCTGAGTAAGAATATACAACTGAAAAGAGCAATTATAGTCAGCTACTATTTTTATACTTATCATAACCCTTGGGTAACATTCATCGCCAATGTTAGTATTGTATGAAATACTTTTATTCATTTTTTCCAAAGTACCTACATTTTGAAAAATTGTTCATTTAAATTTTGTATATTAATTATATGTCACAATGTGCAAAATTAAATTAAGATTATACCTAACTTTAATAATTTATTAATTTGATTAATTGTCAAAGTAATTTTATTTCAAAATCAATATTATCATATTGGAGTTTCATACTCATTAGGCCTCGCAATATCCACTTTAACATCGGAAGGATAATTTATAGCATGGGAGGATAAAAGGTAATGAAATCTTTGAATTGTATAAATAAAATATTTTTTTTTATTAAACTTGAAATAAAACTATAAAAGTTCATCCGGAGTTGATTCTATATGAAGAATACATATTGCATTATGATTCTCAAAAACTTAAAACGAAAAAATGAACAATTCAAAATCCAAAAATGAAAAGTTCCGAAATACCCTTTATGTCTCCTTACTCTATTTCTCGGCTCATCCTATCCAACTATTTAAACTTATTGTATAAAATTTTAATTACCGCACGATGTTATAATAAAATCATAATTTATTGCACGATGAATTTAAATATATGAAATCAAATCCAATTAACATCTTCGACTAGACATTATTGGCAAATTTTACTTGCAATTCATTGTCACTCCTCTCATTCCTTTTCTACCATGTCCCTTATCTTCTCTTTCCAACCATAACACCCTGACAACATAACAAATCAAGTATGATAAATTTTGAATGCTTGATTAAACAAATCACAGTTTGATTCATGTAATAAGTAATAATTTGTGAATTAGTGATGGTTATACTTGCAAATCACAAAAGTTAAACAATAGAGGTCAACAATTATATAAATATAAAAACAATAAATGGATGTTGACGAGATAAATCAGTATAAACTTACAAGGACTCTAGTAGTGGTGCATAATGATTTATGAAGGCCGATACAACAAAAACGTTGAAAGAATTTAGGGTGAATTTTACTGACCTCCCTTGAGGTTTACAAAAAAGTACAATGCCCTCCGTAAAGTTTTTAAAATTATTCTGACCTCCCTTACTTTTTAAACTATTATACAATTACCTCTCTTACTATTAAAATTAGTCAAACATCATTAGTTACACTATTAGAACTTCACGTTCGAGATTTTTCCTAACAAAATGAACTATAACATAATTTTTATTGTGTTTGAAATAATCTATAATGATTTTTTAAAATTTTTTTAAAATCAAAATTCAAGCAAAGTTTTAAAATCTGTCCAAATTTTGACTTTAGAAAAATCATAAAAATTTAAGATAGGCTGTTTTGGACGTGAAAAGAATTACATTACAATTTGTTTTGTCAAAAAAATTCTCAAAATTGAAGTTTTAATAGAGTATCTAACAATGTTTCACGGATTTTTACGATGGGGGGTAACTGCATAATAATTTAAAAAAAGAGAGGTCAGAGTAATTTTAGATACCTCAAGGGGCGCATTGCATTTGTTATAAACGTCAGGGAGATCAGTGTAATTCACCCAAGAATTTAAGATTAGAGCAACACTCCAATCATAAAAAAACAAAAACAAAAAATACAAAGTAAAATAAAACAATGTGGTTTACATAATTCACGTAGACCCTTAGAACTGAAAAAATATCATTTTACAGCTACTGATTACAACGAAAATTTAATGAGTCTGCGTTAAGCGAAGAACAAAGTCAATTCATCTTTCTGCAAAGAAGGGCACAAAGTGACTCTCAATCCCTCCAGCCTATTGTTTGTGGGAGTAATATCAAAGTAACCACTAACCAATACGTAGGGAGCCCTTTTGTTGTTTGTTTCTTTGCGGAAACTGCAGGGAGCCCTAATCAGTTTTCATTAAATGCTGAATGGCTTTCAGTTCAAATCTTCCAAAGAACATGCAACATCCTCCCGAATCCAACTGGGACCAAATTTGCACACACAGAGAAAAGCCAAACTGGAAGTACACAGAGTTTCAAGAAACCAGCCTTATTTGAGCTAAGTAGCAGAAAACTGTTTAATAAAGATCAAGTTGTAAGAATGTATGCCCGAATCATCATCTCCAGTAATACAAAAATATAAGGTCGAAACGTCAAGGATCAATATACAACATTATCCTCATTCATAAACCTGTTCACTGTACACTCTTGTTTGATGAACTATCCTAGGGAAATGAAAGAAAATAACAACAATTTCCCCAGCTATAAAAATCACCCAACGACAATAATAATTACCTTCACAAACCAAGCCTCTTAGGTCTCAGATAAGTGGACGATCCTTTCTTCATCCCCGGCATCGACACTTGCTGCTGTTGCTTGGCCCTCTTCTCCCTCTCCCTTTCCTTGCTCCGTATCTCCGCCTCCGCCTGGACCTTCCTCAAATTCTCCATCTCCTCCTCCATGGCTGTTTTCTCTTCCTTCTGCTTTTTCTTATGCTCCAACATTGATGTATCTGAATCCTTCACCGAGAAAAACATGGGCCCCAGCTCCGCCAACCACTGGGGTTCCACGGCCGTCGCGCATTGCATGTATTCCTTAGCTGTCAAAATCAACTCGTGATATACCACGTAATCCGGAGTGTAACCTAATCCGTAAAGAGCACTGCTTGGGTGCAAGTGACACGGCATCCCATTCCTACAATTGACATACTCTCCAACCCCCTTAAGCCTTGCGGAATTGTGAAAATATGCAGAACATATGGCTTTTCTCACAATATCCCAATCAGGATCGCAAGAAGTTAGTGGGATTTTGAGTGTTTTGAGAATATCCAGTAGTTGAGATCTCACCTCTCTAGCCTTTCGTAGCCCTTTAACATGGAGAAAATGGTCATTACACCAATCTCCCCTGTAGTCATTAGCTTTCCACTGCTGGTACACATTAAGAAGCGTCAAATGGTCGGATTCTGGAACAAAGAACTTCTCTCTTGCCGCATCACTCTCCTCAGCCCTATCTTTAGGCCTAAAAAACACCGACGGAACCGAAAGCATAGAAACAATTGTGAGAACCTCATTTAGGCATCCCAGCTGTTCTCCCATCAAGAGCATCTTAGCTAGTGGTGGGTCCAATGGGAACTCAACCATTTTCCAACCGAGATCAGTTAGGTTTCCGACATTGTTAAGGGCACCCAAAACCCACAACTGGTACATCGAGTTTAAGATGTTATCCTGCGGAGGTGGGTCCATGAAATCGAAATCCAACAAGTTCTCGATTTTTAGAGACTTAAGCAACAAAACTACATTCCCAAGATTAGTCCTCTGAATTTCAGGCACCGGACTGGGCAGCATTTCATCTTGGTATGCACTTTCTGTATACAGACGATAACACGTGCCAGGGCCCGTTCTACCTGCCCGCCCAGCCCGTTGGTCAGCTGCAGCACGACTAGCTGGGAACACTTGTAGAGCATCCATCCCCATCCGTGGGTTGTACACCTTCATTTTACCATAGCCAGTGTCGATCACGTAGAAGATCCCATCCACAGTCAAGGATGTCTCAGCAATATTGGTAGCGACAATGCACTTGCGGGCCCCATCTTCAGCTTTCTGGAATATTTTTGCTTGCAAGTCAGCCGGCAGCTGGGAGTATATAGGGAGAACCAAGAGTTTAGGAACCGATTTCTTTGTGGTTGATACAAGTTGTTCCATGCGCTCTGAGAGTGCATAACATGTTGCCTCAATCTCATCTTGGCCAGTCATGAATATAAGTATGTCGCCTGGGGGACTGGTGATATGGATAGTCATGGCCTGCTTGACCGCCGCTTCAACATAGTCTTCACAAGGAGTTTTACTGTACAAAATATTTACTGGGAATGTTCTTCCAGGGATGTGGAAAATTGGTACACTGTCATCAAAATCCAAAATAATTTTTTTATTTTTTATCATCACAAAAGAAGTTCAGAAAACATTTATTGTCAGTTAAAATACACGTCACATCAACAATTTTTACTAATAACTATCGTTTACCTTCCAAAGAAATGTGAGAACTTCTGTGCATTCAGAGTGGCAGATGTCACAATAAGCTTGAAGTCCCGACGCCGGGCAACCACTTTCTTTAGAATCCCAAAAAGGACATCTGTGTTGAGCGATCTTTCATGTGCTTCATCCATTACGACGACACTGCATAATTATAAGCATGATTGTAGCTGAGCATATATGTAAACTTAATGTTCCAATATAAAAAGGTAAATCATAAAGTTCATACCGGTACTTGTCAAGGTCAGCGTCTTTTAGTGTCTCACGGAGAAGTACACCATCAGTCATGTACTGAAACAAATGGAAATTCAAAGAGTCAGCCTCAAATAATCCCATCCAACGCAACGCAACTCAACTCTCAAGAACAGCAAACCAATATGAAGTTCCACAACAAGAGAAACAACTTTTTATACAATATGTTTCAACCTTTGAAAATTTTTAATTTAGGATTGTCCAATCTGTGATTGACTTGCCAATGTCTGGCTTCATATGCCGAGAAAAAATAGTTACCTTGATTACTGTCTTGGGTCCAGTCACGTCCTCAAAGCGGATGGCGTATCCAACTCGATCACCCAATTCAGTTTCCATCTCTTCGCTCACTCTTTTGGCAACACTCATGGCTGCTACACGCCTTGGTTGGGTGCAACCAACGATACCATTAGTTGTGTAGCCATCTTCATGGAGATACTGCCAACAATTTCCAAATATCAGACTCAATATGAAAACATACTTACAGCTGCACTCTCAAAATTGCAATAACCGTTGCATGAACTTCAGTTCACTACTAAACGAACCTGGGTCAGTTGAGTTGTCTTCCCAGAGCCAGTTTCTCCAACGACCACAACCACCTGATTTTCGCGAATGACCTACCCATGGAAATTAAAGCCAAATTAGAATAACACTGCATAGAACCTTTCTTTTTCTAATACATTTGCAAGGTCTCAACCATTCAACTGGCAATGGCAAGGTAATACACAACAAAGGGAAACCCAAGAAGCTATATACGTCCTATCATCGCTTCCTCATTGCATATCACTTACTAACAGCAAAATGACTACAGGAAGGCCTCAGATGTGAGACAAAGAATAAGACAGTCGAGACTCCAGTGGAGCAACATATTTTGCTATGCCAACCAAAGAAGAGACTGCAGCTTGGAATATTCTCAAAATACATTCTTGAAGAATCAATAAAACTGATTATCAAGAAAGTAAGATTAATGGTCCAAAAAATACAATACATTTTGGACCATTCAAACTACGAGATGAAACCAATCAATTGTAACTTGAAGTGCAACATTGTGTCAACAAGTGAATTGCCGAACTCTGCTTCAAAGACAAATAACTAGGCACAAAAGGACAATGACAAACCTGCAGTAACTCGTCCCGTACAGAAAATATGGGCAGATACTGCCTTTGCTGAGCTAGTGTTTTAGACATTGCAAACTCACTAACTGCCTCCCCTTTCTTTAAGTGTGTTGCAAACTTGGAATCTTCTTTGAAATCAACTTCACCTTCTTCACCTACATCCGCCGTATCTGCATCAATCTACCATTGAGAACAACAGTGAGCTTAAGTCCATGTGCTTACCAACTCCGTATTTGAGTTACCTACTTCCCTATTAACACTAAACAGTCAGCTCAATATCTGTTTAAAAGCATTCTTACCTGCTCTGCTGTCTTCTCAACACCAAGGATATCACCAAGTTTTGAGCCAGCAAGCTCCCAAAAACGCTGACGTGATTTATTCATACTTTGTTTCTCACGAATTTCACGCACCAGAACAGATCCTTTCCGCGATATAATAGCCATATCTGATGTTGGGTCTTTTATTGGCATTATTGGCTCTGCTTGCTTGGTGAAAACAACCCTTCCATCAAGGAAAGGGGGTTTTGTATCTGCCACGAGAAAATAAAACAAAAACATGAGATGTTGAACAAGGAAAAGGGTAATAACCCCAGCAACGCATTAAGTCGAAAGGATTTCAGTCAATTCTATGGAAAGGACATCTAACTCCTCATACCATGAACAAGGAGAATAACCTTCCGTTCATCTTCATCATCAAATTCTGTCTGGACCTCAGTGCCTCTAACTGCTCCAGATCTCAGCAGTTGCCTGTCCTCCCATTGAGCATTATCGGCAGTGAGCTGTGATAACTTTTTGCTCTGGGCCAGTGTCATCTTTGTTCCATCCCTCCGAACCTGTATTTCAAAAATCACAACTACTTAATGAGGTAGAACAATGCAGAATGACAGCATATTTTGACCAACCAAATCACCGTCACATAATACTATTTGCAATGTTAAGAGCAATATAATCACTGATTAATGAACTTCAGACACTGATAGGATACACTAACTGGCACAAAATCGGTCCATTCTCACCATAAGTGCTCTTTTGGATGCCAATAAACACAATCCACAAGTGATACAATTCTGAAGCTGTGACACTAAAAGATTCATTTAGTTACCTGAGTTCCACCTCAGCATTCAATAAGAACTAAAGCAGAGTGTACCATATGTAAACATGATAAAACAGTCTCAAACGTATTTTAAAGCACTTCTTCAAAATCGAACACTTTGAGAAGCATTTTCTTGGAGATGCTTCTAAGTGAACTAAAAGTAGTTAAGAACGTTAGGCACTTCAGGAGGTATTTTCTAAGAGGCGTCTAAATGATATGTACACATACCAGTTTTTTGGCCAACTCTGCCTCTTTCTTTTGCAAAGAAGCATCATCGCCAAGGAAAAATGATGAGCTATCCGCATCAAACATTGTATTGCCTTCTTCTCTATCATACCTATATAGTAACAATTGAGAGGGTGAGTATTCAAGGACACAAGAGGCTACATAGATTGTCATGCACGTCTCATGAAATCGTTTTAAAAATGGTACAAACAGCACCATGATAATAATGCCACAGAACAAGACTTATTAAAGACGAAGCTGACATATTAAAGCCAGCAAGAGCCTAAGTCTAAAAGTTAGGTCTGCTCATCCACATGCAGAGTCCAAAGAGTATAAACGCATCTACTAAATTAAGAAAGGTGCTTTGAAACAGTTGAATAGTTGAACACTTATTTTTATCAGACTTGGATAGTTGGACACTTGTTGAGCACAACCAAGGCAAACACATGGGGTCATAAGCCTACGTTGTCTAGCCCTCTCAAGCATTCCTATCCTGTCAATGATGATTACATGTAGTAACAGGAAAAAAAAAAACCAGTCAATTACCAAGCACGGTCAGAATTGTATTCCATCTCCAAATGCATGCTCTCAGAGATCTCTGAATCGTTATCTTTGGGGAAATAGCTCTTAGCTGCTTCTCCATCCTGGATATAACAAAAACCATTAAAAACACAACAATGAGGACATAAATATTTAACATCACTAGTCCCTAGCTGATATACTATAAAAATGGATAGCAGATAATATATAAAAAAGGGTACCTACAGCCATCTCAGGATGGAAGTAAATAAAAAAAACAATCCGGGATTAAGGAAAATATGATTCCGACAAAGTAATGTATTAGCTACCTCAGATTGATGTGAATTTTCTGTAGAGAAACTAAGTTGGTGGGACCTTCCACCATATCGAGAACTAGAAGATCTAACTGAAGACCCAGAAGCCCGTATTGGAACCGGAGATGGTGATATAGCATCCCAAGGAGAAGCCGAATGTCCTGTACATCATTGCAATGTTCATAAATATCAATCCATGAATCAGCATAAGCAAATCAACAATAACCGGCTTTGCTAGAGAAGCATGTAGTTTTGCTATTGACATACCCGACTCTGGGGTATAGCCCCCCAACAATGGGGAAACCAACCGTGCATCAGGAGAGGCTCCAATTAACATTGGGGATGGTGAAGGCTGATGGTGCCTGCGGGAGTTAGAATAGCTATCCCGGCGTGGAGTATCTTCCCATTCCCACCTTCCATTATCCCAATCAGATCTCCCTGCAACAATACCATATTACTAAAACGCTCATTAATTCTTTACCCGGATCACACTTCCAACTAACATAATTAAGGAAATTAAAGGAAGGGACTAGAAAGTGGATAAAACAGAAATGTGCCCCGCAGAACCCTAGGAAATGATAACAACAATCATGTTACACGGTGACACTCTAGTTGCCACAGGCAAAAGGCTTAAGGGTTCAAGCCTTCAATGACAAGGGCACAAACCCTCAAATGCAGAAAATAGAATACGGCTCTTCGTTAACAGGGATTGCATATTCAAAGAAATCAATACCTTTCTCGACTAAGCTTTTACAAAGATTGGCAAGTAATATCTTGTTCTCTAATTCGTCATTTACTCATTCTTTGCATCTTTCCTATAAAGGCAGGTGATGTCGAACGACCATTTTCAGTATCTTAATATCTTTCAAAGTTCCAATTAAAGACAAATGTTCGTGGACCCCAAAAATTAATACACATTATTCTTGGACTTGGACAAAAATCCTGCATCTCAGAGATGCCGTTAAGAATGTAATTGGTTTGACAACTGGTTAACCCAAGTACCTCTTTTTTATTACTTTAGATGTAGAATAGTGGACTCCAATGGAATCCCTATCATGCCAAAGTTTCTACTTTCATGCATAATGGTCAATAGGTCTGGCCATTTCCCCCTTCCCTCACCCCGCTTGCTTCTCGCATGACTGCTCTAAGAATGACAAGGCTAAATGGGCTTGTTACCCTAGCAATATTTGTAGTGCTGCAGCCACATAGAACCCCTCCAATTGCTCACTGGCGTCATCTTCTCTGGTTTCCCAATTGTATTCCCAAGGCACGGTTTTGTCTTTTGGATGGCCATCAAATGAGGTTCAAGGAGTGAGGGCAAGCTCATGGCTTGGGGTTGTCTCTCTTCTCCCATCTGCTCTCTGTGCTAGTAAGAAAATGAAACGCTCTCTCATCTGATTCTCAACTGCACTTTCTCCAGATAAGTCTGGAAGCAAGTATGCAATTGGGGTGGAATTTCTAAAGCTCGTTGGGATACTGAAATCACTTGGGAAATCTTCTCACATTATAGTCAGGAAGACTGCATGGTGCCATGATCTATTACATTTGGCAAGAGAGAAATTACAGGATATTTGAAGGCATTCAAAGACCTATTTCTGCAGTCCTTCACAAAATAGCTTTGATTTCTCAATTCAACAATGTAAAACCCTTACCCAAAATAATGTCAATTGCCAATCCTTGTGAATCCCTATTAAGCTTTCTCTTCCTAGTTAATAGGTTGTTATAGATAGTCTTTTGCAATTGATTTGTGTGCTTTGTACTCTGCTATGTTTGCTCTTTCATGAATTTCTCAGTTACCAAGAAAAAATCTTTCAAAATGGGACGTCAATTGGTGATGCCAAGTTGAAAGCAACCTAAGTAATGAGATCAAAACATACCTGGTGTCCTCCTCGAACCTTCATATCTACTCCGTTTTCTTACATAATCCTCACTATGGTCTCTTTCATGTCGACTGTGAGATACTCCTCCCTGACTCCACTCATCACTATCAGTGCCGTGTCTCCTCCTCGTACTCCTAGCTTCACTTTTTGAATCATCCTTAAAATAGCTTCTCCCCCCATCACGGTCACCGGTGTCATAACTAGGGCTCCTAGCTCGAGAATTCCGGTAGCTTCCAGGAGATACAGCAACAATCTACTTTTTAGAACACAGTAACACACAATGGTCAGCAAGCCCATTAAGCCAGTACTGTTAAATAAACAAGGGAAAAACATACATTAAGAAACCAATAATGAAACCATCAGAAAAGTTATCAAGATAGACACAGAAAGGCATATTACTTGCTTGACCATCAAAATCCATGAAAAACCCACCAGAAAACATTCGAGGAATGAACTACCAATGGTGAGATGATTTTTCCATTTAATAAGGACGTTGAGATAAAGGAGAAATATTAGAAAGACAAACAGAATCAGAGAGGAAGACAATAACTGAAGTTCAAAAGTAGCACCCACAAGAACAAAATGGAAGATAACAAGCTGAGATGGTTTGGCAAATCGCCATGTGAACCAACTAATGCACCATCATGGAATGGTAAACAGGTCAAAGTCTAAGACAGAAACGGAAAAGGGATAGAGGATGTGGGTTAGGCCACACGAAAGACATGGCCTGCACCACATAAATGACATCAGGTAACCGGAATTAGATTGTGTAAACTCTATAAACCCAACCTCTCCAATCGTAGCACTGAATTTTAGCATTGCAATTTTAGATGGTTTTCATTACCAATTTCAAAGAAATTGACGAAGGCAACGGAAACGTGTTTGGAACTACATCGAAATTGAATCATGGATCTCAACAAAGTCTTTGCCAAATCAAACTAAAACACTTGGTTCTATCAAAATCTATCTGGAGAAAAAATACACACCCAATAGACAACGAAACGATTGGAATAATGTCGAATAGGGGAAAAGAAAGGGCTAACCTCAGAACGGATGAGTTCTTTCGAGTGATGCCTCCTTGGTGTGTCACTAGCTTGTCTATCTTCAGTCACGGTACTATCTGCAATATTGCAATACAAAAATTTTGAGAAAGAACATTTCATGCACTCCAAGTCCACAATAACAGAAATCAAAGATAGGAAGACCAAGATAAAAAAAATTATCAGAATATTATTTTGTCCTGACCATACCAAAGACTGATGCAAACAAATTTTCTTTTTAATAAACTTTTATTTTGTGCAAGGAATAGATATGTGGGTGATGAAGAAAGCGTAACATAAGCAAGAGGTTACTAACGGTCCCAATATTGGGTAACAGCTAATTCCAATCAAACAAAAACCAACTTGTACAAAACACAACCAATAGAAAGCATTAGCATGCTAAGAACATCTTTCAAGATAAGAGAGCTGACAAACATTAGCCAAAAGACATAAATCTACGGCATGCGAATGTTACAAACACCTCCATAAAATAAATACTTTACACATGTCAAGTTGAAATCTTTCCTTCAGATAGGTTAAGAAATGAAAGAACCACATTCGCAAACATTTACAATTGTGTCATTACTCCTCCAATAAAATGCCATAAATTTTAACTCAAAGTATCACAATCATAACAACAATCACAATTTATATAAAGATTCAGTGATTTACAAAACAATCACCAACAAACTCTTTTAACTTCTACTCAACCAGCGATATATAATAAATTGTCCTTTATTCTCCAATTCTTCCCTTTATTGTAACGTAATTATCTATATGCCCCATTATGTAACATTCTAATATCGTAATTTTAACTGCTATATTCAATGGTACGATAAATGGCCCCTTGAGCAAGTCACTTGACCATACCAGGCCAACCTTAATAGCTACAGTTTGAAACTAAACGGAATTCAAGTTGCAGTAACACCATCTTCACTGGAAATATCTCCTCAGGCTTAAAGCAACGTATCAATCATAAAAATTGTACAAGAAGACAATAACACAAAGCTCATAAACTCCGTAGGGCCACCCACAATAACATATATTGGATCATCATGCATCCTGGAAGGCATTCATACTTTATACAAACGCTTCTAGAAAAATAATCATGTTACATTGCGATAACGCCAGCCAGCTACAACCACGTTGATTGTTGTGCAGGATTCATGATAACTACCACTCGAAAAGGTTACAAATGGGCATCATGCAGCATTAAAACAAGTTAGAATAAAGCAGTAGAATTAGCATGAGCATATGAAAGGAAGAGCACCTAATTCATTAGAGCACGAGGGGAAAAAGTATGCAGGCTTCAGTTAATCAATTGTGCAGAAAACCAAATTCACAGTGCATGAATCACCAATCAAATAGAATACAAATAAGAAAACACAACAGCCATATCACAATACACGACATTGTGGAAAAAGAGAGCATAGTATATACAGTAGCAGCAAACTGGATATCGCAATATAAAGCAAAGAAGTTACCTGCTGAATGAGAGGGCACACTTGCATAGGTTTCACGATACCTCCTGCCAGCATAGCTGCGTGCACTACTCTTTACGTCACCTCCTACTTCATCTATCACAGAGGAGACAGAGTTCTCCTCTTCATCCATAGATGACACGACAGAAGTAACTCTTTCCCTTGGGACCTTGAAAGCACCATCAACTTTAGATCCACCCCGTTTCTCATTCGCTAGCGCATCTAGCCCTGTTTTAAATCAGACAATTGATCTTTAGGTTGTATATGGGCACCACGTCTATATCTCACGCACACAACAGCTACAGAAAGAAGTAATAAACAGAGAGGCAAGGGGCCTGATTTTGCAGTTCTCAAGGAGAAGTGAACTATTGCCAAGTATAACCAGAGGATAACATCAGGTATTGAAGGACACAATATTCAAACTGTTCTAGACTACTACTACTAGTGTTGCTGCTGCTGCTGCTGCTACAGTCTGTCTTTGAACTAACCATATTGGTCCCTTCCAGTGAAACAAACTCCATATCAGGTTTCGTACAACTTGGGCTAGCAGTTAGACTAAAGGCCTCCGAAAATCTAAGTCTACTGCTGAGGTTTAAGAAACAACACGGAGGAGATCAGAAATTATTGAGGGTGAGGAGATAATTTACTCGTACCCGATTTGAGATGAAACTGCTCACAAGATTCACAACAAAAAGCTATGATTTTGATGTTAATTTCTCCTACTATGTTCAATGCTTCAGAAAATTTGCCTATCTTTGGGATGGATTCTACACCATGATTAATTACTACTTACATACTACCTTAAGTCTTTGATATAGAGTTACTATAGCGAACAAACAGGATGTCAATTCAAGATTTGAATGGCTTCTGCTAAGCTAAAACCAAAATGAACGCATTCACATAGATCATACCTAAAAGTGATTTTCTTTCAGAAGGTCTGAACACTACTCTCTCTTTGCCAGGAACACATAAACCCCCGGAACCAGTTCTTTCAGGTTCCAACGTTGTCTTCATCATGTCCAGGTCAATGGGTCCACAATCGCCTTCTCGTTTCTAAACTTGACACAAAAAGCTTATCATTAGTATTTGATACGGAACACAATTTCGTAGAACATATTTTATAAATTAAAGAACAACATGAACAAAATAAAGGAAATGGTTGACGAAACCCATTGATAGTTAGGAAAATGCCATATGGCATGAATTACAAACTGGACACCGACCTCCATGTTGGTTGAGTTACAAAAGGATGACAACCCACGATACTTGAACCTGCATTTTCAGAGATGATTCAGTTAAAATCTGTTCCACAACTCCAATATTATGCTAGTTTCTTTCAACAATGCCTAGCTTTACAATGCACAAATACATATGGAAAAATGCCTATTTAGATAATAAACAAGCAACTAGGTTCTCTGGTTCATCTGCATACATTCCACTGCCTAACAATGCGTGTTCATTAGGCTTTCTAGTAATCGTTTTCTTGATAAAGTCACGATGCCCAGGAGCATAGGAAATCAAACAAATTAGGGTTTACCAAATTAGGATTTTTAGGTCACAAAAATCAAATTTCAGAGAGGAAACGAGAGAGAGAGAGAGAGAGAGAGAGAGAGAGAGACCTTGCGAAGGTGTGGTGGTGGTCGCGGAACTCTGCCTTTGTCTCTGTCACTCGTCGACTGGTGGATAGGCAGCGGGGGGAGGGCTATCACAACGCGGGGGGCGGGGAGCCGGGCGGCGGGGGGGGAGGGGGCTCTGGTTTGGAGAATTTGGTTTGGAGAAGAAAGACTGGACCAAAGAAGAATTAGGGGTTTTTGGCCTTTTCTTTTTCTTTTTTTTTAACAGTTCAAAACGACGTAGAGAGAGAGAGACCTTGCGAAGGTGTGGTGGTGGTCGCGGAACTCTGCCTTTGTCTCTGTCACTCGTCGACTGGTGGATAGGGAGCGGGGGGGAGGGCTATCACAACGCGGGGGGCGGGGAGCCGGGCGGCGGGGGGGGGGGGGGGGGGGGGGGGGGGGGGGGGGGGGGGGAGGGGAGGGGGCTCTGGTTTGGAGAATTTGGTTCGGAGAAGAAAGACTGGACCAAAGAAGAATTAGGGGTTTTTGGCCTTTTCTTTTTCTTTTTTTTTAACAGTTCAAAACGACGTCGTTTTGGACTGTTGTGCTGGGTGTTGTGCAAATGTGTTGTACGTGTAGCAAAATTGTTCCTAGTAAACGTAGAGGTTTGAGATTTTTTACGGCTTAATGTAGAGGTCTGGACCGTAGTCTTGCTCCGACTAGAATTGAGAATGAATATTTATTTGGAAGTTTAGAAAAATAAAGGAAAATAAAAAGAAATCTCGTATACTTGTTTGGTTCCCTATGTAGGGGGAAAAATAATAAGAAGCCTACGGAAATATTAAAATATGGGGAAAAAAATATCAAACCCTCTCGTGAAATTTTTTGTATTGCATAATAAATTATAGTTATTTTTAGTACTCAAGTTAAAATGCTAATGAATTTTTTAAATAATAAAAGAAATTGACTTTTTTTAGTGACGTTTGTAACTGTCATATTTATAGATAACATTACAATTATAATCTGTCATCTTTTACAATTCAATAACAAATATAAAGTGTTATATGTATAAATATCAACGATAGGTGCAAACTATCATTAAAAACGTAGCCTTTTAATGTCACCTTATAGATGACAATTGTAAAATTGTCATCTTTCACATTTAATGACAATTTTTAACTGTCATCTTTAACGATTATCATAGTAATGAGCCTATTACCCAATCGATCGACTTTCTGAACTTTGTTACCCTGTGGTCCCAATTGAAGCTGGTCACTCGAGAATAATTCAACTAGCATCCTTTTGACGAATTCATTGCAAATCACCCTTTGGGCCTTGACTTTGGTATGGAAAATCACCTATCCCAACATAGATACTCTGTTTGACAAATTTCATGACAGGTAATAATTTATTGAGATCCCTCATTGCATACCTTTGGGAAGATGGGATGTTCGTTCACCTTAGCTTTACACCTGCCTTCACTTTACTAGAGCCCGAAGACCACACCGTATGGTTTCACATCATGTCAATCGAGTGGTTTGCTACTCTTGTTCCTATGAGAAAGGGTGCATCCATAGGGGCTGAACAAGTGCTTTTCTACAAACAATTCATTGTGAGACCGATTTGATTTCGAGCCAAATGTATAGGAATCTACTGGTTGAAAGACGTAGGATGAGAGAGGGAGACAGAGAGAGTATAGGTAAAAACACAATGAGAGCAATGGCACCAATGGCAATAGCAGCAGCATGGATGGACTTCTAGAGGCCAGCGTGGCTCTTTGGACACGCCACCGCTTACCATCCATTTGGTACGCCTTCCCCTTTTTCTCACTTATTTTTTTCTTTGTCTAAACTATTTCTGTTTTGACTTTATCCAGACCCTTTCTCAGCCCCATAGCGAACCCTTTTATTCAAATCCATGGTGGGAAGATTTTTTGTAACGCCCTGATTTCTTGAAAATGTTAAATAAAATATTTAATATGAAAAGAATGACTTTTTCATTGATAAAATAAGTTTCGATTACATAACTGTAGTGGAAATAAATAAATAGAAAAGGAACTTGACAATATCTAGGTAAACCATAGATTATAGGGTACTAAACTATAGTCTAAGTGAACCAATGTGTTATCGAATCTTCTTTCGTGTTGACGATGTCAGTAACTGGAAGCTCGGGTTCTTCTGTTGCATCTTCAGTACCTGGTGTGAAATGCCAAAAGCAGAGAAGTTGCACCATATGATCAGCAATAAAGCTCAGTAACGAAAATTCTACCCCTAATCCAATTTATGCTACAGAATGTATGATGCATAAACAGGTCATGAATAATAATGATGAATAAGCAGAAGCAATGTCAAGAGTAGAAAATCGAAGTATGAAGTGCGTAATACAAGTCAAAGTCAACTTTCTAGATTCACTCTAGATCCCAACATGTGTTTAACCAAGACTCATAAGTGTTCAAAGTCCATTTCAAATCTCAAATTGGGTCCACATCGTGTTGCACATAAGTCAAAATAATCATTTTCAAAATAGTGTCATGATGTTCCCGATTGATATGATTCCAACCCCTAAGCTGAACCTCGTATCCGATGCATGCATACCCAAACATCGGATCTCGTATTTCATATTCCCAACCATTATGCTCCCAAACGTTATGTCTCCCATATGTCATGTCTTTATATAAAAATCCTAACTTCATCATCAACTATTGTTTTATTTTCAAAAGACACGACACGGTTAAAGAACATAACTTGGCTTAATACATGAGACATGACTAATTCGGCTCCAAGATGTAGTCCGGTGGTACCAGACATAGTTTGGCTAAATCCATATCTCGGTTAAAGACATCCTAACACAATCTTCCCATGAAGTAATATCACATATCTTACGACACATCTCAGTGTTTTTCTCAAAATCTCATTTATCGTAAAAAACACGTGAGTGACTATACTCAAAGCGACGTGTACTTAGACTTTCGTTACTAAGTCAACACATGCTCGAATAACAACTTAGGATGATCAAGATAGCATAAGAATAACATGGTTTATGATATCAAATGAAATATAGAATCTATGTAAAGATAGGCATGATTTCTAGCATGATTATGAAAGACAACGTAATATAGGTAATAAAGCATAAGTCATCAAGCATGAAGCATAAGTCATTCGATTGGATCAATAATGGTTATCCGATTGGTTTGGTATAGGTCATCCGGTTGTTTTATCCCAAAGCATCCAGTTGAGTATGATATCAAGGTTAAAAAGTCCAAATTTATGTTTTTGCATTGACAATATGATTAGAAATAAAATATCTTTGTTCAGAAGTTCATTTGATCTCATGTTTGCATTATGCTGAAAAATTTGATTGGCGAAAAAATGGCTAAGTACGAAAAAGTAAATTTTTTACATTCCGAATTAAGGAATAAAAAGTGACGATAATGATTCATTGAATTTTTCTAAGAACAATTGCTTGACTCAAAAGCATAAGGTTAGAGTGAGTTACGAGCCATTTTTTCGAAAGAAAAATATATTTTTTTATTTTTGTACTAAAATGGAGGAAGGGATGGAGGGAGGGAGGGGGGGACAAGATTTTGAAATGACTGGAATTTGAAAATTCTAGTAATGCCATTGTTTCCAAATGGGGGATACATCCATATTTTTATTAAATAAATTAAAGTAAAAAATGTAAGATTATAAATGTAGTCTTTACTTAACTTTAGGTAATGAAAATAAAGTATCAGTGGAGGAATAGTGACCAGTCAGAATCAGGATAACCAGTAGGTTCAGTTTGCAAAGTCATCCGGATAGTCTAGAAATTGCCCAACTGGTTGGATCAACAAAATACAGCCGAAACAAAATACAGAGTAGAGGTTCATCCGGATGGTCTAAAACGTGACAAACCGGTTGGACTAGAAAGTTCACAGTATGAAAGAAATATAGAGAAATATCTCATCCAGATGGTCCAAAACCTAACAAACCGATTGAACTATCATCTTCTACGAAAATTTACGAAACTGGGTTTGATTTTCATGACTTCGTGAAGCTTAGATCTATGGTCTATGACACAAATTGAAGTAAGTGAAGAGTTCTATTACCTTGTAGAAGTGAAAAGGAAACTTGAATTGGAAAAGAAATGGCTTCAATTTGATGAATTGCACTTGAATTGGGTTCTCTACCGTAAAATGATTTCTACTCACTCTCTCTTAGCAAATTCGAATTCTGATATTGTGGTGCGAAATGAGGATGGAAATGGCCATATTTATAGATGGGAGGTGGAGTGTGAAAGTTGGCACAAATCTCTTGGATTACAAAAATCATGATAGGTGAAATGGAGGTTTGATTAAAACCATTGAAGCTATGGAGGTTTGAGGAAGGAAGAAGGAGGTCTGAAGAGGAAAACCATGGTCCATGGATGTTTGAGGAAGAATAGGGACCAAGGAGTAGAGTGGCATTAGTGAGGAAGAAGATTCAACCAAATTTTTCCATGTGCAAAAAGAGTTTACAGAGGCTTTGAAACTTTGTGCATTCTAATAAAAAAATCTAACGTATACGGGATGAAGAGGATAAGAAAATTGATCATATGTGGAAATGTCCATGGTGATTAGAATGTGTCCATGGTGATTAGAATGTGCTCATGAATTTGAGTCAAACCAAATAGACTTGGATCTTGAATTTTGGTTAAAGCCCAAATGATTTTAATGAGATGGATCAAAAAATTGGGCCAACAAGAATAAATGGTTTGGATAGGTGGATGTGGGCTAAGTCTAAAACCAAATATATAATACCAAGACACACACATCTCATGTAATAATACAAATTACAAACTATAATTTTAAAATACAAAATAATAATTTCTGAACATTAAATTAACTAATAAAAATTTCTTTTATTGAATTAAAATATTTGAGTCGTTACACTTTCTCTCATTTCAGCCAGATGATAGAGCCAAACCCTCGGGTGGACCGAATTCTTCTCCACCTTTAGATTTATTTGTGCCCTTGACCGGATTATTCTCCACCTTTACTCGTTTAATACTCTCAATTTTTATCTTTTCAAGTGGAGTCAAAGGATCACCATTAGCTTATTTTGTTTATTTACTTCGTGATTTCGATTCCGTTTGTTAGCGATTATAATTTTAAAAAGAATATAATAAATATAATAAAAAGAAATATAGTAGAAAAAGAGATTTATTATAGATATGTGTATAATTATAAAAAAAAAATTTGAGTGTTTTCTAAAGAAAGAAACATGGTATATATGAATAGATAGATGATATTTTCATAGTTAAAAATGATATTTTTATAATTAATAATGGTGTTTGCATAAATAAAAAGAAAGAAGGCATAAAATATGAATAGGGGGAGGAAATATATAATTTTATCGCCTTCAGATGGATAAGAAGGTACCCCGGATTCAAAGAAGTAAACAAACTCCCAAAACAATAAAGCAATGGACCATATTTTGACCCGAAAAAAAAAAAAAACACGCACTATGAATTTTTGTTCTATTTCATGTCTTAATTCAAACACGAAATAAGTAAGAACTTAACTACCAAACATGTCGTGAGAACTTGCGAGTATAATTCCTTTCCCAGTTCAAGTGAGTTTAGTCTTCATACCCATTTTCCAAATTTAGAATTTGTCGAATTGCCCAAAAATGTAACATTTGGTGATTCATAAACGATAAACTTACAGCTTAAAACTTACCAGATTGAAGTATCACCTCAAATCTTTGCCATAATCCATGATTCCAAACACAACCTAAAGGATTTTATATCTTGGGTTTTATCTTGAAAGTAAAATGATCGCCTTAATTATCTACATATGGGTGGTTTTCCAATGAAAATCAACTCTACAACATACAAAATTTCAAGGAGATGACAACAAAATGATAAGAACACATCTTATTAGAAACACATAATAAAGGAACTGGGTTTTATAGAAACTTAAATTACAAAACTAATAGCTTTGCCTCTACCCCCAACTGAAAACCAATGCGTAACAATATGCTTTGAGAATCTCCCAAAAGATCGAGAAAACTTCGTACCTCGTTTGATAGAGATGGAGACATCGATAAGTTTGCTAGTATCGAAGCACAGAGTTTGCCATTGCAAAATCAAAAACATCGAGACTTCTTGATAGTTCCGTTTCCAAAAAATGCACAACATGCGCTATGTTCCAATCCTTTCGAGATTTTCTGAAACTGTTTTCAACCTAGGCCGAACCTCAGGGTCTCCCTCGGTGCAAGCGAGGGCTATATGGAAAACAGCTAGCACTTCTTTCTTGGCATGCACCTCTTGAAGCAACATAGGATCAACCATGTCCGATAGCGGATTCTCGTCTTCAAATCCCTTCCTCACCCACCTCACTAGATCATGACTTTCCGTTGAGGTTGATGTAGTCGGAGAGGAAAGTTCCGGTGACTTTCCCGTTAGCAACTCGAGACAAACTACTCCAAATGAAAACACATCCCACTTCTGGGAGGGTCGGTCAACGGACGATCGAGCCTCCGGTGCGCGGTAGTTGTTTGCCTTCTCTGGTGGGACCGACTTTAGATACGGGAGGGCTCCGCCAATTAAGCCACCAGATGAGGAAGGGTTGTTTCCCGTTATGTGGATCAGACGGTTGAGGCCAAAATCAGAAATGTAGGGTTGGAATTCGTTGTCTAATAGGATGTTGGATGGTTTGATGTCCCCATGGACGAATTTTCTAGGACTGCATTCGTGGAGGTAGGCCAAGCCCCGCGCGGTGCCCTTTACGATCTTCAGGCGTGTTGACCACGAGAGGCTAGATGGTAGCTGGCCAGTTCTCCCTGTAAAAAATTGTGTGTTTAAGTTGAATCATCTAGGAACAATAGGAAAACCAGTAAAAATCGGGAAAATATTGTCCTTGTTTTATATCATTTCAAGCAATGTTTTGGCAACATAATAAAAAGTTGAATGAGCTTAAACAACTACTAGAGCTACTCAATGTAACATGTGATGAAATAAAGTAGAATAAAACTAAGTTTTCAATTTCCATTGTCCATTAGACTATCGAAAATGGAGTCATCCAAACTATTTTCACTGCAAATACATATCCACGAGAAGTGGTACTTTAAATACAGAAAGGATGTCATGGTTTTTATCGTTCGTACTGTGAAAAAGTAATAGCCAGAATAAGCAATTATAGGTGTCTTATATGCAATAACGACTTCAAGACTTATTCCCTTGTGTTAATCAACCCACTTTTTTTTTTTTGAAAGGCAAAGAAATAATATTACTAAAAATAAACATAAATACAACAAGATAGTTTGGTGAGAAGCCAAACAACACCTAGAGGGGCCGCTGTGTTCAATACAACCTAAATCCCTAACCTGACTCAACCAACCTAAATCCCTAACCTGACTCCAATTGCCTCCTCGCCTGACCTCTTCCGCCCCAAAACCTTCTGTTCTCTCCTTCGCTCAACTTCCTTTTCGCCCTCCCCCTTTACACTACCGAAGAGTTCCCCTCTGTATCAATCCGGCCGGATTGTACATTACACTAGCCATGGGTGGTTTTCCTTGGGTTTCGAAGGTTAGTGCTCCATACACCCAATTGAATTTGATCCCCTCTGTCAATCGAGCCCAATCCACCCTTTTGTTGTTAAACCGATCCTGATTCCTTTCCCTCCAGATTGAATAGATTATGATAGCCGGCAAAGATTTCCATAAAATTCCCATTCTCCTACTAGCCGATTTAGATACCTTCCATCCCGCCCACCACGTCAATAGCTCTGGTATAGATTTAGGGGTTACCCACTGAACCTCCCAGTACTCGAGGAAGCCGCACCATATTCTCCATACCCTTGGACACAGTAGAAGGAGATGATCCTGACTCTCAATGGTTCTCTTACAGAAAGTGCAAAGGGCTTCTTGTAGACTAATCCGCCCTTGAAAGAATATGGAGGCCGCCGCTTTGATTCTGCTTCTCCAACCTAACCAGCATATCATTTGCATACGGGGAGGTACAAAATTTAGCCATATGCAGCTTGGAGGATTGCATTTGTAATTGTTGTTGATTTTCTCCATTTTTAGATACAGATCCCCCACTGTGAATATCCCTTTCGACTCCCCTTTTTCACTTTTCCATATTAATTTGTCATCTTTGTTTGATCTTGTAATTGCTGCTTCTACCATTAAATTTTCCAGCATCTTTAATTCTTCTAACTCCCATGAGTATAATTTCCTTCTAAATTGCAATGCCTGCTGTATTGTGTTTCTTGTAAGTGCTTCTGCTATTGTGATATCCTTCGCTCCACTTAATTGGAATAGCCTAGGAAATAAAGCACACACTTGCACCCCAGATTGGCTCCACATGTCCTTCCAAAATCTGACATTCCTCCCCGATTCCACTTGTATCCTAATAGAGTTCATGTAAATTGCATGTGCCTGTGTCTCCTTACTCTGCAACTTCAGGATGTCTTTCCATGGACTTGACCCTACCTGAGTTTTCTCCACCACTGGCTGCCAAGAGTCTGGGGGTATTTTGTACACATCACAGATGACCCTCCTCCATAAACTATTCCTCTCTCCCGCAAATCTCCACCACCATTTAAATAATAGACACACGTTCATCCAACTTATATCCTTAACCCCTAGCCCCCCTTCACTTTTACTTTGAGTTACAATTTCCCACTTTACCAGATTCATCTTACTCTTTTCTGCGTTACCTCCCCACAGGAATCTCCTTTGTATGCCCTTTATTTGCTTTGCCACTGTTTTTGGTATCTTAAAGAGTGATAAGTAGTATATAGGTAGGCTCCCCAATACTGCTTTCACCAACACCAATCTTCCCCCAAAAGACAGGACATTCCTTTTCCACAAAGCCAACCTCCTCCTAACTTTTTCTACAATTGGAAACCATGTTTTAGCTCTGCTAGGACTTGCTCCCAAAGACATTCCTAGATACTTCAGTGGGAG